>CM062078.1:1772557-2370219 GCA_031163375.1 Conogethes punctiferalis | reverse complement strand
GTATGAAACAAGACGACTTCTCCTCTCACGCGTTCACGATCAACTAAACCAGTTGGACAACAAATCCGAGAATCGCGCTGTTCCCAAATTTGAATCTAACCGTCAAGTGACCGACCAATTATAAGTGCATGTTTATATGTATTGCCTTCATATTTGAAATTTGCTTCTGCGCATAAAAGCGGTGGTGGAGCGGGTCGTTTTAGATTTGATACCCAGATAAACGCTGCTAACCGTTTCCTGATCTATGACTATATCAAATACCGCGTTTATGGCATAGATTCCATATCAAAATATATCCTACTTCCTTCCTACTAATATTATAAACGCGAAAGTTTGTTTGGATAGATGGATGTATGTTTGTTCCACTTTCACGCAAAAACTACTGAACGGATTTTAATGAAACTTTACAGGAATATAGTTTGTACATCAGCTTAACATATAGGCTATGTTTTATACGAACATTCACGCGGGCAGAGCCGCGAGCAGCAGCTAGTTCTAAATAATGTACATTAAAGAGTGCTATAATGTTTTTTGAGTAATTTCACGCTTTTGAAATGGACTTTCCTTGTGAACTATGAAGGCGTATTGCGCTCTAATTTTTGTTTTAATTTTTGTGATTTCTCAAAAAGTCCGATTTTAATGGTTCTTTCCAGAAGCTGTCAAATAATATGGAAAATTAAACATAGTCATCTACCCTATTGACAAAATCTTATCTGTTCCGCTGTCGTAGGTGCGAAGGCGTCGTGGACCTGAACGATCCGGAAGTGTTCAACAGCATGAAGCGACGGCTGCGTATGGTGCTGTCCAACCCCGACCTGTACTGCGTCGAATACGTACCCAACGTAAGTATTGACATTTGTTGCTTTGGAAATAAAAAATAATATCTTGTACGTTTGTCCTTTGTGTTTCAAATTTTCTTAAACAATCTTCCCCTCCTTGTTTAAATTCGAAAAATACTCAACTAATGATAGGTCATCAAGCCTAGGGGCTTAGAGTAGATAGGGGTTAGACGCAAAACGTCATATTCGCAAATGTACTATTCACAGAATGTCCAAAAGCAAAATGTCATATTCGTAATTTTTTTTTATCGAGATCGGGATCAAGAATAAACTATTAGGGTTGGAACTATATCCCTAACTTCACATATCAGCAGTCTATTTGAGCTGTGATGACTTAGCTGTTACCGTAGAGACCGACATGGATGTTTGGACACGGGGCCGAATTCGAAACTAACGCCACCCTTCAGAAATTGTTGTTAAAAAAGACATTTTGTACGAGCGGTGGAGTTTCGAATTAGTCCGACTCGGTCAATATATGATGTGTCTGACTTTAACAGCGCTGCACGAGCACGTCGCTGGTGGAGTGGGTGCGCGCGGCGGCGGCGGGCGCCAGCAGCGAGGCGGGCGCCGCCGTGGCCGCCGCCGTCGCACGCGCCCTCACCGCGCACGCCGCCCCGCGCCTGGCCGCCGCCCTGCGCGCCGACCTGGCCGCGCGCCGCCCCTACGCCACCTACCTGGCCTCCTGCCGCGCCGCCCTGCAGCACGCCGCGCGCGCCACCCGCGCGTGAGTACCGCCCTACGCCACCTACCTGGCCTCCTGCCGCGCCGCCCTGCAGCACGCCGCGCGCGCCACCCGCGCGTGAGTACCGCCCTACGACACCTACCTGGCCTCCTGCCGCGCCGCCCTGCAGCACGCCGCGCGCGCCACCCGCGCGTGAGTACCGCCCTACGCCACCTACCTGGCCTCCTGCCGCGCCGCCCTGCAGCACGCCGCGCGCGCCACCCGCGCGTGAGTACCGCCCTACGCCACCTACCTGGCCTCCTGCCGCGCCGCCCTGCAGCACGCCGCGCGCGCCACCCGCGCGTGAGTACCGCCCTACGACACCTACCTGGCCTCCTGCCGCGCCGCCCTGCAGCACGCCGCGCGCGCCACCCGCGCGTGAGTACCGCCCTACGCCACCTACCTGGCCTCCTGCCGCGCCGCCCTGCAGCACGCCGCGCGCGCCACCCGCGCGTGAGTACCGCCCTACGCCACCTACCTGGCCTCCTGCCGCGCCGCCCTGCAGCACGCCGCGCGCGCCACCCGCGCGTGAGTACCGCCCTACGCCACCTACCTGGCCTCCTGCCGCGCCGCCCTGCAGCACGCCGCGCGCGCCACCCGCGCGTGAGTACCGCCCTACGCCACCTACCTGGCCTCCTGCCGCGCCGCCCTGCAGCACGCCGCGCGCGCCACCCGCGCGTGAGTACCGCCCTACGCCACCTACCTGGCCTCCTGCCGCGCCGCCCTGCAGCACGCCGCGCGCGCCACCCGCGCGTGAGTACCGCCCTACGCCACCTACCTGGCCTCCTGCCGCGCCGCCCTGCAGCACGCCGCGCGCGCCACCCGCGCGTGAGTACCGCCCTACGCCACCTACCTGGCCTCCTGCCGCGCCGCCCTGCAGCACGCCGCGCGCGCCACCCGCGCGTGAGTACCGCCCTACGCCACCTACCTGGCCTCCTGCCGCGCCGCCCTGCAGCACGCCGCGCGCGCCACCCGCGCGTGAGTACCGCCCTACGCCACCTACCTGGCCTCCTGCCGCGCCGCCCTGCAGCACGCCGCGCGCGCCACCCGCGCGTGAGTACCGCCCTACGCCACCTACCTGGCCTCCTGCCGCGCCGCCCTGCAGCACGCCGCGCGCGCCACCCGCGCGTGAGTACCGCCCTACGCCACCTACCTGGCCTCCTGCCGCGCCGCCCTGCAGCACGCCGCGCGCGCCACCCGCGCGTGAGTACCGCCCTACGCCACCTACCTGGCCTCCTGCCGCGCCGCCCTGCAGCACGCCGCGCGCGCCACCCGCGCGTGAGTACCGCCCTACGCCACCTACCTGGCCTCCTGCCGCGCCGCCCTGCAGCACGCCGCGCGCGCCACCCGCGCGTGAGTACCGCCCTACGACACCTACCTGGCCTCCTGCCGCGCCGCCCTGCAGCACGCCGCGCGCGCCACCCGCGCGTGAGTACCGCCCTACGCCACCTACCTGGCCTCCTGCCGCGCCGCCCTGCAGCACGCCGCGCGCGCCACCCGCGCGTGAGTACCGCCCTACGCCACCTACCTGGCCTCCTGCCGCGCCGCCCTGCAGCACGCCGCGCGCGCCACCCGCGCGTGAGTACCGCCCTACGCCACCTACCTGGCCTCCTGCCGCGCCGCCCTGCAGCACGCCGCGCGCGTGAGTACCGCCCGACGACACCTATATGTCCACGTTACGTTACATGATAAAGACCAAATACACACATTTTATTAGAGGCCATGAAAAAGTATAAAGGACAAGTGCCGGAGTGGATCTTAACATAATAGTGACCATGTGCTTGCCCACACTTTGCGCATGTCTACTGGCGACGAATTTATATGCCACAGACATTAATTTGTTCCTATATGTGTAAGGATCGTTACATTCCAAAAACTAACCAATTGTATCTGTATGCGCAGCCAAATCGCGAGCGTGCGAGCGGAATGCCAGTGGTGCGCACGCGCAGCCGCCTCAGCGAGAGTTCTGGAGCAGCTGGAGCGAGGCCCGGCGCTGCGGCGGCTGGCGAGGCACCACCACGCGCACAACAACCGCGCGCACCTCAGCGGTGAGTCGGCAGCAGTAGGCCCCACAGTGTCACGCCTCATACAGACTGGAGCAGCTGGAGCGGCCGCCACCACTACGCGCACTACAACCAAGATACGATAAAAAAAGAAAAAGAAGAAAATATAATCCATAGGTTTTTATATGTTGTATTTTTGTTGAAAGGTGGTGAGCTGATGGACGAGAAGGCAACAAGACTGACTGCTAGTATTAAGGCCATCACAGCCGAAGTCAAGGCCGATCCTTCGTGGGAAGGTAAGAGTTTCACTTTTAGTTCCATTCACGGCTTGCTGGGCTATTCACAAAGTGCTCTCTCGAAACCGACACTGTTTCATTCATTTTTTTTTATTCAACCCTGGGCCACACATCGCCACATATCTCCAAACTAAGCCGAAGCTAGTACTACTGGGTACTAGAAAACTTATAAACTTACTTAGATTTTTTTTGTCAATAAATACATATTATACATAGAACACACCCAGACCACAAACAACAATATACAGACATGGTCATGCACACAAATGTTTGTTTGTACTGTGCGGTGATCGAATCCACAACCCTTGGCTCAGAATGCAGAAGTCACTACCGAATAAGCCATCGGGCTAGTCAATTCAATCGAATTGTCGGAAGTTTTCGCCGATGGATTCACTATCCAGAATCATTCCTGATCCAAGCGGAAGCGTTGTTGTGAATAAACCCGCTGGTAACTAATCCAGTAGAGTTTACTTGATTGCATCTTTCCTTTATTAATTTAATATTTCAAGAGAATCTGTGCCGTACGCTCCAGTATTAAATTCCGTATTGGTGCGCAGGCGCATCGGCGTCGGCGCTAGAGATGGCGGAGGTGACGGTGGAGCGCGCCGCCTTCGCGCGGCTCTACCTGCACGTGCTGTTCCCCAACGGGGACGGAGACATCGCTCGCGACCAGTGAGTATATGACCGAATATGAATAATGGTGTTTTTCTTTGCTTCACGTGTCTCTTGGTTAGTAATATATAGCCTCAACCCCTCACCGATATTATTCACTCAATGTCTTAAAAATAGAGAATTTCAATGCCATTTTTAAATGGCAACTACACATGTTTTATGTTGTCATTCTGTTCTGGATACAAATTATTTGCTCAAGCGATGGAGTTATTCTCTGATCTTTTTAAAGCTTTTGACATTGTATAAATGATCCTAATTTAATTGATACCTCCTATGGTTCGGTTGTAACTCTTAATGTATAAAAAAACGATTGTATGGGATCGCTCTCAGTTTATTAAAATTTTTGACTATTAGCAATTATGATATGCTTTTTTTTGGTATTCTACAGGGTAGTGTTTTTCTACCTTTTCTATTAATTATTGACATTAACGACTTAGCTCAATTATAGCCTAATTTAAGCCTATAAACTTGATTTGTACGCAATATTCATGTGCTAAAGCCTATTTTAGGGATATTTTTATTATATTTGTGTACTATAACGAGTTTTTTTATCGCTAGGGTCCTCAGCGAGCACATCCGGCGGCTGTCGGCATGCACGGGCGCGGCCCGGGCCGGCGTGCGCGCGCGTCACGTGTGGGCGGCGCCCTACCCGCGCGCGCAGGCCTTACTGCGGCACCTGCCCGTGTACCGCACGCCGCGCGACAAGGTGACGTATAGACAGGCCACGCGTGGGCGGCGCCCTACCCGCGCGCGCAGGCCTTGCTGCGGCACCTGCCCGTGTACCGCACGCCGCGCGACAAGGTGACGTATAGACAGGCCACGCGTGGGCGGCGCCCTACCCGCGCGCGCAGGCCTTGCTGCGGCACCTGCCCGTGTACCGCACGCCGCGCGACAAGGTGACGTATAGACAGGCCACGCGTGGGCGGCGCCCTACCCGCGCGCGCAGGCCTTACTGCGGCACCTGCCCGTGTACCGCACGCCGCGCGACAAGGTGACGTATAGACAGGCCACGCGTGGGCGGCGCCCTACCCGCGCGCGCAGGCCTTACTGCGGCACCTGCCCGTGTACCGCACGCCGCGCGACAAGGTGACGTATAGACAGGCCACGCGTGGGCGGCGCCCTACCCGCGCGCGCAGGCCTTGCTGCGGCACCTGCCCGTGTACCGCACGCCGCGCGACAAGGTGACGTATAGACAGGCCACGCGTGGGCGGCGCCCTACCCGCGCGCGCAGGCCTTGCTGCGGCACCTGCCCGTGTACCGCACGCCGCGCGACAAGGTGACGTATAGACAGGCCACGCGTGGGCGGCGCCCTACCCGCGCGCGCAGGCCTTGCTGCGGCACCTGCCCGTGTACCGCACGCCGCGCGACAAGGTAACTACGTGAGTGGTTGTCCCCAACACGCAGATATACAGCCACCCGAAGGACTCGCTGTTTGTCTATTTGTTTTCTTGTATGGCGATGGCGTGGCGTACGCCAAGCCCGGTCGCAGTAGAGATTCACTCCCTGGCTTCACCGTGGATATTCACCGAGGATATCGCAGTCACTGGCACCAAATTTATCACCCGCTAAACATGCTGTCGTGCAAAACATGTTAAAAGTCTTGTAAACGACAAGTTGTCGTTAGATCACTTTTATTTCCATTCTCGACCTACTGGGCTATTCACGGTTCAGGCTATTCGGTTTCGTTCATTCAAATATTCGATCCAGTTGTCAAAGTTTTCGCCGATGCGATTCTGTCAAATTTGAATGAACGATCGAGGTTAAACTGACAGGCAAGTGACCTGTCACTTGCCCATTGTCACAGCGACTTGGGCTTCTCTTTCGCTTTCCATCAGGCGTAGGGAAGCCTAATGGCTTAATGCGAATACACAAAAATGAATGCACATCGAACGGTTCACAAGATGCAAGAGAAAGTTACCTAGCGCCACTTGACAGCTGGTGACAATAAAAGGAACTAATAAGGATGCGACATAATTGTCGAGCCACTATAAAAAAAAAATCTGATCGAAAACGGTATTGTGAATATCCCCGCTGGTAAATTTTCCAGTAGGTATTTGTAGCTCTCTTCGGACGCGACGCATAGAGAATCTGTTGTGTTGTGAAACTTATTTGCCTTGTTTGTGGTGCAGGTGTCGTGCATCATGCGCTGCGTGACGTCCATCATGGCGGTGCTGGGGCTCACGGAGGGCGACGCGCCCTCCGCCGACGACCTCACGCCCGTGCTCGTATACGTCATCATTAAGGTACGTTATTGTGCTATGACTCTAGGCGACGAGGGCGGCGTCCCAGAGGACGAGAAATCCTTCGTAGCTCCAAACCTTCCAAAGCTACGTTACGTGACAAGAGGTCTTCCGGACACCCACGCAGATTTTCAAAGTTGCAAAATATCCTCATCATCATCAGCCCACATCAGTCCACTGTTGGACATAGGCCTCTCCCAATACTCGCCACTTCGATCGATCCCGGGCCTCTCGCATCCAGCTCTTGCCAGCCGTCCTGCGCAAATCGTCACTCCACCTGGCCTGAGGGCGTCCTACACTACGTTTGCCGAGACGCGGTCTACACTCCAGAACTCGTTTACCCCAACGGTTGTCGGTTCTGCGGATGATGTGGCCAGCCCACTGCCACTTCAGCTTACTGATCCGGTCCGGATAATATCCTATTGTCATTCATAACATGAGCAGCGTCTTCTAGGGTCAGTAAGCTCTTCAGCTAAAAGTACCAGGAGCCCCCCCGGAACCAGGAGCAGGTACCTGGAGCCCGTGCTCGTCTGCGGTCATTATAAAGGTATGTTGTTTCGATTGTGATTCCCGCCGACGAGGGCGGCGTCCAAGCGGACAAGGGGTCCTACATAGCTCCAAAACTTCCAAAGCTACGTTACGTGACAAGAGGTCTTCCGGACATCATCATCATCAGCCTATTACAGTCCACTGCTGGACATAGGCCTCTCCAGTTGTTCGCCACTTAGGGCCAACATCTGGAGGATATACCCATAATCGCCACGCTGGGCAGGCGGGTTGGCGATCGCAGGGCGTAGCTTCTCGCTCCGGTGACGCTGCTGCCCGTCATCGGTCTGTGGTATTTAGCTACGCCTTCAATTGTGATGGTTATACCGCCACCAGTCGGTAGCCAGCGCCTCGTTTGTTATTCGGCAGGATGCACCACGGGCAGGTGAGGTTGGCGTGGAGCGAAAAGATGATGGGTCGCTCCCTTACATCCCTTATTTCATAAAAGTGTTCGGTATACAGGTGAACCCGCCATCGCTGCTGTCGACCATCGAGCTGGTGAACGCGCTGGGCGGGTCCGCGCTGCAGGGCGAGGCGCTGTACTGGTGGACGCAGTTCTGCGCCGCCGTCGCGTACATCAAGACCATGGACTACCCGCGCCACGACTACCCGGACACCTAGCCCGACCGCGCGCGCCTGGTAAGTCACTACACACTGCACACACACTGCATACACACTGCACATACACACTGCACACACACACTGCACACACACACTGCACACAGCCGCAGCGAGACCGTGCACTACCCGCGCCACGACTACCCGGACACCTAGCCCGACCGCGCGCGCCTGGTAAGTCACTACACACTGCACACACACTGCATACACACTGCACATACACACTGCACACACACACTGCACACACACACTGCACACAGCCGCAGCGAGACCGTGCACTACCCGCGCCACGACTACCCGGACACCTAGCCCGACCGCGCGCGCCTGGTAAGTCACTACACACTGCACACACACTGCATACACACTGCACATACACACTGCACACACACACTGCACACACACACTGCACACAGCCGCAGCGAGACCGTGCACTACCCGCGCCACGACTACCCGGACACCTAGCCCGACCGCGCGCGCCTGGTAAGTCACTACACACTGCACACACACTGCATACACACTGCACATACACACTGCACACACACACTGCACACACACACTGCACACAGCCGCAGCGAGACCGTGCACTACCCGCGCCACGACTACCCGGACACCTAGCCCGACCGCGCGCGCCTGGTAAGTCACTACACACTGCACACACACTGCATACACACTGCACATACACACTGCACACACACACTGCACACACACACTGCACACAGCCGCAGCGAGACCGTGCACTACCCGCGCCACGACTACCCGGACACCTAGCCCGACCGCGCGCGCCTGGTACGTCACTACACACTGCATACATACTGCATACACACTGCACACGCACTGCATACACACTGCACACACACACACAGCCGCAGCGAGACCGTGAATTACCCACGCTACGACTACCCGCAAACAACAACACTTGGGAGGTCTATGTCCAGCTATGGACGTTTGCAGGCTTAATTACTCACGAGTTCATGTTAAAAAAAATGGTCTAAAAGTTTGTAATAATTGGTAAGAATAAATGATGATGAGAAATTGTAAAGTTCCAACTTCGTTCCTCGTTGTTCAGATGTCGAGGCGTGTACACGAGTCCAGATCGGCTTACCCCGTGGCTGTGGCGCGCCGCCGCCATTCCGTCTAAACTGCAGCTGTCACCGCCGCCGACGGCCCGGACATTGTGAGCAAACATTAACTAGTGTAGTGCCAGTGTTACTAAATTGATCTATCTTGTCTATGTGCGAGTGAGCGCAGTCTAATCTTCGTAGTTTGCAGTATTTCAATGTCGGACAAAACGTTTCTGAGTGTTAAATAATAGGCTATTATGGCTAAAAATTGTAATTAGTCCGTCTTTTAGCTCATTCAATAATAAAATACACGTATTCTTTTATTTGTAAATTAGACTAAAAATTACAGAGTTATAGCCTGTTGAAATTACACGTGACGTCAGTCGGTGAGGCATTTTTACGGGAGCAAGTGACGTCAAAGACTCCCACTCCTAACTTTTGATGCCTTGTATCTTTGCTATTGTTTATTTGAATGAAAAAAGACACCTTTTATTTATGAATAAGCTAAAAGACGAACTAATTACAATTTAGTATAGAATGAAAATTTAGCATTTATGTTCAATTCCTTTGCCTTAGGTATACAAAAAACAAAATGTTTATCAGATGTCAACAGACAGACCGATACATGTTGTAGCTCGTGGGTTAACATGAGTAAGCGTGACACAAAATGTCAAAAATCGACGTCTGTATTCATATGAAGCATAAAACTTGAGTATAAATATTATACTCTTGGCATAAATAGAGTATACTCTAGCTGTGTCGGTCGGTTTTATCTAAATAAATGATGGATATCTGAGATTGATACGAAATTAGAACACTTCATTGCTTAAACTTAATTCACCAAGCCAAAAAAGATCAAAATCTTTAAAAAATTGCAGACCCGAAGCTTAGACAAGCGCTAGAGGTCCAGGATTTGACATTAGCGGTTGAAGGAGAGTGCAAAATATGAAATCAATAATAATGTTCATAAATTAAGCCATTTGAAAACTTGTTGCACAATATGTTATTGTGCCATTCACACACTGTGTCCGTTTGGATTCGTGAACTTTGAATGAACGTCACATCAATTCTGACATTAGTTGTACTATAAGGGGCAGCGCAGACGACAGACTTTTTGTGCGATAGAGTCTGCGTCTGAGACATTTAAAAAGAGCGTCTAGGTCTGCCGACAGAATGATCGAAGATGCGCGTCGTGTGCGTTACTGCATATAATTGCAAAAAAGTGCGTCACTAATAGTCTGTCGTCTGCGCTGCCCCTAATAATGTCAAATTAAAACGTAAAGAAAGTTTACGAATCCGAGTCGAAATTACCATTGTGTGCAGGAGTAAATTCGTCATAATGGCATTAGCTGCTAATGTCAAATGCAACCTCGCTCTCAAGTTCATGTATTAAATAGGTAATGTAATGTCAAAGGTAATTGTCCGACCCTTATCACGTAGCGTAGCACGAGACTAACTCGGTGTAAATTATTATCATTGGTATAATATAAGTGCAACGAATTAGTTATTACCCGAAGTGTTGTCGACAAATTGAGCGGTGTCCAGCGAAAGTCGACGCAAATGTTAAATGTATTTATGGTAAATGTAATAGTGAGGTCACTTGTTGGAGAAAAAATCTTTAGCGGATTTTAAATGAAGATATTTTTGTATGAAAGTGTATAAAAGATTTCTGGCGCTAGTTTCAGTTTGTTACAAACAACACTGTGGTATAGTCGTAAAAGCTTTACTCCTCTCCACAGCATCTAATGTGTAGTTTAATAATAATATAACCGATTTCGTAAATGAGAAGCTTCTATGTTCCACTGTATGTATTTTATTATGTTACCATTCTCTGCTTCATCAATGTTTCGCGTCATAGTAAGTAAAAAATATCAGTTGACTGGTCATCAAAACTAAGTACGTGGAACATTTTTAACGGCAAAGCGTGAAACGAAGAGTCTGACTTGAAAGATTCTTGATCGTTCATTCAAGTTTGACAGTTCTCATCAAAAAAAATTCAAGAGTCTGGCGATAACTTTAACTATTCCATCGAATAATGTTTCCCAGAAAGGTCCTTTGTGAATAACCTAATGGTCATTCTAAAGTATTTAAAAAAAACCTTTTGTAATGGCATCCGTTCTGGTTCTTTGTAGCTTGACTTTGTAATTAAACCTTTTCTGTTTCGGTTTTTGTTTTCTCTTTAACTATGAATTTACTATCTTTGGCAGCGCCGAACCATAGACTTGAATCCACGCTCTTAGGGTTTCTATAGCACTATGAATACCCGACGACTTCTATTAAGGGCGTCTCCACGCATCATAATACATTGTTGTTTAGTATTGCAAATAACTCGTGTATCGACAAACGCCTTCATACTGATCCTATAACTTTACTTAGCAAGTAAAAAAGTCTTTTTGTAAATATAAAATGCGTTTGGGCAAGCTAATCAAAACTGTAATTATAAAGTAGGGTATATAGCTACGTAGGCTTAGTGTTTAGTACTGGCGTACTGTCCTAGCTGGTCGATGATAGCTCACACTGAATTGAACTGAAACACTGTTTACTTCTTCAAAGGTACTTTTATTGCACTGTTGAACTACTTATTTACACTGTTGATCTTGAACTGATTTGTACTGGTTTTGAACTGGTTTTGAACTGGTTTTGAACTGCCCATACAATAGGCCGGTGATCTTATATACAGACGGAGAAACACAATGATACCGCGATGTAATTAGGCACATCGCCATCTATGCGATGTACCTATGAACTACGTATTTACAAACATGACACAAAATGACAGCACATGATGTTATTATTATACAACGACATCTATGAAATGAATGATGAACTAAACGGTCGTGAACATTCCGCCCACCAAGGACATTTATGAAAAATGGCCTTAAACAAAATAACAAAACAATAAACTGAACTTAAAATCAAATAATGAACTTCCATGATGAAAACAAGCAAATATGTACAAAATCCGCCCACCATGACCTAACTTTACAAAACATAAACATAACAAAATATACCAAAATCAAATATGAACTAAAATTAACCTAATATGTGCACTCTAACATTTCTATAAACATAACATAATAAAGTATAAAACTTCTAAAACTAAATTTGTTTTCTGACAGCTATCTGCCCTGCACTATTATGACCCTTGCAACGAGATGGATTTTTTCGAAAGGGTGAATTTACAAAGTCACTATATTCAAAATCGTTCTTGGTTGTACTGTTAAATATTTCTTTACATGTTTGTTTTTCTTTTGTCCTGCTCTTTGTACTAAATGTTTGACCTTTAATTCCATATGATTCTAATGAATTGTCCTCATGTACCCGTGTATGCATGACCGATACTTTAGGTTTTACTATCGGTCTGCACTTTGAAATATTTCTTGTCAACATACATGATACTACTGGCGCAACACTAGTCGACGAACTAGTGCGACCATTGTCCTCTTTCCTATGACTCTTCACCAACTCCGAGTGTAAGAGTGTATGGTGACGTTTTCGACAGATTTTACAAGTTGTTGACTTTTTACAGTTGTGGATAGTATGATTTCCCCCAAACAATTAAAACAAATATGATTCTTATATACAAATTCCCGCCTTTTCTCTGTACTTAACTTTGTGAACTTTTTACAGAAACACAATTTGTGTCTGTCAGAGCAGTACTCACAGCTAATACTATTGTTGTTGTTATTTCTCGTAAATAAAACTATTGGTCTTTCGCGGGGAACGTTATCATGATGAGGAGGTGTAGGGTTTTCGGGATCTATGCATTCTAAGGCTCGAAAACGACTTTCAAGGAACTCTTGAAACTGTTTAAGAGTTGGCAGCTCACTTGAGTCGATACTAGAGACGTTTAACTCCCAATATTTTCGAGTCTCAGGATCTAACCTACCCGCGACAATATGTATGATAATTATATCCCATGAACTCACATCTACATTTAGTTTCCTCAATGCACTTAAACAATCAGAGGTGTTGTCTAATAGTCCCCTTAATCCCGAAGCCGATTCAAAATTTAGTTGCTTTTGGCCTAATAATCTCTTTAAAATACAGTTTGACAGGTACCGTTTATTATTGTACCGTTTTTCCAATAAGTTCCAACACTGACTATAATTATCTCCCGTAGTTGGCGTGTGTCTTAATAACAATTCGGCTTCTCCAGTAAGATGCCCTTTCAGATAGTGTAATTTTTGTACACTATCCAAAGACTTGTTTGTGTCAACCAATGATATGAATAAATCTCTGAAAGTAGGCCATTCAGAGTATTTTCCCGAGAATATCGGAATGACAATCTTAGGCAACTTGACGAAAGAACTAGAGGGCTCACTCGTAACTAACTCCTTTACATCTTGGTTTTGGCCTACTGACAGCCTTTTAATTTCCGTTTTCATTATCGATTTATACACAATATAATTGTCCTCAGTTTTCTCATAGATGTCCTCACTAACATATTTACATTCTTCTATGTCCTCCAAAAAATATGATTCATACAACTTAATATTATTCTTATGAAACAATTGCCAATTTCTTTCCAAATTTTCTAACTTTGCTTCTAAATATTCTAATGTAATACTATCTTTTGGACTTTTCTCAAAATTAATCAAACCTTTCTCTATAGACTTTGACAATTGTTTCTGTACATTAAAGATGCCTTCCATCTTTAAAACGTAACGTAAAACTTAATTATATACAATGACCTAAAATGTTAAAAAACCTAACTTAAGAAAATCTTTTGTCCTAACATTGACCTAGTACTAATGACACTAAACTATTTACAAATATTTATAAGTTAAATAATTAGAAAATAATTCCGAGTCCAATAATCTCCAAACCAAACTTCAAATTCACTCAAAAATAAATCAGATGCACTAAAGTTCAAAGTCGCTTGAAAAATATATACAAATAAATTTACAACTCACGCTTGTCCACGTCTCACACTTGACTACTACTCACGCTTGACCACTTTACTGCATCAAACGTAGTGCTCCTGCTAGTGTGACGTCTACTCCTACGTCACTGTTTGTGACGTCGACGTCGCCGCCGCGGCGCCACTCCAGCGAGGTTTCCTGTGACGTTGGAAGCACGTCACCACCATCAGCTTGTACTCCACCTCAAGGACTGGAGCCTTCCAGCACAACGGTCACAGCCCAGTCCAATCCACCTTGGCTGCCTCCAGCAGCACTTGGTGCTGTGGTGCTGAAGTGCTGGAGCTGCACTCCTTCGCGGAGACCCGCGGTCCACTACCGGGTTGTGGTCCCAGACCACTCCTCAAAAATTGGTCTTCCAAATCCGGCTCGAAGGACCTTGTTTAGTACTGGCGTACTGTCCTAGCTGGTCGATGATAGCTCACACTGAATTGAACTGAAACACTGTTTACTTCTTCAAAGGTACTTTTATTGCACTGTTGAACTACTTATTTACACTGTTGATCTTGAACTGATTTGTACTGGTTTTGAACTGGTTTTGAACTGGTTTTGAACTGCCCATACAATAGGCCGGTGATCTTATATACAGACGGAGAAACACAATGATACCGCGATGTAATTAGGCACATCGCCATCTATGCGATGTACCTATGAACTACGTATTTACAAACATGACACAAAATGACAGCACATGATGTTATTATTATACAACGACATCTATGAAATGAATGATGAACTAAACGGTCGTGAACACTTAGTGAAGCGTTGAATTATAGACTAGGAGTGGCAGTTAATTATTGAAAAATAATCGGTTATAAGTAGACTTTGGAGGATGTATTGAATTCGAGATTGTATTTCGGCTTTAAATTAAGTCTTAAAAATTAGTCTAGATATAAATGTAACTTCCTTATTTTCTAAATTATACCAAACATACATATTGATGGGCCTAAATTTTATATGGTTCTGTAAATTTTGACCTATAAGTTCTTGTTACGCTAATATAGATATATAAATAAATTAGAATTTCCGTGATGGCGAAACTTCAACCTATCGACAAATATAAATCTCCCCACACAATTTTCAACTAATAGGGAATATGCATGACTTTTTTTTTATGGATTTATTGAGATCTTTTGTCTTCCAGATAAATAAATATCGAAGAATTTTTAAACTATCTTTTCTATTAAGCGAGTTATAAAGCGTTAAAGTTATTGATTAGACAGAGAGATCCGATGCGGTAGTTGACGTCACGTACCGTGAGCGCCGTACTAACTCCATAGAAAAATCTGTTTCGCGAGAGAGAGACGGATATATTCACTTTCAATGACTGTATCTCGCCCATTTTTCAACCAATTTTGATTTTGTTTTCACTGTTCGTAGTAGATTTTGATCTATTTTACGATAAATTAGTAAATACCTGAAACTATTTTTCATGCATATTCCCTATTGTCTGGTAGTAATGAAGTACATGTACATATAGACAGACTAATCTTTCAAAATATATAGATAATGTACTCTATATGCACTGGAAACTAAGTTGAGAATTGTTTCCTATGTTGTGGTGATTTGACGTGTACTGAAGAAAATGTTGGTATAAATATGAAACCTTTTTGGTCCGTTAGCAAGTTACTTTCTAAAGATCTGGCAGCTCCTTGCTATATTTTCCGCTAACTTCGAAATAAACCATTTAGGTCGACTGTGATGTTTTAGTGTTGGATAAATACTCTAAAGAGCTGTATTTTTGAAACATGTATGGAATGGTGTGATATTTGAAATATTGGATTGAATCTATTAGGCCGAACACGTAGCCCTGTATACCTAGAATTAGGCGAAGATATATGTTGGAGTCGGTGTGTGCAAGTTTTATAAGGAATAGAAAATCGTAAATTTACTTGTCACCTCTATTACAATTTCATTATATCGGAACTTAGTCCGAGGTTAAAGCAACGTAATATATGTATAACAATAATAATAATGTGTGAGCATGTCCGTTTAAAGATTGAATCTCAAAGGATTCACACAGAATTTGAGGAGTAGCTGAACAGCTTTTAATAAGACTGAAGAAATGGTCTATAACATCAGAATTTATAGAAGGTATGAGTCATAATATGGTCGTTTAATCTCCTAAGTTCCACAGGGCTTTGTAATAATTCTTATTGCAATGAAACTATAAACATACGACAAACACAGGTATGAAAAAAATATGACAGTGTATAACTATTGTCTTATTATGAGGAGCCGGCCTTATTTAGGTGTAAAGGATGAGCAATTTCGCCACATTCTCCATGTGATCATTGATATTGTAAAGTGAAAATGTATTTTTGTATCAACGTAATATGGAAGTACAGTCACGACCTAAAAGATATCATTTTGTTGAGTTGATGCAAAACTGGTTATATCTTTTCTGTCGTGGGTGTAATCAAAGTCGTGACGTGATGTTTACCTGAATAAAATTATTCTAAATGCGCCAGGCAGTAGGATAACTTGCTAAAAGGCAGTGTAACTACATACTACATTATCAATACCTGCATAGTTTGCCTAACTAAGAATGAATATGAAATCAGAATCATAAAACTTCTTGTATGCAAATCTTCAGATGATCTGCACCTGCGGGAGCTATTCACAAATGCGTTCGAAAGATTTCTATCGGACGCTTCCTCGATGTTCATTCAAATTTGACATTAGTCTTCCGTGCCTCATTTCCCATGTCTCTTCGTGTCGGCCCTCCGTGTCCTATTGCGCCATTCTGGGCATGCCTGCGTCAAAACTGGGTGTAATCTCACCGCCTTCATATCATAATCTTGCCCTCTTTTAGGCTCTCGCATTGTCAATATTATAAAAAAAAGGACAACTAATCCGAATCTAAGCGGAACAGTTCTACAGCAAGGCTATTCACAATGCCTATTTCCACTCGGGTCCAAAAATCTTCGAATGAACTTTATTCGAATTTGACATTATTGTACTAGCTAGACTAATGTCAAATTTGAATGAACATGAACAAATTGTGAATAGATCCACTGCTTTAAATTATTTTCTAGAGCTATATACAGTTCCAGCTATTGTCTAGTAAAATATTTTTAACCGACTTCGAAAAAAGGAGGAGGTTCTCAATTCGTCTGTATGTATAATATTTTTTTTTTTTTTTTTTTTTATGTTTGTTCACCGATATTTCCGTCAATTATGGATGGATTTCAAAAATTTTTCGACAGTTCGATAGAGGACACCTCCGAGGTGGTCCCATTATCACCAAGTCAGGATCTGATGATGGGATCCTGGAGAAATTGAGGGCAACAACCGAAAATTGTATGCTCATATGGTGTTTTTGTTACGTAATCATATTT
Source organism: Conogethes punctiferalis (assembly GCA_031163375.1). Lineage (NCBI taxonomy): Eukaryota > Metazoa > Arthropoda > Insecta > Lepidoptera > Crambidae > Conogethes > Conogethes punctiferalis. Next base: position 2,352,960 of record CM062078.1, on the reverse strand, counting down.
TACTCAGGTATATGCTTCCGGGCGTCAACATCTGGTGCTGATGATGAAGCCACAGAACTCCTTAACGGTTAGGAGTTAGGGGACAGTACTGACATTGGTCGATATTAAACTAGGTAGTAGTATGTACTTATGCAGGACTAATAGGGCAGGTGATTTGGTAAGTGATATGCTTGATTCTAGATCGCAAAGTCTTCACTTGACTTAAAGCAAAATTTTTCATTCCTAAGAAAAACTCTTAAAGACATTAATTAGCCTTTATTCAAGGTCACAGCACATTAACGCAACTAAAAATAGAAAAATAAAATTATTTTTTAAAAAAAATTAAACCGACTTCAAAAAAAAACACAAACGACCAAAACTAAAAAGCGATAAATAACGTAAGTAATTCTATCCTTAATACATAATTATTTAAATATTACAATTATCACTTATTTTTGAAGTCGGTGCCAGCCAAACAAATAAATGTAGGTATATTGTCGTGTGGATTTGCCGGCCGCGCGCGTCATACAACAACAGTCTACGTTAGGTAGGTACCAAGAGGCTGGCACCGACTTCAAAAATAAGTGATAATTGTAATATTTAAATAATTATGTATTAAGGATAGAATTACTTACGTTATTTATCGCTTTTTAGTTTTGGTCGTTTGTGTTTTTTTTTGAAGTCGGTTTAATTTTTTTTAAAAAATAATTCACAATATGTAGCTGTTTGTAAAAGTTAGCAGCAGGTGCAAATCATCCTTCCTGAAATATTTTTACACGAATTTCCACATGCATTTGTTATTATGATTTTAATTATATCTTTTCTAGAGAAGCATCATAGCCTATAATCCTGCATGTAACACTTTCAAATGTCTCCACAGGCGTTATAATAGACTACTATTGTAATTTAGTGACATCAAAACTTAATCTAAATGTTAAATGATTCAATACATAATTTTCTTTGAAGGCAGTGTGTAGACCTATAATATATTTACTATTTATTAAACCTAGACTAAGCTAAAGTTTTAATCGTTGTTTAGCACCGGTTTATTTTGCACTTTATATCAAAAGACACTAATTTTAATCTGCATCACGGTTATCGGTAAAGCGTGCATAGAAAACGTAGAAATTGTCAAATTAAATAAAAATTAAGGACATTTAGAAACATGCCTTTTTCAATCAAGACTTTTCTTCCTTTTGCTGAACGCTTTACCCTCACCGGTTTAATGTTTATCTGTTACATTTTAGAATGCGTGTTATAATAATAATGTAGGTATAGGTCGCGGCACGTAAGTTGAGCGCTGAGCGTTTCTGCGCAGAAGTCAAAAATTCGGTATCACAGGGGGGAGTACGGGGCGAGGGCGGGTGTGCGCACGCGCTTATTGGCTCTCCAGTCGTTCCTCGCTCCCCGCAACGTCGCGTCCACCCGCTCACGCCCGACCGGTACAATCGCGTTCTAAGTTTTAATGTTCTCGTTGTTTAATTTGTTTGTTGAAATTTGTTTTATCAATACTCAAAGAGTGTCCAAGTTGTTGACTTCGTAACCGAATAATTTATCATTCAATTGATCAAGACATTTCAGATGAAGATGTTGATGATTCAAATGATGAAGGCATGCTGCCTTTGTCAGATTCAGACTATTTGTTTTTGAATGTAAAAAGAAATGGTCAATCGTTTCTATACAAACCTATGTTTTATTTCTATCTCACGTAAGTAGGCAGTTACCTCGTAACTGGTTACAAATTCCTGGCAGTTATTTATTTTTATTTCTTGTAATAATATTACTACATTAACTGGCTTTCTTGAAATCTGTTTTTTTTTAAATGAAATACACGGTAGAATAATTTACAAATAAAATGATAAATTAGTCGAGCTAATAAATGTGTGCGCAATAGTACACATGCGCAGCTATCCCCTCCATAGTCCGCTCAGCGCTCAACTTACGTGCCGCGACCTATACCTACTGTAAACCTTGCTGACTTCCAAATTAATTAAAATCCAAAAAATATTGTCTAACATTAGTTAATATTCAATGTTCTATTTCATATCCTAATTATAAACTAACTTTAATGTTATACTCAACAAATATATTTTCCACTACTATCTTATGTACGAGTTACGTAGTTATATTAGACTGGCATAAGCATAATATATTTTTAACCGCTGTTAGTTGCTACAACGTAGTATATTTAATGCGATATCTATTGTAATTGTAATCAAAGCAATGAAAATTATATTTAGCAATAAATAATAAATCGAAGGGCATGTGTTTTATTTGTCTAAACCGGGCAAGCGCTTGTAGGTTAATTGGGATGATGACTAAAAAATAATTTAATGTCCATCAGATAGATTAATGAAAAATATTGGATACGTATTTTTTATTTTGCCTCTTGTTCAAAAACTTACGAAGATACATTGATTTTAAATGTCACATGACGTCACGTTAGAGTACAAAATATACTCTAACGTGACGTAGTTAGCCCCCACTCCGTAACTTTAATGCGCTATATCTAAGTATTTTCTTGTTATTTCGACAAAACAAAAAATACGGGTCTTATATTTTTTTATTATCTAAGAGACGGACTAATTATTTTCTTCATTTTCATACCTTGTCATCATCCGTATTAAGGTCCTTAAAATAACACGTGGATGAGGCAGGGCACGGGATTGATATTTACCTACCTACGTCGTAGGTACCTAGCTTTTCACTCCATGAAATGTCACGCTGTCGTGTTTGGCCACATGTGCAGTGCCAACTAGGGTGGTGCCCAGGCACAGGGCGCACAAATGACCAGACCACATTTTACAGGGGCGCAATTTTGAAAGCTTGCACCGGGCGCATAAAAGGCTAGTTGCGGCACTGCACATGTGCCTTGGCCAGGTCCTCAGATTAAAATCTATAGGTACAAAGCCTGACGTCATGAGATGTTAAGAGAGCAATATGAGGAACTTCTTGCCTCGCGCATCGGTTTTGTGGAACCAACTTTCTGCGACTGTCTTCTGAGCTTGGGAGCCTTCAAGAAACGAGCGTTAGGGAATCAATATTGAAAGAGTACCTAGTGACGCATTTGGAATCATCTAGAATTCTAACGAACGTTCTGTAGAAAATGGTTGACTTGTGCCCATAAGGTCCCTAGAGTGTTCTTTGGCTTATCATTCATTCCTATGACAAAGAGACCCAAAGATAATTACCTACCTACCTTGAGAAGTTATGATACACCTACAATGTAATTTGTTCTAGTAAATGACGTTAAATCAGGCGCCTTCATGTACCTACATAGTCATTAAACCTAGGCACAATAGGCTTGTTTTTGGCTAAAAAACGTAATTAGTCAGTCTTTTTATTTATTCAAAAATAAATGACACGTATTTTTTTATTTGTAAATTAAAGTAGCCCGCCGAAATTACGGGTGACGTCACTCGGTGAGGCATTTTCATGGGACCGAGTGACGTCAGACTCCCACTCCTAACTGATGCCTTGTATCTTTGCTATTGAATGAAAAAAGGAAAAAACCGGACAAGTGCGAGTCGGACTCGCGCACGTAGGGTTCCGTACCACTGATTGAATGAAAAAATTAGGTAATTTGATTTATGACGTTTAAAAAAAAACTACTGTCTAATTTCGTTAGTAGTTTTTATAGTAATACACATCATATATTTTTTTTCAGTTTCATCATGCCCATATTTTAGAAGTTACGGGGGGGGGGGGGGGGACACATTTTACCACTTTGAAAGTCTCTCGCGCAAACTATTCAGTTTTGAAAAAAACGTTGTTAGAAACCTCAACATTATTTTACACAAATACCTATTCATAGATATCCCACACGTATAGGTTTGATGAAAAAAAAAATTTTGAGTTTCAGTTCTATGTATGGCGAACCCCAAAAATTTTGGATTTTTTTCTGATTTTATTTTCACATCTTAATGCGGTTTACAGAATACATCTACGTACCAAATTTCAATAATGTAGCTCTTATAGTTTCGGAATAAACTGGCTGTGTCATACGGACGGACAGACAGACATGACTAGAGGATTCGATCCCGGTCGATTTTTCGGATCCCGGGATTTTCTACAGTTAGTCCCGGGATCCCGGGATAGTCCCGGGATTGTATTGGTAGTAGAAAGTGGTAACAAAAAGACAGTAAAACAAAAATCTTCAAAAAACTAAACAGAATTAAAATTATACCCCATACAAAATTCTTTGGATTCATCGTTAACTTCTTTAACCAAATGAAAAAAACATTTATGCCGAGGTCACATATTGGATTCAACTTTACGTCTAATATTAGACGTGGTTTATTTATTAGTAGCTGTGTATGCGGCGTCCCACGCGTGGATATCGTTTTAAAAAAAATGCTTAAATCTTAATTTAGACCTCTAGCAATACATGGTGAAAACCGCATTCAATTCCATGCAGAAGTTTTCACGAGATGCGCGTTCAAACGTACAGATTAAAATTTCCCCCGCTATCCCAACATTTCCATTCACTGCTCTCACGGAATATTGAACACAAGAGGAAAGGACGTGTGGGCGTGGCCCGCGTGCTAAAGTTAAGGACAGCGAGTCTTAACTTGACTCAGTCGCTTTGTGGTTGCTTAAGTATCGTGACGTGCGCTGTCGGTATTTTCATTCGAGTGTTTTATTAAATAACTCTCAATAATGACTCGATGTTCCGTCTTTGAGTGCAAAAACAATAGTAGTACTAAGAACTTGCTTCGATCAGGTGTTTCTTATCATCGGTAAGTTGGTATTTACTTTTTATTAAATAAATAATCTTTCGGCATAACCTCTATCCGTTTAAAACATTCGTGTAAATTAAGAATCACACGTATGTACACTGAAATAAAGTTTATAATTGTCTGACGCCTGGTCCGCATGCGCCATCTAGTATCGAATAGTAGAATCAGAAACTACGTCCCAAGTCGAACCTACTTTAGGGTTGTGACACGTTGAAATATCATCGATTTAATTATGTATTTTGTCTATTACACTTTTTTTATGCCTTATTGTAAACTATTGATTATTTTCGTTTTAGTTTTCCTAAAGATCCAAATGCAAAAGGAAAGTGGATTCGGCTCTTCGGTGGATTCTTCTGGGCAGGCTACACGTCGAAGTGCTGGTAGGAAAAAAGTTTGACGTGCAAAAGTATTACTAGTGAATCTATTTGCAGAAATAAACTATTTAATTTATTTTAAATGAGTTTTATTTTATGAAGTTCCCTACAAAGAGCTGTTTTCTTTTTTAAAATATGGTTCAGTGTAGCTCCCTAGATGATCATAGAATACCCATTTCGGACTATTACGGAATTTAAGGAAAAATTACATTAAATACTTTTTTCAATGTCATAAAATGACAGGATTTTTCTATTCCATTCAAAGCTCGTTGAACGTCATATAATTGATTATTATATTGGAGCTGCTAGCTTTTTAAGCAGAAAACGGCTCGTAGATAATACATTTGTAGATCTAGTCAATACTTCTTGTCGTGTAAGTAGGCCTTATGATCTAAAAAACCCAATAATAATTTCTATTATTATAGGGTTTTTTAGACCTGTTAACACTAAATTTTACGGACGGACCACATAGTATCAAGTTCATTCATTTTCTACAGAAAAACACAAATAATATTTATTTAAGTTACGGGTAATGCTAGAAGGTGGAGTAAATCTAGGTTTACCCGGGTTGACCTAGTATTACCCAAGCTGGGGTACAACAAGGGAAGCCTCCACGCGTGGTCGTCTGCTTGCAGACGGCCCGGCGTACCCCGGGCAACGGCGGGTAGTAGAGGATGGCTGCTACCCGACGGCTAATTCCCTGTAGGGAGCACGCACTTGTGCGTGGCTCCGGGAGCCAAGTGGGTTAGTGAAATGAAACTTCAAGGGCATTTTAAACATCTACAACAACATTTAGTGAGCATAAACTTAATAATAGCTTTAATAGCAAAAACTAATAGCGGTTCTTGTGTTATTAAAATTGAAATTATTTATTTGAGCAAGATAAACTTCTGTGACATGATTCGAAATTCCTGACGTTGCAGATGTATATGAGCGGCGGTTATCATTTACCATCAGATGAACCGTTAGTAGTGAACCCTATTTCATTAAATAAAAAAGAAAATTAGGCAACACCTAAGTTTACCCAGACAGTAGTTGGGTAGACCTAGGTGAGCATGGGTAAACCACGAATTAAAATTTATTTTACTTTGTATTCGGACTTTACCCAAGTAGCTTGGGTAATCCTAAGTAAACCCGGGTAAACCTAGGTTTACTCCAACTTCTAGCATTACCCGTAACATATACATTAAATGTGAAACTTCTGTCAGTGTATTTAAATGTTAATGTATATCTATTCTAATATTAATTAATTATTTTAGAAGTACATAATCGATGTTTCATCACCAATAATATTCGTATTAATCCCATCCCTGTTTGAATAGCGACGATAATAAATGTCATGATAAAACATTCTAGAAAAAAAGCAAGTGCATGCGTATAAATTAAAACCTTACGCTGATTGTCGTAAGGTGTTAAACAGCGTACAACTTTTAAGAGTGTCATCTAGCGTGCAATAGGTGAACTAACTAGTCAAAGCAGGCCAAAAGCACTTCGATGAGATGACGTAAAACCCTCAAAGTGTAATTTCTAAATTCTTCTTTATCTCTAATGCATTAAGGTAGTTTTTATGTTATTGTTAGTAGCGGTTACATCTTTGTGATTTCAAGAAATTATTATAGTTATGATTGGTTCATTTTGTGTGTGCGTATAATGTTATTGTGTGAGTTTGGCGACAGCAGTTTTGTATGAACTGACTAGATTATGCCCTTTCCTCTTGTGTTTAATATTCCGTGACTGCTCTGGTCCTATTGATTGTATCGTGATAAAAAGTATACTATTATAACCTTACATTACAACCTGCCAGGAGTATAAAGTATAATTGTACCATGTCGTTAAAATCCGTTAAGTAGTTTTTGTTTCTATAACGAACACATACAGACAAAAATTTTACTGATTTCATTTTTGGCCGTTTTTGCAATGGGCCGTTACGCGTACGAAATAGGTACATAATTATGCTTATTACTTGCATCAGACATGTACTCAACGAAAGAAAAGCCGATGGTGGATGATTACTCGATAAACTCCAAGACCTGTAGTGCATTTTGTTTTTTTTTACAAATTCTTTGATGAACTAAATAAATATCAATCAATATCACGACGTGATGAGGAATTTTCACTCTTTTTTAAACATAATCCGATGCCGGGCGATAGCGCAATCAATTGAAATCAGCCGTGTAGATATGATGGCCGTCAAAATGTTAGATGAAAGTAAGTGCGTTTCGTTTTACGCACATTTTTATTAACTTATATTAAAATATATCAATCCCGAAAATCCCGGGACTCTTTAAATTTAATCCCGAAAATTTCGGGACTGAAATATGACCGGGATCCCGGGATCCCGGTTTTCGGGATCCCGGGATCGAATCCTCTAGACATGACGAATCTATAAGGGGGTTTTTGCCATTTTGGCTACGGAACCCTAAAAATGATCTAAAATACGGACTAAACCAAAAACATCCCTATTTTAAGAAATCATCATAATCTCATGGCACAAGGCAAAGTGTAAGGTGCATTTTCCAATTTATAATTATAGTGTATGCATGTAGATTCTAGTGTTCATCTTATATAATACATTTGTTTTAATCTAAATTGGTAGTTAGGTAAATAATTAATTTACTGATTGACCTAAACTTAGTGTGTGGTAACTAAGGTGATAAGGGATTAGGGACTAAGCACACAATTTCTAAAAACGTATGTGTGCTCAATTCAGATTTTAGTAATAAATGATACAAAATTTTGGCGCACATAAATTTATTATGCACTATGATTTTCCATTTTTGAAAGTACACTTATATAAACAACACCACTTGGGAGCAGCATAACACTGAAACAAACAAAAATACAAATTCATTCACAGCCACATTCAACTATTATTACAAAATTGTAAGTTGTGGAATCAGTACAATAGTCAACGTCACGGCACTCAGAAGTAGCAAATATATTGTAAGTTTAACATCATTATAGTTTACATAAAATAAGACTGCACTGATTTGGGTATTGTAGAGACAAAATATGTCTAAAGCCGCGGCCACTCATTGGAGATATTGGCACAAACATAATGTTTTGCACCCAATGTGCCAATGTATGTATTGGTACTTTTGACACAATGAAGACATTGAGCCCATTAGTATTGGTCATTGGACGCAAAGTTGAATACAATGTGTGGCCGCGGCATAAGAGACAGCTTTGATGTGAACATTCTACAGTAACTATAAAACTGTTATATCTTTTATTGATCAATAGTTGCAAACTCACCTTATCACAGTGCAGGTTGTCTATGACCGTGGCCTCTCCTTCTTTTCTTTGTACAGCGCCAGGAGCGACACGTTGGCCACCTTCACCACCTGCAATACACAAAGCAGTTGTGTCAAGTCAGCAGTCGCAACACCAAATACTTGCACGCCAGGCGTTCAGCAGAGCCAACTGCATCATGGCGATCAGAGTAGCAAATACTCCAAATCTATAGCTAATCATCATGTACTGCAGTATCATGGACTTTAATTTAAATACAAAGTTACTTAAAAAGGATAGCTAACTACATCAGACATTTGCATAGTCAAATCTAAATCTCACCTTAAATCTGACTCCGGGAATGTCACCAACGGCGTGACCTTTACGACCGAATCCCGCTACTAGTACTTCATCGTTCTCCTCAATGTGGTTGAGGCAACCGTCCCGCGGGACGAACGCCGTCACCTTCTTTCCGTTTTTGATGAGCTGTACTCGCACGCACTTGCGGATGGCAGAGTTAGGCTGCTTGGCTTCTACACCACTGTGGAAGCGAAAAGTGCTTTCATTTCACAAATGAAAAATTAACACATGGCTTTTGAACATGCGCCACAACACAGAAAAGTTCAAGAAATCGTAGAAGCATTTACATAGTTTCGAAACTTAAATGAATATGTACTGAAGAGTATGTACTGAACATGAAACTAAGACAAAACATGCTAAACACTTAAACATAAATATACAAGTGATAAGATAGAAAGAGTACATAAGTACTCTTAAACAATAATGTTTACAGTTCAAATCAATAAAATTAGCTTTTACAGAGTAAACACCACACAAAAATTGACATAACCTCAATCAGGGTGAGTGACCTCACGTTACTACTATTTACTCGCCGTCGCCGCCGCCGCCGCTCACGTGGAATCGCGACGCGCCACTCGCAGTATTATCCTGTGATTGTAAAGGGAACACATTCACAGGAATAATACCGCGCGCAGAGCGTCGCTACACCCGACGCCCAGGCCCGCCTTGCGCGCATCTACACCACACGCAATACACACATCGACTCCGTCAAACAATACTTCATTAGCATATAACTGTACTCCACACGAGCTCTTCGCAAACAATTAACACTAGATTAGAACTTGAGGAACGTACTTACACTTTTTCCAGGACGATGCCCTTAGCGTGAGATGCACCACCGAAGGGATTGGCCTTCCATCTCGTACCCATGTGGGCTTTTTTGTAGTCTTTGTCAGCCCATCGCTGCTCACGGCGATGGTTCACGTGCTTCCGCGCCGTGCGGATACCACGGGGTTTACCTGAAATATTGATGCCGCCGGTTAGCACTAAGTTTCACAAATATCACTAAAATCAGAGTACCAATTTTTCGACTAGATAACGTTTGGGGGTAAAGATCCGTCGCACCTCATAATAACCGAACGGTTAGCGAGATGGAAAGAGATTTATTTTACACCACGAGAAAAACATGTCTCCGCCATGGCCGACAACTAGGCGTTGAAACAATTTCGTGATATTACGACTCGAATTACTATAACCGTATCACTTTTAATATTTTAGCGTATTTACGGCACTTTAACGCACAAATCTAGCTCAAAATAATTAACAAAACCACAGTATTTTTAACACAAAACTATTCCTTACCCATTTGGATAGCACGACACCAATCGGCTACGGATGGGAAAAGAAATTAATCAGACAGCCAACCACTGGTTAAAATTCAACATCATTGCCAACTGCAAAAATCTAATTATAATGTTGCCATTACTACGATGTCTAAAAATCGATAAATCTTTCAAATTAAGTTTAAATTATTTGTAACAAGAGTCTGCATGGCTATATTGTTTAAATAAGTATTCCTGGGCAATAGAAGCCCTATTATGTGTTCTATAAACGAAAAATATAAGAGGTTAGAGTAAGCACCTAACGAAATGAAATTTTTTTTTTAATGAAATTTATCCGCCTGAATTAATATCTTCATGTTGCAAAACCAATAACAGAACTTCATTCATTCGTTCTTTTTAAATAATCTACATTTTTTGACATGACGCATGACACTTGACAGTGACATGACATTAATTTTGTCAATTTTGTTGAGTATTGCTGTGTTGTTCTCTTTCTGGACGCTTTTTTAGTAAATAAATTTGTTTCTTTTCAAAACAAAAAAGCCTCAGTCAACAGTCCCGTAACTATTTTATAAACATGACCTTAAATCTTGCTAGAAAAGACGGTGGACCCGGTTACGTGGGCATACAATTTTGCCAAGAATGCAATAACATGCTTTACCCGCGCGAAGACAAAAACAACAAAGTTTTACTGTATGCTTGTAGAAATTGTGACTACAAGCAGCTCGCCGACTCTAACTGTGTATACGTGAACAAAATTATGCACGAAGTCGATGAACTGACGCATATAAACCCAGATGTGGTGAGCGACCCCACGCTGCCCCGTACCAAGGATCACGTGTGCCCGAAATGCAACCACAGGGAGGCTGTGTTCTTCCAGGGACAGACGAGGCGCGCTGAAGAGGAGATGAGACTGTATTACGTGTGCACCAGCTGCAAGCACAGGTGGACTGAGTGAATATATTTGTATGCAAATCTAATGGACATTGGCAAAGTGAATACATTCTTATTTATATCAATGTTTTTGTTTCTATTCAGCCTACCTATTCTATTAGCCCTACTATTGTAATCACTGAGTAGTAAGTATATGGTAGTCAAATAATAGTGACTGGCTTGATGGCTCATTTGGTAGTGACCTCTGCCTACTGAGCCAAAGGTTGTGGGTTCGATTCCCGCACAGTTCTAACATTTGTGTTCATGAACATATCTGTTGTTTTTTATGTATAATATTTATTTACAAAAAAAAAGTATTTATGTAGTTTATCAGCTGTCTAGTACCCATAGTACAAGCTTCGGCTTAGTTTGGGGCTAGATGGCGATGTGTGGCCCAGTGTGGCATGTCTTAGGGTTATTTAATTTATTTAATAGTAATGGGAATAGGAGTAATAGGAGTTTGTGGAAGGAAACAACTTTTATTCATATTCTTGTTTATTAACTAAAAATATTGCCAAGCATCTGTTCTAATAATAACAGTAACAATTCACAGCCTTTTATTAAGTAATTAATGATAATACAACTCTGCTGCCTCACACTCAATCAAGAACAAACTTCTAGCTAACTACTCTTACGTAACATAATATAATGGTGTGTAGCGTTACATTACATCTAACATTGATCCTACTTGCTATGAACTTAGGCATACATTCATTTGGCACATTTTATTTTGTTTAGGCCTTAAGTCGACCACACATTCCATATTTTAAAAACATTAGTACCATATGTTTTGCAGAATATTCTAAAAAATTATACAAAATCTTTTTTTTTTCGTTTTTTTTTCAAAGTTTACAGATGTGATTTGTTACTACCTACTAAGTTACAACCTTTAAATGTATGATTCATTAGTGCCACATAAATACAAATTGTGTAGATAATTATCATCAAATATTAATAAATAAGCAATATTACTATTAAATCTAAATTAGAAAAACTTCTCTCATGTATACCCAATTTCTTATGTACTTAATATAAATATTATTTCACCATTTTGTCACTGAGGACTTTCAGTTAATACAAAAATACACTCGGAATAAAACATACTCGTATCCACATATATTCAATATTAATAACAGGAAAAACTTAACAATTGTACAACAGTATCATCAACCTTCCAGGAAGACGGGTCATTTTGTAAATAAAAGGCGCTAAATGAGCACTGGCTCACTTAGGCCTATGACTTAGGTCACTGCAAAGCTAGCAAGGGATTTGTGCACAGAGGTTCCCACATTTTTATCTTTGGTGCACACACATTATATGTTTAAGATTTTTCAGATGGTGTCCTAACCTTCTGAGATGATTAGCTACATAAGCTGGGTATTGTAAGTTAAACTTCCTTATGCTTTCGCGACACCCCTGCCATCAGGCTACCACAGCACACACATTGGGAACCCCTGTAGTAGCAGCCAAAAATCTACTACTTGAAGTTCAAAAGTCATTCAAAATTTTATCTGAAAATGCGAATTATTAAATCCGAATGGAAAATATCAGTTCAGGGCTACTACATGATGAATCCATGGCCAGACTGTTTCTTCAGCCATTACAGAATATTGTAACAAATGATAATAAATGGTGCCATATTCCATTTACCCAAGGTTACAGTTTGAAAACTCCATCACTTGATGTGACATACAATTCATCCAAGTTTGATTATCAAGTGATATACATTCACCATAATTAATTATTTAATATTTCGTACTATCCAATTTTTGTAACTAAAATGTGTTGTACTGATTATGGAGTGTACAGTATGTAAATTATTTAATTATTTTTTCTAATATTTGCTAATTATGCTCATTCATTACACATAGACTTGTTACAGTCTGAAGTTGTTACATATTTAAATAATATCTTGGTCATTATGTAGTAGCCCCTATGTTAGAACTTACAAAGATTGTACACATTTATAATAAATGATAATAAGTTCATCAATTACATAAATACTTCTTATAAGAAAAGCTTACAGTTTGGCCATCTATGCTATGGCAGGCGTAATATCTATATTAAACTCTCTCTAAAACGTGTATGTGCGTATTGACTGTATTGCTTCGTAATTCTAAATATATTTATCAAATTCAAGCTCAGGCGAAAACAACCGAGGTTACGACTACCTAATTGACTAAGCATGAAACTAATGGACAATGCTACCTACTGCTAATATTATGCTATACTCGTACCTACGTAGTGAGAAACTGTTGAGAAGTGATTGGAGTAAAATTTCAGAAAAGTTCGTTTTATTTGGATTATAAATATGTAGAATAGGGGCTTCCTATACAGTACAGAATGGAACATTATTATATGTATATAACATAGGTGTTCTCAAAATAAATAAACGATTTCATTTATTTTGAGAACAGTATTCAAGGAATATATTTCAAATATCTGTTTTAAGAATCATATTTGTAACAGATTTATTAAATCAGTTTCAAATCGGTCGTGTAAGTTAAATTAACTACAGCCGGCACATTTGCCATCTTATTATAACATATGTATTTGGATACAGAGAATTCAATGGGACGGTGTAAAAAGTATTGAAGACGGATTAAGAAAAAGGTTGTTATAATAATTAATTTGTATTAGTAAGCTTAAGTAATTAGTAAGTAAAACGACGTCTATCGTGGTAAAGTTAACTCGGCTTCACGAAACGTTACACTTGAAGAAACTTACGAAAAGTTTAATTTTATCTCTCGGCATAGTCGTACCGTAGACTGCATTTGTTACATTGAGAAATAGGTATGAAAAAAGATGGATATTAATCCATCTTTTACCTAGGTACCTATTAAGGTAAGGACATACATTGCTCCGATCCCAAAGTAAGTACGTAGCTTAAGCACTTGAGTTATTAGAGATTAAACGAACTTACCTTATAGTGAAGTTCTATCCTAATTATACGAAGGCTTCGTTCGAAGAGATTAGCATATATACACTAGTAGTAACGCGTAGCACTTACCGTTCCATGCACTATTTCAGAAATTTATTATTTATTCTTTTTTTTTTTTTTTTTTGTCCGGTATTTCGATATTTGACTTACCGCAACACTGCCGCCATATTGCTCATTTAGTTTAGAGATGATTTTATATTTTACGACTATATTAGGGTAGGAGACAGCGACTGGGTGGGAGGGTTGCTAATCTCTTCGAACGAAGCCTTCGTATAATTAGGATAGAACTTCACTATAAGGTAAGTTCGTTTAATCTCTAATTATACTTCACGCTTCGTTCTCGAGATTAGCATATATACACTAGTAGATATTTAGAGACCGGTCGTAAAATATGCCATAACAATATTCAATAACTTAATATTTTTTATTTAAGCCATTTATTATATAGAAACAAAATATCAATCAGTTTACCTATTTGTGGAATCATTCAATATAATTCTCGCGATACAATTTTCCGCACTATGAATAACAGGCCTGTTATAAAATTTTGCAAAGGTTTGCGAGTTAGCGCTCCAACCAGCACTTTTCCTAATCTGGTCAATGTTAACGCCAAGTCTCTGTGCAGCCGACGTCGCGGCGTGCCGGGTGCTATGCGCAGTGAACGTAGAAGTATCAATTCCGCTCATACATAGGACATCTTTAATCCATCTTGACAATGTTTGTGTCCCAACAGGCTTATATGGCCTGTTGAGACTTAAAAATAGAACATCATTATTCTCTCTATAGCTACGAGTAACTTCGATGTAAGTAAGTAAAGTTTTTGCAGGGCAAATCTCTGGGCGTTCATTAAAAAATGGGAGAATTAATAAGGGTTGAGCAGCTCCAGGTTTGGACGTCTTTATTAAATCTGGTATTTTAATTTTGATTTGAATTTGGTCTACCTCTACGTTACTTATTTTGATTTTTGAAAATGTCTGCACTCTATGTGCAGTAGCAAGGGCCAAAAGGGTAATAAGTTTCTTTGATATTTGACATTTGTTAAGTTCCTCATTTGGATACCATTTTTCAAGATAGTTTAAAACCAATGACGTATCCCATGTCTCATTGTACTTAGGCATTGGTGGCCTGGAGCGGAACACCCCTTTAAAAAATCGTTTTATACATTCGTTATCAGAAATGCTATCCTTCAAAATCAACCTTAAAGCCGATCTATAGGAATTTAATGTACCGTACTGAGCTCCCTCATTGAACAAAACAGTGAAAAAATGTATTATTTCTGGAATCGATACTTCATAAACATTCAACTTATTCTCCTTACAATAAGTGAACCACTTTTTATAGCACCCTTCGTATTGTTTATACGAGTTTTCTGACAGAGAATTTAACATTATATCCAATGAAGTTAGCGGGATACCTCTTCTTAGCATTGCCTCCCGGACAAGACTCCTGCCACCAGGGTAATCGTTGTGTGCATGGGTCGGGAGCTGGAATCAATTGATATTATTAAATTCTCTGCAGGCTTGAAGACCAAAAGTTCTGAAACCAAAAGTTTCTTAAAGAGCGGGTACCACGGCTGTGTAGGCCATAGTGGTACAACCATTATACCTTTGGCCTCATCGGAAATTATTTTTCTTAGAGATTTTAATATCATTGTAAAGGGAGGAAATGCATAAAAATAGCAATTAGTCCATGAAATCGTAAACGCATTTATGGCGTACGCATCCGGGTCCCGATGCCAGGAGACGTAGATGGGACATTTATTGTTAATACGGCTGGCAAAAAGGTCTATATTTGGGATGCCTAACTTGAAAACTATTTCATCGTAGGCGTAGTCTGAAAGCTGCCATTCAATGTCAGTATGCGTTCGTCTCGATTCTGCATCGGCGATTACGTTTTCCGATGACCGAATATACGACGCAAATACAAATAACTTTTTGTTTTCACACCATTGCCAAAGTTGTTTTGTAACTTCTGTTAGATGTGGAAACTGGATACCTCCCATACGATTAATGTAGGAAATAGCAGTAGTATTGTCAATACGTAGAAGGATCTGACAGTCGGAAAGCTGTTTGGCAAATATCTTAAGGCCAATAAATGCAGCCATAATTTCTAAGAAATTTATGTGCTGCCTGCGTTCGTCAGTACTCCAGGGACCACTAGCTCTTTGCTTACCACATGCTACACCCCACCCCGTTGTTGAGGCATCTGAAAAAATTTCCAGGTCATATTTGTCGTCTTTTATTTTACAACTTGCACCGTGGATAGCACGCTTCCACCATTCAAACTCCGAATTAAGCGAATTTGGTAAAGACATAACTTTATCATAATTATCAGAATTTTTTAAATTTAAAAATTTACATCTTTCAAAAAGCTTTGTGTATAGCCATCCGTACTCTACTGCTGGACAGGCTGATACCAACAAACCTACTAGACTTGCAAAAGATCTAATTTTACAGCGTTTAAGCTTTGAGAATTTATTTAATTCCGATTCAATTTTTATAACTTTTTCTCTTGGCAAACTGACCTGGAATTTCTTTGTATCTAACACATATCCCAAAAATTTACAAGTATTAGACGGAATGAGACTACTTTTTTCATCGTTAATGATGAAACCCAATGCCTTAAGCAACTTTTTTGTTTGCTGTAAATTTTCAAGGCATGTCTGATAGTCATAGCCGATGAGACATAAATCATCTAAGTATATGGTTGATAGATAACCAGCAGATCTCAATAATTTAACGACCGGCTTCATAACTTTGGTAAATACGTATGGAGCCGTGTTGAGACCAAATGGAAGGACATTAAATTCAAATATAGAATCTTCAAATTGGAATCTTAGGTACTTGCGATAATCTTCATTAATATTAATCAAAAAATAAGCGTCTTTTAAATCCACATTGCATAAATAGCTATCTTGTGAAACAAGTTTCAAGACAGTCCTTAAGTCTTCCAATTTAAAGTGATTCGTATCAATATATTTGTTCAACGATTTTAAATTTAAGATGAACCTCATCGTGCCATTTGGTTTAGGTATTAAGAAAATATTCGATAAATATTGGTCTTCACGAGCAGAACACTTAGATATTGCTTCCATTGCCAGTAATTTACCAATGGCTTCGGTGTAATAAGCCCTTTCGGACTCAGAGTATTTCCTCTGAGCAATATGGAAAGTTTGGACCGGAAACTTTGAAAAAGGAATTTTATAACCTTCAATATATGACAAGATAACCGGGTCGTTAGTTATCATATGCCACTGCTCGTAAAATGCCCTGAGTCTACCTGCTGGCTTTACCGAGTTTAGCGGCGAGTGTAGCTCGGCCGCTGCTGATGATGCTGCAACTGCTTCGATGAGCTGCCGGGCCGATTGTTCGTCGAGGTCGCTGCAGGCTGCCTCATCCTCGGTGGGCCCGTCGGCCTGCGGCTTGGACCCGGATTTTGCCAGTTTAAATTCCTATTAGGAATTGATGTAGAAGGCGCTTGTTTTTTCATGGACGTTTTGGGCGTTTGTGGTTTTAATTCCGTACCAGATTTGCAAATAGCTTTTGCCGATTTTAAGGTCTCAGCCAAGTTTTCACCAAATAGATACTTGTCTATATTAGTGTTTTGCAGCTGCTCTCTAATTTCCTTCTTAAGTCCGCCCATAACGAAATTTCTTCTAGTGACGCTATCCGCATGTTGGCATTCGCAAATGATCCGAATTGAGTCCATCAGCAGCTTCAGTAACGTGGTGTCTTTGTCCTTGGCAGGCAGAATAAGAGATATAGCTTCTCCTAGACAGGTAATTGCAGAAGTAAGGGTTCTCTGCTTACTTTCTATAGCTTTGTCTCGCTTAACATTGATGTCAGAAATCGCAGCTTTCATTTCTGCATTCAAAATGGGGGGATCAATCAATTTGCAATTGCCTGGAGTTAAGTATCTTTCTTTTAACTCTTTTTTTAAATCCTTATCTAGACCGAATGTGGTCCAATGTTGTAATCTAACAGATAGATCTTTATGTAAATCATTGCCATATTTTTTATCAGTAGTTGGATCTATACCGAGTATGTCCAATAATTCGCCATCCAAGTTGGAGGAGTCTTCTACTGTAACTGGTTCGGCTACCGTGACGTCCACCGTCGCCGAAGTAGACGGGACGGCGTTATGCGACGGAGTTGTCACCACAGAATGAATTGAAACTGTCTTCTCAATTGGAATCTCATGGCAAAGAGGAGCTGGTTCTGACAGCCCTGTATCCGCCTCAGGCGATATACTGGGTGAATCTAAAATAGCCTCTCCATCATCCGTCAACCTCACATAATCGTAGTCTGAAAAGACATACCACTTGTAAGTAGGTGTACTAAGAGACAGTCCCTAGTTGTATTAACACGTACTGTCCGCAAAGCACTCAGTGACGTTATAAGATTGTTGGTTAGTAAGAGGCAGTCCCAAGTTGTATTAACACGTACTGCCCGCAGACCTCCAATTATTGGTATTATTACATAATTTTATCAGAAGGAGACAGTCCCAATGCTCAGCACGTACTGTCCGCAAACTGTTTTTATTATATTTTTACACATAGGTAAATATCACGTAACTAAAACGTACCTTGTAAGATAAAGAGGCGGTGCAAACTGTACCGCCCGCAATATCACCTTATTATGGAAACTATTTAGTTCAAAATGCTTAATTTCATTAAAACTGTTTAAATACATACTTTACATGTGTAATTAATTACCTATTTTGCATACCTCATAGTAATGTATCCAAATCGAAAAACAATTTTTATCGTTGTAAAAAATACGTGTAAATAGGTAGGTACCTTGTTTATCCATCGATGTTTCTGATGATCGGGACGATAACGAATCCATACTAGAATGGCGCGGCTTGCGACACCGCTTGCGCGCCAATTTCTTTTCGAGTTTCCTTATTTTACGTTGTATACGATCACAATCCTCACTATTATTTTTGCGTTTGCGCATATTTCCTAAATCTTTCACTTTTCTATTTTATACCGCGAGCGTAGTGTGGAACGGCGACGCACTAAAACACGAATGAGCAATATGGCGGCAGTGTTGCGGTAAGTCAAATATCGAAATACCGGACAAAAAAAAAAAAAAAAAAGAATAAATAATAAATTTCTGAAATAGTGCATGGAACGGTAAGTGCTACGCGTTACTACTAGTGTATATATGCTAATCTCGAGAACGAAGCGTGAAGTATAATGGGTATCAGAACAGCGAAGGTACCACAAATAAATATAAACACCGGACACGGAACAAACACAAGTGTTCATCACCCGAATGTTTGTCCCGGATGGAAATCGAACCCACGACGACGACCCATGGTTCAGAAGGCAGGTGTCACTACCAATTGAGCCACCAAGCCAGTCAGTAAACTTAGCCCACGATAGACGCTAATCGCGCGCGGTTCGAAACCAAGCTCATGTTTGCCAGACCTAATTACGTATTATACTCGTATTATTCTAGTATCAAAATCGATTGGTGTTCATAACAACTGATAAACGAGAGGCTTTTCACTCTCGTGGAGTACCTACATTATCGACACAATACTACTTACACGATATGAATTATGGACTCGTAAAGTACCTTTTTTTTTAAATAGCGGCATACTCGCCATAAGAAAAGCGAAAGAGATACCATGTAGCTGCGGCAACGCACAAGAAACCAAATCAATCACTTGTCAGTTGCCATCGCCATGCCGGTCAATAAGCTGTAGCTATACTACACCGACTGATTCTGAAATGGGAAACTAGGTACTTTATTTAGATACCTAGGTAGGTACTTTGGGCATAGCAATGGGCGATTCGCTGAAGGTAAAACGTCTCGCATATGAAGAAAGCAAAGGGCCCAGTCAGTTACACAAGCGTTATAGGTCTAGTTATAGCGTAGGTATCTATTAGCATAGCACAGTATTCTATTTTCTAGAAGCACTAAGGAATATTGCTATATCTATAGAGCCATGATATCGTTTTGCTTTTCAAACAGAGGATTAAGTTGTGTGTCGTCGTATGTCGATTTTATAAAGTTCCTTGATTGGAACTTATCCTCTACTCTACAGACTGTAGGACAAGAATGCACACGACAGCAATGTCATTTCATAGTCTTAGAAATACTGATTTGTGGCTTAGAAGTCCTCTACTAAAACTTCTTTCTTTTATCTCTATTTCTAGGCCCTCAAATGTGTGTCTACATAATTGCAAATGGCAATTTTAAACGAGTTACTTACACGAGGATCTTCTTTTGTTTTGTACGTGCTAAGTTTAATTACGTCCTATGATGGGCTCACATCATACTTCTGTATCCACTCAGGTCTTCGGGAAGAAACGAAAAAAGTTCGTGAATAAGTCACAGCCGTCGTTAAAAGTACTAATGTTCAAATCTTACATGGATTTGACTAGGTACTTGAACTTGGTAAACTAAATACTCATTAAAACCAAGTCAATCTTGTATTCACACTCTGATTTTCCAGATGTACCTAGTACAATACCATCATTCTACACCAAGGGTTTGGTTTGACGTAGAAAAACCTGAAAACAAAACGTAAATTAACCGACTGGTCTCACGAATTACATCATTGATCATTATGTAGGTACTTGAACGGAGATATCGTGTTTCAACGTTTGAATTAGATTCAATCAACCTATAAATTGTAAAACATACCTACCCATAACGATCATACGTTTTTATTTCAGTCGAGTTTTGCGTTTTCAGCCCAGACCTATTATCACACATTGGGTAGATCCCACTTAATTCCTTGATAAGTACAGGTACATAATCATCAGTCTATAGCAATCCTGTGCTGGACATAGACCAACAATTGTTTGCTACTTGGGCTTCTCGCATACATCAATTGCCAGGCATTTTGCTCCACCCCACCTAACCTGAGAGTGTCCTAGACATTATATACCTACTTGGTGTTCTAAAATCAGAACGGAACCAAAACACGAGCACTCATTATCAGCCTACAAACGCCCGCGCTGGACAAAGGCCTTCCCCAAACAAAATTATCATTTGGGGGGATTTTCCTTAGACACCACGCTTGGCAAGCAGGATAATAACCGCAGTAAGTTTTATTTGTACCCAGGTAAACGCTACTGCCCGTTTCCTGATCTACCCTTAGTCGTCTTCTACGACATACATAGGTTGAGATGGGCTGATCCTATTCTAAATCCTCATCGAATGCATCTGTAGCGACACCTATCTCCACACCGCTACAACTATCTCCACGTCGCTACAATCTGCAATCAGTAGTTCCGCCAGCTAACAACAGATGGCGATGTATAATCCGCGCCCGTACAAAATGAAATCGCTCCATACAACTTGTATGGAAGACCTACAATGCGCATACGAAGTTTTCATCACGACTCGCTATACTTATATACCAAAAAACCAAGATGGTCCATCGGACCGCGGTCCCCGAGCACGATCACCTAGCTTGGCGGAAGTACTTCCACTTTTCGTAGGGACAAGTCTGGTCCTACACAACTCTGTAAACCATTATCAAAAGAAAAGTCGGCCTTCAAAACTAATCCTATCCCGCACCATCCAGTAACCCACTCAGTTGTTGAACGTGGCGTCAATCTGGAGCCTCCTGCCACGTATGGAGAACCGTCGTCAGTGCTCCGGCGGCGGCGGCAGCTCCGGGAAGTTCTCGGGCAGCGGCGGCAGCACGTTGGTCTCGAAGTGGCCGGAGATGTTGCCGGGCGGCGAGTAGTTGGCCACCACTATCACCTTGCCGGCCCGCGAGCGCGCTTTGCCCACGCCGAAGAAGCGCGTTGCTACCCACACCATTTGAGTGAAGTGGCCTGGAGTTGGAGAGGGAATTGATGTCAAAACTACATGTTATAGACTCTTCTGCTCAGAAGAGATAAAGTCCTTGCTCAATATATCCGGAAGTTCCTAGAAGGTACGAAACTAAGCCTTTGGTAATAGGTGGTGGTGATTAAACTTTCTGGTTACCTATTATGGTAGATAAGTATAGGTAGGTACTTTTATTATATGTATTTTCTGCGGCCAGATACGTTTCATACTGATTGATTGCTTTGAGACAAGAGTTCGTAGGTAGGTATATCATAAACATACACGAGTTCGTAGTTAGGTATATGAAAAACACAAGAATGTACCTAACGTTCTTGTGTTTTTCAAATTGCAACCATACTTTATAATGTAGGTCCCGGTGGTAAATTCATTAAATTACAAAAACTGTTAATTTTATTTATGGCGGAATGTAGCCCAGCAAACAGGTAAAACAAAAAAATTACCTCCATTTACGTTGGCGTGGAGAACATCAGGTTCCTTGAAGTAGTTGTATTGACGCACCGCTGCATACCAATACGAAGATACTTCTTGACCTGGAAAAACAAGAATCTCATGTTCTTACAAGTATACCTATACCTACCACCGGAGTTCCGAATACTTACCTACTTTAAACAAGACTCGACTCACTGGCATTGCGTAGAGACGTTGCATCCATGTGCGTTCTCCACCGGATCTATCATGGGGAATGTTCTGAAGAGTTTTTTGGCTTACTGCCGTGAGTTTCTTCACCGCACCACACGTAATCGATTGCAATTTCATCCTCATCATCTCGATGGTTGGCGATCCTCGACTGTACGCTTTATGAGGAACTTCTTGCCTCGCGCCTCGCTTTTGTGGAACTAATTTCCTGCGACAGTCTTTCCGAACAGCTACGACTTAGGAATCTTCAAGAAACGAGTGTATTCATATTTAAAAGGCCGGCAGTGACCCTAAAGTTGATCAGAGTTGGTGTCCATAGGCGGTGTCGACTGCTTACCATCAGGCATCATCACACTTGCTCATCTGGCGCTTCTCGCGTAAAAAAAGACTTCTTGGGGATACTTGACATTACTTGAGAGGTTTGTGTAGTAGTCTTTACAAATAAGAAAATACGTCAGCTCCTTTCCATCATCGGAATATAAGACGTAGGCTGGCTTACCATCCTTACGTAGTTGACATAGGTACCTCCCATCCGTACAAAAATATTCGCAAATTCCTTCCTGCCGCGAACGGCTAAAATATGGAATTCTCTGCCAGCTGACGTCTTTCCTGAGTGTTACAACTTGGAGGTTTTTAAGGCTAGAGTGAATAGGCTTTATCTAAGTAAGCACGCTCCATCCTAGACCACGTCATCACTTAACATCAGGTGTGATTGTGGTCAAGTGCTTTCTTAGAACTAAATTTAAAAAAACCAGGGAGACGTGGGTACCTGTGATGTCCGGCTGCAGGGCGCTGACGGGCCGCTGGTAGAGGTTCTGGCCCACGTCCCGGTCGTTCCTGTAGTGGAACTTGTTCGTGTGCGCCAGGTGGTTCGCCCACGCTTGCGCGTAGTCGCACAGCTGTCGAATCAGAATATTTTTCATTAGCAATTTATTTAAAAGTCCAGGAAGATTTCATCAGTAACAGGCTCGGTGGCTCATTTGGTAGTGACCTCTGCCCTCTGAGCCAAGGGTCGTGGGTTCGATTCCCGCACAGTACAAACATTTGTGTTCATGAACATGTCTGTTTGTATTGGTCTGGGTGTTTTCTATGTATACTTAATATGTATTTATTTACAAAAAAAAAATGTATCTAAGTAAGTTTATCAGTTGTCTAGTACCCATAGTACAAGCTTCGGCTTAGTTTGGGGCTAGGTGGCGCTGTGTGGCCCAGCGTGGCAGGTCTTGGGTTATTTATTTATTTCTGTCAGAAATGAGACTATTTTATTCCTTCAAGTATTCAATGCGTATTATCAAACGTTCACAAGTTTCGAATTGCCTTATCCACGCGACAACTTCCAAAATCACACGTCCAATTTAAATGAACGTGCGATAAGTTTTCGCAGGGGCACTCGGTGGTTAAGAGCGCGCATACAGAATTCGACGTATTTGCGGCGAAACTGGGTATTTTCGGGCGAGAATTCTATAAGGATTTTGAGTAGGTACCTTTGCGTTCACGCGACGCATTGGACGCATAGTAACGTTTGTGAATACGGCCGTAAGTCACCCACGGGATCAGTTGGGGTGGTCCTATGATAAATTTGGAAACCACACGGAAAAATAGCGAGCACAGGTGACCTACCTTATAAGACTTAGGTACATGTAAAAGCCTTACGTAAGTTACGGTCTGCTGTAAATCAAACTGTGACGTCGTTCTACCACCGTCATGCTCACCTCAGGCGCCATGTACAGCTGTGGCGAGCCATGTCGCTGCCGGTACACGTTGTGCCAGCACAGGCACTCCGTGATGAAGTCGCTGTCCTGCCAGGCCGTGCGCACCTCGCTCCACTGCACCACCATGCTCACAGGCCTTGTTTGTAGCACCTGGACCAAGGGAGTTTACTACTGAATCTATTATGGCGTTACTATATCATAATAATAAGTATGGTGTAAGTAATATTCTCTGAGGACCGGTTTAAAATAAATAACTAATTAACTTAATTAAATAAGTAGCTCGACATTATGGCCTCCCTACGTCTGATGGAAAGCGTAAGAGAAGCCCAAATCGCCGTGACAACCGGTTACCTGTCAGTTGCCACCGCCATGCCAGCCCAACGGTCATTTGGCTGCGGTATTCTATAGGTTGAAACTCGGACTGCTCAATTCGAGCGAAGATTCAATTCAATTCGCTTCGCGCGAGCCTCGCGCTCACTTAAATGTCTCTATTGTGTTTTGTAAACCTAACATAAAGTAGGTACGTGTACCTACTTACTTATACCAGAAATTATGCCAAATTTCTAATAGTAGATAGCCAATAAATATAATAGATTTTTTTATGCAAAAGTCCTCCCCTATTTACCTATAGTTGAAGGTTTAGCTAGGTACATGGACATCACAAGTTACTCGGGGAGGTACCCTACTCTACCTATTTACTTAGTGGATTGATAAAACAGGTTGTTGCTATAGGAGCGGTTAGTTTTACTTTCCCCTTGAAAGAAAATACACGATACACCCTCATGGCAAGGTTTAGTGACTTGTAAGTAAGTACCCCATTCAAAGAGAAAGCGGATGGATGCATCATAACAGGGATTAGGCTATATGAAGACGACTGACTTATTGCAAAACAATAGGTATAGGTATATAGAGAAAGCGAAAGAGAAACCCAAGTCGCTGTGACAACTGGCAAGTAATTGGTCAGTTACCTGTCAGTTGTCAATGCCATGCCGGCCCAACCCTAACCCCCCACGAGCTCCGGACACCCTACTCACCAGCAGAAACACGACCCGGAGGTCATTTGGCTGCGGTATTCTATAGGGTGGAGGTCCTTCCCCGGACGGGCAGCTCAATTCGAGCGAAGATTCGCTATGCTCTACCTCTCTTAGAAACAGAAGGGCCAACTGGCTCTGGCTGAGACTGGCTCGGTGGCTCAATTGGTAGTGACCCCTGCCTTCTGAACCAAGGGTCGTGGGTTCGATCCCCACCCGGGACAAACATTCGTGTGATGAACACTTGTGTTTGTTCCGTGTCTGGGTGTTTATATTTGTATTTAAGTACATATTTATTTGTGGTACCTTCGTTGTTCTGATACCCATAACACAAGTGTTTAAGCTACTTACTTTGGGATCAAAGCAATGTACCTATGTGATGTCTGATATTTTAAAAAATCTTATATTACCTACAATTTTTTTCAGTGGTGGTCAGCTACGTATACTACCGTTCTTCGCTTCTAAGCTACATCTATTATAAACACACTGAAGGTAGATATATATTCATATGTATAGATCTGTACACGAAACCCTCATCTCATACCTATGCCCCGAGCAAGTTGCATGAGCAAATCTGCAAAGTACAGGTCACGTAACACGATGCACACACGCCTGCAGTTTAGGTACTCTACCAAGTACGTAGGTACATAACTTGCACGTTTTGAAACTAGGTACCTAAGTTGGAGCCGAGCCAAACAACTTATTCGGTTCACGTCCACCGGCTAAAAATAAACCGGTAGAATATATTTGTGGACTCAAAGACCCATAAAACAAGATAAATACGTAGATAGGTATACACTAACTACTATATCAAAGGTAGGAGATATTTTTGTGGAAGGATTACCTATACCAGACGCAAATAATGAATCCATACCTACCATTTAATGACTTTCGTAGTCTACTTACGCTGTTACCTAGCCTTACAATAAATAATTAAGTATACAGTTTAATACCAATTCTGCAAAATGGAAGATTTCTGTGTAGTTAGGTCCCACACTCCTACTGATGCGGAGCGGAATGGGGCTGTGCCGTGATTCACCATTCATGCCATGAAATCCACATTGACATGGATTTCAAGCTATGAGGAATTAAGAAATCGCTTAAAAGAGTGTCTAACTACTTACACCTCTTTGATGACTAATGTAAAGAAGCATTTTATTAGCATGGGGATAAGATATATCAAGATATTGATGATGTTTAGTAAATTTTTGTCATGTTTAAGATTTAGTTTATTAGGTAGTAAAACGAATGAATGAATAAAAGTCGAAATGTTCAAAAAGAAACTACCTACTTAGGTATTTTACTCCAGCACGAAATAAAAGTATGAATTGCAACATGTGGTGCCTTATTAGATTTTTTTACAGTGCGACCCTGATTCAATACTTTTTTCAGTGTTGCGTGCACCGGGCCACTCAAGACGGGGCCCGACGCCATTTGCATAAATGGCGAAATTTCATTTGCGTGCATCGAACAGGCGTATACTCAGTCAAGTTAGAACTCGCTAAATTGCACCTGTACTTACTACAAAATGCCGGCATACGTAATAGGTAGTTTTCCTTTGAACTGTTTTGATTGCATTCACTGTTTATTATTGACTTTTTGTATAAAGAATGCGATGCGGGCCTACCTACTAAGTAAGTACTTTTGTGCACAAAAATGTGAAAAGATACTTGATAATCGTTGGTCCTGTGCCTTGTCTCTCCCTCTGTTCGTAGAGAACTTATCGAAGACCTATCGGATTATGAGAGTGAAAAACCTCTGGGTTTTAATCCGATCTCTAGTAGGGAACTACTAGAGATCGGATTATGTGAGTAGGTACAGATGAGTTGGGATAACGACATGAAGAGGACAGCGGGACAAAAGTGGTTACAGGTCGAACGGAAAACCTACCAATTGAGATACGATTAACTAATAGAACTACGTATATGTAGAAATAATGTCGCCATAATTGACCGAAAGTTATCCCAAAAGTTCAGGCTTCATTTAAAAAAGGAAATGATAGTGCACCCGTATTTACACAAGAGGACAGAGTTCTCAAGTTGCGAGGCCGAGGCGAGAAACATCTCAGGGCGAGTGTCCTCGTTAGACTTAAGGGGGAGTCTCAAATATAGAGGTACCTATAGACTCACATAAGACATAACCCGTCGCACAGTATGGTCTTAGTAAATTAACTTTGTTAATTTCAGCAAATCGCTCTGCCTCTAAATCTTCTATAGGACTTATGTAAGCGTAGAAGAACAATAGAACCATTAGGTGAAGTGCATACTTAAATAGTGCCCAGTATTTTTGTTGGCCCAAATGGCGAGTGACTCTAGAACTCTAGTTCCCTACTAGTTAGTACCTACGTAAGCCTCCTTCACTTAGTTATTTTTAGATTTTCATGATTCTCGTTCTCGTATGAAAAGCTGAATGAACGACGAAACTACTAATGGAATGGCGTATATACCTACCTAGTTGCTTACTATCGGTCAGTATTTTGAGGGGAATTCACTGCAGCTTTTTATTTGTGGGATTAGGGTGAGGTACAGATATTTATTTTTTCCTCCTTCAAAATAGTTCTAAAATGTATAAGGTAGACCAGGTACAGTCATATTTTCCGGTGCCCGGAACTCCCGGAAGATATCCCCATCAAACCCATCTGGTTCTCAATGTTGGTACAAAATAAACCTGCTTTATGTTGGTGTGTATCGTGCCTACAAATTTATTTATGAGACATAAGTAAGTAAGTAATGGGTGGGATTCTAACCCACTATCATACAGGTTCAGTGCCTATTTGACTGGGCACCTAGCCCAGTCAAATAGGCTTCTGAAAGACATACCTACTTCAATGATATTTTCTTATTGCACAACATTTTCAACAACGTTGTTGAAAATGTTGTCATGGAGAACAGTAATGAAGTGTAATCGAGTCACTCTAGTTCTCGAGTAGAGATTTCAACTTCAAACCAAAACTTAATAAAGCCACAGAGAATATATGTAATACTTACTTAGTCTGTGACTAGGCTATATGCGGTTCCATTTTTAGAAACCAATAGAGACTCAGCCGCTTTATAAAGAGAATTGATGTTGGAAATAAAATAGCTCCCGCGAGAGTAGCGAGCTTTGCAAAGTTTTTTAAAGCTTCGGTTTGTCGTACTAGATTGAAATCTTTGAGGTTGAGCCGGTCTGGAGTTCTGGAACTTTCGATTACGTGACTTTTTAAATGGATTTCGACAGACAAGAAAAGTCAAGTTTGTACGTTTTCATCGTACCTGCCTACCTACTTTTTTTCAAATCCATTCAGTGGTTAGCGAAAAATTAATTTCGCATAGTAGATGAGTAAGTAGGTACCCAATAGTGATGCACTGTCTAAAATACAGATGATTAAGATATATATAAATAAATAAGACATGCCACGCT
The DNA here is from genome assembly GCA_031163375.1 of Conogethes punctiferalis. Lineage (NCBI taxonomy): Eukaryota > Metazoa > Arthropoda > Insecta > Lepidoptera > Crambidae > Conogethes > Conogethes punctiferalis. The sequence continues at coordinate 2,324,522 of CM062078.1, read as the reverse complement.
GGGCCACACAGCGCCACCTAGTCCCAAACTAAGCCGAAGCTTGTACTATGGGTACTAGACAACTGATACAATATTATTGTGGTCGCTTAACTCATAAAGATCAAGAGTTCCCGATATCTTATCCCACATGGGGATAAAATTTACTTACCTACTATATTATTACATTAGAAAACCTACTTGGTTCATTTCCTTAGTCTCTTTTCCTTTATATACCTGGAATTGGACCAAAGCCTGGCCACAGCGGCTAAAATTTAGTCAGGAGGGAAACTGTTTTCGGAATACATCAAGCCTATTGAATAAAAGATTAATCACCCCAACAAACTCAAACGTCTAGTAAGACGGACTGCCGACTCCGTGCGACGTATCTACCCTAAAATTCTGTATTTTTTTCCAAATCCCGTTCAAACTTAACGAAACTTTTAGGGCTAAGTTTTTGCCATTAGTCTCGTGAATCGTAAAATTGCAAACAAAAGGCTGTTCCAATAACAGTCGAGCCTTCTGGCCTGAACGGGCTTTTCCGACCACAATAGGCTTCGAGCTCGGTTCATCCATCAAGATTACGTCCGCGCCGGAGCGAGAGCCATTTATCAGCGAGGTGCTAGTATCGGCCTGGTATTGATTGTGCCCATGGATATACAATCTTAAGGTAAGTATAGGTGAATTCAGGTGGGTGAGATTTCCCCTTTAAACGCCATAACATGACAATGCAAAGAAATAATGGTAGGTACGTTTACACGCTTGTGGAGACTTGAAAGCTTCTACAATGTCCAAGCCATTACATTGTTTTTTGTAAATACATCCGGGCCGTCTCTACCAGGGGGTGCAAGGGGTGCGGTGCACCCGGGCGCCGGAGCGGCGCGACCCAAGTCCCCGGGGGACCCCCAACGGCACCCCGGCGCCGAATATACTTAAGACGGCCCTGAAATACATAAATACATTCTATGTATACTATGTATTTATTTACAAACAAAAGTTTATCAGTTGTCTAGTACCCATAGTACAAGCTTCGGCTTCGTTTGGGGCTAGATGACGCTGTGTGGCCCAGCGTGGCATATCTTGGATTATTTATTAATTACATTTTGAGAGAGGGCAACTTTTTTACGTCAGGGTAACCAGGGCCCTATGTACGGGAAACCTGGATTATGTGGGGCTCACTCCTATCTAGCGGATATAATAGCCAGTAAACCCGACTGTGGTCCGCTACAAGCGCTCTACTTACCTGAGGGGGATCGGCTTGCCCGAGGGACTTCAAAGTTTAAAGGACCTTTTAGTCGCGCAAGGATACCTCGGCAGTTTCTAAGCTCTAAGATTTTACTAATTTAATGTTTAATTGCAATAAATTATAGAACTGCCAGTGCCAGATTTAAAAGGAATGGTAATTGTCAACAGAATTCGAAAAGGTTAATACATTTTCCATTGTATCTAGTAACACAACAGTTAAAGATTTCATTTATTTTGAAGTCGAAGAAGGCCTCAAAATGTCCGGTTTCACAAATGTTATGAGTGCTACGCGTTATGACGTATCGTAGCGGTAGCCGTAACGTAACGCTACGAATGACTACGATATGGCTACGAGCTACGATTATGCGATGATTGCTCTACGAAAGCTACAGAAATTTCATTTACATTACAGCTGCTATTTTAGCATCATTCGCGCAGACGTATGTAATGATAAATTGTTACTCACTCGACCTCTACATCAAATAATCGCCAGAATAGCAGAAGTCAAGTAGCTAGTCATTAAAAGTCCCAAATGTCTACTTCAACTCGCAAACGTTCCCACGCCCAAAATGGCAATTGGGCAGTGGGCACTTCAGTTGTAAATAGCTTTGTTTACGGCCTTCCGAAGAGCCGTTACGGTTACCTAAATGCACCCTCACAGTGTAGCAGAACGAAACAGTGATGTAATACGACGTTTTGGTAACGCGTACCATACGGAAAAAGTAAGCTTTGTCACTGTTTATTGTACTTTTGAAGACGGATAAAGAATACAATTTTCCGCATATATTTATAGCCTAGGCGGTCTCAATTCCAAATCTGATAACCTGATACATTTTACAGGACGGGCAAAGTGATGGCAACTGAGAATTGATTAAATTGGGTACTTGTCAGTTGCCACAGCGACTTCTTATCTTTCGCTTTTCATAGGAAGAAAAGAGAGTGGCTTCTTCTCCTCTACTTTGCTAAAACTATCCAACCTCTAAGGCTAGAAAGAGGCAAAACATAGTTTCCGAATTAGAACCCGTTACGACGTTTTGTTGACAAATAAGAGGGCTATTTAACATAACAAGATTGTTAAAACACAACAAATCACTTTTACCATAGAAAATTCGAGTTAGACGAATTCTCTATGGCAAAAGTGAAGGTTTTTAAACCAGACACCTCTGTCGTACTCACAAACGTTACTATGCGACCCGCGGACGCACAGTGCCCAAAATCCTATAGGTTCTTGGATACCGTTAGTCTATCTGAAATTAATTATGCAGCATTGTTAACAGACAGTGCGTCGAGGCAGTCGCTCAAAGTTGCCTCACTGTCTCCTGCCGTAACGAGTGTCGGAGCCGTCGGAGGCGAAGTCTGGGCCCAAAGCTGCGAAGGTCACTTCCCGCGCGTGTCAAGGACACGGCGGCCCATTTCCGGCCGGGATCAGGACTGTCATACCCGACCCGCGGTGTTATGGATGGGCCCAACGTGAGCCTTAAAGCCGACCTTTTGAACCACAAATTAACTGTTTGTAGGCATGTTCCCGTAAATAAGGTATTTATTTATGACGCCATAACAGCACAGAGGTTGATTCTTCAACCTGCATGGTTGGCTACGGACACGCTAAATAGATATTTCTTTTTTTTTAAGTTTTGTTTCTTTTATTTGCTTTTACTCGTTTTGCTTCTGTAATCGCTGTTCTTCTGTTGATCGAGATAGTCTAACATAAAATACCTACCTGGAAGAGATCGCTCCCAGCGATAAGACCGCCAACATTGTACGATTGTACCTACTATATGTTTGTATACTCTTTCCTGTAAATGTTTATCTTTGTGCAATAAAGAATATCTATCTATCTACGTTAAAAAAGTGTTCCTGTTCCATAATTTTCATGCCTTATTATAAATTATTTCTTTCTTTTTTTTAAGTAAAAGAAAAGAATAAGGCATGGGGTTCATAGGCCTCATGACAACCGTCATTTGGGGATTTGCCCCATTCACCACGCTTGGCAGGCAGGTAGGTTTTATTTGTACCTAGGTTCCCGTTTCCTGATATTCCCCTAGTCGTCTGCTACGACACCCACGGGATTGAGATGTGCGATTTGAGAAACATCATTCAATCATCATTCAGTCAATTTTTGTTAGCTCCGCCCAGTCCCGCTTCTGTGGCAATGCAGGCCTAAGTATATGATATTGAAAAAAAATGGTATTTAGAGAATGGATGGGTTTTCTATACAAATACCTACATTAATTTCCTTTCTTTAGAACTTGATTTCCATTTAATACCCTTCTGCAAGGTTAGCTTGTAAACGATAAATCATAAAAATTGGTTTGACAGTTTTTTCTTTAGGCATAATACCGTCGCAGCTAGACAGACTGAAATACTTTAGCATTAAATTATAAGTTTTATAGGTAATAATGTTTTAATGCTTAATTTGTGTTCGATTGATTCCACAACTGAATGTTTTTTAATTTATTACCGCCCTGATCTGAATTAGAGGAAAGTCACCATCTTACGGCCTTCTTTTAACTAGGTATCTCAAAGGTAATCCGGTAGAGATCGATAGTAGCGATTAAAAATAGGACAACACATCTATTTTTAAGTCAATCGTGTCAGCCTATCGCAGTCTACTGCTGGACGTAGGCCTCTCCAGGTATTCGCCACTTTGGGCAAACACCTGGTGGTTATACTCATAGGTCGTCACGCTGGACAGGCGGGTTGGCGATCGCAGGGCGTAGCTCCTGACTTCGATTACACTACCGTGCTGTGGTGTTTAGCTACGCCTTCAATCGTGATGATTATACCGCCACCAATCGGTTGCCAGAGCGGGCAGGTGAGGTTGGTTTGGAGCGAAAAGATGATAGGCCGCTCCCTTACATCCCCGTCCCGTCAATCGTATGGTGTGCTTTTAAGAAAATCCGTCTAGCTACCTATCTTTGTACGCTTGTACCTACAAAGAATCCATTCGTTGTTGCTGAAATTCTTACCTTTTGTAAAAGTTTTGGTCTGTTGTCGAGTTGTTCGTTTTCGTTGTCATCTCTGTTTGTCTGTTCGTTGTTATTTTTGTTGGAAGACTTTCTGCAACAAATAAAACTTCGTTATCCTGTTGTTACTTGCCTACACCGCCAAGGGGCATTAGGTAAGATACAATGTAGGTAACCAAAGGGTGCACCAGCAAATTTGATGTGTGTGGTATGTCAGTTTCCAGAAACGATAGGGAATATCCATCAAGAATATTTTCGTGTTATTAAGAAATAAGTACTACTTAATGTAAAATGGTCTATAAAATAGACGAGATCCACTTAACTACAAAACTTTTCTATGCTATCTAAGGTACCAGATCAGGTATGGCGCGTGGCGTATGACGTATTGAACTATCGTCCCAAGGTATTATGAGAGCGAAGGAACAGAGAGTGCACTAACCATCTTAATTGAACTGTTATAGGCCGATGTGTACAGCGGCCATACATCCACCTACCTATCCCATCTGATACACCGTCAATCCATCAAAGTATGTAAGTATGTACTCCAAAAATTTTAAACTAAATATCGAGGTTTAATAGAAGCTATTATCCTTCTAGATTGCAGAAATCTCTCTCAAGCTGTTAAAGTTAAAGTCTACATTTAAATACCTACTTATTTATTCGTAGAACGAATCTCACCTGTTTCTACGTAGGTGCGTGAAAACTTGAAAGTATTCAATCTCATTTGCATGAACATCTTCACGGTTCCTTTAATAACATTTGCAAATGGGGTGAATTTATTTAGACCGGTTCGCGAGCCCCCTTGCGTGCCGCGGCGCGATAAGGCCAGACATCAGTTCAAGGTTTTACTACGAAGGGTGCAGATTGTGTCTTAGACACCGCCCCCTATGTAGGCAGGTACAATACCTATCTAAGTACATATTCGTGAACGTACACACAAAGGACTTAGAATTTTCAATCAAAGAGAGAGATTATTTTTTGTTCGGAATACTCCTGATGTTATGCGATATCAGTCTACGATGGAGCGCGTTCAACCACTAAAAACCGGTTAACACTCGCCTTGAACATGGGAAGATTTCTCGCAAGACGTAACGCTTATAAAACCGTCAGGCTAGCTCTAATTTGCTTTTCATAAATCTAATCTACCTACTTAATGTACAAAATAACAAAGAAATCTTAATCAGTTCTCAATTCGTTCGGAAGTAATTTATTAAGCTGAAAATCTAAGCGATTCAATTATGTTTAGGTTTCAATAAAACCCGGACCCGGAGGCAATGGCGATACAAAAACATGAAGGTTCCTAGGAAACTAGGAAAGAGCTCGTTGAATGCAAATTGCACCCAACACAGGTCATGAAAGGAAAGCCTGAGATTGTGGTAAATTAAGTTAATAAGTAAGAAGTACCTAGTTGTAATCACCATCCATTTTGGAAGCGAACTCCGATGGTTTACGTTAGTTTAATTATGGCCATTGGCCAGTCCAACATACCTACTATCTCGTAAGCATAGCATAAGTTAAGAGACCTAGGACGAGTGCCTACGATAACTTGACCAGAAGCGTAAACTAGGGGCCCTACTACTACAAAAAACAAAAACGATCGTTCGTTGAACGGATCGCGTATTTTTGCCCTATAAATCCCTCTCATTTGTCCCTCCCGTGTTCGAATATACGAACTAAAATTCGTCAAAATCGATTTTCAACAATTTAATTGATAGGTATATTAGAACACGGGAGGGACAAATGAGAGGGATTTAGGTATGTCGTTTATAAGAGAAGTCTGGTAAATGGTAAACAAGTCAAATTCTCGTATTTACCCAACCCAATAGCTTTCTCGGTGTGTCTAAGAGGAGATGTCTTTGTATCTCAGTCCTACCTACCTCTCTAAGGTCGCCGCTTATAGAGAGCCAGAATGCGACTGCTTTGGAAGAAACTGGAAAGCTTCTTAAGAGAAGCCGCTTATATCCCATACTTACTTGTCAGGAAGCAGCGCCGGGGCTACCTTCTTGCGAAGGTTGGCCAGCGCTGCCAACTCCTCGCGCTTTCTGGACGGAGGTGGCGCGCCGCATAACGTCACCAGCGGCGTGGGCGCAGGCTGAGTCGTCCGGGAGAGCAGTCTGTGGAGACAGGATGACTGCTTTATATAAGTTCTCAGGCAGTATGTGAAAGAAGGTCGGTAAGCAATGGCAGTGTCCCCGGAAATGTAGAGATTAATGTGCTTATAAGCCGCGGTAACCTCATGTCAGAGTCTTGCCGTCTACCGTCCTCAGCAATATGGTTGGAGCAAATTAACTGTCTAATCGGGAAATGGTCTCGAGCACTGCATACCTACAAACCAATTTGATATTCAAAATTCGAAGATATCTCAGCAGTTCTGTTGGAGCCCGTACTGAAAACGAAGGCATTCTGCGTACACCTATGTCAGGGCACACATTACCTATGTAAATTTTGCATTTTTATATTCTTAGAGGTCTAGAAATGTTTCTGAGCCCATGCTGCAAAGTATCTTAGGCACAATGAAGAAATCTAGGTACCTACTTAGACCAGTGCCAGGACATAGGTAAATTGTGCATATTTACTTATCTTAGTGAATCTATTTGCACAGTCTTTAAACAATATATTTTTTAATTTGAGAAGACGGCGAAGCAACACTCATGGCTGTAATTGCGAAGGTTGGCATAAATAATAGGTACTAAAATTACTTTGTTTACCATGTGGTAGCAAGAACAATAATTAAAACTAAGTACTTATCTACTAAGTATCCTTTAGTTTTTATTTATTTCTTAAGTAAAACTAACGTCTTCATATCCAGCCCTGCAGTTCATCATTACCTAAGTAGCTAAACCACGAAAGTATTCTGTTCACACCAGGAAGTCCAGCGCAACAATTCTGCATTCCCGACAATACTTATATGACACCTTCATCAATAAATACTGTTTAGCTAAATCCCGGACTCATCATCACTTTCAAAGACGTATTTTGTTGATACACCTGGTCTGCAACACACTTCAACTTCATTCATAAACGGAACCTCACCTCTTCGAAGCCGGCGTCCGTTTCGACAGGAGCGTGTAATCGTAGAGGTTTGAAGTGGACGGGTTGGCTGGCGGGTAGTAGGCCTCGTCATCGCGGCAGTTGTTGTTGACGAGAGCGGACTTGAGCGGCAGGAGCTCGACCGTGTCGGGGCGGCGCGCGGTCATGGCGCGCGGGACATGCTGTGGCGCCGCCGGCCTGCAGCCCACTGAGAGATGTGACCTTGAAAATGGTGCAGCGTAGGGATGCGCCCGTCGCGTCCGGATGATTCTGTTCGGTGATTAGGTTTCGCTGTTTTCGGTGTAAATGAGTGCGCGTGGCAAATGGGATAGAATAGAATATTTATTTATGTCTTTTCACAAAGGAACATTTGTTGCCTATGATGATACGATCGTACAATGTTTTCTTTTATTATTTTATTGGCCCTTAGAGAAGTTTTGGAATACTGAATCCATGTGAATTTAGCTTTCATTATACAATGTAAATACTACGACCATTAGGGTACCTACTTCTTCCTACGAAGTAAGTAGGTACTTAGCTATAGATACTCAAAGCTGGACGTCTAAAGCAAAGCAGCTATAAACGTCCAGTTGCGAAAAAAGACTATCTGGTCCTTGTAATAAGTACTAAGTACCTATCTAAAGTATTTTAGACCAGATGATGATTGGAGGCGACTCTGAGAAAAAGTTGGTTTCATAGATACAGAAGACGAAAACATAGGTATTCGACGGCTTTCGATATCAATATTTTGTGGCCCTGTTAAACTGTATAGAAAAAGACAAAGTACTTATACAACGACAAAGATACCTACCTACCTACGAAATCGACTCTCTATCCCTAGTGCTCTGAATCTGAAAAGACCAGCTGGAATCAAACCCGAAGCCCATTGCGTCACCGAAGTATGCATAAATGATTACCTACCTACCTACCTATTATTATTTCTTCACTGCAGCATTCGAGCTACCTTTCGGCAATACCTCGCCCATCCCTACGGCGAACGGGGGCGGAGGCATCGCGGCTCCCAGAGCGCCCGGGCCGCGCACGCGCGTCGTGGCCTTTTTGACACTTGCATTTTAACCTGTGAGCTTGCAAAAAAATTGGCTGGGCGATAATAGTCCGTGAGCTATGAACGGGTTATGCTAGGCGTCTCTCTGCGGGATCGGATCCGAAATGATGTGATCCGACAGAGAACCAAAGTCACCAACATAGCTGACCGGATTAGCTAGCTGAAGTGGCTACGGGCAGTGGGCTGGCCATGTCAGCCGCAGAACTGATAACCATTGGCGTAAATGAGTTCTAGAGCGGAGACGGCTTCTCGGAAAACGAATCGTGACGCCCCAGGTGGAGCGATGCGCAAGATGGCTGGCAAGTGCTGGATGCGAGAAGGCCTAGTTATGTCCTGCGCTGCGATGGACTGTGAAGGGTTGATGATGAAGATAATAATAGTCCGTGACTGGGATCGCCATTGTTGGTCGTGAACAAATTTCGCTATTTTAGTTCGTCAGCTGCAAGGTCAAGTCACAGTAAAGCTCCTAATTGATCCATCTGTAGAAACAGACTTGTACCTACTTTCGCCGAGCTAGGTGTTCGTGCTTGGGGACCGCGGTCCAATGGACCATCTTGGTTTTTCGTATACCTATATACATATATCCGTCAAAGCAGATGCTGAGATTGGTCTTGAGGAGATAGCTGATTGGCTTAGGGAAAACTTACTTTCATTAAATACACAAAAAACTAACTACATTACTTTCTCGCTTCATAATAAAACGCAGTCTGATGCAAATTTTCATATTAAGATACATCACTGTAGTAATGCTTCTCGTGCTTTAGGTTTGGGACTGCCCAAGTATAACCAAAGTAAGCACGGTAACACGGTAATATCTCGGCGTCATATCCTTGTGTTCCTACTAATATGCTGTCTCTGTTACTGGAAGAAGTACAAAGAAACACTCATTTCAAGGCAGTTAACTACAACTATTTGTTGACTTTGTAGATTAGTGAGAAAATGCCATTTCCATACCATTTCCTATCTCACTAAAAATATTTTAAACTTTTTTCTAAAACTTTTACCAAAAACTCAATGGCTAAAATGCCTTTGGGCTAAATTAGTAAAAACAGTCGCAAATCGCAATTGTCTATGAATCCAATTGAATGAATAGAAAATTAAAAGTTAATGAATGAGTTGTATTTTCAATCGCTCGCTCGCCAGTCACTATAAGTCAGTCAGTGAGTGAAGTGTTTATTTACATACTACTTCGCCTCCTAATAAATTAATATTGTATACAGCTTTAATTTTTCTCTTTTGTTTTGTGCAATATCGATAGTGTACTATCGGTTTTTTTGTTAAATGTAAGTGGTGTAATATACTATGTTACTACACCGCTTTTTTAAATCATTTAGATGTTTACATTTTATAAATAGTTTAGATAAAAATTACTGGATTGTGCATTAGTGAAAGCTATATAGATAGTTGTACGTTTTTTATTTCTTTAAAATTAATCATTTGTCTTCAATTTGTTCAAATGTTGTTGAGTTACCTACCAGCTTTTTGTTTCTTTTTACACATGGTGACGCAATAATTTTTCGGCGAAATGAGTCACTATAATAGACGTTTTTACACAACATCTAAACAAACTAAATAAACTAAATGTATACTAAATAATTATTGTTGTGGATTTTCTTTTATAAAAAGGATGCTGAACTTGTTTGCACTATTTTGTTAAATTAATATAATTTATATCGTTATTATCAGATATCTACTCGTGCTATGCACAGACGATCAATTCGAATGGACGATGAAGCTATGGATTATCAACACCCACAACCACAAGAGGCGCAGCAGGTTGCAACACCTATGAGCAATGATTCTGATGCTGTACAGGTAAAAATAATCAAAATATAACTAGTCTGACATACCTACCAATAATTTTGTGAAATTATGTGGTGGTAACAAAATAATATTATTGTAATAATTTGTAGGTATTTTACATTAATTTCAACATACCTACTCTTTCATCTTTACTTTTATTCTATGTTTACTTATAGGGATTCATGATAAAATAGGTTATTAATAATAGAGATATAGATAAGCAATTACAAAATGAATGTTTCCTAAATCAACACTTTCATTTTTCAGAAGGGATATGTATCTTGCCTTCATAAATGCCCATCAGAAGACGCAAAGACACTATGTATCTATGATATAGGCAAAAAAATAAAAGTCAGTGGATCATACGACATTGGAGGTACTTACACTGGAAACACTTCAGATTTATGGTTTTACTTCTCTACTTCCGTGTGCCTGGGAAATAATTACTTGCTAAGCCTGCTTGTCTGCCATAGGAAAACAGGACACTTCACAGTAGGGATCAGAAATTCAATTGAATTTAATCATAAATATGAACCAAACAAAGAGAACCCAGAATGGAGTGTATCGCCTCAAAGTATGACATGGCATACTTTCAAAAGCGCGCAGCCTAATGAAATCTTCCACATCAGAACATATTATATTACTGAAAAGAACATGCAGGAAATAGAAGAGAACACTCTTTACATACCAATTGCTATTGACATGACCTCTAGCCTCAATATTAATAATGAGATAATAAAGTCTATTAAACTACGCCATGACTTGAGTGGGCTTTTAGCGGAAAAAGAAAAGACTGATTTTGTTTTGATATCACAAAGTGGTAGAAAGTTCCCAGTCCACAAGATGATCCTCTTTGCTCATAGCCCCATATTAAGGAGTGTAGTAAAGGATACGGAGCAGGAGTCATTTATTGATATACAAGATAGTGATATGGAATTACTTCTAGAATTCTTATACACTGGAACTGTAAAGGATATGTTCGGTCAGAATTCCATGAATTTGTTACAGATTGCGGATAAATTTCAGTTGCAAAATTTGTTTCTGCTCACACAATATGCATTTGGTGAAAAGATCAGTGTCGATACTGCTGTGGAAATAGCGCTCATATCGCAGAAACATGAGCTGCATCAGCTGCGGGATAAAGTATTCCGTTTTATTAAGAACAACCCTAAAGTTATGAAGACTAAAAGTTGGATAGAACTGAATAATACTGAGCTCATGAAACAGCTGATCGAGTACATCTCCTCAGGTTGAGGTCGAAAGAATGCACGATTAACATAGCATTAAATTCACAGATGGGACCACATCAACCCACCCCCATCTGTCAAATTCCCTAAACAATTTTGAACTAAGTATCCAATTCTTAAGAAACCTCTACCCATCTACAGGCCGACTAGGATATGTTGGCACGTGACGTGAAGACATGCGTGAAACAAAACAACGTATACAATGTGTTCTATAACATTTTGTTTGGTTAGTTCCGAATTTTGCCATTATTATGCCAAAATATCCTTGTCCAGTTTGTAGATATTTGAGATTTGTATGTAAGTATAATCCGTTTTATTTCTGCATCATTTGTTGTGGTGCTTTCTCTCTAATTCTCTATCTCCAATATACTAAGTCAATATGTTAAAAGTGATTTAATGGCCTGGGTGGATAGCAATAAGTGATTTCAACATTGTTGTATATTTAGTTACTATAACATCGTTATTGATTGCAATGAGAGATTCTAAATATTTAAAAAGAAAACTTATTTTTTCATTATTAACTGGCCTCAAGGGCCGTGGGTCCTATTCCCACCCACTGCAAACATTTATTGTGATAATCATTTAGGTATGTTTGTTCTATAACTCGTTGTTATTATTGCATTTAAATATCATTTGTTGTACCTTTTTGCTGATTTCGATTTCCATGGCATAAGTGCTTAAGCGACTTTAAATCGATGTACATATGTGATAATGTCTAATATGTATTGTTTTATTTTTTAAATAATATTTACTCTCCTGATTGAATTTCGGCCACAGCGGCCAATTTCAATTGTGTGCGTAAATACGGGCAGTCTCTGTTGTTTTCCCTCATTATCTATTGGGACGACAGACAGTTCGACCCAACTGCAGGGAAATCAGGTACCTACTGGACCAACGACTTAATATGCTTTCCGATGCATGGGGTAGTGAAATACCCGAACTCTAAGGTTCTCATTCCGGATCTGCTGATGTGTTACAATTTTGGCCTGACTTGAGATCGAACCCTTCGGTTCTTACACAGTACTTGCGATGCGACCACCAGGCCAACGAGGCAGTTGAGTACATACCCATTATACATAGTAAAGATGTTGATTACAATTACAAATATTTTTATATTTATGAACAAAGCTCTGTGATTGTAAATGGTATTTATGGAACACAAATTTGTTATTTTATTCATGTGTAATTAAATATTTTCTTAAATTAAATTTGTTGTATTACTCATTAACCTGAACCCTTTTTTGAACCGAAAATCAACTCTCTGACTTTGTCTACCACCTATTTCGGCTGTGACTCGGTGCACGGTAGCAGATAATGGGATGCCCATTTGCCGGGACATTAAGATCTGACCATCGCTGGGAACATTAGCCTGTAGATCTTGGGAGTATAAAAATATTTGAGATAAATACGATTGTCACCAGCACTAAAATCAGTGCGTGCAGCCGTGCACAAGTTTAATTATATATTCGAAATGTTTCATTATTATTTCATTCATTCATAAACATTATTTCATTCATTCATTCAAATGCAAAAATATATCATCAACATCAGCTTATTGCAGTCCACAGCTGGACATAGACCTCTCCAGTCGTTCGCCACTTTGGGCTAACACCTAGAGAGTTTAGGCATAATCGCCACCCTGGGTGAGTTGGCGATTGCAGGGCGTAGCTTCTCGCTCCGGTGACGCTGCTGCCCGTCATCATCGGTCTGCTACGCCTTCAACCGTGATGGTTATACCAGCAACATTCGGTCGCCAGAGCCTCATTTGTTATACGGCAGGATGCAATGCAAACATATTTTGTGTAGGTGTAATTCGGGAATTCCGTATGTGACCGCCCTAAATGGTTAGCCTTGTCACTGAATGAATGATTGTAAATGCCCATAGACAACTAGCGCATTTTGACAGCTTATTTTTTCTTTCGACTCCACCCCGTCGCCCGCCGCCCCGTCCCCCCGTCAAGCGTGGCTAATCAAGGCACGAAAAGGTTTGTCAGCGTTATTTAATTCCGTCTTTCGTCAGTATTTCGCTGTAAAATCATCAAAAAATTGCGATATCTCCTTAAAAACGATTGTGGTAAATACAACAAATAGTAATTAATCAACTTTAAATCCCGGAAAATGTTCAATACTGTTGTAGATAATGTGCATTCCTAGGCGTCGAATGCTGTGACCATTTCAGTGTTTCAATTTGTGATTTTAGGAAAATGAGCAGCTCGGAGGAGGTATCTTGGATTTCCTGGTTCTGCACGTTACGCGGAAATGAGTTTTTCTGCGAGGTGAGTACCTGGAACGTGTGTCGTACGAGTGATCGCGATCATATGGTCGTTGTGGCGGGGTATTGATCCAACGTTCGACTTGCAGGTGGACGAAGACTACATAAATGACAAGTTCAACTTGACTGGGCTGAACGAGCAGGTGCCACACTACAGGCAAGCCCTTGACATGATCCTTGATCTGGAGCCTGGTGAGCAAGTGTTATTTTTCTATTCTTTTTTTATAACCATCAATTATCTATTAACTTACTAATTTGATATTCTATATTTTAACCTAATAATCTAAAAGAAGTTATGTAGTAAAATTGCTTAACCTATTTGCTAACACATGATCACATTTAAAAAAAATCTTTGTGTCTAAAATTTCTAACATGTTATTGCCATTGTTCTACCAATCTAGGACATTAAGGGGGGAAATGTCGCCTTTTCTGAGTGATTCATTGCAACTAAATCTTACTGTTTAAATAAATAATCAGTCATCTTATCTACTGACCTCAATATTTTGAAGTCATAACCTGATAAATTTTAATCCATAATGATATTTGTTAAAGATTCACCATTGTTTGTTTTCTAAAACAAATAATACACAGCAGGGTAATTACACCATTTAACTAAAGCATTTCCCGAGAGGCCTGCACCCAATTCTGTTGTTGATTGTCCATTGTTCGGTATGCCATTACTTTGTGATCATCCATTGCATCTCTCATCCATCATGTCTCCGTTATTCATTGCAACTCTCATCCATCCATCATGTCTCTGTTATTCACCGTGGCATAACTATCACTCTAGGACCATGGCAATTCATCAGATTTTTCCAAATGTGTAACAAATTAATGTTGAAAGTTGAGTTTATGTAAGGAGGCGGCCTATAATCTTTTCGTTCCAAGCCAACCTCACCTGGTCATGGTCCTGCCAAATAACAAATGAGGCGCTAGCAACCTGCTGGTGGCGATATAGCCATCATAATTGATATCTGAAATAAATTTTATTTTATTTTTTTATTTTATTTTATAATTTAAGGCGTAGCTAAATACCATAGACCGATGACGGGCAGCAGCATCACCGGAGCGATAAGCTACACCCTGCGATCGCGACGCGCCTGCCCAGCGTGGCGATTATGGGTATACCTTCAGATGTTGGCCCTAAGTGGCGAACAACTGGAGAGACCTATGTCCAACAGTGGACTGCGATAATGATGGGGGGCTGGGAGCCTGAGACAATTTGCCAACTTGCAACCTTATAGTTATGCCACTGGTCATACAAGACAGTCTGTAGTATTGCTGACCCTGCCCAAGTGCCCACTATGCCACTGAAGATATTAAGAAGGCTTCACTAACTCTTGTTAATGTTAGTGAGAGACTAAATAGATTCTCTATTGTATTGTATCTGTATTTCCAATAAGATTGAATTTTAACTGAGGGAATGTGACAGCTAATATTAATTATTCTTTTTAGATGATGACCTGGACGACAATCCCAATCAGTCAGATCTAGTAGAGCAGGCGTCCGAGATTCTATATGGGTTAATTCATGCTCGCTATATCCTGACAAATAGGTAAGACTTATCATACCTTTTATTTTATTGTAGAATTTTTTTGTTAAAAATTAATGAAACAAAATTTTTATTATGACAGTGACTTGAGGCTTCCAGAATGTATGCCAACTTATTTTGTTGTTATTTGTATGTACAATAAGTAAATACTAGAACATTCAGGCCCTAATCACTTTAATACAATACAAATACAATACAAAAATTTTATTTTCAACAAGAAGCTTTACAGTTCTTTTGCTTACACTATTTCTAATAAACATAACTTACGTCTATCTTGTTGTGTGCCTCGTCTTTTAAGAAGGTTCCGTGGTGCCCACTCTGGAAAATATCCGTAATCACTTTAAGTATGTAAATATCATTATTACGATGGTATCATTAGTACGATGATTAGTAGATACCTAAATTGTAACATTCTTTTAGTTCAGATTATCAACATAATGTTAAAAAGTTATATAACAAGGTATATAGCTTTAAACGTGGTATATATGTAATCGATTACAGAGGCATTGGACAGATGCTGGAAAAGTTTCAAGCTGGTGATTTTGGACACTGCCCACGTGTCTACTGCGAGTGCCAACCCATGCTTCCATTAGGTAAATATAGGACATAATAATAGAATAGGGTATTTGACTATGTCTCATTTTGCTTGTTATTTCATAGTTACCAGAAAGAATACATAAAATATGACCTTTTTTAAAAAAATAATATGTACTTGAAAATTCGAGACAATTCAGCAATAAGCCTGTAACATTGATAGGGAAAGTCCATTTCGAAAACGGAAAATTCTTTCAAAACTACTATATCATGCTTCAAATTTGTAACATCTTTTGTTTTGAAACTTAATTACATAAACGCAATATTTAGCATAGCTACTATAGAAGTTAAGGCGTAAACTCCTTGTTTTACCGTGCGTGTGACGTCACACGGAAATCGCCTGTTGTATGAACCGTTTTTGAACTCGCCCATTTATTGTGCTTTTGAAATTGCGATAACTTGGGAGACAATTAATGCTAATGAACAATTTTTTTCTTAATGATGTATGCTAGCGATAACAAGACAAAAATTGCCTATTGCTTTTACTTAGGGGCCATTTATAAATTACGTCACATGTAAAGGAGGTAGGTCATGAAATGTGCCATGCAAGGTAAAAAAAAGTCCCAGTTCCACCAAATTGACCAGCTGTAACAAGAAGCGGGGAAGGGTAAAAAGGTCGATAAATTTGCGTAACATAATTTGTGGTTTGGTTCCTAAGCAGCAAAACGACAAATGAAAGAACCAGTAGGTTGCATAACAGTCAAGAGTCTGGTTAATTGTTTACTAATTACTTTGTGTGTTTGTGAGTCAGCTGTACTGTACAAAGTCTAATCTGACGCCACATCTAGTAACTAAGTACATATAATAATTACTAGCTTTTGCCCGCGACTTCGTCCGCGTGTTTAGATTTTTACATTCAAAAGTTTTTCCCCAATAACTCCCAGTTGCAAGTAATCGTTGCAAAAAAATTTTGCAATATCGCGTTGCAAGTAATCTTTACGTTCATTAAGGTACCTTGCATGCCAAATTTCAATCATCTATCTTAACGCGATTTAGATTTTTCATACAAAAGGTTTTCCCGCTAACTCCTGATCCCGTGGGAAGTTTGCAATATCCTGTTGCAACTGAAAATCACTAAGGTACCTGCATGCCTAATTTCAAGATTTTCCGGAATTTGAAGGAATTTAGATGACTTTTTTTATGAATTTAAAAGATCAAAGATCTCATCTTTTGTCTTTTCGTAGATCGTAGAATTTTTAAACTATCTTTTCTATTAAGCGTGTTATTATAAAGCGTAAAAATTATTGCTCAGACAGAGAGATCCGACGTGGCGGATGACGTCACGTACCGTGCGCGCCATACAAACTCCATAGAAAAATCTGTTTTCGTGAGAGAGACGGATATATTAATTTTCAATGACTCTATCTCGCCCATTTTTCAGCCAATTTTGATTTTGTTTTCACTGTTCATAGTATATTTTTATCTATTTTACGATAAATACATGCAACTCTTTCTCATGCATTTCCCTATTCTCGTTCCCGTGGGAATTTCGGGAATTCCTTTCTTAGTCCACCCCTACGGTACCTAAGCTACGTCCCTTCTAAATTTCAACTGCCTAAGTTTAGCCGTTTAGGCTGTGCGTTGATATGTCAGTCAGTGAGTTTCTTTTCTCCTTTTATATATTATGATTTAATTTGACCGGTAACGCCATTTATTGAGAAGAATTAGTAGTTTTGGGCTATTTTATTTCTCGGCCTTTCTTTCCCTATTTTATCACGTAAATGGTTGATTTTTAACATTTGAAATTTTATCCCTTTCGGAGTGGAATTTATCGAAACCCTTTCTTGGCAATATCTACCACGTCATGGTATAGCTTTGTGAATGCAAAGTCTTAGCCCGAACGGCTTAAAATTGACAAAGTTTCATATACAAATTTTCATCCTCTATTATATCCCCTTGGGAGCAGAAATTATCAAAACCCTTTCTAAGTTATAGTAACTTTATGAATGCGAAGTCTCAGCCCGAACGGTTTAAAATTGACAAAGTATTATACAAACTTTCATCACCTATTTTTATCCCCTCGGGGGTTGAAATGATCAAAACCCTTTTTTAGCGTATGCCTACGTCATAGTAGCTTTATACATGCCAAGTCTGAGCCCAATCGGCAAATTTTTTTTACAAACTTTCATCCCTTAATTTATCCCCTTGGGGTAGAAATGATCAAAACCCTATTTCAGCGGATGCCTACGTCGTAGTAGCTTTACACCTGCAAAGTCTTAGCCCAATCGGCTCAAAATTGACAATTTTTTTTCCAAACTTTCATCCCCTATTTTATCCCCTTGGGGGTGGAATTGATCAAAATCCTTTCTTAGCGGACGCCTACGTCATTACATCTACCTGTATGCCAAATTTCAGCCCAATCGGTCCAGTAGTTTGGGCTGTGCATTGATAGATCACTATGTCAGTCAGTCAGTCAGTCACCTTTGAGTTTTATATATTTAGATTTTACAAACTTTCATCCCTTAATTTATCCCCTTGGGGTAGAAATGATCAAAACCCTATTTCAGCGGATGCCTACGTCGTAGTAGCTTTACACCTGCAAAGTCTTAGCCCAATCGGCTCAAAATTGACAATTTTTTTTCCAAACTTTCATCCCCTATTTTATCCCCTTGGGGGTGGAATTGATCAAAATCCTTTCTTAGCGGACGCCTACGTCATTACATCTACCTGTATGCAAAATTTCAGCCCAATCGGTCCAGTAGTTTGGGCTGTGCGTTGATAGATCACTATGTCAGTCAGTCAGTCAGTCAGTCAGTCAGTCAGTCACCTTTGAGTTTTATATATTTAGATGTTCTGTGAACATACTTGGGGTGAAAATCAAATTATGGATTTGAGCATGTGGTTATAATGAGACAGTTATATGAAAAAAAAATGTTTAAAAGATTCTTGTCAGTTTGTAAATGATTCTTCGTAACCTGTCAGTTGCCACTAACCCCCCACGAGCTCCGGAAACCCTACTCACCGGCAGAAACACGATGCGGAGGTCATTTGGCTGCGTTTTCTATAGAGTAAAGATCCTTCCCCGGACGGGCAGCTCAATTCGAGCGAAGATTCGCTATGCCCTACCTCTCTTAATCCTATAGTGAACACAATGTTTAATGTACCAGGTCTGTCCGACGTGCCGGGCGAGGCGATGGTGAAGCTGTACTGCCCGCGCTGCATGGACGTGTACACGCCCAAGTCGTCGCGGCACCACCACACCGACGGCGCGTACTTCGGCACCGGCTTCCCGCACATGGTGTTCATGGTGCACCCCGAGTACCGGCCCAAGCGCCCCGCGTCGCAGTTCGTGCCGAGGTAACAGCTGTGCTACATACACTTAATACCTACTGTACCTTACGGTATCGGACACCAGGGTTATGTCACTGCTATTTAGCATAGATAGAGGGATGTAAGGGAGCGCCTATCATCTTTTAGCTCCAAGCCAACCTCACCTGCCCGTGGTGCATTCTGCCGAATAACAAACGAGGCGCTGGCAACCGACTGGTGGCGGTATAACCATCACAATTGAAGGCGTAGCTAAATACTAAAGACCGGTGACGGGCAGCAGCGTCACCGGATCAAGAAGCTTCGCCCTGCGATCGCCAACCCGCCTGCCCAGCGTGGCGATCATGGGTATATCCTCCAGATGTTTGCTTTAAGTGGCGAACAACTGGAGAGGTCTATGTCCAGCAGTGGACTGTAATAGGCTGATGATGATGATTTAGCATAGAATACCCACTAACCCCGACGGTAGTCCACTACAAGCGCTCAATCCGATGAGGGATGGGGTTGGGATGCCCAGAGGGCTTCGACACAACCCTGCGAGGGGGAGGGGCCTGCGCGGCCTCGCCGCACCCATCGCTCGGCCGGCGTGGTGTTCTCCCGGCACTCTCGCCCGAGGCACGTGTCGTCGTCTCCCTCGGGACCGCTAACCGACGCAAATCGAGCATTCGGTCCATTGGGCTCATGTCATTCGAGAATTTAATGCATTGATATAGCGGACTGCCATGCTCATGATTTGTCACTTTTAAGGTTTTTCAAGGAAACGATTTTATAATTTTATAGCTTCCAACATTCGATTTTGAAGAGACCGTTCAATGTTGAATTTGAAATTCATACATTGTTTTTTATTCCAAAAAAATATTAACTATGAATAATTCATAAGATTGTAATAAACAGTTTAGTGTCCCATTTAAATATATTCATACAAACATAGTAGATGCGCCACATCAAGTTTCAAAACTCGATTGCATGAAATGTAATGCCTTCAGTACATTCATAATGGATGTTCATAGTGAACAATTCAGATGGAAAAAAGTCATGTTATCATCAAATTGTATGTACATAATAAGAATGTTGATTGTTGCTCAGAACAAGAGTTTTATCATTTTAATAATCTGTGTGCATTATTGTAGGTTCAAAGGGGGACTTAAATTAGTTTAACTCCTTTAAACTTAATAGAGTTAAAGGTTAGTTTGCCTTTATCGTTTGATGCTTTGAACAAGTTTAGAACAACTTAAGTACCGTTAAGCAATAGCTTTACGGTACTTTGACTAAATGTCTGCGATTGCAGTCTAATTATAAATGTAAGGGAGCGGCCTATTATCATTGCCCATGGTGCATCCTGCCGAATAATTGAAGGCACAATATCACAGACCGATGACGGGCAGCAGCGTCATCGGAGCGAGAAGCTACGCATTGCGATCGCCAACCCGCCTGCTCAGAGCGTGGCAATTAATAATAACCTAAGACATCCCACGCATGCCTTTGTTAACACTGGAATTTACTGATGTCTGAATCCAACAACTGAAGCGGCCTATGTCAGTGGCAGTGGACTGCAAAAGGCCGATGATGATGACGTACGTAACCTTACATTTACTGTGTCACCAGGCTGTACGGCTTCAAAATCCACCCGCTCGCGTACCAGATCCAGCAGCAAGCCGCCGCCAGCTTCAAGGCGCCGCTGCGGAGCGTCTCCTCCTACAATAATGGTAAACGCTAGGCCGCCGCCCCGCCCGCTGGTACAGACCTCCGCAGGCCGCACACCACTCCGGCGACGTCATGCCACCAGGACTCTACTCTAATACCGCGACATACGACACACATTCCCGCGGACAGAATTTGAACGTTCCGTTCCGAGCGGTTTCGAGTAGCTCAAATATTGACACGTATCTCGTAAAGATTAGAGTACACTCCTGTATGTGTATCGCATTTAACCGAACGGAGAGAACTGATGCATGCACGCTCGATGTTGAACTTTCGCCGGCTCTCGTTCGAGTGTGCCCCGGTGCGGCCTTCTCGCAGAGACGATACACCTCGTGCGTCCCCCTAATGTCGCAGGTCGTCTAAATTCGTTGGTACTGTCTGTTTGGTGTTACAATCCTTCCGTGCCCTAAGCTTTTTCACATTGCGAGGGGACCTTCGAGCAGCGCCAGTAATATTAACGCTGGGTCGCCTCGCAATATGAATTTTTGTGTTCCTTCTGTTTCTAAATCTAACTTTCACGCTTGTATAGCTTCGACTTATCCCGGCGGTTTGGCTTCGTTGCCCGGATAAGAGAATGTTACAGTATTAAAAAGTAACGAGCGACAGAATTCACTGTATGTATATAGTCCTGTATGTGAAGGAGTGTCTGTATCGAGTAAACTCTTTGTAACATCCAACAACTGTTTCGCTGGATGAAAGCAGCAGACGAGAGTAAGTGACGGAAGATATTTAGAAAATGTCCTGTTTCTTTCGTTTATTGTTGCTGTTTTACATGACCGGACTGTCTAAATCATTTTTTGTTGTATATTTTTTGAACACATGTCATGATGTCACTATATTTTTAGACTTATGAATCATACGCATAATAGCAATTGGTAATGCTTTATTTATGACAAGCAACTATTATTCATACATGAGAGAAAAATGAAGTTGCACAATGTATAATAATAGTACTCGATTGTTGTCAGGGTATATCCTGAGAGAAATTCATAAGTTTTGTTTAGATTTCACAAATTGATGCTGGATTATAACATCATCACATTTGTTTGGGTTAATGTAGCTAGAGACATGACGTCAGCGTAAACCAGCAACATCGCTCAGAGCGTCGTTTGCCTAGAACCGTTGAATATTAGTTACATCTCACGACCACTATCACGCAGTCACACTACCCTTAGACTCGTGGCAGACACATTGTAGACATTAACACAGTAAGGTCGATATAACTGTAATGTAGTTTGCATATTTATAAAAGTAAATTAGGTTCTAGGGTTATGTAAGTTTTTATTTTTATATCCAACTACAATCATTACGATAGTGCATAGATGTTCATTTCACATAACGCGTTTTGCCTCGTGAGATTTATACTTTATTTCGTTTCTGTATCGGTTCCAGTAATTTTAAATAAATAATATGACAACTATTGGCCTTTTTTCTTGCTTATCCTGCATGTTAACCACGTGTTTCCTTCTGCTGAACGCATTCGTTACGAAAATGGATTACGAGCGGCACTTAACTTGCGAACAATAACACTATTAAACATCGCCCGGTCGAAGCGAAGACAATTCATCGCCAACAAGAGTAGTCATTAGCTAGACGAGTATTCGCTATTAGTCAGATAACTGTAGTGGATACGCTATTGTGGCGTTCATGCGTTATTGGGCTGATCGATTTGGCAGAACAAAGACGCGTTGATAAACCATTGCTTGTTTTAGCCCAATACAGTGTGAACCGCCCGGCTCCATGGGAAGACACACCTTATGTGTTGTAACAAGTATGTATCTACCCAGTCAAGATAAGTGAACTAACATTTTAATGGGAAAAATGTTTGTTTGCCGCAGAAACGAAGACTACCAGTAACATTCCAAAATGATTATATACCCACCGAGTGCACGGCTTCAGGGCATGACCCTGCGGCGGGGAGCGCCGGCCCGGCCTCCGGCGCGGTTCTAATACAAGCTATCTCGACCTCTCGTTACTATGACTAATGATAATAATATTTATTACAATTACTCCTTATTTAATTCCAGCTAATCAATTAAAAGAGTTATGTTTTAAATTCAATAAAGTTTATTTTTACGTTTTCTGTATTATGTTTTTCATTTGATTTAGCCTAATAAAAGTATAAAGATTATAACAATAAAGATATCATTTACACTAATTATATTAGACATAATGCACTTAGTTATTCTTCTTAATTAACTAGATAGGTATATTATAATTATTTTCATTTAACTTCAACAAACGAGTATAATATACATCTGTTTGTGCATAAACAATTACAACAGAGGTTATTGTTATTATAGTAGTGTTTATACTGAAATGAAAATCACAGTTAGGAAAATAATTAACAATCAATAAGACATCTGTTTAACTAGTAGGTACTAAGTATTCACACAGCTGGCGCATAAGGTCTGCATTGTTGATTTCCTTGAACATCCTGGAGTGCACTATAGAAATATTTTTCTTTATATATTTAAGTGCTGCAAGTTTCAATACATCAGAATTGTACATGTCCGCAACCATTAGTGTTTCTAGAGCATTATCTGTAGAGAGCTGCATTGAAAGAGCATATTGGGTGAGCTGCCTCAGGCCCCCTATGTTGTACCTGTCCGCTAGCATCAGCATGTTGAAGCAGTTACAATTATCCAAATCCTTGATGGTGCCCGTGTAGATATACTCCAGTATGTACTGCAGATCATCTTTACCCACATCAATTAATTTCACACAGCCATTCTGACTTTCAGCTGTTTCGGCCTTGAGCATTGCTTTGAATACTTCACTGTGGGCCGCCAGTATCACTTTATGTACTTTGAATTTCTCACCATCAGCAGACTCGATAACAAAGTCTGATCCAATAGGGTCTTGCAACAATGCTCCAAAGTCATGGCTCAGCTTGACCTGATCCACTATGCTTTGATCAACTCCTTTATCCTCCGACACTTTGAAGGAGACTGCTATGAAGAGTCTCCTGTCTTTCAATAGATCCACATCTATTGAGCTGAAGCTGTATGTGGTAAGGTAATTTTGGGACATTTCTTTTGTTTTCTGGAAACAGAACTGTTTAGGAAACTGTGTGAGGTAGACGGCTGCATTTTTATAATCCACTTTCATATCAGTACTCTGGCTGATGGCTACGTTGAACATGCACTCCTGGCGGTTGCAGATAAAGATGTGCAATAGGTGGATGTTGTTGACCTGCTCCGTTTTGTACATGAACCAGAAGTCAGCTACGTCATCAATATAAGTGCCACCGACGTCGTAGAAGTTAGGCCTGTACAACTTCTGATAAATGTTGTCGAGACACAACCACTTGGCCTGGTGCGTCTGGCATACTTTGTGACCGTAGATTACGCTTGCGTTTTCCTGAAATTTACAAATCAAAGCTTGAACTTTATGTTAACAAGATAGAATAAAAGTTATTAAGGTGAATAATATTATGAAAGTAAAGGTGAATAATATTATGAAAGTATAACAATATTATCAAAAGTTGTGCAATAATGATTTATCAATTATTTCTAGGTAATAGACATTGAACAGCTATAGCCTCTTATATAAAAAAGAATATTAGTTTTAAAGATTATGATATTCTTCAAATTCGTGTTATATTGGGAAATTGAAATGATAAGGAAATGAGCAGAATTTATCTTACCGGCAATAATTGATCACAAACTTCCACTTCCATTGTAATTTTATGAAAATCAAACCAAATCTTCACTTTACTCTCTTTATCAAGGTAGTACGTAAATATTATATCGGTTCGGTAGGTAAGCTACTAATAATGATGAATTATACTATAAATGAATGAATGATGATTCATTTACCATTTCATTTCATTCTTTCAAAAAAAAACCATACCTACTCTAGGTACCTACCTACTCGATTTGATCACAACAACACAACTAATTTGACATTGTTTTTTTTTCCTCTCTTCATATATTAGTTTCCCGGCACTGGATCGAATCCATGGCGGCTTATTTATGACCACAGACGGGAATCGAGTGTGAAAGACAGTCAGAAATTATAATCTTAAACGACATTTTAGTATCTTAATTTTTTTCTGCGGGCTTAATCACAACGCAAATTTTTAATTAGATAACTGTGATATGGAAGTATCTGAGTCATGGCAGTATTTACGTGTTACTTCCACGATCTGAGATTCTGATAACATAAGAACATGTCCAGCATGTCCTCACTGAACAAGGAACGCAGAGCCGAAACCGCTAAAGCCAATGCGATGAAATTTTGCATATAGGTTACATTTATGACATAGGCAGGCGCCCGCTAAGAAGGGATTTTTCGAAATTCACCCGCTAAAGGGGTAAAATAGGGGTTAAACGCGGGCTAAGCCGCAGGGGCACAGCTAGTCTTAATACATTTATCAATTTTAAACTACTATGGCAATGGTCTAGCGCTGTGACAAATTAAATTTTATTTAAAAAGCAAAAGGTAGAAATGACAGTCGACTCGACACTCGACAGCTGTATTTATGAATGACAGTTGACAGTTCATTTCACTTTTATTTGACAGCAGTGCATGGATCTCGATTGTTTTTAGTTATTTTTCCTTTCTTAATTCCGTATTATTGGTTTGAATTTGTTCCCTAATGCTGTGACAAATATTGAGGCGCTAAGCCTCTATCACCATGGTTCTAAACGCGGCTGTACAGATGCTGAGGTAAATTTAATTACACGATTTTATCTAACCTATGAGTATATACCTAGCGATATTTTTCAATGTACTAACTTGTCTTCAGAAACCTTGGTTTGTTTATGCTTATATATTAAAGTCTTAAGATTACGAAGAAGTTCAAATGGTAACGAAGTGTAACGATTCAAGAATGCAATAATTGTTTCACACATAGATGGTTGGTACACTATGTTATTGAGGAAGATTTCCTTTTGATTCTGACTATGTCACCTCATATTGCTACATTGTTGATACAACAACACTTCGACCCAATTTTTTAGAGCCCAATCTAATCCGGAATTTCGATATTTTTTATATTCTAGGGAGGCAGATGAACTGAAACAAAAAATATTGAAATTTAAGAGTGGAACATCAATGCTGCAGGAGCGAAGCCTGTGGGTGACTCAGCAGCAGCTACAGAAGGTACTGTAGTTGGTACATAGGCAAGGTTGCCATTGCCATCACATAAATTGCCGGCGCCATAACACATCAAAAATTCCAGACATTTGGGTGAAATATGGTTTCTTCCCCAGACACTTCAGAATTTTTTCTTTCATTTTTTTGCCATGCCTTCTTGATTGTGGATTTATCGCTTATCCATAGGAATTTGAGTTTCGATTTTAAAAGTGTCTTGATTTTACACGGACACTTATAAAAGTCCCGGCCAGATGGACTCCGGACGCCCTTCAAACCCGGATAAATCCGGGGAAACCTGGACAGATGGCAAGCCTATACATAGGCACCATCGAAATTGCACATGTTGTTAAAAGCCAACTACATAATATGTTTTAGTAAATAACCTTATAAATTGTTTCTAGAAACTTACTTTAACTACCTTTATGACTCCCCCAAAAAAGAATTTATTTCTGTAACCATTTTTACAGATTGTCTCACCAAAATATACATATTACCATAACATGCCCATGTCATGATCAAAAATTTTTGAAGTTCTATTGTTCTTAGATGCCAGTAATAAAAACTTCTATGTAATTTTAAGGTATACCAGAAAGTTCTAGTGCTGGACTTGGACTACGCCTTGGAGAAGAAGGTGGAACAAGATCTGTGGAATGTGGGCTTCAAGCAGCAGATTGAGGCTCTGCAGGCCATCTCCAAAGATAGGAAGGTAAATACATATTTACATATCAATATTGTAAGAAGACTTACAGCATTACTTACAGACTTACTGACTATTCAATTGAATGGATCTACCCACAATAAACAGCTAAGAAATATCTGCTTAATGAAAATGTATTCTGAGCATCAAATTAAATGAAAACATACCATTGTCACATCAAAGTAAATAGATGACTCTGATACTGGCTGTACAATCTCCCACCTACCCCTGTTTGTACCCTTAATAAAGTAAACCAATGGGGATGTTTCCAGGGTCTAAATAATTACATTATATTTAGTCCGCATTTTAGATTATAAAAATATATTAGACACGTATTTTTCCTTTTTTCATTTAAACAAAAAATAACAAAGATACAAGGCATCAAAATTTAGGAGTGGGGGTCTTTGACGTTATTTAGTGGCGAAAAAACTCCCACTCTGTGACGTCACGCGTAATTTTAACGGTCTATATCTTTGTCATTTTTGGTCTAATTTACAAATGAAAAAATATGTGTCTTTTATTTTTGAACAATCTAAAAGACGGACTAATTACATTTTTTACGGGAACAAGCCCATTATCTGGTTTACACACAAAGGTTTTTCCTTGATCTAAGAATGGCAATTACTGATGATAATGCAATGAGATATTAATAATCATTCATTAAATTAATGACAATTCATTAAATTAATGATTATTAATATATTAGGGTAATTAACTATGAGCAAAGTTGTTATTACATTGTCAGAATAATGAGAGTGTCTATGAAACATTATATGAATAGTATGTGTTGTCTGAGTAAACCTCATGTACATAACACTCTACCTACAACATGCTTAAATATCTGCATGTGATATTGTGTCAATTTATTTAGTTTGAAACAACCACAGACATTAAAAGAAAGTATTAGAACAAAATTATTAAATTAATAAATAAACTAGTGATCTGCTCTTACTTTGCTTCGGGTGTTGAAGATAAATATTTGTAAACTAAATATAGCCTATGTTACTCAGTGATAATGTAGCTTTATAATAAAAAAAGAATTATTAAATTCGGTCCAGTACTTTTTGAGTTTATTTCTTACATACAATAATACAAATCTTTCCTCTTTAGTAATACAAGTGTGGATAATATATCAGAGATCACTGCCCAAGGGCATTGTGCCAAAAAGGCTGATCATGTTTCCTCTTTGTATGACCAGCCTGATATACTCGTCAAGGAAAACACCAGCCCTCTCGACGGCAGATCTTGCAAACAAACATATACCTATATGACGTCATCATCATATTCATCATCACCCTATTGCAGTTCACTGCTGGACATAGGGCTCACCAGTTGTTCGCCACTTGGGGCAAATATCTGAAAGGTATACCCATAATCGCCACGCTGGGCTGGCGGGTTGGCGATCGTAGGGCGTATGGCTTCTCAATCCGGTGACGCTGCTGCCCGTCATTGGTCTGTGGTATTTAACTTCGCCTTCAATTGTAATGGTTATACCGCCACCAGTCGGTTGTCAGCGCCTCGTTTGCTATGTAGCAGGATGCACCAGGGGCAGGTGAGGTTTGATAATAGACAGCGCCCTTACAACCTATATGAAGTAGAAATTTACTAATGCTGTAAAGTGCTCAGGTCCAGATCCATATACATCTTTGTATTCTATTGCATGTAGAACCCTCTCCGGAGCGAGGGGCAGGCGATGCTCTCGTGGGTGCTGCAGGCTGCGGCCGGATTCTACTTGTGTCTGCTGCACCAGATCTGTACCACGTTCAAATTGGACTTGCCATTTAGGTGAGTGATATAGACATTTTATTTTAAGGTCGTAAGACCGAATGTTCCTTTATAATAATAGCACTTTTTTTTTATTGTTAAAGTTATTGGGTCTAGAGATCTGTTTCTTGAGGCACATATTTTCCAAATACAGGGTGTTTGGTGCATCATGTGCCATATTGAAATCAGCGATTGGGGGGGTACCAACCAATTTTTGTTTCTAACCTATAACTAATTTGGTTAAAAATTGTCGAAAGTCCACAAGTTTTAAATAAAAAAAAAAACTCTTAACTAGCCTATTTTTTTTCTTTAATCTTTAATTTGTAATAGTCTAGCTTCTATCGATCAATGTGACTTAAAATTTTTATATCGCTAACTGAAATTATTATCGTAAAGTAATGGATAATACTCTTTTGATATCCATATCCGCCTCCGGTATAATAATCACTCCTATGTCCATATCCAATCCATATCCGAAATATCATGTCCGTAACATCCCACGTAACCAATGCTACCCTACCTCTTCGACTCTAGCTGCAATCATGCTTTGGCTAGCTTTATTATCTAGTGGGTAAATGAGTAGTCTCGGTTCAGGAGCGCTAGTGGCACCTGGCTCAATATTTCATTCGGTAGTGCCTGCCTTCTGAACCAAGGGTCATGGTTTCGATCCCAGCACAGTACAAACATTTATGTGAATTAACATGTCTGTTTGAAAGAAAGAAAAAATTTTTATTAGCCTACAAATGATACACAGACAGTTAACACATAAACAAAGCACATTAAAGAATTAAAAAAAATAAAGAAGTTAACAGTATAGATAATTAAAATATATAATATTATGTCAAGAATAGCGGATAGCTGGCAGGAGGTTGCGCAGGACAGACCCAGATGGAGGCGCTTATTATTGGAGGCCAAGACTCAGCTTGGGTCATTGCGCCGATCTAGTTAGTTAGTTATGTCAAGAATAATATACATAATAGTTGAGTTTTTATGCGTAGGCCAATAGGCTCCGCCTCAGCATGATGCTGCCACGGTGCTGTTTGTATTGGTCTGGGTGTTTTCTATGTATAATATGTTGGTAGATATAATGTAATTATTTTGACCTATCCTTATTATATGTAATACGGATGATGACAAGGTATGAAAATGAAGAAAATAATTAGTCCGTCTCTTAGATAATAAAAAAATATAAGACCCGTATTTTTTGTTTTGTCGAAATAACAAGAAAATACTTAGATATATCGCATTAAAGTTACGGAGTGGGGGCTAACTACGTCACGTTAGAGTATATTTTGTACTCTAACGTGACGTCATGTGACATTTAAAATCAATGTATCTTCGTAAGTTTTTGAACAAGAGGCAAAATAAAAAATACGTATCCAATATTTTTCATTAATCTATCTGATGGACATTAAATTATTTTTTAGTCATCATCCCAATTTAATTAATTATACGTTTCCGTGGTGTGTGGTAGGCGGCGCGCGTCGCTGCTGGGCTGGGTGGAGGGCTGGGGCGCGGCGGACGGCGCGCGGCCGCCGCCGCCACACGCCGCGCGCTACATCTGCCAGCACTGCCTCGTGCACCTCGGCGACCTGGCGCGCTACAGGCAGCAGCTGAGGGTGGCTCACACGTTTTATAGGTACGCTCAACGTTATCTTAAGTTACATTTACGGCCGTATTCACAAACGTCAGTCACTATGCGACGCGCGCGCAGTGCCCAAAATACTATAAGGTTTGGGTGACTATGCGTTCGCGCCACGTATAGTAACGTTTGTGAATATGGTCGTTATAATACTAGCTGTATACTAGCTGGACCCGCGTGTGAATATCAATCCTACTTATAATAATATAAATGCGAAAGTTTGTTTGGATGGATGTTTGTTCCTCTTTCAAGCATTAATTACTGAATAGATTTTAATGAACATTTACCGTTGTAGCATACACGAACATACAAACAGACACACACAACTACACGCACTGTCAAACATCTGACAGTGACATCTGACACTGACATCTGCCATTGACATCTGACACTGACATCTGTCGCCTCGTTCCTACACTTCACGCAAGGTGCGGGGTGGGAGGACAGTCAGTCTGCGTCCCACCGCCGCCGAGTAAAGACGTGTTCGTGTGAGGATAGCGAACGATATACAAACTAAACACATCGTTCATAACTTTATTGTTCATGGGTATTTCATATGTGGATTAGTGTCTACTACAGCTGTAAAGGCCTTCCACTGGTACCGTGCCTTTGTGTGTGTGCAGGCACGCGCTGGTGGTGTCGGCGCACTCGGGGCAGCCGTACAACCAGCTGGCGCTGGTGGCGTGGCGGCGCGGCCGGCGGCTGGCGGCGCTGTACTGGCACGTGCGGTCACTGCTCGTACGAGCGCCTTTCCCGCCCGCGCCCGCCAACCTCGCGCGCACGCTGCACGCCGCTGCCAGGTAATGCGACACGTACAGGTACGTGCGACACGTACACGTACGTGCGACACGTACAGGTACGTGCGACACGTACAGGTACGTGCGACACGTACAGGTACGCTGTACTGGCACGTGCGCTCGCTGCTCGTGCGGGCGCCCTTGCCGCCCGCGCCCGCCAACCTCGCGCGCACGCTGCACGCCGCCGCCAGGTAATGCGACACGTACAGCTACGTGCGACACGTACAGGTACGTGCGACACGTACAGGTACGCTGTACTGGCACGTGCGCTCGCTGCTCGTGCGGGCGCCCTTGCCGCCCGCGCCCGCCAACCTCGCGCGCACGCTGCACGCCGCCGCCAGGTAATGCGACACGTACAGGTACGTGCGACACGTACAGGTACGTGCGACACGTACAGGTATGCTGCGACACGTACAGGCAAAACTGCGAAACTTTTTCTACAGACGTGTTTAAACATATAAATAAAAATGTCTTCCGTTTTCCCAACATTTCCTTTCACTGCTCTGCTCCTATTGATTGTAGCGTGATGAAAAGTATAGTATAACCTGCCCAGGAGTATAAAGAATAATTGTACCAATTTTCATCCAAATCCGTCCAGTAGTTTTTTTTTCTATAACGAACATACAGACAGACAGAAATTTTACTGATTGCATTTTTGGCGTCAGTATCGATCACTAATCACCCCCTGATAGTTATTTTGAAAATATATTTCATGTACAGAATTGACTTCTCTACAGATTTATTATAAGTATAGATGTCATTAGTCTAGTGTTTATTACTATGTAACATGAAGTTAATTCCCAGCGGCGGGCTGAGCCGCGACAACCCGCCGGTGCTGCCGGGCGTGTCCGCCGCGCCGCTCGCGGCCGCGCCGCCGCCGCCGCGCCTGGACGCGCACGCCTACGTCACCGAGCTCATCCGCGCCATGCACATGATACACAGCGTCGAACAGTCAGTACCTACGCTTCTATCGTTTTATAACACCCACGCACATTTAAGAGAGGTAGGGCATAGCGAATATTCGCTCGAATAGGCTATTCTATGATTTTTACAAATATATTTTAAAATGTTCCTATAGGGTCCGTTGGGCACTTGTAATTTTTATATCGAATAAATAACACCGATTTATGCTAAATAAAAAGTAATGAAATTTGATTGCGAAATATTCCCGCGAAAACAGAGACCGCCATTTTGTGACGTCATAAGTACGAAAATTTTGCAAGGTAAAATGTCAAACCCAAACGTCAAAATATGAATATGAATCGAATTGAGTCCGGGGAAGGTTCTCCACCCTATAGAATACCGCAGTCAAATGACCTCTGGGTCGTGTTTCTGCCGGTGAGTAGGGTTTCCGGAGCTCGTGGGGGGTTAGGGTTGGGCCGGTATGGCGGTGGCAACTGACAAGTAACTGACCGGTTACTTGCCCGTTGTCACAGCGACTTGGGCTTCTCTTTCGCTTTCCATCAGGCGTAGGAAGGCCATTATGTCGAGCCACTATAAAAAAAAACCTACTGCGGTCACCGCAAGCAAGTGTGTCGCAACCGTGCTGTGAACGCGCCTGCCAAGATGCTGTTTATCTGTTGCAGGTTGGAGACGGCGACAACGATCGTGAACTCTCTCAACTCGTCGCTGACCGCTCTCATCGCGACAGACAGCTTTGAGTCCATGACATTGATCAAGGTAGGCATCATTTGCAACCATAATTATAAATAAATAAATATCAGTCAACATCACATTCCAAAATAATTTTTAAATTAGACCAAAAATGACAAAGATATAGCCCGTTAAAATAACCCAAGACATGCCACGCTAGGCCACACAGCGCCACCTAGCCCCAAACTAAGCCGAAGCTTGTACTATGGGTACTAGACAACTGATAAACTTACTTATATACATTTTTTTTTTGTAAATAAATACATATTATACATAGAAAACACCCAGACCAATACAAACAGGCATGTTCATGAACATAAATGTTTGTACTGTGCGGGAATCGAACCCACGACCCTTGGCTCAGAGGGCAGAGGTCACTATCAAATGAGCCACCGAGCCTGTCAAAAATTATGCGTGACTTCAAAGAGTGGGAGTTTTTTCGCACAGAGTGATGTCAAAGCCCCCGCCCTTAAATTTGGATGCCTTGTATCTTTGTTATTTTTTTGTTTAAATGAAAAAAGGAAAAATACGTGTCCAATATATTTTTTATAATCTACTAAATATAATGTAATTGTTTTGACTCTGAAAATATCCCTATTACGCGGTAGTCTATAATGGATTAATGGATGCCACGTTGTTGCAGATGTCGTGCGTGTTGATATGGCTGGTGCACTCCGCGACCGAGGACCTGAAGCTGTCCCGGGAGGCGCTGAGCGAGGGCGAGGCTGCGGCCGCCTCGCTGGCAGAGTCGCTGGCCGCCGCTGCTCTGCTGTCGCTGCTGCTCCCCGCCTACACGCGGCAAGAGCCGCCGCCGCGCGCGCTGCCCGCCCGTGAGTACTCACGACTCTGCAGCTGCACTATAAATAAAATAAATAAATAAATATCAGACAACATCACATACATTGCTCTAATCCCAAAGTAAGTAGCTTAAGCACTTGTGTTATGGGTATAAGAACAACGAAGGTACCACAAATAAATACTCAAATACAAATTATAAACACCCAGACACGGAACAAACACAAGTGTTCATCATACGAATGTTTGTCTCGGGTGGGAATCAAACCCACGACCCTTGGTTCAGAAGGCAGGAGTCACTACCAATTGAGCCACCGAGCCAGTCTATCGTAGCATGAACATTATTACAAAACAACATGTATTCAGAATCGAAGGTCCAGTAAGTCCAGTTATTATGCAACAACAAATACGAAGCATACAGTTTTTTTTTTGTCTTGAACATTTAAATTAATTTAACTTGTCAGCGCCGTCTACCGAAGTTCTAAGATACTTTTCATCTACATTTTTCAATACAGATTATTTTATGTGTCAGCGCCATCTACCGAAGTTTTCAGATACATTCTTCTACATTATTTTTAACATAGATTATTTTATTTGTCGGCGCCAGTAACGTGTTTAGTCTTTAATGTGTTCTGATCGTCCGCAGTGAAGGTGTGGCTGCAGTGGTGCGTGGGTCACCAGGCGCTGTCGCGGGGCGCGTGGGTCACGCGGGCCGCGCTGGGCCCAGCGCTGGCCCACGCGCTCAACAAGCTGGCCGCCGTGCCGCCCACGCCCGTCGTGGACACCGACACGTGTGAGTACTGACTGCCGAGGCGTGGGTCACGAGAAGTGGGTCACCGGGCCGCGCAGGCGCACGTACTTATTAAGCTGGCCGGCGCGCCGCCCACGCCTGCCGCAGACACTGGCACGTTTACGAGTACTGTTTGCTGAGGCGTGGGTCACTAGCCACTGCTTTACATAGGCCTCCCCAATGACAGTAAATAAGACCAAAAATGACAAAGATATAGCCCGTTAAAATTACGCTTGACGTCACAGTGGGAGTTTTTTCGCCACTAAGTAACGTCAAAGACCCCCACTCCTTAATGTTGATGCCTTGTGATCTTTGTTATTTTTTGTTTAAATGAAAAAAGGAAAAATATTTGACCAATATATTTTTATAATCTAAAGTACGGACTAAATATAATGTAATTATTTTGACCCTGGAAACATCCCAATTACAGATCTGGGGGCACGTTCGTGCCCCCGCCAAGACGAGCCAAGCGAAGCGCAAGGGCACTACTTATCTTTTCTAGAAAGGTTTCGGCGTTTTTTTGAACCCTCATAACTTTGGTTTGAATGATGCTAAATAGTTAAAATTTATAATTTTTGCCAAAATATGTGGCCATCCACATATTTTGGCAAAGATGTTAAGTTTGTGATTGTAGAATAATTGGGGCGTGTAGAGTTGTAGTCAGCTTGGCCCTTCATGACATCTGATAACTTTTTGACAGTACACAATGTGACTTCGCCCTCGTCTTGGCTACATTTTACATGAAAATGTTTTTGGGGGATACTTCTTACTGGACGGGCTTATTTGATTGATTGTCAATTTATTTAAAAACAGACGAGACGGTTCCGCTGCCCGAAGACGAGGAGCTACACGGGTTCCTGCCGCTGGAGGAGGCGATGCGGCCGCTGCGGTTCAACCACGCCGCGTGGGACACGTACGGCGGCCGCGTGCCCGACACCACAGACGAGTGAGTGACCACACCGCTGCAGGCCGTGCGCCTGCCGCTGAGGCGACGAGGCAGGAGATGAACACATAATTATACATAGAAAGGGAGCGGCCTATCATCTTTTCGCTCCAAGCCAACCTCACCTGCTCGTGGTGCATCCTGCTGAATAACAAACGAGGCGCTGGCAACCGACTGGCGGCGGTATAACCATCACAATTGAAGGCGTAGCTAAATACTACAGACCGGTGACGGGCAGCAGCGTCGCCGGAGCGAGAAGCTACGCTCTGCGATCGCCAACCCAGTGGACTGCAATAGGCTGATGATGATGATGATGATACATAGAAAGCACCAGACATTGCTCTGGGACAAACAGACATGTTAACGCACACAAAATTTTTATTGCTCACGCTTATTACTCGGCTAAACTTAACAAATTGGCAGCAGTGGTCAAAAGTCGGTCAGCTTGACTATTCTCAAATGCACTCGGAAACAAAATAATTGATTATTCATTCAATTTTGACAGTTCGTTTTCTGATCAAAGACTTGACAATTCGATCGAATGAACGATCGATAACGATTCCGCTCGGATTGCTCGTTACCAAAATTTGTTCATAGTCCCACTGGAGAATATTAGTATTAAATTCAATATTTCGGCAGTGAGAATTGACAATATTAAATGAATTGAACGGGAAAGATTTCGATCAGATCTTTCGCAACGTATTTGTGAATGGCCCCACTATTAGTATCAAATTGATCAAATTGGCCTCATAAGATTGAATGAAATATAACCAATAACACCCACGTCCTTACCAGGCCTCCGTGCGAGGTGTCCACGACGTGCCTGAGCGGCGAGCCTGAGCTGGAGCGCAGGGTCCGCGCGTATCGGTTACTGCAGCTCGGCCGGCAGCTGTGCGACCTGCATCCTGACCTGCTCAGCTACACGTGAGTGCCTCAGAAACTTATCTCCCAATGACAATGGGAGGCATGATGACTAATTTTTGTTTTGGGTTTTTTTATTTTATTTATTATGTACACAAAACAGAGTTACAGCCATACATTAATAACTTAGATAAACACTGACATTCAAGTAGGCTATGAATCCACGATCATGTGTACACAGCGTGTTAAGCAGCACATCATAAAAAAATAGGTTGATATTAATGCATCACCCAATCATAGGACTGGCTCGGTGGCTCAATTGGTAGTGACCCCTGCGTTCTGAACCAAGGGTCGTGGGTTCGATTCCCACCCGGGACAAACATTCGTGTGATGAACACTTGTGTTTGTTCCGTGTGTGGGTGTCTATATTTGATTATACTGATATTTATTTATTGGTAAAACAATAGGGAATATGCATGACTTTTTTTTATGGATTTATTGAGATCTTTTGTCTTCCAGATACATAAATATCGAAGAATTTTTAAACTATCTTTTCTATTAAGCGAGTTATAAAGCGTTAAAGTTATTGATTAGACAGAGAGATCCGATGCGGTAGTTGACGTCACGTACCGTGAGCGCCGTACTAACTCCATAGAAAAATCTGTTTCGCGAGAGAGAGACGG
This sequence comes from Conogethes punctiferalis, assembly GCA_031163375.1. NCBI lineage: Eukaryota > Metazoa > Arthropoda > Insecta > Lepidoptera > Crambidae > Conogethes > Conogethes punctiferalis. The sequence goes on along the minus strand of CM062078.1, from coordinate 2,288,075 downwards.
ATATATTCACTTTCAATGACTGTATCTCGCCCATTTTTCAACCAATTTTGATTTTGTTTTCACTGTTCGTAGTAGATTTTGATCTATTTTACGATAAATTAGTAAATACCTGAAACTATTTTTCATGCATATTCCCTATTACTCCGCTTGTATAAAAAAGAACTCGAGATATCACAATTTCAAAATCACAAATATGGATTCGCCCTAAAACGCTTTATATTAACTGCTACTCGATCGTGATGTCACGATCGTTTCCACGAGCTTATTATTTTTTCCCCGTTTTTTTTTACATTTTCCATTATTTCTTCGCTCCTAATAGTTGCAGCGTGATATTATATAGCCTAAAGCCTTCCTCGATAAATGGTCTATTCAACACAAAGACAGCCATAGTCAAACCTATACCAAAAAAGCCTCACCCCGTTGACTACAAAGATTTAAGGCCCATTAGTATACTGCCATTTATCTCAAAGTTGGTTGAAAAAGCTGTCGCTATCCAAATGTCTCAATATCTTGAGTTTAATAAAATATTGCCGACGAGGCAGTCAGGTTTTAGGAGAATGCGAGGTACTGCTACTGCGTTGTTAGACGTTGTGGATAATATACTAGCAGCACAGGATAGCGGTGAGAGTACAATATTGGCTTTACTGGATTTTTCACGTGCCTTTGACACGATCAATACCACGCTCCTTTTATCAAAACTTGCTTTCTATGGGTTTGACAAACATGCTTTAAGATGGTTTTCTAGCTACCTTACAGGACGCGCACAAATTGTGGAAACTCGAAAAGAAGACGGTTCCACCCTCTGTTCTACTACATCACCAGTTCATCGAGGAGTGCCTCAAGGTTCCATTCTTGGGCCAATACTTTTTATTCTGTATACAGCTGATGTAACTAAAACTATCAAAAACTGTCAATATCATTTATATGCGGATGATCTCCAATTATACATTTCTTTCAAGTCTTGCCAAACTGAGAATTCTGTTAAAAAACTAAATGATGATTTAGATGAAATAGCTACTTGGAGTCATCGAAACAATCTCGTGCTCAACGGCAGCAAATGCAAATATCTCCTATTAGGTACAAAGAGTCAAATTGAAAGCATTTCGGCACAAAATCCAAAGGTATCCATAGCTGGCGATCAACTAGAGCGGGTTCGGCTAGCTCGCAACCTGGGTCTCAACATGGATGATAGGTTGCGCTTTGAGGAGCATATTCAGACGCCAACCAAAGCAAGTCGTGTTGTTACTTAGTGTTACTCAGATACAACTACCCTCATGTTACCAAAATGTGTTACGTGCAACAGGAATATCACCAAAAAATCCCCTGGGCTTGATTGCAATAAGTGCGAAAAAGTAGTACATGGTACTACTCAATGCGCAAGTCTCACAACCAAGCAATTAGCAGCTTTACGCTCAGCGGAGAGCCTGGAGTGGACATGCCAGGATTGTTTGAAAATTACGTCTAAACGAGCTTCTTTAATCAATTCTGAACCTGACTCGGAGGATGAGGAGGATTTGGAAGGGTTGCTTCAAAAACCACTTTTCAAGAAATTATTCAAGGGCGTGGAGAAGACCATTCAAAAAGAAATGAAAACTATAACTGAAACATTGGACTTCTTCAGTGATAAAATTGATGATTTTAAAGAATGTATGCAGGCATATTCAACGAGAATCAAGGACCTTGAAAAGAAAAATGCTCATCTCACCAATACTAATGTTCATTTAGAGACTAAATTAAATGCTGTAGAACAAAGAATCCAAGAACTGGAACAGAAACAACTGGCTAATCATATAGAAATAGCAGGCATAGCGGATACTGAGAATGTGGAGCCGGTCATAATTGCGAAGGCGGTAGCTAAAAAGCTGCATGTGCCCGAGGACTCGATCAAGTCAGCCAGGCGCACGAGCTTGAGAGCGGATAAGCCTGGTATACTACTGGTAGAATTACAGGAAGGAAAACGGACTCAGTGGCTAGAACAGGCTAAAGAGAAGAAGTTGATTGTTAAGGACCTCCAGTCGGCTATCCAGACAGCGGGAGACCCTAAGGATAAGGTCTATATACGGGAAGCTCTAACGGCGTTCAACAAATGGCTGATGTGGAAGGTGAAAACTGATTTGAAGGATAGTGTTAAATTCATCTGGTGTAAGGACGGTCTCATAAAGGTACGGAAAGATGAAAAGTCAAAAATCTTTGTTGTGAGAAATGAGGACGATATTAAAAAAATTTTGTTGTAAGTTCGTGTCTGTAAGGTATTCACTACATTAAGTTCCCTAATTGCTATATGCCTAGTATGGATTGTGACCTAGATAATATAGTAACTGAATTGTATGATTGCACCAACTTGAATACATTTTTTGATTGTGTACCGTCAGCATCGTTCTCCTGTATTCATATAAACATACGTTCCATGATAAAAAATTTCGCCTCTCTTTTGCAGTGTATTGAAAACTTCAAAAATCGAATTGATGTTATTGTGGTCACGGAAGCGGGTATCTCTCAAACGATAAGCTCGCTATATAATATATCTGGATATAACATGCACACAGAATTACGAAAAAACCGTAAAGGGGGTGGAATAATAGTGTACATAAATAATAAACACAAATTCAATACTATTAAAATGTCCACACTCAACTTTGAATGTCTAATGGGCTACGTCACAACTCCAAGTCATCAAAAATACACACTATGCAGTTTATATAGACCACCATCTAGCGATAAACGCGGCTTTGTTAGTGAGCTTCGCGGCACAATTGAGAGATACTCGCATCTGGATAACTTTATAATGCTGGGAGACACAAATATTAATTTGAAGGGTGACACTGCGGTAAAGGACGAATATCTTAATATGCTCAGTGAGTCGGGACTTGCCTGCGGGATCTCTGATTACACAAGGATTGAGAAAAGGTTAGATTTAGTAACGAAATCTTGCATCGATCATGCATTTATACGTTCCTACAGGCAAGACCTATACTCAGCTGCGCTCGGAACCGTACTGGCGGACCATCGCATGATTGCTTTGGCTTGCGCACTGCCAGCGTATATACAGGCTGAGCCAAAATTCGTTACAAAAACTAATTACAAAAAGTTATACAGTGAATTGGAGAAAATAGATTGGGATCATATAAGTACTCAAGACAATCCAAACATTATATATAGTTCCATAAAACGTGAATTCAACAAATGCTATGCTAATTCAATTTATCAAGTAAAACAAACTATTAGTAAAAGAAGTAAAGAACCGTGGATTAACAAACACCTAAATGATAAATGTATAAAAAGGGATGAACTGTTTAAAAAATGGTCAAAAGATAAAAGTAACGCAATAATTTATTTGGAATACAAAAAATATAGAAATAAATTAAATAAAATAATAGAAAAAAGAAGAAATAATTATTTTAAAACGCAAATTGAACAGAATAAGGGAGATATGAAAAAAATGTGGAGGTTAATAAATGAAATATCGGGTAAAAAACAAAAGAACTTGGATGAGGTAATATTAAATTCATTTTGCACGGATAATGTTTCTGAATCTCAAATAGCTAACAACTTTGCTGAAAATTTTCAATATAACATAAATAAGATTACGTCCAATTGTAATAACGTACTATTGAATTCTGACCAATATAAAAAACCCGCGAATGTGTCCATACGTTTTAAACCAGCCACGGAAGATAAAATATCAAAAATTATACAACGAATCAATGACAAAAAATCGCCAGGGTTCGACAAAATAAGACCATTAGATATAAAACACTTGTCTAAACTTATAACTTTGACCATTGTTAAATTCTGCAACGAATCTGTCAAACAAGGTGTTTATCCTGACGAACTGAAAATGAGCATCGTAAGACCTATTCACAAGCAAGGTTCTCATAGTGATTATAATAACTATAGGCCTATATCAATATTACCTATTATAGACAAAATCTTGGAAAAATTTATCTGTGAGCAAATCCAACAGTTTTACAGTAGTAATAGTATCCTTTCACCCAACCAGTTTGGATTTCAACCCAAAAAAAGTACAAGTATGTTGCTCTCAAAATTTACAGATGAAATCAATTCATGTCTGAATGATAAAAAACATGTCTTGGTCGCTTTTATAGATTATAGTAAAGCGTTTGACACGCTACGACATGATACGTTGTTGGAAAAGTTAGATGCAACTGGAATACGAGGGCCTTTATTATTATGGAGTAAAAATTATCTGCAAAACAGAAAGTATAAAGTAAAGGTTGCAAATACCGTTAGCGAAGGTATCAGTAGCGAAATCGGAACGGCCCAGGGCTCAGTCTTAGGGCCTTTACACTACTTGGCATATGTAAATGACATTAACAACCTTATTACAAAGTGCTCAATATACCAGTTCGCGGATGACACTTGTTTGATATCGGCAGACCGCAATCTAGAAACTGCAGAGGCTCGTTTGCAAGCTGACATGGATATGTTAAGTAAGTGGTCCCACGACATGGGGTTAGTTTTGAACTCGCAAAAAACTAAGATAATGCACATTAACTCTAGTCACATTCGAGCAACCCATGACGTTAAAATAGTATTACATAACCATGATTGTATGCATAACATTACTAAACAATGTATTTGTGAGCCTATCGATAAAGTAACGCAGCAAAGGTATTTGGGTCTTGTTATCGATAATAGACTTAACTGGGGACCGAATATAGAAGTGATTTGTAACAAAATGCGTGCAATCCTCGCAAGATTGAAGATTATATCACACAAAATTAAATTTCCAGTGCTATTAATGCTGTATAGGGCGCTTGTAGAACCACTATTTACCTATGGGATTACGAGTTATGGAAGGACATTCAAAACATATTTAGATAAAATATACAAACTCCAATTACGGATAATTAAAGTAATCGTTGGATCAAAGACAAAAATTAAATTTAAAGATAATGATTGTGGCCTGCTTAAATATTGCAAAATTTTGTCTGTATATGAAATGGTGGATTACTTACTGCTAAAAGAAAATTTGGATATGATAGATGCCTTACCGTTAACTAAGATAAATAAACAAACCAGACAATCAAAGCAAATAAAATATTTATGTAATAGATATAATAATTTCTACGGCAAAAGAATAAAGAATTACTTAATACCAGAGATCTTAAATAAAATTCCTCAGCAATATATAAAATCTTTGCGTAATAAAAACATAAAACACTTAAAATCGTTTATCAAAAAATATTTTTATAAGGAAGATCAAATTAATCGTAATTAAAATATACATAATATTAGGTTTTTATTTTTTTCAATTCTCTGAACATGCTGTATTATATTGTTAAGTGAGACGGGGCGATTGTGGCGATTGGTGTGTCGCCGGTGCGCGAGCGAGAGCAGCGCGGCGCCGCGGCGCATGCGTCCTACCTGCATGTTTTCGTTTATGTTAAATGTATTATTCTTGCGATTTGTTTTTGGCAGTGAAGGACTGTTTTAATGAATAGTGTGAATGTATGACGTCTAGTCAAACCATTGCCTGGTTTTAGACGTCTTAATTATAAGTCTGTTGTATTTCTTTTTGTGTAATAAATAAATAAATAAATAAATAAATAAATTCACGAAGTCTTGTGTAACTGTTTCTATAGGCTTAGGGTTTTGTACCGTATCCGAGACTGTTTGAGTGTCGATGTTCGTGTTAGGCTGTGCGAATCAGTGATACTCTCAAAAATTAACTATGCAGATGTCGTGTTTGGTAACTGTCTATTGGCACGCACTAAGAAGGCAATACAGCGTCTCCAGAACGCATGTGCTCGCTTCTGTTTCCCCATTCCTAGCCGTTCCCATGTCACTCCTTACCTGAACCATAACAATTTAATGAAAATGGCTGCCCGACAAACTATCCACTTTGCTTCTCTACTCTTTGGTGTCATAAAAAATAAAGAACCATCATATTTATACGACAAACTGAAATTTGCACAGTGTAAAGCAAGAATTGCACCACGTCTCTTATGTCCACAGCACGGAACAGCTGCATTTCGTGGCAGTTTTCGTTATGCTGCCACGAAGTGCTGGAATAATTTGCCACCGCCGATTAGGAATTCTCAAACAGTTTTTTCTTTCAAACTTAATTTAAAAAGATTCCTTCTCGACGAACAAAATACTGCTTGATTGTTGTGCTGTGCGCTCCCTAAATATAATGAAATTTACCTTCTTTTTTTCTATTGGGCTATACCTTGTATTGTGAACTGTATATGTGCTAGCCTACTCGCTTATTTATTTATTTCATTCTATAGTATGTTACTCTTTACCTGATCATATATATGTTATCTCTTTTTTATATAAAATATGTAAACACATTATGTACTCGCATCACTTATCCATTTATTAATATAAATTCGTCCATGCATATAGCGCTCCTCTGTTTAAGGTGTCACTGAAAACCAGCGTCGCGGCGCCCCCGCGCCACGACACATGCTGAGTGGCAGCCTATTTGGATGCATACCTTATTGTCCATGTAACTAGATTCAAGTGACCTACCAAATTGTAAATTTGCTCCAATAAATTTATTTTCATTTCATTTCATTTTTCATTTCATTTCATTTCATTTCATTTCATTTTATAATTTTTCAATTCGGTCCAGTAGTTCCTGAGATTAGCGCGTTCAAACAAACAAACAAACTCTTCAGCTTTATAATATTAGTTAAGATTTATTTGTTTCTATGTATACCAGGGAGGAGGGGGGCGCAGTAACGTTTGCCGCACAAGCGGTCGGCGGCGAGCAGCTGTCCGCAGCCCTGGCGGCGCTGTCGGAGGGCGGGGCGGCGGAGGGCGGCGTCTCCGAGCCCGCACTGGAGCCCGACAGCGACGACGAGCCGGGCCCGCCGCCGCCGCCCATTGTCATATCCGAGGCAGACTTTAGGGAGAAGGGTATGTACCAGACTACATAGCAACGACAGCCTATCGCCGTCCACTGCTGGACGTAGACCTCTCCAGTTGTTGCAGATAAGATATCTAAGATTGTCAGCCACATTACATTACGTTATACACATGCCCCACACAACATCTCATGGGCAGGGGAGAAGCTGAAAACCAGCGCTGTCCAGGTCATTCCCTGTGGCAGCATCAGCTGAGCTAATTTCCATTGTCTTTTTTGTATTTCGAGTATTTTGATGTTTTTTTCTGTATGTTATCTTGTAAGAAGACAATAAATCTTATTTATTCTTTATTATTTATTCTTGTTCGCCAGTTATTTAAATATCTCAGGGTTGGCGATCGCAGCTTCTCTCTCCAGTGACGCTGCCGTCATCAGTCTGTGGTATTTTGCCTAGGACCTAATTTTTTTTTTGTAACAACATCGCATACATTGCTCCGATCCCAAAGTAAGTTGCTTAAGCACTTGTGTTATGGGTATCAGAACAACGAAGGTACCACAAATAAATACATAAATACAAATAGAAACACCCAGACACGGAACAAACACAAGTGTTCATCACACGAATGTTTGTCCCGGGTGGGAATCGAACCCACGACCCTTGGTTCAGAAGGCAGGGGTCACTACCAATTGAGCCACCGAGCCAGTCAAAACCTATAACAAGAAGGGAGTCAAAAAGTCATAAAATTCGCGTGAAGTAATCTGTGGATAGCCCCTGGCCACTAGAGGAAATAGGGAATATGCATGAAAAATAATTTTATGTATTTACTAATTTATCGTAAGATACATAAAAATATACCACAAACAGTGAAATCAAAATCAAAATTAGCTGAAAATTGGGCGAGATACAGTCGTTGAAAGTAAATATATCCGTCTCTCTCACACGAAACAGATTTTTATATGGAGTTTGTATGGCGGGCACGGTACGTGACGTCATCCGCCACGTCGGATCTCTCTGTCTAAGCAATAACTTTAACGCTTTATAACTCGCTTAATAGAAAAGGTATTTTAAAAATTCTTTGATATTTATGTATCTGGAAGATAAAAGATCTCAATAAATCCATAAAAAAAAGTCATGCATATTCCCTATTGTCATGTTTTGTTATTTTCAGTGCGGGAGAAACGCGTCGGCATCCTGAAGCCCCAGGGCTCGCTGGAGCGCGCGCGCGAGGAGCGAGCCCTGGCCAGCACGCAGGACGACCCGGTGAGTACATATGGTGTATGAACACCTTAGCCTATTAGGTTAGCATATATAATGTACTAGCTGTGCCCGCGACTTCGTCCGCGTGGAATAGAGTTTCATCCCCTATTTTATCCCCTTGGGGGTAAAATTGATCAAAATCCTTTCTTAGCGGATGCCTACGTCATATCAGCCCGATCGGTCCAGTGGTTTGGGCTGTGCGTTGATAGATCACTATGTCAGTCAGTCAGTCAGTCACCTTTGAGTTTTATATAATTAGATTAGACATTTGAATTAGTAATAAGAAGTAGTAATAATCCACACTTGCATCGTACAAAACACTTCTTTCATTTAAGCCAGGCGCGCACTACGAGTTTTTCAGTCACGTGTGCCGTCAAGTGCGCGCCATACAATGCGCCTTAGACTTTCCGGTGCCCACATTCGTCGTATTGTGTTTTTTGTATAATGTTTATATTACGCAAACCAACCTAACAATAAAGAATACATCATTTTATGTTTTACTCGTACTTTTACCAATAGTGTTTCTTTTTTGTTGCTTATTTGCCAAAAGTGTATTTTTGGTTTTCTTTGTGTTATGGTGTCCAAATACAGTGTTTTCTATTCTAATCAATCATCATCCAAGAATCATCCAATTTGGTGCAGTCCTTCAAAAGTTATAAAGTCAACATACATTTCGAAGAACAATTTTTATTTATACGAGTATATTTAAAACATCTATGTCTATAAGTTGTAATAACCAAATGGCGCCGTGCGGCCCAGCGTAGCATGTCTCGTGGTATTTATTTATGTGATTGTGTCGGCGGCAGGAGTCGGACGGCGGCGAGGACAGCAGCAGGAGCGAGGACAAGAAGGAGGCGCGCAAGCCGCGCGTCAACATCGCCATGGCAGCCATCATGCGCAAGCAGGAGGAGACCAACAAGCAGGTACATATATTTTTTAATGGTTTCCTTACACGTGGTGGAAAGCGAAAATAACGCCCAAGTTGCTGTAACAACGGGTCGAGGCTCTGGCAACCGACTGATGGCGGTATAACCATCACATTTGAAAGCGTAGCTAAATACCACAGGCCGATGACGGCCAGCAGCGTCACCGATGCATGAAGCTGCGCCCTTCGATCGCCAAACCGCCTGCCCAGCTTGGCAATTATGGGTAAAGCCTCCACATGTTTGCCCAAAGAGGCGAACAAACGGAGAAGCCTACGTCCAGCAGAGGACTGGCACATTACAAAACTTACAGGTGAAATTCGTGACGCCGCCGCCGACGCCCGAGTCCGCCGCGGACGCCGAGCCGGCCCAGGAGCCGCCCAGCCCGCGGGTGCTCCAGCCGAAGCCGCTGCAGGGCCTGGCCAGCCTGCCGCCCGGCCGCAAGGGCGGCATCCTCTCGCTGAAGGACAAGTCCGCCGGCTACCCGCATCTGGTCAACACCGACCCGGAGCCCAAGAAGGAGAAAGAGGATAAGAAGGAGCCTAAGCAGGGGTCCAGCCAGAGCTCGAGGCAGGAGGTCAGTATAAGAATCGTTGTCGATCCCAAACTCGCACTATAGTTCATTCGCGTTAAGAAAATAGTGACTCATCACCGACTGCCGGCCAAGCCACACCCCCTAGCCAATTAAAACGCTAGAAATTATAATTGGCTTGGCCGGCAGTCGGTGATGAGTCACTATTTTCTTAACGCGAATGAACTATAGGTGTCACCAAGATGAAATTTTGAGATCCCTTGTGCAATAGTTCGTGTTTGTAACTGTTTGATATGATGCCTTTTTTGTCTGGCTCGATAGCTCAAGTCGTAGTGACCTCTGCCTTCTAAGCCAATGGTCGTGGGTTCTATTCCCGCACAGTACAAACATTTGTTTTCATCATGTCTGTTCGCTTCGGCTTAGTTTGGGGTTAGTTAGCGGTTTTTTCTTTATTTTTTCGCTGGGGAAAATTATTTTAGGCGTCCGTTTGGGAAAAGCGGCGGGGTATGGGGGACCCGTGCGATGCAGGGAGACTCATGCCCTTTCGAAAAATGGAAGGGTGGCACTCTGTATCAAGGTGGTGGGGAGGCAAGGAATGCCCACTAAAATCCTGGCCCCTCCGCCAAGCGACATGGAGCGGCGTCATGGGACCTTGGAGACCCACGTTGCCCAGACATTTGATATGGTACCTACATTTACTTTCTTTCACCGTATCGCTCGCCGTCAGGAAAAACGAATATGGATATGTCGCAGTCATCTGGTTGAATCTCCTATTCAATTGAATCGCTAGCGCGTTCATTGAATGACGACATTCAATTGAATGACTAGACCGAACGTTGACTAAACACGCGTCACTTAACGTCCAACTAGGTAGCGGATTGAAACATAGCCCTTTGAAAAGAGCGGACGTAAAAGCAGTCAAGTGATTGTAATTTAGTTCATTTTTTTCCCGCGCGGCGTTAGTAGTCACTAAAACAAATATGGCGTCGAACATGATCACCTGAGTGTTGATATTTTTTTGATTAGATTTACTTTAATCTGACTTATACGTAATAAAATAGTGTGACAGCATGAATTTACCTATTAATACGCCGCCTCCGGATACTTTTAAAGAAAAATTATAAACTAAACATTACACAGTCGGCTTTTACCCATTCAACGACTATGCTAAAATGACGTTCAGTCAAGACGTTGAACGTTTCATTCAATAACTTGACGAGTTGTCCTTTAGGCATTCAATTAAATGTCGTCATTCAATGAACGCGCTAGTCATTCAATTGAATAGCAGATTCAATTAGATGACTGCGACAGATACATTAGTTTTCCCTGCTGATGGCGAGCCAAACATTTCAACTAAATAAATACGTTCTCTAATTTTTTTTGTGGTGCAATGGTTTTGATTTCTAAATTGTCTCTAGTCTGAGTGTACATTAAAAAGCCCTCAGTCGTCCCCTAGTACTTGTTATTTCGAGTCTTTTGTTTTTGTAAACTGTCTAACGCATTTAGAAATACATGCCCTTTCTGAACAGAACTCGCAGAACTACCAACCGAAGCGTCAGGACATACCGTCTTCGCCGAAGTGGGGTCCGAACTCGTACGACGGCCCCCGCGCCGGGTTCCAGAAGAACTACGGCATCCAGAGCGTCGGCCTCGCGTACAAGCCCAGCTACCCGCCCGCGGCCGGCATCCGCCTGCCCGTCGTCAACCCCAAGGAGATCGACGTCAGGACTGCTGCCCTGCAGAAGCAGACCGAGCGGCAGGACCTGCTCCAGGTAACAGTCTGCTGGACGTAGCCTCCGCCTGCCCGTCGTCAGCGCAAGGAGATCGACGTCAGGACTGCTGCCCTGCAGAAGCAGACCGAGCGGCAGGACCTGCTCCAGGTAACAGTCTGCTGGACGTAGCCTCCGCCTGCCCGTCGGCAGCCCAAGGAGATCGACGTCAGGACTGCTGCCCTGCAGAAGCAGACCGAGCGGCAGGACCTGCTCCAGGTAACTACACAGCTTAGGCATCCTAGTTACAGGCCCTAGGCTGAGATCCGATGCCTCGCAGTCATCTGGTTGAATCTCCTATTCAATTTAATCGCTAGCGCGTTCATTGAATGACGACATTCAATTGAATGACTAGACCAAACGTTAACTAAACACGCGTCACTTAACGTCCAACTAGGTAGCGGATTGAAACATAGCCCTTTGAAAAGAGCGGACGTAAAAGCAGTTAGGTGATTGTAATTTAGTTCATTCTTTTCCCACGCGGCGTTAGTAGTCACCAAAACAAATATGGCGTCAAAGATGATCAAAGAAATATGAAGAGTGTTGATATTTTTTTGATTAGATTTACTATAAACTGACTGATTCGTAATAAAATAGTGTGACAGCATGGATTTACCTATTAATACGCTGCCGTATACTTTTAAATAAAAATTATAAACTAAAGTTGGCTTTTACCCATTCAACGACTATGCTAAAATGACGTTAAGTCAAGACGTTGAACGTTTCAATCAATAACTTGACGAATTGTCCTTTAGGCATTCAATTGAATGTCGTCATTCAATGAACGCGCTAGCCATTCAATTGAATAGGAGATTCAACCAGATGACTGCGACATATATACTAATTTAAAATGTTTTATTCCGAAGGACGGGCACAAGTTCGGCAACTACAACTACCAAATGTCCGGCGACAAGAAGAACTTCCTGAACGATCTGCCGCCCCGCTTCGCCAACCAGTACCGCTACTGGCAGAGCGCGCAGGACGCGCAGCTCGCCGACAACAAGTTCCGCGACGACACCTTCAAACCGCCCTCCCTATTCACCCCCCCACAGACCACCTGGCCCACCCAGGACAACTTCCCCCAACCCGTGCCCTGGTGGAAACCGGAAAATCCACCCCCTAACTTCAACGCTAACTACTCCAGCGTCCAACCAAACTTCTACTCGCCTCAACCGACTTACCAGAACTTTCAACCGCAGCAGACCAAACAGGATACACTGCTCAACCCGCCTAGCTACCTCCAATCGAGCATCGGCCAACCTCAGCTGCAAAACTTGCAGAACATAGTCAGTTCCCCCAATTTCAACTCTTCGCTTAACAACTTCGGCGCGTACGGCCCGACTGTCGGCTACGACTCGGCTATGTACCCGCAGTTCAGCAACAAGATGGGGTACCAGCCTTTGCAGAAGCCGCAGGGGGGGTACCAGCCCAAAGACCTGATGGACGTGGGCGGATTAGGCTTCGCGGCTGGTGGGATGGACCAACGAGGCCTGGGAATGAAGTTCAACGACTCACTGGGCGGGGAGAGCGCTATGAACAATATGGACCAGGCTGGGGTAAGTGAAGCAGTAGCAAGATATTTTTCATTGATTTTCATTTTACAAAAGTGTATTGCTGTGTAGTATTCGTCGGATGATTTAACGGCAAGACCCCGTAAAATGATACATTTACTAAAATACATACGTTAAACTTAAAATAATATATTAAAAAAAAATTAATTTAAAAAAAAAATTCATTTACACAAAGTTTTAGAAGCTTCCATTTAAGCAAATAATGCCTGTGTTTGGAGCTCCACTGTTCCTTATCACATAAATTTAGTTATACTATACTTAATACATACTATCAAAAACAGAGAAAAACTAGTACTTATACCTAATACGAGAAGCCTGTGAGTGTGCGTGTGTGTGTATGTGATGTGTGTGTGTGTGTGTGACATTTCAACTGCAGTTTATTATTTTCCGGAAATTAATCAACGGGCGGGTCAAACGTAGCTAGTGGCGCGGGAAATTTGGGAACCTTTGCATTATGCCATGATGTATATTTGTGATAGCGGTATAACCGTATGTAATCGCTGTGTGTGTGGCAGGGCGCAGCGGGAGTGTCCGGCGCGGGCAGCACGTACTCGCTGTTCAGCGCCGCGCCCGCCTGGCCCGCGCAGCAGCCGCAGCAGGTACGCCGTACGTTGGACCAGACACAGCGACCAAATTTTGTATAATATGTATATGTCGCAGTCATCTGGTTGAATCTCCTATTCAATTGAATGGCTTGCGCGTTTATTGAATGACGACATTCAATTGAATTTTTACTTTGCTGTTGGCTTAACGTAAAAGTACATCACATGGCGTGAAATACACAATCACATTGATTTAAAGCCATGTGATTGATGAATCGCAGCTAAGCTCGTCTCCGCTCCGCCTTAGCGGAACTGCAAGCTTAAGGTTATGTTCCTACTTCCAGTCACTATGGTCGGGTCCTGGCCCTTCGCCGCTGGAGCGTCTCCTGGAGCAGCAGAAGCAGATGAAGCCGCAGTGACGTCACGCCGCCGCCCCGCGCTAGCTGCGCGCGCGCCGTCCGCCACGCAGCCGGTGACGTCACACTTAGATCACCACTCGACCAGAGAGGTTTTATCACACTAGTAAAAAATTGTTGTATAACTTAATCTGTACAAATTGAAAACGAAACTGACTTTGCCTGCAGCGCTATTTACCATTCTCGGAAAAAATGTCATTGAAATTTGACATTAAGCAACATGTCTCAGATCTTTCCGAACGGATTCGTGAATAGCCCGGCAGGTGCCACCAACAATCTGACCAGACGCAAAGGTCAGTGGTAAAAACAAATCTGTGTTATAATGGTGTCGTCTGTAAATCAAATTAGTAAATTATTAAACAACCAAAGTGTTCTAATAATGTACGATATGGAAATTTGACTTTTAAAATGGTATTTTGGAATTTGTCCACATCTCTATTGGTGTCATATCGCAAAGACGTTACTGACACAAATCTTCTCCGGTTATTGTTGATCATCTAAGTCTCTCCGTACTGGCGCGTTAGCGTGACGAAGTAGATTCAATTTCCAAACCTATTGTACATAACTAAATTTTTCGTACTGACACCCTCTGAGGGTGCATCGGCTGTGGTAGTCGCTTATTTGTGATACCAAAACCATTTGCAGTATGCACGACGAAAAAATTATATGTACAACAATGTATATTGACAAACATTAAGACATATTTTATAATATAAAACTATTGGATCATTTGTTTCGCGGGATGTAAGTATGTAATAGATAGGCAATTGTTTAAATTATATTACATGTACTTAGGTATTGTATAAGGTGGATCAACACATCTAACATTGTTTGTCTTTCGCCTATAGCTGGAACTTTTACAAAAGAGGATCTAGGTATGTTTCGATATTAGTTAATGAAGTAGATAATGTTCCCAGGGGAGTAACTTGGCATTGTAGGTATTTCTTTTTGTAATTTTAATCCCCTTAACCACAAAACCTGCAAATTACATAAGCCAGCTATGTACAGATCCACCTTTTTCTGATCAAGAAAAAAACATTGATTTATTTTGATCAAAACAAAAAGACATACACGACTGTATAATATAGTGAGTTGATGTTATATGGCGTTTATACAAATTTTGTATAAAATGTAAGTAACTTTGTATAAACATTGTTTTATTACGCTACATAATGGCCTCCCTTCGATGTCGCTGCAATATTGTGTGTTCAGCAAAGTTCACTCCTGTGCTTATTTATATTTTACTGACTAATAGGAAAATTCTCTCGTTTCCTCTTATTATGTATAAATATGCACTTCTCTCCTTTGGTCTCTGGTACCTACTGGGCTAGTTTCCATGGAGATGGGCGGTGGTCGATATCAGATCATACTTCAATTTATTACGTGTATAATGAAAAACACTCATCACAATTTGTGTAATATACAGTATCCGTTGTGGTCTTATCTCGATACTAGTAGCTCTGCTAGTAAATGTATCATGAGTGAATTAAACTGTAAATCAGCAGTCTACTGTTTAACAGGGTAAAGTTGTGTGTGATTGTTTTCTTTTTAAAATACTGACTTAATTGGAAATTTATAGACCAAAGGGTCCCAAACCTTAGACTACCTTTTTACAAAAAAAATATATACCCAAAGCACCCTTCACAGTTTGTTACACCAAGTACAATAGTACCACGTTAATTAGTTACACCGATGTGCCTGCGCAGAAGTTTAATGTTTGGAAGCCGAGAAAAAATCTTAGCCAATCGCAATGTTCCGCGAATGCGCGCGAAATTTTCTCGTTTGCTATTGGTTAATGCGTGAGCGCCATGTTCGATGCCCGTTGTCTTGACAGATGCTATGAGCGATAGCATGAGATAAATTTTTATTTGGCTTTAAATCTTAACGTAACGTAATAAAGTCTATATTTCAATCGGCTTTAGCTTTTCTTCTGCGCAGTCGAATTTCGACGATGCGACTTTTGTTATAAACGTGGTACACCTGTTCATAACTTAAAGTGTACTTTTCTTTTAGTAAATATCCACTAATTAATATAAGCATTGACATTCATGCTTATGTATGTTACGTTGTAAATGTTTCGGCATGTTAAATTAAATTAACACTATCGGATAGTAACAGGTATAATGCGACGATAATTACTAGCAGGGTTAATATTTTATTTTAAGTGAGTTTTGTTGTGTTTTTAAGTGAAAGTAAATTGAAGTAACTATTGTGAAACAATATTTTTAATACAGCTATTTTTGTTATTTTAACATTGTGTTATTAATTTATTACCCCCATCCTATAGTGGGATTCTGTCGTTTCATCAAGACACTTCTTACATACTTAAGTAAGATAAAAAATATAAGATAAGGTTTCATTAGCGATACATTTTCTTAAAAGACTAAAAAAAAGGAACAGAGCTAGAACAGCATTTCGAGGCGTCTTTCAGGCAGTCTATGGTGCAGCGCAGACGGCACACTTTTTGTGCGAGAGTCTGCGTCCGAGACATTTAAAAAGAGCATCTAGGTCTGCCGACAGAATACCTATTCGAAGATGTGCGTCGTGTCTGTGAAATATCCGCGACAGATTTTTGTCGTGTGCGTGTACTGCATATATTTGCAAAAAAGTGCATCACGGATAGTCTGTCGTCTGCGCCGCCCCTATACCACGCTTTTTTCTTTTTTTTAGGAAAGTGTGATAATGTTAGGCATTACTGACGAATACGATTCATTAATCCATCTAGGTATGCGAGAAGCCTTGGTGATGCGGGTAAGACAGCCTGAATCACCCCATTCCATAAGGTAGATTAAGGAAAAATAGTTAATCAGTCAATAATTTAAAATTTATTTAATTCATAATAGCTCTAAACAATTTTTATTACTGAAATACATTTGTATCGGTACGGAGAAGCAAACTAATTACCTAATCGCATATACAAATAAATATTTACAATATCACTTATTAATAAATATAAACCTCGAAACGTTTGCGACAATCTTTATAATCTTCCTACGTATTTGTACGTAATTACAACTATGGAATAGGTTTGCATTTCAAGTGTGTTATTAGTTTAAAATAAATTAGATGGAAAGATATGAAGGCTGATATCTTTGTTCAAATAAATTAATACTAGACAATTAAAACTACAACTTAATTCAGTTAGGTTAATTGCAATAACGCTATCAGGCCCTCATATCTAGTCAGTAGAAGCAACAGTCACATAAAATCTAACGTAATATACTAGATATGTACAAGAAATTGACAAAGATGGCGGCCAATGAACCCACTACGCGTGTGAACACTAGCGCAACAGAAACGTGTCTATAACTTGTGTAAACTTATTCAATTGCAAAGTCACAGTTCATTAGATCCATCTGGCACCCGACCATCGACACCTCG
Organism: Conogethes punctiferalis; assembly: GCA_031163375.1. Taxonomy (NCBI): domain Eukaryota; kingdom Metazoa; phylum Arthropoda; class Insecta; order Lepidoptera; family Crambidae; genus Conogethes; species Conogethes punctiferalis. The sequence goes on along the minus strand of CM062078.1, from coordinate 2,270,848 downwards.
TGTCGAGCGGTTAGTATTCTTTATACGGACTGTAGCGGATTAACTTTGCGCCAGCTCCTTACAATTGCAGAAAACCGCTTACGCTTGTTCACTTTGGACCACACACCAAGTGAACCGGTATGAAGTACGTAGTACATCTCTGCTCCCGCGCACCGCGTACTCGCTCGGCGATCTATACCGCTAACTACCTATCTATTATTAATTGTGCTTTCTGTTTTGTGTTATAATTGTGATATGGACTTGTGACGTAATAAATCTGTGTATATCGTCGTAAATAATATTCTTCATTTAACTTCCTAAATCTATCGCTCATTTCTTCCGCTTATTTACCTATCACTTTCTTCGCTTCAACTCATCTGTGCTTCTAATCGTGGTGTGACACTCATCATTCCCCACAACTGGTGAACCCGACAACCCACCTGATCGGTGGAGGACACTTGGAAATCGTGAGTTGCAAGTGATATATTTTTTTTTGAAAAATACGTCGGTACTCAAAACACCGACGGTGGTTTCCTAAGCCGTTGGCCCAAGATCATAAGCGGTAGCGATTTTTCGAAATTATAAGGCGGTGGTCCAAGTTGAAGATGTATGGATCTGAAAACATCCCTGATGAGGCCGCTGGTGACGGAAAATCCGAAATTCAACGTGTTAGCGTACGAGTACCCGTGTTTTGGCCTGATGATCCTGCTTTATGGTTTGCTCAATTGGAACATCAATTCCTACTATCTCGCATAACCACTGATGAGACTAAGTTCAGTTACCTAGTTGCCAATTTGGATTTGCCTTACGCTCGAGAAGTTAAGGATATTATTACCAATCCACCTCTTACTGACAAATACAAAAAGCTCAAGACAGAATTAATTCGACGCCTCTCTGTTTCACAAGAAAAGCGTGTCAAACAGTTATTAATGCACGAGGAGTTAGGTGATCGGAGGCCGTCTCAATTTTTACGTCATATTGAAGGTCTCGCCGGACCGTCGGTCCCGAAAGATTTTTTGCAAACCTTGTGGTCTAGTAGGCTGCCGCAAAACATACAGACCGTAATAGCTTCCCAGCCTGAACTTGATTTGGACAAATTAGCCAATCTTGCAGATAAGGTGTATGAGATAGCACCGTCTACGCCCCAGGTTGCTGCGACGTCCAGTGCAGCACATTCACCATCAGCAGCAGCTTCATCGTTGACGTATGGAGATTTGGTTGCGGAAATCAGCCACCTAAGGAAGCAGGTAGCAGCACTCACTACTAAAGTAAACCAAAGCGGACGCTCGCGCTCCAACCCCAGGTACAATAGGTATGGCCGTTCTCGCAGCAGCTCCAGACCACGCCAGCCTCCACCCAATCACCCGCATTGTTTTTACCACTTCACCTACGGAGACAAGGCTAAGAAATGCAAACAGCCGTGCAGTTTCCATGCGGAAAACTCCAAGGGCAGTCGGAAGTAGCGGCCAACGACTGTCCCGTACCTACAGGCCGTCTGTTTGTTACTGACCGAGTCACGAAAATGCAGTTCCTTGTGGACACTGGCTCTGACTTGTGCGTTTTCCCTCGATCTGCTATTAAGACGTCCTGCACTAAAACTGATTACGACCTTATAGCTGCCAATGGTAGTGTCATTCACACATATGGACCCACGCGTCTACAGTTGGACTTCGGCCTACGAAGAAATTTTCGCTGGTCTTTTACAGTTGCTGATGTATCCAGACCTATCATAGGCGTGGATTTTTTATGTTACCACAACTTGCTTGTGGACTGCAGAAGGCAGCGTCTTATTGATGGTACCACTTCGCTCTCTGTTGCTGCCAAAGAATTGTCCGTGGCCGAAAACATTGCTTCGGTTAAGGTGATCACCGGTGACACTGAATTTCACAAGATCTTGCTTGATTTTCCGGAGATCACTAGGCCAGCTGGAACTGTGAGCAATTTTAAGCACAGCACCTTACATTATATCAGGACAACGGCTGGTCCACCGGTGTCTTGCAAACCGCGACGTCTTGACCCTGTTCGTCTGAAGGCAGCTAAGAAAGAGTTTGAAGACATGATGGCTTGTGGAATAGCTAGACCTTCAGAGAGTCCATGGTCCTCAGCACTACACATGGTACGGAAGAAGAATGAGGAATGGAGACCATGTGGTGATTACCGAGCTCTTAACGCCCGAACCATTCCCGATCGATATCCCATACGCCACATTCAAGATTTTTCACATCAGCTTTCTGGATGCAGCATCTTTTCTACTGTGGACCTCATAAAAGCTTACCATCAGATATCTGTGAATCCTGGCGATATTTCGAAGACGGCTATCACGACACCATTCGGATTATTCGAATTTCCCTATATGACGTTTGGTCTTCGGAATGCCGCTCAGACCTTTCAGCGGTTCATAGATGAAGTTCTTCTAGGTCTAGACTTCTGTTATGGGTACATTGATGACATTTTAGTGTTCTCTTCTTCTCCTGCTGAACATAAGAGCCACCTTCACCAACTGTTCGAACGTCTGAAGCAATTTGGCATCTTAATAAACACTTCGAAGTGTGTATTTGGTCAACAAGAAGTGACTTTTCTCGGATATAAAGTCTCTGCGAAAGGCACCAAGCCTTTGGATACTAAAGTGCAAGCCATACAAGAGTTTGCTCAACCAAAAACGGTCAAAGAGTTACGCCGTTTCTTGGGCATGCTGAATTTTTATAGGCGTTTTATACCAAATGCCGCCAAAGTACAAGCTCCTTTGAACGCAGTTTTCGCTGGTAACATGAAAGGTTCGCAACCTATAGATATGACACCAGAACTGTGTCAAGCTTTTGAAGATTGCAAGTCTTCTTTATCTCGAGCGACCCTCCTAGCTCACCCTGACCCAGCAGCGGAACTAGCTATTGTTACTGACGCATCACTTTCAGCGATAGGTGGAGTTTTGCAACAGAAGAAGGATGGACACTGGCAACCCCTTGCATTCTATTCGCACAAACTTTCGACTACGCAACAAAAATATAGTCCATATGACCGTGAATTACTGGCCGTGTACGAGTCGATAAAGTATTTCCGACACATGGTCGAGGCCAGGACCTTTTCTGTTTTCACTGACCACAAACCTCTCACCTACGCTTTCTCTCTCAGCAAAGAAAACTGCACACCGAGACAGTATCGTTACATGGACTACATAACTCAGTTCACTACGGATATCAGATACATACGAGGTATGGAGAATGTAGTTGCTGATTGTTTGTCTCGCGTAGAGGTGGTCACTAATGCTCTCGATTACCAAGCCTTAGCACAATCTCAGGACGATGATCCAGAACTGCAAAGGCTACTTCATGACGGATCTACACTGAAACTTAAGAAGATACCAGCCCTGGACGGAAACCTAATCTTCTGCGACACTTCTACTCAACCTCCGAGACCATATGTCACTCCTAAGTTTCGTAGACAAGTTTTCGACATGCTACATAATCTACATCATCCTGGTAATTCTGCTACAGTGCGACTGGTCACGAAATCCTTTGTGTGGCCAGGGATTCGTAGTGATTGTAGAGAGTGGTCTAGGCAATGTATACAATGCCAAAAATGTAAAATAACTCGACACACTACTTCCCCACCTTCCTCTTTCCTTATTCCTTCATCAAGGTTTTCACATATCCATCTGGATATAATAGGACCGTTACCTCTGTCTTATGATTACAGGTACTGCCTCACCGTCATCGACAGATTCACGCGATGGCCTGAGGCGTTCCCTCTTAAAGACATCACAGCGGAATCCTGCGCAGCTGCTCTGTTGTCAGGATGGATAGCGCGCTTCGGCTGTCCACTCCGGGTGACTACTGACAGAGGTCGCCAATTCCAGTGTCATCTCTTCAAGGCACTTACAACTTTGATCGGTGCACGCCACTTTAGCACGACTGCCTATCATCCAGCTGCAAACGGTATCATCGAGCGTTTCCATCGTCAGCTCAAGGCAGCTATCATGTGCCACATCGATTCGCAATGGACAGAAGCTCTTCCCTTAGTTCTTCTAGGAATCCGAAACGCCTGGAAAGAAGACATCCAAACCTCTCCTGCGGAACTAGTATATGGTGAGCCACTTCGTTTGCCAGGACAATACTTCGCTCCAACTGATGACCATCAAGTTGAAGACCTCACTCAGTTTGCTCCTCGGTTGCGCAGCTACATGGCGAAGTTGAGTCCCAAGCCGACGTCTTGGCACCGCAATGGCCCATTCTACATCCCGAGGTCATTGGAAACTTGCACACATGTTTTTGTGCGCCAAGATCATGTAAGGCGATCACTTGAACCACCATACGCAGGCCCATACCAAGTGTTGAAACGCAGTGCCAAATTCTACACGTTGGACATATCCGGTAAGCCGATCAACGTCACAATAGATCGACTTAAACCCGCTTACCAGACCAGAGATGTGACAACGCCTCCAGCACTGTGTCCAGATCCTGTCCAGACCGTTACCAGAAATACCGGTACGAAGACTCGAAGTGGCAGAACAGTAAAATTTCCCGACTTTTATCGACCATAGTTATGGTCTGGCCAGGGGGAATAATGTAGCGGATTAACTTTGCGCCAGCTCCTTACAATTGCAGAAAACCGCTTACGCTTGTTCACTTTGGACCACACACCAAGTGAACCGGTATGAAGTACGTAGTACATCTCTGCTCCCGCGCACCGCGTACTCGCTCGGCGATCTATACCGCTAACTACCTATCTATTATTAATTGTGCTTTCTGTTTTGTGTTATAATTGTGATATGGACTTGTGACGTAATAAATCTGTGTATATCGTCGTAAATAATATTCTTCATTTAACTTCCTAAATCTATCGCTCATTTCTTCCGCTTATTTACCTATCACTTTCTTCGCTTCAACTCATCTGTGCTTCTAATCGTGGTGTGACACTCATCATTCCCCACAGGACTATGGATATGCGCTGATCTGCTCCGTATCGTCACCGACCGCGGCGGGTGGACCACGAGGTGACAACTCGAACCGAAAATTTGTGGACCAAGCGATGTCCACTCTGGCCACGCGACGTCCACCAGTGGACCACCTGTCGACAACGAGTGAACGCCAAAGGAGACTGTGCTGTGTGAGTGCCGGGTGGATCTACTGAGCTATGACCTTTAACGTACATACATGATAAATTAACTAAACTCCATTCCGCTACATCATTAGTTATTATTACACTGGATGGTTCTATATTGGCAAATTTACTGAACTTTATTTGTAATAGGTATTATTTGAAAAAATCTAATTTATCCCAGTATACAACATTGAGCTATCGAATTATTTCAAAATGCATGCGTCTCGCTCGTAACTTTGACTAGTAAACTTGGCTGGCTCGCGCCGGGTAACCAAACGGCAGCTTATACTGTGTATTGGCACAATCACGAACGGACACGTGTAAAGTCGTGCCCGCTACGTTACCTTTAAAAATAATACACAATTAAATGGCGAACTGCGTGTAAAAACAGGAAAAACATCGATCACAAACAATATAATTACGATTTAGTTAGGAATCATCAGTTAATTACATATTTGTCACAGTTACAGAAAGAAAGAAAAAATTACAGGAAGATGAATTGAAATCCTAAGTGTGATAATGATAATAAAATGAACTAGTCGCGTTAATTATGTAACGTTACCTATGTTTGCTAAGCCCGCTCTCCTATTCAGAACACTACAGATATAGTCCAAATCGATATATCATGCTTTGTCTTTTTCTTAGAAGCAACAAGTTTGACAATGACAGAACATAGATATGCTGTCAAGCTGTTTAGGTATTCAACATTTTTTTCAGCTATGTGGTCTGAATAGGGGGTACCTTTTTCAGTGCGATACTTCTGAAATCATCAATTCATCAATAAATTTAATCAGTCCTGAAACTTCGATCTCAGATACGTGCGGTAACTGGCAGCTTGACAATATTTAAGATAAATAGTACTACATTATTTTGCATACATTTTACGTACAGAACACATTTCGGGTAAACGTTATCTAAACTCGACAAGCGCGCCGCAGTAATGCTACTTGGGTTTCCTGTACATGAATATAGTGTTTGCAACTATACAAACATCACACTAGAAATTTAAATAAAAGTTCATAGGCTTTTTTCATTATAACACAGCTTCGTGGATTCCACTGCAATGGTAATAAGTGGTATTACTGCGTCGCGCGTCTTCACACTTCAGTCTCAAAACGGCCGCCGACGCCTTCGACCATACCTCATATCATATACATTATGCTCTAACTCATATAGCACAAATCTCACCCCGCTAAGATAAGGAGATATGTTTAATGCTATCTTACTTTAACAAATCCATACATGTTACTCAAGTCGGATAACATCTGTCAAATTAAATTTTAAATAAATACCAATCCAAAATATTTCGTCATGCTTATAGCTAATTGATAATAAAATAATATAGTAATTTTAACATCCAGACATAACGGTTTTTATGTCTCCTTTATTCCTGTATAAATTAACGACATCATTTTAAAGTGTTTATCTGAACAGGAAATGTACTAACTTTTCCTTCTCATATAAACGTGGTTATCCCAAGAAGTTATATTGTAAAAGTAGGAAATTATTATAGAATGTAAACAGTCATTACAGAATTCCAACAGCCGAGCCCACTGGGCATGCTATACCCTTAACAAGCCGTAGTCACTGAGATTTACATTACATAAATTAAAGTTCTTACTTCTAAATGTATATTACACAACCGTAAAATAAGAATCGTAAGGTTACATAGAATCTCATCGACAAAATACTGTAATATTCCAAAGAGATTATTCTCACTCAGTCATTCATAATTATGCATGCACGCTCGATTTAGAATGATTCAACTCCTACTCGACATTTCGGCAATGTCTTTAGTTTGTAAAAATAACGTATACTAAATACATATTTGCTGCCTTATTACATTGTCAATTTGTGGAGAGGTTTGTAATATCTTGTGTAGGGAAGGGATGATGACACACAGAGAAAATGAGTTCAATTCGAACTCAAAGTTATTCGCTAAACGTAACGTTGTGCTTTTTTATTCCTACATCTAAAAACGGATGCGAATCCGGATAGTATTCGTCTTATTCTCACCTAAACGATTGAACAGAAAAAAAGCGTAACTGCCTGTATCAGAAACGTTTTTAAGAGTCTGTGAATAGGACAGCCTAGCCTCTCTACAAATCATCAGTGTTATAAAGCGCTTACAAGTAATAATGGTAGTATTAGTCCATTATCCGCGACTCGCTAGAGTCACAAGTGGTCACTAAACCCTGTTGCTTTAAGAGCTAAATTCTCACTTCCCATGTAGATATCGAGATTTTTCTTTGTTCGTCACATTAAATAAAGGATTGGAGTACTTACTTTAAAGTGTTTAGTCAAAGAATAACGCAAGTTGAAAATTATTTTCATTATAACATGACCAATGACTGAGTGAATAGTACCAGGAGCACATAGATGCATAGGAAGTCTATAGGTTGCGTTAAACTTACCTAATGTTGCTTGATAAGGTACCTACTACATTTTCTTAATAAACACAAAAATTAGGTCTTCCGCTTCTCACGCTGCTATGAGCTCCTGGTACTTTTCGCACAATCAGTCACTGATCTCATTACGGGGGAAATTGGACATGGCAGGCAACTTGGACATTCTACGACAAAACGCTTTGAAAGTCAGTATTAACGCCATAAAATTATGATATTGATTCACGTTAATAAGTTAATTTAAATAATATGCTTATTACTTAAAGTAATATAAGGTGTGTAGGTAAACCATAGCAAAATAAAAGTATGTACTCCAATAGTATAATAATAGTACTCAAAAGTATTTGTAAGTATGTACCTATAATATACCTGCAATGTGTACAGACTCGTAATCTCTATCAAGCCTTTTCCTTCATGTCCATTTAATTTTAATAAGTCAGAATATATTTTCTCTACGAGATGCAAAGATTGTTCGTACGCTACAAGTCTAAGAATTACGCGTACTGCGTAGCTCCATGGCAAGATGGGTCTTTTTCAGACACCACCATTTGACTATTTCATTTTAATACGCCTGCAGACATATTTAATGAGAAATAACAGTTATTGACAAGTAGTTACCCGCTAAAGTTTGATACTGGTTCTTCACATCTGTAGGTCATCATCGAAGTTTTGTGCGTACTGAGAAGTTGCTACGATTTGAGTGTCGATCGCTAATAGCTATACAGGGTTATTTCTAATTACTATCAATCAACAATCTCCGTGTCCTTCAAGCTGGAATCCTCATCTCTGAAACCTGCATGAAAACGAATTTTGACTATGCCAAAAAATAGTCATGAAATAGTCATAAATAGTCGCCAAGTAAAAAAAATAGTCGCATTATAGTTTCGGAGTTATAGCTATAGGTTGGTGAGGATTCTGGCTTGAACATCAAGCTGTAATCCTCACCTCTGATGCAAGCAAACGGCAAAGTCTATCGAATTGGTTTATGTTCCAAAAAATAGTCATGAAATAGTCGCAACGGCATACCAAATTTCAGAATTAGTCGTTAAGAGATTCCAGAGATATAAGGGTAGGTTGGTGAGGATTCTAGCTTGAACATTTGAAAACTTCATATATCTCCGAAACGGCTACGATTTTCGATTTGAGTTTTTGCCAAAAAATAGTCATGAAATAGTCGTCTCCAACGGAAATAAATTTGAGCTGATTTAATTTGAAAATAAAAAGTTATAATTTTCCTTACAATTTTGGAGGTACAGTTGTATACAAAATGTTTTACTTCATTTGATATTATTGTGAAATGTTCTGCTTAAAATATAATATTTCGTTCAATTAGGTATTTTCCATGGCAGCTGTTATGATTAAACAAAAAAAAACAAACATTTTTATGTAGCTATTTTTATTTATTATAATATAAAGTTTGCATATTAGTACAAAACTTGTTTAAATCTGAAATCAGTACATATAATACACAATTACCGACCTGTTCCCACCCAGCAAAAAGAATAACTATGAGCTTTAATTATTGATCTTTACATATATTTCACATTTACCTTTAATGTTAATATCACAGCAATGCGTTTTTAAAATGGTTAGAGCTAGTTCCACAACACTTACTAGATGGCGTGACTGTCAAGCAAAATACTCAAGTCAATGAAATGTCCGCGACGATGATTGTGGGAAGACACTAATGGTGCTCCCACACTGCCGCGCCGTTAGAAAATGTTTAGCAACGTTAGCAGACATTTAATCACATGTGATTGTGATAAAAATTATTTCATGTTAGAAAATGTTTCGTAACTGAGTAAACATTTTATAACAAGTTATCTTCTATCCATACTTATAATAAATATGTAGAGAAGTCAATTTTGTACATTAAATATATTTTCTAAATAACTATAAGGGAGTCATTAGTGATCGATATTGATGCCAAAAATGCAATCAGTAAAATTGTTGTCTGTCTGTATGTTCGTTATAGAAAAAAAACTACTAGACGGATTTTAACGAAACTTGGTACGATTATTCTTCATATTCCTGGGCAGGTTATAGTATACTTTCATCACGCTACAATTAATAGGAGCAGAGCAATGGCGGGAAGTGTTGGGGAAACGGGAGAATTTTTTATCTGTATGTTTGATCGCGCCTCACGCGAAAACTACTGCTTGGAATTAAATGCGGTTTCACCAATGTATTGCTAGCAATCCAACAACCTCTAGAGGTCTAACTTAAAATCTGGGTACCATTTTGTGGAAGTCGGTTATTTTTGAAACCCCATATCCACGCGTGGGACGCCGCTGGCACAGCTAGTAACAAAATAAAATAAGTGTTATATTTTGTTTGGCGCATCCAATAAGATCGCTTCTTCTTTTGTAAACAAAACTAAAAGCTATTCTAATGGGCAATTCTTCTTCCATTTTTGTACAGACACTCCCTCAGAACGCAAAACCAAGTAAGCAAATGCCAGATTTAAATGTTAGTAAACATTTTTCATCAGTGTACGGGCACTTATAACATGTGACACTTCCTAACAAAATGTAACAATTGACAACATCTGTTAGTAAATTTTTTTTTTATTTAATCTTTATTGCACAATAGAAATAGTGCACAAAAGGCGGATCGAAATCCGTGTAGGCATTCTCTACCGGTCAACTATTGGGCTAAGCAGAAACAGATGTATGTAGGTAGAGTGTTGCAAAGTGGGATAGGATTAAACAGGGATTAAAATATTAAATAACTTAATAGATACATACATAATATAGAGTAAATAAAATAAAATATAAATGTATGCTAGAAAATGTTTACAAATATTATCTAACGGCAGTGCGGGGGCACCATAAAGGACGGAGACTATGAGGCCGAGCGCTCCCGAAGCTAGCATGGAAATGCCCGAACGGCATACCTATTATTCGGTTGTGATATAAACATTATATTTAGTTATTTTTAATTTAAACATATTATGTACGCATTTTCAAGCTTTAAATTGTACTAAATAAAAATAGCTACAAAAATTATAAATGTTTGTTTTTATTTGTTTAATCATAATAGCACTCGGTCTAGTCACTAGTCTTGGAAAACACCTAATTTGACGAAATATTATAGTTCAAGCGAAATATTTTACAATAGTATAAAATGAAGTAAACATTTTGTACACGACTGTACCTCCATAGAAATGTAGGGAAAAATTAACACTTTTTAATTTCAAATTAAATCAGCTCAAATTTATTTCCGTTGGAGACGACTATTTCATGACTATTTTTTGGCAAAAACTCAAATCGAAAATCGTAGCCGTTTCGGAGATATTTGAAGTTTTCAAATGTTCAAGCTAGAATCCTCACCAACCTACCCTTATATCTCTGGAATCTCTTAACGACTAATTCTGAAATTTGGTATGCCGTTGCGACTAAGATTTCATGACTATTTTTTGGAACATAAACCAATTCGATAGACTTTGCCGTTTGCTTGCATCAGAGGTGAGGATTACAGCTTGAACGTCAAGCCAGAATCCTCACCAACCTATAGCTATAACTCCGAAACTATAATGCGACTATTTTTTTTACTTGGCGACTATTTATGACTATTTCATGACTATTTTTTGGCATAGTCAAAATTCGTTTTCATGCAGGTTTCAGAGATGAGGATTCCAGCTTGAAGGACACCAATCTCCTGGATCCTGATGGTTGCACTTAAATGTAACAACTCTTTGTATGGGGGCAACATTGAAATCTCAAAAAAGCCCATACTATATAACAAAATCCACAGAAAATCTGCCATACAAAAAGTTGTTTCATTTAAACGCTATAACCGGTGTGTAAAGTTCATTTTATGTTAGCACAGATTCGAAGCGCATCGAAGCGCCTATCCAAAACTGGGCCCGTGATCATTTTCGATTTTGGTGATAGGGGCCATGAACACAACAAACCTCACCTCCATATCATAAACGCTTACCAATCCAAAAAGGACCAAACCGCGTTTATCGCGCGTTGGTTAGACGTGCGAATGCCGAAAATGCCAAACATTTCTGTTTATAAACATGTCTGTTAGTCTGTTTTGGGTGTTTACTATGTATAATGCCTAGTACCTATAGTACAAACTTCGGCTTAGTTTGGGACTAGGTGGCGATTTGTGGCCCACCATATACACTAAGTATAGATTTATTTAAATGCGGTCGTTACTCTGTGAAGTTAAGGCTGAATTTGTTCAGTTATGGATAGAAGCATCGACGCAATTCGACTCTGCGCTAATATAAATTGACTCTAACATGTTGTTGATCTGAGGAGCTCGGTGGCGCCGCGGTCTTGTTCGCTTAACAATGATCGCAACGTTGTGCAACCATTGGCGCGGTCAATCCGATGATGGGTGACCAAAATATGACACCGATTTCCTCCGTGCTTCGGAAGGCACGTTAAGCTGTTGGTCCCGGGTGCTATCTTTACCAACTCAGATAGCAGTCGTTACATCATATCAGAGAAGAGATGATGATACCTCTGACGCCTAAACTGGGAATGGGTATAGCTGACCCTAAGTGTTGCGGAGGTCTGATGGCAGTCGCTCTGTGTAAAAGCTTAGTCGTCGCCAAATCTCTCAGTTTGGAAAGCCGACCCTGAGACAATCGGGAAAAAAGGCTAGGATGATGATGTTGTTGTTGATGTCTGTATAAGTCAGAACAATTGTTGACCGTAGGCAGCCACTGCGGCGTGGCGGGCCTCACGTCTGCCGCTCGACGCTGAAGCTGTACGCGTACTCGCGGTCCCAGCTCGAAGCGCGAGCGCCGCTTCACCACCGGCAGCTGGCTCTGAGGGACACAACACCACCAAATCATCATCAGCCTATTACAGTCCACTGCTTGACACAAGCCTCTCCAGTTGTTCGCCACTTAGAGCAAACATCTGGAGGATATACCCATAATCGCCACGCTGGGCAGGCGGGTTGGCGATCGCAGGGCGTAGTTTCTTGCTCCGGTGACGCTGCTGCCCGTCACCGGTCTGTAGTATTTAGCTACGACTTCAATTTTGATGGTTATACCGCCACCAGTCGGTTGCGAGCGCCTCGTTTGTTATTCGGCAGGATGCACCACGAGCAGGTGAGGTTGGCTTGGAGCGAAAAGATGATAGGCCGCTCCCTTACATCCCAGAACATCCCTTACACACCACCAAATAGTAGAGGTTTATTGTTTTAAGTAGGTAGCGTGACGTTACAACTTAAGATGGAGCTTGCTCACTTAACAAAATTCGATTCACTCCCGCCTTTAACATCCGAAGATTATATATATCGGGGAACATGGACCCTGGGAATGAGTTCTTTTTTTTATAGTGGCTCAACATAATGGCTTCCCTAGGCCTGATGGAAAGCGAAAGAGAAGCCCAAGTCGCTGTGACAACGGGCAAGAAACTGGTCAGTTACCTGTCAGTTGCCATCGCCATGCCGGCCCAACCCTATCCCCCCACGAGCTCCGGAAACCCTACTCACCGGCAGAAACACGACCCAGAGGTTATTTGACTGCGGTATTCTATAGGGTGGAGGTCCTTCCCCGGACGGGCGGCTCAATTCGAGCGAAGACTCGCTATGCCTACCTCTCTCCAATACCTCTTCACGTAAAATGAACGCTCAGGTGTCGATTTGCGGAAATCGGCCCGTTTTATAACTTCTAAATATCTTATCCGTTCGAGCTATGAGTAGGTATGACTTATTGGAACTAAATTGTCTATTCAACACAAAAAGATTTTTTCAATTTGTACCAGTAGTTCCTGAGATTAGCGCGTTCAAACAAACAAACTCTTCAGCTTTATAATATTAGTTAAGATAGATAGATAAAGATAACTCGTTCGTACTCACCACGGCCTCGTCGGGCAGGCCGCGCAGCTTGGGGTTGAGCAGGAAGGGCACGCCGTCCAGGCCGTTGTAGCCGCCCAGCGTGGGGTAGGCGGTGCGCGGCAGCGGCGCGGGCCCCTTGGGCGCGGTCACGGAGGTCACCGAGGTCACCGAGGTCACCGAGGTCACCGAGGCGGCGGGCGGGCGCGGCGCGGCGCGGGCCGGGCGGTAGGCGGGGCTGAGCGCCTCGTAGTCGTGGTCGGAGCCGAACTCGTCCGGCGCGCCCTTGAGGCTGATGCTGCTCAGCTCCGAGATGAGCGGCGACAGCTTCGGCGGCCGCTCGGGCGCCGGCCGCAGTCTGCACACATTATAAGAAGGTTGTCTGGAAGAGATCGCTTACTAGCGACAAGACCGCCTAAATTGTACCACTAGTTGTCTGTAATACCTTGTCTATAAATGTTTGTATTTGGTGCAATAAAGAATATCTATCTATCTATTATATTTGGTGAAACTACATATATCTCGACAACACCACGCGATGTTTATGATGACAATGTATGTTTTTATGCCGCGGCCACACATTGGATCCACGCGGCCACACTTTGCGTCCTATCACTGTCCAATGCCCAATACTAAGGCGATCAATATCTTCATTGTGTCAAAGTACCGATACACACATTGGTGCATTGGGCGCAAAACGTTACGTTTGCTGCAAATATCTCCAATGTGTTGCCGCGGCTTTATAATGAGGATGTTGTAAAATATCTTCTTTATCATCATCATCCTAGCCTTTTTCCCGATTGTCTCGGGGTCGGCTTCCCAAACTGAGAGATTTAGCGAGGGCTAAGCTTTTACACAGAGCGACTGCCATCAGACCTCCGCAACACTTAGAGTAAGCTATACCCATTCCCAGTTAGGTGTCAGAGTTATCATCATCTCTGATATGATGTAACGACTGCTATCTGAGTTGGTAAAGATAGCACCCGGGACCAACACTTAACGTGCCTTCCGAAGCACGGAGGAAATATCGGTGACAAATTTTGGTCACCCATCATCGAATTGACCGCGCCAATGGTTGCACAACGTTGCGATCATTGTTAAGCGTATAAGACCGCGGCGCCACCGAGCTCCTCTAAAAATATCTTCTTTATATATTGTGATAATTATATTTTCCATACAAATCACTTTAATTTTTTTATGTCGGAGGGGGGCAAACAGAGTACCGTAAGTTGATCGACTAGCTGAAATCCATTGCGTAAAATAATACATTTCAACTACCGTTTGTTATATTCCGAAAGTTAATCGACTACGATTCTTGCTATTTTCCGGTGACATAATACAATACCTTCTGTTGGCGTCCGGCGTGAGGTTGGAGACCATGTTCTCGTAGTCGTTGTGCGTGGGCGACGCGTCCGCGCTGCCGCCGCTCACCTTGTAGCACACCATCTTGCCGTTCATCTCCCTGCGGCAGAGAGGACTAGGTCAGTCAGGAGACCCAACGGGAGCGAGTAAGGCCACTTTTATCAACTTTTCAGAAACTTTTAGTTTTTTTTTCTAGTAGCTCAACGTAATGGCTTCTCTACGCCTGATGTAAAGCGAAAGAGAAGCCCAAGTCGCTATGACAACGGGCAACTAACTAGTCAGTTACCTGTCAGTTGCCACGAGCTCCAGCTCGAGTAGGTAGGGACCTACCGGCAGAAATACGCAGTCAAATGACCTCTGGGTCGTGTTTCTGCCGGTGAGTAGGGTTTCCGGAGCTCGTGGGGGGTTAGGGTTGGGCCGGCATGGCGGTGGCAACTGACAGGTAACTGACCAGCTACTTGCCCGTTGTCATAGCGACTTGAGCTTCTCTTTCGCTTTCCATCAGGCATAGGGAAGCCATTCTGTCGAGCCACTATAGCCCGGAGGTAATTTGCCTGTTGGATTCTATAGGGTGGAGGTCCTTCCTTGGACGGGCGGCTCAATTCGAGCGAAGATTCGCTACGCCCTACCTCTCTTATATATGGCAGCGATATCATGAAGGGCAATGACAACCATGTCATGATGTTCAATCATGGACAAGCTTGTTATGATGACTTAAGTCCAAAGTAAAGTATAGGCCACGACATACATATACATTTGGTCGTCATACCGTTGTCCGGTGCATTTACAGACGGCAACACATCAACCTACCCCTTATCTATCAAAATCCCTCAATTTTCAAGTCGTCTAATGCATTAAACTAATGCGCAGACTCTAATTCTACCATTACCATAAGTGATATTTTGTCAGATTTGAATATCTCTATGTACGTGTCTTCTTTCATATACAATTCACAACAAACCATAGAGTAACATGACCTTGCCTGTAGTAGAAAGTCTATCCGACTATCCGGTGTTAAAAGAGCGTTTCGCCTGTAAATTCCTGGGACGCTATCGGATTAGTGTAGGTTTCCTAACATCTACCGTTTCGGCTTAAGCACTTACATTCGCTACACAGCGCAACTTCCTTCCTCATCTAAATATGTACATATGTACTAGGACATTTATTAAACAAAAAGATAAATAAACCAATTCTCTTGTAGGGAACAGGAAAAATTTGGGTTTGCGGTGTGCGGTTGCCGATTAGGACTTAAGCCTCTACAAATGTAAAAATATGTATAAAAATATGCTCAAATAGGGAAACATCGCGAGAAAACCCATTTAGATAACTAACGAGTTTCAATGGTCTGGGATTTTTCCGATAAGTTGGGTTGGGAAGGTCAAAGGAGAGACGTTCTAACTAAGAGTTAGCGTATAACGATTAATAGTTTTGTTGGGTGTTGAGTCGTGCAGAGGCGGCGCTGCAGTAGCGACTCACCCCGCCAGTATGAAGCCCTGCGGCGCGTGGCGCATGCGGGAGCACACGATGACGTCGGTGACGGCGGGCGCGCGGTGCGCGGTGGGGCGGCTCACGCGCGTGCAGAGGCGGCGCTGCAGTAGCGACTCACCCCGCCAGTATGAAGCCCTGCGGCGCGTGGCGCATGCGGGAGCACACGATGACGTCGGTGACGGCGGGCGCGCGGTGCGCGGTGGGGCGGCTCACGCGCGTGCAGAGGCGGCGCTGCAGTAGCGACTCACCCCGCCAGTATGAAGCCCTGCGGCGCGTGGCGCATGCGGGAGCACACGATGACGTCGGTGACGGCGGGCGCGCGGTGCGCGGTGGGGCGGCTCACGCGCGTGCAGAGGCGGCGCTGCAGTAGCGACTCACCCCGCCAGTATGAAGCCCTGCGGCGCGTGGCGCATGCGGGAGCACACGATGACGTCGGTGACGGCGGGCGCGCGGTGCGCGGTGGGGCGGCTCACGCGCGTGCAGAGGCGGCGCTGCAGTAGCGACTCACCCCGCCAGTATGAAGCCCTGCGGCGCGTGGCGCATGCGGGAGCACACGATGACGTCGGTGACGGCGGGCGCGCGGTGCGCGGTGGGGCGGCTCACGCGCGTGCAGAGGCGGCGCTGCAGTAGCGACTCACCCCGCCAGTATGAAGCCCTGCGGCGCGTGGCGCATGCGGGAGCACACGATGACGTCGGTGACGGCGGGCGCGCGGTGCGCGGTGGGGCGGCTCACGCGCGTGCAGAGGCGGCGCTTGCCCGCGCGGCCCGCCACGCTGTACCCGGCCGGCGCCGGCTCGCGCTCGCCCACCACCACCACGCCGTCCATCACGTACCCCGGCACACCTGCCGCAAACACTACCGGTTAATATACATGTGGTGTACATGGTACAACCAACTAAGGCACATCCTAGCGGCTACAGCTACGCCCTGCGATCGCCAACCTGCCTGCCCCGCGCGGCGATTATAGGTATATTCTCCAGATGTTTGCCCAAGTGGCGAACAACTGGAGAGGCCTATGTCCAGCAGTGGACTGCTGGTTCGGAGTTCAGCTTTGATTGAAATTCGTGGCGCTATGTGGCCCAGAGTGGAATGTCTTGGGTTATTTATTTATTTTATTATAAATGGTGATGGCCAAATTTCGGCCATAGCAGCCAATCTACAAGGAAAACACCTACATACAAGTAGTAACAAATACAAAATTGTACCTAAAATTTTCGGCTCCCAAAAGTCCCATTCAATTATCACACCTATAATTATAACATAGGAAAACCGCGAGTATATTTTATATTTGTACACGCTCCAAATACACTGATTACATTATTAACACGACTAATAATTACACTACTATTCAAACATAATGTTTCGCAAGATCGAAGCCAAAGTACCAAGATACTTATGCAAGAGTAAACAAGTGCAAAATATAATATTAAACTCAGTAAAATTACTTAATACTTGCGAGGAGATCGAAACGAAATAAATAAAGGTACCGAATATTTGAAAGCAAAAAGTAACTGAGAACCTTTATCGTCTACACAGCTAGATATTATTATGAGATACATTATGGTACTAGGGACATAACATGGGGTCTCAGAGGTCGTCCGAGGTGAAATAAGGAAGTAAATTTAATACCTATGGAAAGTCGAAAACCACTCAATCAAAGCAATCAACAGTCTTAGTTTGTCTACTGCTAACGCCACAGGTAGATTGTTTTTCAAAATCATGGCATGAAATCAGCGAATACTCAAAAGCAAGTCAAAGTGTGAAAAAAAATGCGCTATACGTAATTTCGGCGCGTGAGTCACTTCGTACTTGTCAGGTTTATACGTCACAATATTACCGACTCTCCATTTCAATGACCTCGTCAACTTTAGATCAGCTTAAAACCCGTTCGGTACAACAAAAGCGTACAATCCAATCAATCATAATAACGTTTCATTCAATTTCATTTACCCTTAATTCAGACGACCTCTTTGGAGCATGAAGCTGGGAAGCTTCCTATTTATGCATTGAAATTACTATAGATCAGACATCAATGAAGAAAGATTGTTAACTGAAGTGTTTCTAGTTATAAGAAAAACTGTAAGGGTGCGTTTCTACAGAAGCGAGGCTGCGTGAATCTGAGCAAAGCTGGCAAAAACTGACCATTAGCAGTGTAGTGCGGCGGAAATGACATGTGTTATTAGAACAATATCATTGGTCAATCTTTGTTAGCATCAAGGATCAGCTTAGCATCGCGCAGCCCCGCTTGTGTCGAAATGCACCCTAACAGTATCAGATTGAAAATATATCGCTTCCAAAGTAGATATCTTGTTTTACTCTCTCTCTCCATACTCCTCAGTGGCCAATACCGCTGTCTACAACTGACAACCTTCGCTTGCAATAAGATCGTATGAGTGATTGTGCTCATTCGTCGCCCTCGATAGGTATCGGGCAATAAATTGTTATGTAACAATCTCAGTGCCATTCCTGCATGTCTCGACACTAGCAATGCTGATAGCGCCGGGCCGTGTAACATGTAGCTACAGAAGTTTAAACGAGAAAACCGAATACATATCGAAAGATTTTTAACAAATTAGGTCTTCGCTTGTCACGCATCTACTCGTACAACCAATTTGATCATCATCAGCCTATCGCAGTCCACTGCTGGACATAGGCCTCTCCAGTTGTTCGCCACCTAGGGCAAACATCTGGAGGATATACCCATAATTGCCACGCTGGGCAGGCGGGTTGGCGATCGCAGGGCGTAGCTTCTTGCTCCGGTGACGCTGCTGCCCGTCATCGGCCTGTGATATATAGCTACGCCTACTATCGTGATGGTTTTACCGCCACCAGTCGATTTGCCAGAGCCTCGTTTGTTGTTCGGCAGGATGCACCACGGGCAGGTGAGGATGGCTTGGAGTGAAAAGGTCCCTCCCTTAAATTCCCCGACCAATTTATCTACATCTAATTGACATTGCTATGTATCCCAATCCCTGCAGTTAAAAGCGAAATCTAATCCATACTCTTAACACATTTTCATAACGTTTGCAATGATAAGTGCAGAGTTGAGTATTTGATCATTGTTATCATCACTTATTTATATCGCAATAACAATACAAAATACACATTAACACTACAGGGATTTACTTTTTTCATTCGAGAAAACTGACTCACTGTTCCACATTGACTAATGTTGAAAAAGATACTCGGGTAGGTAATATTATTTTGATAATGGGGAAATGAATGAGCAATATGGATGGATGATTAAGAGGAATAGATGCATGGATGCATGTATAATCTGGTTTTGTACTTATCTACGTACAAACATCCGTTTGGTTTGCGTATGCAAAATGATACAACGGATATAGACAATGTCTACTAGAGAGAATTAAAAAGTGTAACACATAATTAATCAACAAATAATATCAGACAAATAACATAGGTAAAAGAAGAAACTGACTTGACTGAATGACATATCAACGCAGTCTAAACGGCTTAACGTAGGCACTTAAAATTTGGACGGGACGTAGCTTAGGTGCCCTAAAAGTGCACTAAGAAAGGAATTCCCGACATTCCCACGGGAACGGGAGTTAGCGGGAAAAAATAGTATTGAACCCGTGCGAAGCCGGGGTTCCAGACACAGAATAGAAACATTTATTGAAGGATACCTGCCCTGCATACATAAAATATTGATAAATTGCATATTCCAACAAGATAACTTTGGAGGAAACCCACAACCAGATTTGATAAAGATCTGATAAACCCAACAGTTCAGGTCGAAACTCTTGAGGCTGAATGTTTTATCTTCAAATTAAAGCCAAAATTTATCTTAGAAGCACCCCTCGACCAAAAGTTTACTGTATAAAATCAAACTAAGACGTGTGTAAAGTGTAATAAAGAGAATAGTCGTTATTAACATACGAAAAGGGCCACCGTGTTCTAAACAGATGCAGCATCCAGCCTCGTTAACGGAGGTCATCGACCCAAAACCGAGACGAGTTGATAAAAGACCACGTATTGTGGAGCGGGCAACAGTAGCCGGTACTGTTGTAACTCGATATCGCAGGGCAGTTATCTGGCATTAACCTATTTCGTCTAGCTCTATTGATTCGGCTCTGTCTGCGGCCCGCAGGGAAAGGGCAAAGCAAGCACTAGGTACGTCTCGACGTTCGTCGGACTTGCAAAAGTTCAATTTTGACAAATGGGTACTTGCTACTTAATTTGCAGCTGCGTAAAGTTGGCACTGGTTTGTACGAAGTTTCTCATTGGATTTTTTTTATTCTTCTCCCCAGACTTCTGCTTATTAATCAAAACATTTTATACAGCAGACATCTCTTAACCGTATCTCATATCATACTATTTTGCATAAGCCTTGAGCTTATATTTGAATAGATTTCGAAAAATATTAGCGAATTGAAAAACGTGTTTTCGAATAGAAACAAAATAGTTAGCCTCAAGAAGTGCCTCTCTAGGGGTAAGGCAGTAAAAGCAACTGTGATAAGGATCACCCCTGTGGCGACTACAATTTCCGGGAGTTCAGGGTCATCCCTTCAAATCAAGTAATTCTCAGTTCCGTGTCACATTAAAACACTAATAACAGGTACGTAGAAATGTTTTATTCGTAGGTAATTTAAAAGTTGGACAAATGAGTTTCCCGTCGCCTAATGGCAATCGGAAAAGAAGCCCAATTCCCTATGAGAGCAAATAACGGATCTTAGTTTCTTGCCAGATTCCACCTTCATGCCCGGTCTATTTACGTACCTACTGATCGGTATTACAAAGACTCAAACAGTAGGTACACTATTTGCGCTTTTTATCCTAAATGACAACGCTGATAGCCAAGGCAGCCTTGTCATCATCACCAAAAAAACTGGAGAGCGGAAATCTCTCACCCCTAACACTTACTAAGCTCTTGGAAACCTTCAAGTATGGTTTTATCTTAGAATCCCGAGACTAGGCTATTTCCACGGACAGAGAACAATGCGTTAAACATACTCGCACACAACACAAAGACAAGGCCTCGTATTTTCGCGCAATCGGCCGGTGGTAGCGTAATGGTAATTAAAACGGCCATACTAACCTCGACCCGACCTACAAATGCAATCTTGAAGGTTTATTTCTGTTCAAAACGTTCTATTCCTCTAACACTATCTATTTAAATGAGATCACAGTAAGCGGAGTTAACATTGGTAACTTAAAGAACTTGACAGGATCTTCAAAACTCATTGAAAGGATCCTTATTCCCCGATGGGATGTAAGGGAGCGGTCTATCATCATTGCGCTCCAAACCAACCTCATCTGCTCGAGGTGCATCCTGCCGAATAGCAAACGAGGCACTGGCAACCGACTGGTGGCGGTATAACCATCACAGTCGAAGGCGTAGCGAAATACCATAGACCGATGAGGGGCAGCAGCATCACCGAAGCGAGAAGCTATGCCCTGCGATCGCCAACCCGCCTGCCCAGCGTGACGATTATGGGTATATCCTCCAGACGTTTGTCCTAAGTGGCGAACAACTGGAGAGGCCTAAGTCCAGCAGTGGACTGTTATAGGCTAATGATGATGATGATTATTCCCCGATATAGAATCTTCAGGTCTTCAGTATTCGTAGCGTGTCGTAGCTATGACCGTAGGCTTCAATAACGTTGGGTCTAGACTAGTGCTAAACCTTTTCTAATATACTTAGAAAAAACCTGAAGTAAAGTCATTTAGAATTTCGCGATGAGAGACTAGGTCTAAAGAAAATATGATCTGCGCCATTTATTACTAAAACAACATTTATTGTAACTTTAGGGACTTTCTATGACTGCTACCGTAACAGTATGAAAAGATATCGCCATTTCGTGGTCTAGAAACAGGCGATCGTGGGTTGACTATTAAATTGACTGTCTTATCATGCGGGTCCTAGTGTTTTAACATTGATGGCAATTTGGCAAATGAAACTATTGACTGTTTCCCATCTGTAGTCAGGTCCGAATCGCATTCTCCGTAAAGGTGGCCATAAACGCAATGGAGTACCTGACAGGTTTGCCTGAATAAGTCAACTGTTCAGGTAAACCGGAGCGTGTATGTTACAGAACTGTGCAGGTTATCTGAGTCTTTGACGTCACTCGCTCCCGTAAAAATAACTGCCTCTCCGACTCCGAGTGACGTCACGCGTAATTTCAACGGGCTATAACTTTGTAATTTTTAGTCTTTTTTTTTTTTTTTATAGTGGCTCGACATAATGGCTTCCCTACACCTGATGGAAAGCGAAAGAGAAGCCCAAGTCGCTGTGACAACGGGCAAGTAGCTAACTGGTCAGTTACCTGTCAGTTGCCACCGCCATGCCGGCCCAACCCTAACTCCCCACGAGCTCCGGAAACCCTACTCACCGGCAGAAACACGACCCAGAGGTCATTTGACTGCGGTATTCTATAGGGTGGAGGTCCTTCCCCGGACGGGCGGCTCAATTCGAGCGAAGATTCGCTATGCCCTACCTCTCTTAGAGTCTAATTTACAAATAAAAAAATACGTGTCTTTTATTTTTGAATGAGCTAAAAGACGGGCTAATTACAATTTTCAGCCATAATAGCCTATTTGACAAGGAAACCGCCAATGCGTGGTTATCGCTAGGCGGGAGACCGCGTGGGTAAGCATTCATCATCATCACCCAATCGCCTAACGGACATTTGTCATACCTATAAATAAGCATTAGTTTCGATTTGAATCCGAGAATTGAGATTTATCTGGTAAATACACGCAGCGTCGTCATTGGAAATCCATAATCTTATTTAGACATTAAGTTTAAAAATATATTTTCCCAAACATGAAATGTTCGGGATTAGTTGTTGTATGAATGTTCTTAGTATGAATCAATGGGAAAGTTTAAAAGTTATTTTATTTTCCTAAAACGTATTTACCCACCAACATCAAATGATTCATTCTCAATTTTCAATATGATAATAGTAGTAAGTAAATAATAAATAACGAAGAGTCATCAGCACACATTCTATGAAAATGACATTTGAATCATCAAAGACTTTGGACTCTACAATTCTACATTCAATTGCGTAAATAATGTAAAACTTCGATAAATACAAATAGGTTGGATGCATTGAATATTGGACAAAGAATATTATTTCACAGCTCCAAGAGTCAGAGACCTGGTATGAATTTCAGCTTGACACCTCCACACGTTCCTAAGGAAAAGGGTTTTGATAGACAAACGGATGGACAGACGGACAAAAAAGTGATCCTAAGAGTTAAGCTATTTCTTTATTTTTTTTTAATTCATTATAGGTTTGCGCTTGGCCACAATGACCTTTTGAGAGTATGAAACCCTAATTTTTTTTAAATAATAAATATTAGGCAACATCACATACGTTGCTCTAATCCCGAAGTAAGTAGTTTAAGCACTTGTGTTATGGGTATCAGAACAACGAAGACACCACAAATTTTAAACACCCAGACACGGAACAAACGCAAGTGTTCATCACACGAATGAAATAAAGCCGGCGTAATATTGAGTTTGTTAATCGCAGTCGACTCACCCTCAGACTTGGACAGGCATATGTAGTGGCTGGGCTTCTTGCCGAACAGGCCGGCCTGGCGCAGCAGGCCCGCGTCGGCGTCCTCGTCGTACGTGCGGCTGACCGGCTTGTACCCGGCAGGGCACTTGGCCACGCTCTCCACTATCTGCAGCGACAGCAGCGGCCGCTCGTCGGGCAGCGCGTCGCCCAGCTTCCTGAGCACCTTCGACATCCTTACGGCATCGTTCGGCTATCAGTCTTGAGGAGCACGCGAACGCGCCAGTTTCAGTCTCTTGTAGCACCCTGCAAAGAGGTTTCCGATGGGATATTTTTTAGAGTAACTCGACATAATGGCTTCCCTACGCCTGATGAAAAGCGAAAGAGAAGCCCAAGTCGCTGTGATAACGGCAAGTAACTGGCAGAAACCCCTCATGCTTTGCCTTCAGAACCAAGGGTCTTGGGTTGGATTTGATCCCCACTCGTAACAATTTTAATGTAATGGCGACCAAAACATAAGCAACTAGGGCAAGGAGACTAAGCAAGAAGTGTGTACAAACACCTAGTTAAACTATAGAAAGTCCTTGTTTTTAAGTAGTCATACATCAGACCAATTACCAGACGATAGACCTACTTTAAAAACAATAATAAATGAACGCCATACCACATGATGCTTTAGTTAGAAAACAAGAAACAAGTGACAATAAATTCATGTTTTACAACTTTGTAAAGTAGCTGTACCTACAAATCTCTCCTAGTCTTTATGAGTCTCATTTGATGCTGTGAAACTATGCTCTATCTATATGTACATTGAGATTATAAATACTTAAACCACTAGAAGACAGACAATAGTGTCCGTTTTTTACTACTAAAAAAAACAAGCAGAAAGTTCTTCCGTAATTTCAAAACGCACAATTCTAAAACAATGTCGCTAATACGACAATGTCCATTGTTCAATGAATGAATTAAATAGCGTGCTATACGCGCATAGAACAGGTCAGCAGACGCGTGCGGACCGATGGCTACATAAATTAATGTTAAAAAACATTTATGTAATGAATGAACTTGTGAATGGGGCACATTAATTTACTTACGATACTATTTCATGAATGGGCAGACACTCAATAATCCAAGCTACTACTTTATTAGCGTTTGAATGAAAAAGTAGTAAGATCTAAACCAGATAGGTAACCAGGCGTAACTACCTATACTATTCGAGGCCTGTGGCAAATTTATTGGATTTTACTATCATCATCATCATCAGCCTATATCAGTCCACTGCTGGACTGCCTCTCCCAAAGTTCGCCACTTTGATCGATCCTGGACTTCTCGCATCCAGCCCTTACCAGCTGGTATACTGCGTAAATCGTCACTCCACCTGGCCTGAGGGCGTCCTAACTACACTACGTTTGCCGAGACGTGGTCCCCGCTCCAGAACTCAGACCAGTGGACCCACGATTTGCACAAGATGGCTGTGAAGTACTGGATGCGAGAAGCCCAAGATCGTGAAATGTGGCAAACAATTGGAGAGGCCTATGGCCAGCAGTGGACTGTGAAGGGATGTTGATTGATTGACTGCAATTAAAAAATGAGCTATAACCCCTTTTGCAAAACTATAGCATCATAAATGAGAGAAGAGTTACAGATTTTCTCAATAGTTTTTTGGCAATAGATACTAATAATTGCCAGTTATTGTAATTACCTACCCAAGTCTCAAGGCCCTGTCTTCCCTATAAAAATAAGTAGGCCTATAACCAAAATATAGCCTCAAGTTTTGGTGCAGACATCACACTAAAAATACAAGACCCCTATTTACATAAACCCTAACTACTTAAAAGTCAAGTCAAAAGTCTTAGGCAGTGGCATTGAATATGAACAAAAAAATATATCTGACTATAAAAAATAACAACAAGAAAACCTGAAATATGCATCAACTCATATACCTAAATTGATTTAGACATGTCTACAGGGTCTGGGCAATTAGATAGGATATGACTGTTCTTCTTTGGCTGTAGAATCATATTGGCTAGATGGCAATATATAAATGATTACTCATATCTAGTAAGAAATATGATATTTATTCTAACACAATAATCTCACTCATTTTATCATACAAACCAAGATAAACTTTGAAAATAAGTACATAATCCAAGATTGCAGATACCCTAGGCTAGATCTAGATGCTTAGTTCACTTGCACTAAAGTAAACAAAACATGATAGCATCATTAGCATGTGATTATCCCCTGTGAGCACTTAATCCTGACTGGACACCGACTACCTATCTATTGTACACTAGACTTAACTAGGTATGTATGTATTTAAATTCAGTTAGTCTGACTTTTAACTTCTGGCAATTTGTTGTGGCAGAGTGTTTTTTTCTGTGTTATTGAAACAAACTAAAACATAAAAAGTATATTACCAAGATCTCACAAATAAAATACAGTGAAATATATATTTGTAAAGGTATACCTATTTGTAAATTTGAGATCTACATATATGTAATTTATGTATCAGTTAATAATAGAATCAATGAAGGAGTTACTATGTAATAATAGTGAAAGATGAAACCAAGAATAATAATGTGTCATGGGAGAAAAGTTCCCAGCCTAACCATCAATCAGACCTAGAATAGTAAAAGGCGCTTGGTGGTGGATAGCTGGATTACATATAAAAGATAAGATGAAAATTACATTATATCACCATGCCGTACATATTCGTTTTATCAAATCTTAACTAATATTATAAAGCTGAAGAGTTTGTTTGTTTGTTTGTTTGTTTGTTTGAACGCGCTAATCTCAGGAACTACTGGTCCGAATTGAAAAATTCTTTTTGTGTTGAATAGACCATTTATCGAGGAAGGCTTTAGGCTATATAACATCACGTTGCAACTATTAGGAGCGAAGAAATAATGGAAAATGTAAAAAAAAACGGGGAAAAATAACTATTCCACGCGGACGAAGTCGCGAGCACAGCTAGTAGTAAATATTACCATATTTAAGATAAGATAATTGTAAGAAAGGAAGTTGATAAAATCAATGATATAAATCAGTAGTTAGTAAATTAAGTTTCTTTGATGATTTGAAATACTAATGATTTGGAAATAAAGCTACAATAAGAACTTTTACCTAAACAAATAATTTTTAATATTCATTATCTAATATTTGTAGCTTTGAATAATGTCAACATATAAATATAGTGGTGAGAAATGGTGACAAACATACAGTTACAGTTAAATATAGAGTTACAGTCAATTAAGTGAAGAAAAGGCATATGAATCATAGTCAGGCAGCCAGACAGCACCTGCCTTGTGACAAACTTGCTAATTGGTGACTGCTCCACTTGCACTGCTGCCAAACAAATGTGCCCAATACCCTCACTGCCGTGGAATTAATACGGCCGTTTTAGGACCACATCTTATATTCTTATTTGAATAAAATCCTAAATAGGTACTGAACTCTCTTTGGACAAATTATTAAAGTGTTTTTTGATTAATAGAGCAGCTGCAAAACAGATTGTAAACACTAACTTTAATTAGGATGAAACCTTTTTTTGCCACAACCCAGTATTTATGTAACAGATTACATTGTACTTACAATAAACAACTCAGTGCAGTCCAGAAATAGAAAGGACTGCTTCCTATTGATATGATCACAATCACAACAAAGCACACTGGACCTAACCCACAGCAAACAATGATCGCGTAATTTTTAAATCAAAACCAATGACAGAAAATTGATTCAACATTGAAAG
Organism: Conogethes punctiferalis; assembly: GCA_031163375.1. Classification (NCBI taxonomy): domain Eukaryota; kingdom Metazoa; phylum Arthropoda; class Insecta; order Lepidoptera; family Crambidae; genus Conogethes; species Conogethes punctiferalis. Next base: position 2,243,474 of record CM062078.1, on the reverse strand, counting down.
ATACAACTAGCACTTATTTTCAGCGATGTGCATCGGACTGAATGAGTACGCGGCAAGCGACCGACTTGGCACCAGGCCACGACAGTAATTCGGAAAACTACAGTCGCGTGCGGCGCCTTCGCCGCTAGCGGACTAATTAGAGCCAATTGTGAACCTACGCCGACGATTATTACGAACAATGACCCGCCTCCAGCCCAAGTACCGTCACATGAATATCCCGTTATCGCGAGAAATAACAACAAACTCACCGTCGTCATGACATCACGCGAACACGATTTTCACATTCACAAAATATTACCTACACTTCGCTAGGCAGTCCTAGACCTTGTATAAAAGATGTTAGATTTACAACAATAAAAGAATGATCAACTAGATTTTAGTAATAAATTAAACTAAATAACAAATTAAACTAATGAAATCTTTTGTGCCCGACTTCGCTAACATGATTCAAGAAACTGTAAATTTTCTAGAGCTTTTGAGATCGACACGAACAAAATAAAATTCATAGAAAAATATTTTGACAACAAATCCCCCTGGTGTCACTTTGAGAAAATGGCAGATGTTTTTTTCTTTCTAGTTCAAAGATTGCTGTGTCTATGGTTGAATTAAATATTGGAGACATTGCTTTTTCGCCATGAAAATCTTTCTTTTTCTAAAAATAATATTCCTGCAGTCAAATGTTTTGTTTAATTATATGGCGTTATTCAGCTAAGGCCACTTTACGGGCGGCCCGCATCAACTGGATGAGTGTTGATCGATCAGACAGTTCAGCAGTAGACTGCTGAATAAACATATCAAAAGTAGGTACAACAAGCCTGATGGGATAGGCGAAACCACGGAGCAAATACAATACTTTGTATTTGCTTCGTGGGCGAAACGACGCATCAATGGACATGAATGGCCCCCCATTTATATAGGACAGGGCTATAATAACCACATAAAACATTAAGAATTCAGTTGTATGTGGATATTATACATGCACACTACTCTATGCATACTTGTGGGATATGATGTGAAATGGTTAAAATAATAAAACTCGTATAATATTAACAACTGTTTAATGTACCGAAATACAGTGCTACACATAGTACTATAATACAAGTTAACCTGTCTAACAAATATAAAAGAAGCAATTCAACTTAGGTAAGTGGGACGCCAAATAAAACATTTCATCAACACAAGCAGGTAACCAATATGATTTATAAATAATAACAGAATATCAAAACAATTGTACAATGTCATCTTTGTGATCTCATTATAGGGTTCCCGTGAGTTATTTAGCAATAATCTATTAACATATTGTCACATGATAATATAAGTTATATCTCTAATATCAAAGAAGCTGCTTCTATGACAGCCGGCAGCTGATCGTAAATTTTGTGTAGATTGGTATATTTACAGAATGTTCTATTGCATCTTTATACAGCCGACCAGTCGTATACAGCTTATTAACGGTGGTTTCACACCTCGGGCGCTAAGGAATACCCATAATAAAGTACGTGACAATTTTCGACGTCAATCACGTGACAATCGTTTAAGTTGCAGCTGGCGTAAATAACGACGCAAGCTGGGTCATTCAATTTTCTACCTACATACTCCCAGCATAAAAAGCTAGGCGTTCCGTACATGAGTTATCACATTGCTACAAAAGGCGTATGAAGGCGCGGACTAAGAACGATGTTTTAACACTTGGGATACCCGCTAAGTCTTACAGAGAAACTGTCCAATGAAGAACAAGTTCTGAGGATAATCATCTGAGAATGTGTGCAAAACTTGAGACATACGAAATCGTTCCTGTTTCTTGATAGAGTTCTTACAAATCTCATATGCAACTCTAGCCCATCTATTCACAATATCTCGGATTCCCATATGGAAAGGCAATGCTTTGTCCAAAACATTTAAGTCAGAATTCAAATCCGTTCCCGGTTGTTATAAACAGGAGGGCAGAGCAGTGGCGTAACTATGTACAGGGTGGCAGGTCGGCAAAATGCCACAGACCCCCAGCCGTAACTATCAAAATTAATTTATTACACCTTTACTAAAAATCCAATAATTAAATAAAAATCTACAGGCCTTGAATGGTATAATTATGCCACTGGGGCAAGGGAAAGCAAAGACACATCCTATTTCCTCATAAGCATTCACGGGTATCAGTGTATGACATCGAGCTCGCCCCCCGGCCTACTCCGCCTTGTAGGGCAGCGGCTCAGGCGCGGCGCAGCTCTCAGGCGCGCTGAAGCACGGCGCCGCGTCCGACAGGTAGCTGCGCGGCAGCAGTCCGATGAGCAGGGCGATCTTGGCCGCGATCGGCGCCTTCTCCTCGTCGTCGATGATCGTGTCCTGATCGGGCATTACCTGAAATAAGTTATAAATAAATTGGTATAAATAAACTTTTAGATTTTTTTATAGTAGCTCGACATAATGGCTCTCCCGCGCCTGATGGAAAGCGAAAGAGAAGCCCAAGTCGCTATGACAACGGGCAATTAACTGGTCAGTTACATGTCAGTTGCCACCGCCATGCCCGGCCCAATCCTAATGCACCACGAGCTTCGGAAACCCTACTCACAGGCAAAAACACGACCCAGAAGTCATTTGGCTGCGGTATCCTATTGAATATCAATAGAGGATTAATTTAATTTTTAATTATCTAATATACAGGAAATGCAACAAACTTACAAACATAACATTATAATAATTTAATAGTAAAAAGCTATATACCTTGTCAGCTATATGTTTCTGGATTAAGCCATCGCCGCCTACATAGAATGTAGAGAAACCATCGTACCACCTGGAAATTAATAAGCATTTCTTAAATCACTGCATTCAACTGCATTGATGTAAATTACCAATACTAAATTTATTGTTATTATAGGTACAATAACAACTATAATAATTAACAACTTCTGTACTGTTTTTGATATTATAAAAAACTAGCTGTGTCATGACTTTGTTATGATATTGTTTCGTTTTTAAAAAAAATATATGTCCTTGCTCCAGACTATCTGTGTACCAGATTTCATTTCAATCGGCACCATACTTTTGGTACAAAAGTCCCTCACACACACATTCTCACTAAGGATATTCAGGATAAATACTGCAAATAAAATATACTTACAATTCCTGATCTTTGAATGCTTCCTTCAAATTCCATAGCTTGTACTTCCAGAACATGAAGAAAACTTTGAATCCAGATATGCCTCGGATGCGCCATCTCAACCTAAACAATAAATACATAATAATGCTCAAAGAAATTATACATTGGAAAGTTTTTTTCTGATATCAATACTTGGACATAAATTACAATATTAATTATTTCTTTTAAATTTTTACCAACTTTACAGGAGACAAAAAAAGCTGTGCAATGTTGAAGGTCAACCGAGTTGTGTGCTGTCACCACTTTCCGATTTATGTCTTCTGACTGGCTGAAATCTATGAGTTTATTGTGTGACCAATGGCTAAGCATACAATGAGCATCTTGATAAAGTGATGTTAATCCAGCCAATATCACAAGTTTCATTTCATCATACTCATCAACAGACACTTGCAGTCCACTGCTGGACATAGGCCTGTGCAATAGTTCGCCTCGAGTTTCATTTCATTGAAATGCAATGCTCTGTTAGAAATAAAAAAAAAGAGTTAAAAAAAATTCTTTACCTAATCGATGAATCCTCAGGATGTGTAGTTATCTTCATGACTTCAAATTTGACATAAGCAAACTTTAAATGCCCCACAGTGCGCAGCAACGCTATCTGTCGTACGTACGGGAAGATACCTCTGAAAATATACAATTAGGTTCTCAGATACATTTAGAGAACCTTGAATGCTTCCTCACATTGTTAGTTAATGTAATCAGGAGAGCATTGGCATCGAAGATACAGGTTAGGCATAGGCCTATACCACTTTAGTTTGGAGAGGTAATATTAAATAATGTACAATGTATGTTATGATATATTTTAATTAAGTTTAGGTGTAAACTATGTTGGTACTAACTGCTAGCACCCCATATGGGTTTGCCCGCATAAATACTGATAATATAAATAAATATAAAATTCGGAATTTCGTTTCGGAATCCCAGATTGAAATGCACTTTCTCAAAAAAATGCTCTACTTACATATACATATAATGCTGGAGCACTTTGTATGCAAGAAGAGCATTTTTGTTGAGAACATAAATTTTAATTCTTAATCTGATGTATGAGCTGTATTACCCTAAAATATCTTTCAAATCCATTCAGTATTTTTCCGCTTGAAAAAGGAACAAACATCCATCTATCCAAACTTTCGCATTCATGAGTAGTATAAGAGATAATAAAACTTACATGGTGGTAACTCCTCTAATGTTGTTCACGAACACCATATTCGGATGGTAGATGGAGTAATCTAAGGGTTTTACAAACAAATCTGGCATCTGTAATGCAGAACAACAAAGTTTAATCTAAGCAGTAGACATTTTCCAGTGTTACTAGACTCTCAGCTATTCAATTTAATATTGGCAAAAATTCAGACTATAGGAATATGTATCAGGAAGTCATATCATAATGACATCATGGACATTCTAAGTTTTTAGAACAATTTGTCTGGTCAGAGTAGGATCTCTAGTAGAAACCTCATACTCATAATAAACAAAGTCATAGCTTATTATGAAGTTATTACTTGACAATTGACATTTATAAAGCAGTTATAGATACAAAAAGAGAGTTGGATTATCCATTACTTAATCAAACATAAAAAAAAGAGACAATAACCGTCTTTGACAGCACATTGAACACTTTCGTCAGCTGTTCCTCACTAGGCCTGCCGTCGGGGCTGAGCTCACTTGATGGAGTGGGTGACGGGGCAACAGGTCCGGTGCAGTATGCTACAGCATCTCGCTCAAAGTCTGAGAGACAAGTTGGCTCCAAGCTCTACAATTTAAAAATTAACTAGATATAGGTACTAATCTGCACTGGAAATAATTTAAAAATGAATCATTTATTTTAGAACAATATTTAAAAATCATAATTACATAACATTTATCACAGTCACAAAATAAATTAAACAAAATATTAGGTAGAGATAACAAAAAAATATAATTGGAAAAATTAATTAAAACTCTGAGCTATGGCAATATTGAATCTTAGTCTATGGTAACATCATGTAACAAAATAATATAATAAAACTCAAAGAAACTTACATGATTGCTATATTTTGTAAAATCTAGACTACTGGTGCAAGTGTATGGATATCTGCTTAAAGCATCTGGCATCCTCTGCTCAATGTAGTCATCCGAGGTGATGCCCAAAGCTTTTATTTGTATGTGGTCATGGCCGTAGTTCTCTGCAGCTTTAATTTCAACTTTGAAAGTATTCAAGCTGTCTCCAAAGCCATTCCCGGGCCTCGGGTCTGACATCAAGAGTTCCTTGATGTATAGGTCGTCTATATTGCTCTCCGCTGCGCATTTTGGAGCTAGCTGGCAACTGGAGATGCGGCGCCGAGTAACACACTGTTAATGATTACCAAATTGATTTATATTTCCATAATTTATGTTTTTAATAACTTTTAAAATTAATTATCTCTTGTATCGGTGCCGACTGGCGGATCTATGTTAGATTATGGTCGGAAATACGTGTATTGCACGTGAATTATACTCGTTTGTTCCGAACACCTCTAATTAGTTCAATGTCAAGGAGTTGCTGAAGATAAATGTGTTTATAAGGATACGCTGTTACTGACACGTTACATATGATAATACCACGAATCCTTTCTCCTTAACAAATGCAATAAATATAGAGAATACTTACTTCTTCCAGAAAATGTGTTCGGGCAGGAATTTTTCGGGTTAAGCGATTGGAGTGACTTTTAGTAGAAACTATGCCATTTATTGGTAAAATTTTGTGAGATAAGGTACGTAAACAAATAGCCATTTTCACATCGAAGTTTGTTCACTTTTTATCGCTGAATTCGGAAAATATTCGAAAATATGTCGCAGAAAATAAAGACATGTCGTACCGCACATGACAGTTGTTTTTTTAAGGATTGTTTAACTGCAACCATAAATTAAATTGAGTGAAACTAATAATGCAAAGACTACTCACAGACTTTACAAGACTTATCATTGAATTGAAAACACTTGAAATTTAAAAAAAATAATGTCAGTGTCAAGTAAAGAATTGCTACGGATTTGCGAGCAATTCGTTTCAAAATAAATAATTCTATTTAATTAATGCGCTATATTATTTAATTGAGGCTATTAAATAATGATTTTGCAACGAGGCATCCACAAACTTTCCGCAAACTTGTTGAACTCCACTGTAAATCCGGTAAATAATAAATATAGTGCATGATAAGATCACTAATTAATTTGCGATGAATTTTGTAAAGAAACAATGTTATAGTAACTATTATGAAATAGTTTAAGTCACGTTTTATTTCACAGTTACATAATTTACGTGGATAGTTATCGCAATACTTCATTTTCATTGTTTTTAGCTTGTAACGTGTTCTGTAACCGCCCGCCTAAAACATACGAAAAATGAGCTTAATGAGCACAAAGCGAAGGTTATGGGTCGGGGCTTGCCGGAGAAGAAGCCTCTACCTGGTGTCAAGAGCATTATCTTGGTAGCGTCTGGCAAAGGAGGAGTTGGGAAGACAACAACCGCTGGTTTGTAACCTTTTAAGATATTTAAACATACACATTTCTACACATCCTTACCTACCTTATTGTTAGATGTGCCTATTTCCTCAGAATGTAATAACTATAACATGACACTCATTGGTGGCTGGGCCGTCAATTCCTAATTTTAGAATTTTTATTTTCTTTCTCTATTCTCAGTGAGGATTTTGGCATATGCCTCCTCCAAAACTGTGTTACTCTCTCTTTATTTGATGGACAATCAGTCTGCTCTTTGATCCCTTTTTTGGGTACCAAAATGTTTGTTTATATTTGTATTGTAGTATCCACTTGTTATAAATATAGTTTGGCTCATGAACTTATACTGAGGGGTTATATAGATAAGTTTGAACTAAGATAAATTCACACTGAGAAAGTCCAATAGAAAACCTAATAAATATGTTCTACGGTTTGAGTTTCATTTTTATTTGCAGTGAATCTCGCATGTGCAATGAAGGTGATAGAGCCAGACAAAGAGATAGGCCTCCTGGACGCAGACGTGTTCGGCCCGTCCGTGCCGCTCATGATGAACATCAGTGGGGAGCCGATGCTCAACGACGACAACCTCATAGAGCCACTACTTAACTATGGAGTCAAATGGTACGTTTGGATTACAGATTACATAATTTATCAGTTTTTGCTATAATTATATATGTAGACATGATGTTTTACTGGATATAAGAAAACCAATTTTGGTGGCGATGAATGTGTTAATGTTAAAAAGACATTAGATTGAATGAGAAAAGAATAAGGTTTATAATAAATAAGGTAAGGTATACCTTAAGGTCGTATTACCTTAAGGTATACCTTACCTTATTTATTATTAACCTTATTATAAACCTTATTCTTTTCTCATTCAATCTAATGTCTTTTTAACTTTAACACATTCATTGCCACCAAAATTGTTCTGAAGTTCATCAGAAGAAAAGTGAAGTAGTTATAACCATTTGACACCAGTGAAGCATAAGACAATAACAATAGGTAATTGCCTATTGTGTCTCATTTCTTGCCGGTCAAAGGATTAACAAGAGAATTATATCCCAAATCCAAATACATAGTCTCAATTGTAGGAAGGAAGTGCACTCAAACTTACTGGGTACCTATCAAATGGCGTATCTGACAGGCATGATTACCAGTAGAACACAATGCTCAATTTCAACTCTGCTTCGGATCAGATTTGATGTAGGTATTGCATTGAATGTAAACCTGGAAAGATCTTTCCGGTTTTTTTTAGTGCATATTCTCCGTCTCGCTTCCATCTAGAGGCGGAGCGAGTCCCATATAACCTGCTGCGTCCCAGAGTAGCCAGGTATGCGTAAACTGCATTTTCGCCCGGTGCAACAAAAAAAAAGGTGTTTATGAAAACAACTCAATCATGGCAAGTTCTTTCAAGGTTCAGAAACTATTGTGTATTTGGTTATTTGACATTTTATAAATTGTTACTGAACTTGTGGGTACTTAAATAATAAATCAGTTATGCTTCATCTTGAGTCGGTGTTGTATCTTTTAATGGCGACTGAGTAAAATTAAGTGATTGTTGTGAATTATGGCGAGTAATATTGCGAATTTGATATTTCCTGGACATTTTGATCCTAAGACTGATAAGTGGAGTGAATATAAGGACCGATTGCTGTGTGCACTGGATGTGGCGGGGATTTCCGATAGGGACGTTGACAAAGCGCGTTCATTGTTTCTATCCCAGTGTGGAAAACAAACTTATTCACTAATTGTGTCGTTATTAGTGCCAGTGCGTCCAACTAATGTGCCTTTTAACGATATCTTAGCAGTTTTGGACAAATTTTATGAGCCGGAAGTTAACGAGATATTGCAAGCAGGGAAATTTCATAAGCGCGAACAATCTAATGACGAAAGCGTGCAAGATTTTGTGGCGGCCATTAGCCTATTAGGCGCTCAGTGTAACTTTACCGATTTAAAACGTCAACTACGCGACAGACTTGTGTTGGGGGTGCGTGACGATCGTCTGCGTCGGGAATTATTGAAGGCGAAGGAACTCACGTATGAGTCTGCGTTGCAGCAGTGCCTCAATTATCAGGCGACGTTTCGTGATTTGTACCCTAGTGTATCTGTCTTGGACTCGAAGCTAACTCCGTCCACGTCCGAGCCAATGGAAATTGGGAAGATTAAGTCAGATGATTGTCGACATTGTGCGCGACGGCATAGATCGAACGAACAGTGCCCATTTACTAAAGCCAGGTGTTTCTATTGCAAAAGATTTGGACACATAACTTCTGCTTGTCCAAAGAAGAATGGGAAGGTGCATCAGGTGGAGAGTAATGGTCAGGGGGCCGTCGACACTTCAGAGAAGATGATGGGGGTATACAGCTGCGCGGAGAAGTACAGGCCACCGATCACAGCCGATATAATGATCGATGGCGCTTCTATCGTAATGGAGGTCGATTCTGGAGCATCGCGAACCATCATGTCCGAAGAAATTTATAAAAAGCTTTGGTACTCGCCTCCCCCTTTGAAGTCGACAGACATAAAGCTAGTGACGTGGACTCGTGATCCGTTAAAGGTTTTGGGGGTCACACCTGTTCGTGTGAAACTGGGCAATAAAGAAGCTCAATGTGAACTTGTGGTGGTGTCTGGTAAAGGTCCCTGCTTACTAGGCCGGAACTGGTTTGAGGCCTTGGGATTGGAAATATCCGGAATTTGTTGGACCGATATGGAAGTCGGAGAACTAGTTCGCCAGTTTCCAGATTTATTTAAAGATTCGCTGGGTGAATACAAGGGCCCAGCGATCTCGTTACGTGTTCGCTCGGATGCGAAGCCTAGGTACTTGAGAACGCGACCAGTACCGTTTCCCTTAAAGCATCAGGTGGAAGAAGAATTAACACGTATGATTGAATCTGGGGTTCTCACACCCGTCAGACACTCAGATTGGGCAACGCCTTTGAGGTTGGTTAAAAAAGACGACGGGTCTCTTCGGATATGTGGCGATTACCGTTCGACAGTCAATCCTGCAATTGAAGTTGATACATATCCGCTACCGGCTGCTGTGGAGTCGTTTGTAAAGCTGAGTGGTGGCCGTGTTTTTAGTAAATTGGATTTAAAGTTAGCCTACTTGCAGCTGAAAGTTGATGAAGATACTGCTAAGCTCCTGACACTTAATACACCGTTAGGATTGATGCAAATGAACAGGCTAGCTTTTGGAGTTAATGCAGCGCCGGGGATTTTCCAGCGAGTCATGGCCAATGCCTTAGCAGGACTTGACGGAGTAGCCTGCCTGTTGGATGATGTGGCTGTGGCAGGAAAGAATATGAAAGAGCATAATGAGCGGTTACATACAGTGCTCAAGAGATTAAATGATTTGGGTTTTCATTTGAACGCGAAGAAGTGTGTTTTCGCCTCAAATGCGATACACTTCTTGGGACATATGATTGATGCTGAAGGTCTGCATCCGTCACCCCTGAAAGTGAAAGAAATTAAGGAGAAACCGGTTCCAACTAATAAAGAAGCTTTGAGAGCATTTTTGGGCTTATACAACTTTTACGAGAAGTTCATACCAGGAAAATCTACGATTTTAGAGCCACTTTATCGATTGTTGGAAGCTAAAAGGCCATGGTTTTGGGGCAAAGCCGAGAACAACGCTTTTGAGCGAGCAAAGGAACTTTTGTCTTCCGATCTGACACTTGTCAATTATGAGCTCGATAGAGAACTGTTGCTGATTTGTGACTCTTCTAGCTACGGTGTTGGAGCGATTATTGCACATGTTATGGATGATGGAACGGAAAGACCTGTAATGATGGCTTCCAGGACATTGCAGCCTCACGAGAGAAGATATGGACAAATTGATAAAGAGGCACTGGCAATAGTTTTTGGATTGACCAAATTTCACGAATTTCTAGCGGGTCGTAAATTTTGTATCATCACGGACCATAAACCGTTGATTGGCCTTTTAAATCCAAGGAAACCTATTCCGGATTTGATCTCTCCAAGGATGTTACGATGGGCGTTAAAATTGAGCGCTTATGAATACGACATAAAATATAGACCTGGTAAATCTTTGGGCAATGCCGACGCTTTGAGTAGATGGACGGTGGAGACGAGCGCAGTCGATGCTGAAAAACCAGTTAGAGAAGTGCTCTTACTTGAAGATCTACCTGAAGGGTGGAAGCTTGATGCGGCAAAGATTGCGGTTGAGACCAAAAAAGACTCGCTTCTTCAGAGGGTGTTATTCCATGTGCTCCATGGCTGGCCGCGCTCTAATAGCGATCACGCCTTGCAGACATTTTGGACTAAACGGGAGGCTCTTTCACATAGTAAAGGTTGTTTATTGTGGTGTAACAGAGTGATCGTGCCTACGTCGCTTCAATGTGACGTACTAAAATTATTGCACGCCCCACACGCAGGAATCGTCCAAACTAAGGCGTACGCAAGAGGATATGTATGGTAGCCCGGGATGGATCAACAGATCGAGTTGCAAGTGTCGCAATGTGAACAGTGCCAAGCTGTACGAAACAACCCACCGCGGGATCCCCAGACATGGATCACACCTGGGAAGCCCTGGAGCCGTGTGCACGTAGATTTTGCAGGTCCATTTCAAGGCAAGACTTTCCTGGTTTTGATTGACAGCTATAGCAAGTGGTTTGAAGCTGAAATAATGCATTCGATGTCCAGTGAAGCGGTGGTTGCAACTCTAAGAAGAATATTCGCCTCACAGGGATTACCTGATGTACTGGTGTCAGATAACGGCAGGAATTTTACTTCTAGAGAGTTCAATTTATTTTTGACCAATAATGGCATTAAACACTTGTATTCTCCTCCGTACCACCCAGCATCTAATGGCCAAATTGAGCGAGCTATCCAGACCTTCAAAAATAAACTTAAGAAAATGGCGGATGATTGTAGGCCTTGGTCTGAGAAACTACCTAAAGCTTTATATGCACTAAGGACTGTACCCAATAGTTGCACGCACAAGACACCTGCGGAGATGTTGAATGGGCGTAAATACAAAACTGCTGTATCCACAATGCACCCAGACACCGCGCCAACTGATACAGAAGAGCAGCTGGACGCAGCAGCACATCGCATTCCATCTCGTACATTTAGGGTGGATCAGACGGTTTCGGCTCGTATGTATGGGCCAGGGGAGAAGTGGCAGAAAGCCACAGTCGAGATGGTGGAGGGGCCTAGTACGTATTTGGTGAGGACGGAAGATGGGGAGCTACATCGTCGGCACGTAGATCAACTGGTTGGCCGTGCGGTTGCGCCGCTGCCTGCTCCGTCTGCTGCGACACAAGCCCCGGGAACAAGCTCTGTCTCATCATCTCCCGAGCCCCCTATAATCATACCCCCACCTGAACAATGGCCAGATATTATTGGCATACCTAATTCTGAATCTTGATTAATATTTTTGTTTTGTACTTTTGATTATGATGGAAAGGTATATTGTGTATTTGGTTATTTGACATTTTATAAATTGTTACTGAACTTGTGGGTACTTAAATAATAAATCAGTTATGCTTCATCTTGAGTCGGTGTTGTATCTTTTAGAAACAAAATTGTAATGTTCGTTTTTTTTTTATGCGAGAAGCAGCAGACGAGCAAGTGTGATGCCTGATAGTAAGCAGTCGACACCGCCCATGGACACCCGCAGCTCTAACCGAGTTTATTGTCGGCAGCATGTCGATGGGCCTGCTGGTGTCGGGCGAGAACGCGGTGGTGTGGCGCGGGCTGATGGTGATGCAGGCGCTGGAGCGGCTCACGCGCCACGTGGCGTGGGGCCCGCTGGACTGCCTCGTGGTGGACACGCCGCCCGGCACCGGCGACACGCACCTCTCGCTCGCGCAGAACCTGCCGCTGGACGGTATGGATTTGTTGGAACTCTTTTATCATCCAGATACACAAAGAGAGAAGCATTTTTAATATATCTTTTATATTATGCAACATACATAATGTCACGCCTTTCTCCCAGAGGGGTAGGCAGATACCACATCCTTACATCTGCTATGATCCTGGCACACCAATCTTACTATCTATTATACAAGCCCTTTCTTATACTCGTACATATAAAATGTGGGATCTTGCATAGAGTTAATGTGAATATTTCGCATTGTACAAGTTTTAAACCTCTCATTCGCACAGAACCTGCCGCTGGATGGTAAGGCTCATGATTTGGCTTTCGTTTTTGGCTTAACCTGTTCATCTTAGGGGGTTACTTAGAAAATTTCTTTCTGCTAAAGGGTATGCGAGTTTTCTGAAAAAAGAAAACACCAGATGGCATCACATATGCAGCTGATTGAACTGTTACATGATGATACATTTATACATGTATTGCTATGTATGTTTCATGCCATCTATCGAGAATTCCATTTCAAAACACGCAAATAGGTAGGAAACATTTTCTATTTGTCCAAAGACTCATAAATCCCTTAATTTCATTAATATGCAGCGTATGTGTCTTCCACATAGACAAGAAACGTAGCTAGCTACCATGCCAACTAATGGATCCATTTAGGAACTTGTATGGAATTCTTATCTGTGATTCATTATTCCCACAGGAGCTCTAATAGTGACCACACCACAGTCCGCGGCGCTCCAAGTCACGAAACGGGGCGTGAACATGTTCGAGAAACTGAAGGTGCCCGTGATCGGCATGGTCGAGAACATGTCTCACGCGATCTGCGTGAAGTGCGGCACCAAGAACCACGTGTTCGGCAACGAGACGAAGAAGAGCGCCGAACAGATGGGCCTTGAAATTGTTGAGAGCTTCGAAGTGGATCAAAACATGTCGGACTGCATAAACAGCGGGAAGCCAGCCATATACGCGCTGCCGGACAGCATACACGCGGAGAAGTATAGGCAATTAGCAAACAAAGTGTTCAAATACATAGGCGATAAGGATAACGAACAGGCGAAGGCGAAAGAACAGTAGAACCGCACCAAATTTTTTATTAGTAGTTGTTTTTTAATTAATGTTGTTTATATATGATTATACAATTAAATCTCGTTTTATTTAAGTGGGTGTTTCGATTTCTAGTCTTCGTACAATAGTTGACGACTATCAAAATTCAAATGCATCAGACTTTATGGACACATGTTTTTCATGATTTCTTCAAAAACACTTAAGAATATCGATAAAATATCTTTTACTGCTGTTAATAATTGCGTCACATTTTTTGGATAAGAATCGAATCCATAACTTCCTATTTGGAGATATCTGTGCTTCCTATCTATAAGAATATAAGTAGATGGAAAAGCGTTTCGTTTTCAAGGGTTGTCCATACCAAATTTAAAAAAAATGTGATTTTACGATGTTTGAAGCAGGTTACGGGGGACGGTTGGACTAGCGGCCTGGCAACTAAGGCTGCCTATCCACCGAAGCGGTGCGAGGCTAAGGTGCGGTGGGCGAGGTAAGAATTCACCAATAGAAGCGTGAAGCGCGAAAGTAAGTTTATTAGTTGTCTAGTACCCATAGTACAAGTTTCGGCTTAGTTTGGGGCTAGATGGCGCTGTGTGGCCCAGCGTGGCATGTCTTAGGTTTTTTTTAATTTTTTTTTATAGTAGCTCGACATAATGGCTTCCCTACGCCTGATGGAAAGCGAAAGAGAAGCCCAAGTCGCTGTGACAACTGGCAAGTAACTGGTCAGTTGCCACTGCCATGCCGGCCCAACACTAACCCCCCACGAGCTCCGGAAACTCCCTACTCACCAGCAGAAACACGACCCGGAGGTCATTTGGCTGCGGTATTCTATAGGGTGGAGGTCCTTCCCCGGACGGGCAGCTCAACTCGAGCTAAGATTCGCTATGCCCTACCTCTCTTTGTTATTTTTTATTTTTTTTATTTTATGCAATTCAATGTCTCGCCACCGCTCCGCATCCTCACTCCGCTTCTATGAACAATGCTGCAATGAAAAGCATTTTAAATATTATGTAAAATTTATTCGGAACAAATTGTTTTGCTTAGGAATCCATTTCTATGGCCAAATTAAAAATAAATAAAAAATACTATAAAAATATTCTTGTCTTTTAAATACTTTCATAATGTAGAAACGAAATCATAATTATGCATGTAAATATAAGAATTTATCAGAGCTCTCTCGTACGACGTCGGGCCCGTAAGATGTCCAAAATTTAACCAACCTCCTAATTAACATACTAGGGATTCCTCATTAGATTTGTTTCTCAGTCAATAAGTACAAAATACATATTTACATTGACATCAGACATCACATGGTAGAAAAAAAAAACAATTCGGAATGAAACTTTTACATCATCATAAAAACAAAAGTTTGTGCTTAAAATTGCCGGCGTAACTCTTCAACGATCATAGGTTTCATATTAATCTAGTTCATTAACCATTGCTCATCAATCACCTACTACTATTCTTTATAAAAGAATTACGAAACAATGGCCAAATCGAGACAATCCATTCATAACCGCATTGCGTTCATATTACCCGTACTTCCGAAGAGTTACGCCGCCAAAACTAAGCGCCCACTTCAGTCAGAGTACATACACTTACATGCAAATATATAACATTCCACTACGAAAATATCACTCCTATGTGGGGTGGAAGATAAAAAAATAACTAGAGCGCACTCTCGTACGGTCGCCTCCGATTTGTCTAATAAAGTAATGTCTATAATGGGATATAAGAATCGGCGACGCTGCGACGATACGAGAGTGCGTTTCAGCATTTACTGCAACACAACACAAATCTGTCGTTTTCATCTGCCTCAAATACAGTACCAAACTGTATAATATACTGTATGTATTGTATTGTACCCTATACTACACAGTATTCTATGATAATATACATTACCGTATAGTGCACAATATTGTACGGTACCATACCGTAAACAGTACAATAATGTACGGTACTGTATACTGCGCAGCAATGTATGACACTGTACAGTGTACAGTATTGTACCGCATAATGTACGGTACCATATACTGCACAGCATTGTATGGCACTGCACCGCTTACTGTACAATAATGTACAGTACCATATACTGCATAGTATTGAACGGTACTGTACCGTATACTGTACAATAATGTACCATATACTACACAGTTTTGTACTGTCCCGGACACTGCCAGCCGACAAGCGGTAACGACCAGCTTCGCGTTGAGTCGCGTGACACGTTACAATATAAACGCCAGAATACGCAATTACCGAGAAACTACAATAGAACGAAAATAGTCGAGTGTAAAAGATCGTATAGAAACATGTAAACCATTTTGAGGAAAGATAAAATACGTAACGAATAGTGTGCATATAAAGGTACAAAATTTAATCAGCAATATTTACACAAGTGTTATGTTTGAATTCAATTTTTGAATTGACGTTACGTAATTGTAGCACACTGCCCGATAACATAATTACGTGTGACATAAAACAAGTCGATAATTCCTTCGTTAATGATAACAATATAATCTGAACACTTGTAGAAACATTTCAGATCTATGTGAAGGTTACAATAGGTCTTATGAAAATTGGCTGTACACATAGTGAACTTGTGAATTTGAATGACATATATAAATTTATTTACGAATCAATAACTATTTACACGTCTTATTTATTTGTCACATATGTTTGCTTCAACATTTCCATTTTTCGTCCGACAATCTTTGTGTACAAAACGGATTCTTCATCAATGCCCAAAATCGTGTCCGTTCCCTTCAAACAATAAGGGAATAGACACATTTTAGAGTTGATTAAAAACTATCACCAAATGTAGAGTTCACTTCACGAGACGCAAATCGATCGCTTCACTACAATGGAGGCACTTTAACTGAATGATTTGGACAGTGATTGCGATTCTGCCGGCGACTAGCAGTAGCCGTGTCGGACGCTCGGTTGGAATCTCTCGCACCACATAACAATCTTAGGGATAATATCAAGAGTCTGTCGCGTCGCGTCGCCGCGTGTCGCGTCGTGTCGCGTCGCGTCGCGTCGCACGCGGCGCGTCTACCAACGCTTCTTGTGCTCGTCCATGCTGACGCCGCCTGGCCCCAGGTACACTATCATCAGGAGACCGCCGATCACTGATAAAGTCTGAAACGAACATGTGAACTTGTTATTTTTTGTACTGATGGAAATGAATAATAAAAGGAAATCATTCATTATGAAACATTCAAATGGCCACACAAGGAAAAAATATGGAATGTATTTTTTTATAGTTAGAAGTTGTCGTTAATAAGTTCCTGAAGGTTGATCAGTCTGATTCCTGAATATTAATAAAATCAATGACTGATTGAGCGAAAATTACCAGGAGCGCATAGATGATGTAGAAGACTAACATTTTTGATTTTAAGGAAATGTAGTATCTTTTTAACCAACATTAGGTAAGTTAACACATAGACTTCCTATGTGGCTATGCACTCCTGGTACTTTGCACTCAAAATATTTAAGGCTAGAGTGAATAGGCTTTATCTATGCCAGCTTGTTTGCATGTTATTTCTTAACATTAGGTGTGATTGTTGTCAAATGTTTTCTTTTTTAGGGTTCCGTAGCCAAAATGGCAAAAACGGGACCCTTATAGATTCGTCATGTCTGTCTGTCTGTCCGTCCGTATGTCACAGCCAGTTTATTCCGAAACTATAAGAGCTGCATTATTGAAATTTGGTACGTAGATGTATTCTGTGAACCGCATTAAGATTTTAAAATAAAATCAGAAAAAAATCCAAAATTTTTGGGGTTCCTCATACATAGAACTGAAACTGAAAATTTTTTTTTTCATCGAACCTATACGTGTGGGGTATCTATGAATAGGTATTTGAAAATGATGTTGAAGTTACTAACATCATTTTATTCTAAACTGAATAGTTTGCGCGAGAGACTCTTCCAAAGTGGTAAAATGTGTGTCGTCCCCCCCCCCCCCCCCCCCCCCCCGTAACTTCTAAAATATGAGCATGATAAAACTGAAAAAAATATATGATGTGTATGACTATAAAGACTACTAACGAAATTTGGTTTGAATGAAATCTAGACAGTAGTTTTTTTTTAAACGTCATAAATCGAATTACCTAATTTTTTAATTTAATTAACTCCAATATAATAAAACGTAAAGAAAAACACTTATTTAGCTGTATAGTGGCACGGAACCCTACGTGCGAGAGTCCGACTCGCACTTGGCCGGTTTTTTTTAGAAATAAATGATAATTATTATGTATAAAAATTTATGTCACTGTTTATTATCATGATGAAAATTGAACATTTTGCAACATGGACATTCAGGGACTAAAGAGAAGTAAGGCATAGCGCATCTTCGCTCTAATGGGGAAGGACCTCCACCCCATACAATATCGCAGCCAAATGACCTTGGGTCATGTTTCTGCTGGTGAGTAGTTTCCGAGCTCGTGGGGGGTTCTGGTTGGGCCGGCATAGCGGTGGCAACTGACCAGTTATTTGCCAGTGACTTTGGCTTGTTTTTCGCTTTCCACCAGCCGTAGGAAGCCATTATGTCGAGCAACTATAAAAAAAAAATCAAAAACCGTCTGTTACCTGGAAGAAGTCGTATTTGAGGAAGTCCCTGAGCGGCTTGTAGGAGGGCACGCTCCACCACGCGTTGTGGTACAGGTTGAGCACCGTCAGCACCAGCACCAGCATCAGCGCCGACAGCTTGGTGCGGTACCCCACCGTCACCAGCACCATCAGCACGCTGCCCAGCAGGTCCTGCACGATCTGCAGACAACGAACGGCCGGTAAGACAACGAATTACAGAAGTATCACCATCATTGCAGTTTACACATAGACAAGAGAGGTAGGGCATAGCGAATCTTCGCTCGAATTGAGCTGCCCATCCGGGGAAGGACCTCCACCCTACAGAATACCGCAGCCTAATGACCTCCGGGTCGCGTTTCTGCTGGTGAGTAGGGTCTCCGGAGCTCGTGGGGGGTTAGGGTTGGGCCGGCATGGCAGCGGCAACTGACAGGTAACTAACCAATTACTTGCCATTAGGCGTAGGGAAGCCATAATGTCGAGCTAATATAAAAAAAAATACACATAGCTGGACATAGGTCTCTCCAGTTGTCCTTCATCGGTCTGTGGCATTTAGCTACGCCTTCAATTGTGATGGTTATACCGCCACCAGTCGGTCGCCAGCGCCTCGTTTGTTAGCTCGTTTGTCTAGCTCGGATCAGGATGCACCACGGGCAGGTGAGGTTGGCTTGAAGCGAAAAGATGATAGGCCACTCCTTTACATTCCCAGTAGAATTTATTAGTAGAATTTTAAAATTTAGGTTACTTCTACTTGTACTCTGTACAATTAGATAACAAGTCGGACTCTGCCAGCACATTTGTTGCCAGTTTCTCTTCTCATAGTATGGAATCCTTAAACAAAGCGTGAAGAAACATCTTGCGGGTTAGCACGGCCATTTTTACTGACTAGAAACTAAGAGTTTCCCACTTGTAAAAACGACTTGGGCTTCCTTTCCACCTTTCCAAAGGAAGCCACTAGGTATGTTAAATCAAGATTAAAAAAAAAAGCTAAAGCCAACACCGCCGAAATATCCTTATTACCTACGTTAACTATGTTAATATTTAAAGTCAGCAAAAATTGAGTCTCATGCTGTCTCGCTCGTAGCAACTGTCAAGACGACTGGTACCGAACGGCGCGCACGCGTCAACCAATAGCAAACAAGTATGTTTCGTTGGCATACGCAGAAGTGCGATTCAACTACATTTGGTGGTATAGAACAATCCTTACTAATATTATAAATGGGAAAGTGTGTCTGTCTAAATGTTTGTCTTTCTTTCACGGCAAAACGGAGCGACGAATTGACGTGGTTTTTTAAGTGGAGATAGTTGAAGGGATGGAGTACTCTCCATCTGTTACTACATAGGCTACTTTTTGCCCCGTTCTAACCTTCCACTTCCCTAAAATGGTGGGCAACGCGGGCGAAGCCGCGGGCACAGCTAGTACCCAAATAAATTTTACTAATTTGACTTATACCTATCTTCGCATCCCACGCATAAGTGTAAGTATGACGTAAGCCTCGTAATCACTAATGAATATTCAACGTGTAACCGGTTCACTGAATGAAGAGGAAAATCTAATATTCGATAACCTACATCTTCGCGTAGCCTGGTACGAATAAATAAAACACGTTTGACATTTTGATTTAGCTTCTAAAATTAGGCCACAGGGGACTCTGCATAAATATTAATTATGTAACTAACTAGATTTGGTAGGTAATCTCACGAACAATCCAAATATTTTTTTAAACATATGACACTGATTTTTTTAACTTGATTTTTTATTTAAACTTATTATAGTATGACGATTAGAAAGTAAAGCATCTTTTTTTTTATATAGTGGCTCGACATAATGGCTTCTCTACACCTGATGGAAAGCGAAAGACAAGCCCAAGTCGGAGACACAATGAAGACATCCTTAACAAATTAAAATTAAATAGCTGCCTCTCAATTAAAACATTAGCTTACCTTATCATTCCAATGACTGAGTAGGTATTATATTCATTACACGCCGCGCATACTCAAATATAGCCGAATCACAATATGACAATCACGATGACGGCTCATTATTGCGGCCGGTCCAAAGTGTACGGTAATGATGAATCTCCGCTACGCTACCTCCGAATCAAACATTGTGATACACTGGCTGGCAATACATTAGGTTTGCTATTATAGTAAATTGTTGTATGTTTCATTTTGCGTACCTTTGTAACGCCATAATATGTCGTTTTACGTCATCCATCATAGTCACTGATTGAACACACTCTAAAAGAAGAGAACATAGCCCCTAATTCTACATTGTTCACTGCAGTTTGTATAAAATGCACATGGGTGCAATCTAAAAGTTCTCTTCGCTGGAACTTGACTAACACTCTCCCGCGTGTCAACTCGACTTTATGAAATTTGGTGTCCCTACGAAAAGTGGTAGTACTTCCTCTGATTTAGGTAAATGAACTCTGGGACCGCGGTCCAACGGACCGTTTTGGTTTGATGTATACAGGGTGTTTCTTCTAAAGTGTCAAGACGGCGCGAGCAGGGTCCATACCTATTGATTTAACCCCCATTATACGATTTTCTGTAGTTTTCGAGAAAGACTTCTTTTTTGTTTTGTTATTTTTTAGATTTCATGACAATTGTCTCAATATATGGAGGTTGCTTGCCAGCGAAGGTACATCGCCAAATGTTAGTAGGCAGAACTGTTCATTGTGGAGATAGGAGAACACCTTGATTCTCATCAAGAGGCTCATTTGAAGAGAGGTAGGGCATAGCGAATCTTCGTTCCCGGAGCTCGTGGGGGGTTAGGGTTGGCGGTTGGCGGCGGCATGGCGGTGGCTGTTTAACTGACCAGTTACTTGCGACAGCGACTTACGCCTCCCGTTCGCTTTCCATCAGGCGTAGGGATGCCATTATGTCGAGCTACTATAAAAAAAAACACAGAAGGTACGACGGAAGGTTAAACGAACACAAATCTCTCACCTGCAGGAAGGAGACCTCAAACCGCAGCAGGGTAATGAACATGAACGCCAGCAGCACCCTGCCGGCGAGCTGCAGGTACGTCTTGGGCTTGTTCTCGCCGAGGCTGGGCTCTCACCTGCAGGAAGGAGACCTCAAACCGCAGCAGGGTAATGAACATGAACGCCAGCAGCACCCTGCCGGCGAGCTGCAGGTAGGTCTTGGGCTTGTTCTCGCCGAGGCTGGGCTCTCACCTGCAGGAAGGAGACCTCAAACCGCAGCAGGGTAATGAACATGAACGCCAGCAGCACCCTGCCGGCGAGCTGCAGGTAGGTCTTGGGCTTGTTCTCGCCGAGGCTGGGCTCTCACCTGCAGGAAGGAGACCTCAAACCGCAGCAGGGTAATGAACATGAACGCCAGCAGCACCCTGCCGGCGAGCTGCAGGTAGGTCTTGGGCTTGTTCTCGCCGAGGCTGGGCTCTCACCTGCAGGAAGGAGACCTCAAACCGCAGCAGGGTAATGAACATGAACGCCAGCAGCACCCTGCCGGCGAGCTGCAGGTAGGTCTTGGGCTTGTTCTCGCCGAGGCTGGGCTCTCACCTGCAGGAAGGAGACCTCAAACCGCAGCAGGGTAATGAACATGAACGCCAGCAGCACCCTGCCGGCGAGCTGCAGGTAGGTCTTGGGCTTGTTCTCGCCGAGGCTGGGCTCTCACCTGCAGGAAGGAGACCTCAAACCGCAGCAGGGTAATGAACATGAACGCCAGCAGCACCCTGCCGGCGAGCTGCAGGTAGGTCTTGGGCTTGTTCTCGCCGAGGCTGGGCACGCCCGCGAACAGGCTGCGGCCCTCGGCGCGCGCCTCCGCCAGCACCAGCAGCAGCGCGCCGATCAGCGCCAGGTTGCGCAGCAGGAACTGCATGTCCCACAGTATGCTGTACGCGAACGTCTGCAACCGAACCACAGTTAGTAATCGACGTCCTCCAACGAATAGGCTATTATGGCTAAAAATTGTAATTCGTCTGTCTTTTCATCATCATCATCATCATCAGCCTATTACAGACCACTGCTGGACATAGGCCTCTCCAGTTGTTCGCCACTTAGAGCAAACATCTGAAGGATATACCCATAATCGCCACCCTGGGCAGGCGGGTTGGCGATCGCAGGGCGTAGCTTCTCGCTCCGGTGACGCTGCTGCCCGTCATCGGTCTGTGGTATTTAGCTACGCCTTCAATTGCAATGGTTATACCGCCACCAGTCGGTTGCCAGCGCCTTGTTTGTTATTCGGCAGGATGCACCACGGGCAGGTGAAGTTGGCTTGGAGCGAAAAGATGATAGGCCGCTCCCTTACATCCGTCCGTCTTTTAGCTCATTTAAAAATAAAAGACACGTATTTTTCCTTTTTTTATTATAATAAACAAAAGCAAAGATACAAGGCATCAAAAGTCAGTAGACGGAGTCTTTGACGTCACTCGCTCCCGTAAAAATTCCTCTCCGAGTGACGTCACGCGTAATTTCAACGGGCTATAACTATGTAATTTTTAGTCTGATTTACAAATAAATAAATTATTAACTATTAATATATCGGCAATATGGTTGAAATGAAGCCTCTAGTTCTACTCGTTTTGTACAAATAAGAGAACATCGGAGACACAAATGAATGCCATAAAAACAAATGAACATCGAAATATTTAAAAAAAACATTTTTTTTTTGTGTGGGATATCCCCAAATATGTTCACACATTCTGTTGTTTTTCGAGTGTCATTTGTTTACTTTGTTTAGGTGCCTACGAGAGACCGGTCAACCGGAGAGGCCACCTATGCTGGTATGCCTGCGCAGGTCGACGGTCGCCTTCGTAGCACAACATCAACATCACATAGGTACATTGCTCCGATCCCAAAGTAAGTAGCTTTAAGCACTTGTGTTATGGGTATCAGAACAACGAAGGTACTACAAATATAATGCTTAAATACAAATAAGTATAAACTCACAGACATGGAACAAACACAAACGTTCAACACACGAATGTCCCGGACGGGATTCGAACCCACGACCTCGATGCAGAAAGTTACACGAGACGGTTGTTATGTCTCATATACTCAGTAAGTGCACTTATCTATGTGTTATCTTCACCTGTAAAACTCAGCAATTGCACTAGCTGCCAAACCATATTACCTGTAAAACGACGATGAAGAACAGCAGTCCACAAGCGATGTCGACCTTCAGCCTGCCCAGCACCATCACGCAGCCTCCCAGCTGCCCGAACAAGTTCACGATCTGCAGAGAAAAGAGGCTTTTGTATATGTTACCGTAAAATTAAACCAGTAAGGTTCTTGCCCGTTGTCACAGCGGCTTGCGCTTCTCTTTCGCTTTCCAACAGGCGTAGGGAACCAAATATGTCGAGTTACTATAAAAAAAAAGTTATAAATACCGTTAGATTACAGTGTACGGAAAAATAATAGTGTAGTCAAACTCAAGTCAAACTGCAAGCATTATGTTACAGTTTACAATCTCGCAAGATGGATTATATTATAATCTAACGCTATTTACAATTTTACTGTGACATATACACCCATGTATTTTGCAATGTAAGCATGACATCGCGGACGGGTCCGACCTGACTTGTGCTTGTAAGTTCTCCCCTCAAACCGTGGCTCACCCCGCGGCCTGCCCGGCGTGCCCGTCATGTTGTACGCGGGACGAGCACTGCTAGTAATAAATGTCCCACCTTACTTGCATTGACATACTCGTGTTGTCTCGGCAGGGGATCGAACGCACGGCCCTTGGTTCAGCAGCCACTAAATACGCCACCAGTACCTTACCACTACCATTGAGCCAGGCAATAAATACCAGCTAACTAAATGATCCATACAGTTAATTTCAGTGTACCAATGTGATGTGAATTTATTGAAATGTGTCCTCATTATCATTACTGAGGTGTTCGTCCGTGGTGGCATACTGTGATGTAAATGTGCGTAACTGCGTAACACATAATTTATATGTAATGCAAAATCGAAAGGAAGGATAGACAACAAGTGCGACTGAGCAGTGCTGGTGCATGTAACACTGAACCACTTACACAGCACACTGAAATTTAAAAAATAATGTCAGATGTTAGTTTTCTGTTTAGCAAAATAAAAAGGTTTTGTAGGTAGGGCAGACTTTTCGCGCACTTTTCTGTATCGGGGGTTCCCCAATTGAGCGTCACCCAGGCCATAGAATCGCCGCCTAAGGTCACTTTGTGTTACGGATCAAAGTTTACGTAGCCGATTAGGGAGGCCCATGCTTCTCTGATATTTTTTATATTTAAAGATTTCGATTATAAGACAAGTGATATAACCAACGCAAAATAGGCGCTCAGTCGTCAAGTTGCGGAAAACGGCCGGATAAAAGTAACTAGTGATATTAGGCGACATATAGTAAGGCAATTTAATTGGACAAATGATGATTAATAAATAATATGATTATATCAAAAAACATACTATGTTACATTGACGGCAAACTGTGTACAGTGTGTACAGTTACCAAGAATTAATTCTTTTATGTACAGGTATACATACGCACTTACGCTCGTTCACTTCGTCATCGAAGCATTTACGCATTTCCATACATCCCCATAGATCGTCAGTCCACCGGCGCACGCGCCCTCCAAGCCTATTTACATTAAAATCTTTCGTAGATCTACAGCTGATAATACAGGGGACTCACCACAAAAATGGTGGCGAGGAACTTGCCGCAGCCCCAGGACATGTCCATGTAGTCGCGCTGCTCGGACCACTGGAACCACATGCGCAGCCCGTCCTCCAGGAAGGTGGATATGAGGCACAGCCGCGCGACCGTGGGCAGGACATTCTTGCCTTTCCGGATCACCTGGGGAACAGTCATCATTGTAACACATGGCTCGATCATGAAAGTGATGTCCGATATCTTTAGTCCGGCAAATTCTATCCATACCATTCTAGGGTATGATACTTATGATCAAAGGATAAGGTTTATACATAATTATATATAGGTATCTATCTATATTAAGGATTCCTTTTTATGGGTAGGGATAACATAGTGTGGGTATGATTTCACAGAAGCATAGCTGAACAGAGGCCATAAAAATTAAATTTTTATAAATTTATAGATCAAGGTGGCAAACGTTAGGAGGGGCCTATGTCCAGCAGTGGACCGACACGGGCTGATGATGATCATCATCCTCTTAGTGTTGTCCCGGTTTGTGCCTCTAGGCAAAGGGACCGCTTTGACCATGATCCTAGATTTAGTGAGTCTGGTTAATACATTGAAGCGACTGCCATCTGACCTTCGTAACCCTCAGAAAGGGGAACCAGACAAATTTGGATCATGGTTACTGATCATTCAAATACAACAAGACCTTTTTAACAGTTAAACATGTTAACAATTGGCCTAGAGGGTCATTCCATGACAAACGGTACTGAGGGTAAAAAAAATAATATGTGCTTTTTGCATTTAATCTGATGAATTTAGAAAGAAAACATTCCAAATTGTAATATACAACAAGAAAACTAGAAAAGAAACCTGTAATTTTTGAGTTAATTAGTCTTCAAAATCTGCAATGAAGTCAACTGGCTTAATGACTATTTCGCCTTCAAGTTTGGAAATTAAATAACAAAAGAACTCTCAATATGAGAACCGTTTCGCGTCGCTGTGGTTTGAGGTTGATAATCGTATTATTGGTGGAATATGTCACAGTCCCGAAAAAATTGATAATTATCAAGTAAAAGGTGTGTTTTCTTGTTACATTGACGCTGTAACACCCGAAACGAAAAATCAGGTAATTGTTTTATTATTATAACTTCTAGATTGACTAGTTTAATAATATTTAGTAAAAGTAAGGCTATGATGGTAATGATTCAAAATACTAACTAATAATTGGACAAGAGACTAATTTGATAGCTTTTTTTCATGATTAAAATCTGTAACACCCGAAACGTTTCGGGTGTTACAACTTTTTTTATACATCATATTTCCTTGTATTTTGAATGCATGGTGTGCGTGTGCATGAGGTGATGGTTTTTTTTTTCAGAAAGATCAACATGCCGTCAACAACAAAAGATATACTAGCGAAAATGTGGGAAGGACATAAACTAGACAATAAAAATATTCGGAACACCTACGTAAGGCCTGTGTTCCAGCGTTTAGAGCTAAAAAGAAGATGTTGGCCTCCAACATTTGTAACTCTTCAATAATAATCATCATCATCAGCTATCGCAGTCCACTGCTGGACATAGGCCTCTCAAGTTGTTCACCACTTTCGGCAAAAACCTGGAGGCTATACCCATAATCGCCATCGCCGCGGGTTGGCGATCGTAGGACGTAGTTTCTCACTCCGGTGACGCTGCTGCCCGTCATCATCGTCGTCACCCGTGATGATTATACCGCCAATAGTTGGTTACCAGAGCATCGTCTGTTATTCAGCAGGATGCACCACGGGCTTGGAGCAAAAAGATCACTCTCTTAGGTACATCCCTACTCTCCAGTAGGATCGTATAAATAAAAAAGCCTAAAGATTGACTGGTAGAGAATGCCTACGCGGCATTAAGTTCGCCTTTTGTACTTTATTTTTATACTAGCTTTCCGCCCGCGACTTCGTCCGCGTAAAGTTTTTTTTTCCAAAATAAAATTGTGCCTATGTTACTCGTGGATAATGTAGCTTTCGAATGGTGAAAGAATTTTTAAAAACGGTCCAGTAGTTTTTGAGCCTATTCATTACAACCAAACAAACAAAGTTTTCCTCTTTATAATATTAGTGTAGATTGTGCAATAAAGATTAAATAAATAAATAAATGTGTACAAACTATCGCATTTCTATTATATTCCTTTATTTATCTTAATTAAGCTGTTAAAGAAGAATTTATTGTAGTTGTGTTTATGAAAGAAGATGCTAATTCATGTTAAAGTTGAGTTCATTATATGTTTATTCGTTCCCTACTTATTTTATAGTACCTAAACTAATAAAACACTGATTTTATTCATATAAAGTGTTTAATTTTTGTACTCGTAACGCCCGAAACAAAGGCATTGTAACACCCGAAACAAAGTAAATCTCTATAAAAAAGTAGTAAAACCTTATTTGTGACATCAATTATGTGCTAGCTGGATAGTAAATATTATGCTTTTGAAGCCCTGTAATTTTTCGAAAAGCTTTCCTAAGAAAATTCGCTGAATTTCATATAAATGTAACAGTGGTCAGATCATAGAGGTCAAATCGTGTAACGCCCGAAACGCACTCTTTTCGTCTTATAAAATTGTAAATCCTAATGCTAAGCTCTGCTACTTTTATAATTAAGATAAAACTATTAAAAACGTAGAGAATAAGACATTTCAATATATAAAATAACATTTTAGAATGCATTAAAATTTAGACTTTAGTTGTACAAATGTAACACCCGAAACGATGGAATGACCCTAGATTAATTTTAATCCTGATGCTAAAGCAATAAATTTATGCTCCACATTCAATAAAGATAATCCTGTCTACATTAATGTTATCTATTAAAGATAATTTCACACAAATTTTAAAAAAGTATACACAAGTTGTGTCAACAAGAGCGGAGACATGGAAAACTTTAGTAGCATTTCAAATGGTTTGTGTGCTTTGTCTGGCATTTTAATTAATTTATTTTTAATATAAATAAGTTCCACATGTCACGAAAGTCAAAAGTCCTTGTACAGCATTTTAATATAAACTATCAAACTTTGAAATAAATTATGAATTGTATTATGGATTTATTGTTTTATTTTTTAGTAATAGTTAATACATTGGATTATAATTTAAAAATAAATGATTATTTAGCTAAAAGACCATCTATTAAACATGAGGAAGAGAAGTACACCAACAGACACACCCCTGAAAGTGAAAGTGTGTATCATATAAAAGTGAAAACAGCAGGTGCTTTATTGCACAAGCCTGAAATAGCTATGACACAAACTTGTATATGGCTTACTAGCTGCAGCCACATGAATGATCAATCCTAATAATATAAATCATAGCCAAAGTGAACATCTGATCATCATCATCAAGCCTATTGCAGTCATATAAAATTTCATTTAAATCCATTCAGTACTTTTTGTGTGAGAGAGTAAAAACATTCATCCAAACATAGTTACACATTTATAATAATAATAATAGAATATTAAAAACATTTGAATATTTCTTTATCATTCTCAATAAATTAAATAATTGCCTTAACTAAGTATGGTTTAGTTATTCTGCTATAAAAAAAAATTAACATTTATTGTCTTCTGTATAAAATTGTACATGAATATGCAAATGTTACATTGTTTTACTAATTGTTAGCCTGATTGGCAGCTAAACTGATAGAATACAAATTTTATTCCTCTGTGTATACTTAAGAAAATGTTGAACATACTGACTAAATTACTAATTCAAACATCAGGTGCACTAGCACTAAGAAAATTGAAATTAAAATAGAACTATATCTTTGGAAAAGTATAAAGTGTAAACTATTAAATTGGTACTAATTATTATTGGATGTTAAAGTTTCAATAATGTAAAAATATGTAAAAATAAATCAAATAAAATTTCAAGATTGTTGGGCTCTATGGACCAATTACTAAAGATTTGTTAAAGTAATTACCTTCACTATTTCTATAATACCTATCATAGTCATTATTAGTGTCAATTTGGAAAGTTTGAATAACATCCATTATATGCACAAATTACAAGATAATTACCAATTAGCAAGACATAAGTAAATGATAATGTTAGTTGTGCTGTGGTGTATGAACAACTCTTGGGTGCACAAGGGGCAGTCAAAGTGAAAGTGACCATACATTATGGCCTGTTCTAAAATTGCTATTTATGCTCTTAGCAGAGGTACAACTAGTTACACTTAAAGACTTTTAGACAAGGATAGTTAAATAACATAAATGTTTCAGTATGCTCTAATCACGGTAACATAACAAATTCAAAAAATGAATTACTTCGTTACTTTAAAAGCTATGTCTGTACATAGAGACTATTAAAGTATAATGATCAAAAAGATAACTTCGAACACATAATAGGGTGAATGATTAAGTAGGTTATAGGGTAAAATAAGCACTGGTTTTTTAATAAATATTGAAATGTTACACAGAGTAAAAGGAGCGTAAGATTGTACATTGATCAAACATTATCTCCCCGTTTGGACGGTGTACAGGGACGCGTCAAAACCATATTTATTATTGGATAGATTATTCATACATCTTCAACAATAAAGCGCCAACAAGAAAATAAGTTCGGTGACGTGACAAATCAAAGTACGAGCTCAAATTAGAGTTAAATGATAGACTATGTGTACTAATATATTATTTCACTAATTTTCACATACCTGATCTGCAAAATCCTCCGCTGTTGAGACATATTCATTGGGAATTTGCATTTTTTGCGTATATTCACAGGCACAACCAATAATCCAAAAAGAAATTTCACTGCCACTCGTCACGTCAGTCGTTAGCTGTCGAATGACGTGTGGTTATTTGGAAGACGCTTCCTGTCTGTATTAGTGTTAAAACCAATAAAGTTACAAAATTTAAATAAAATAAATAATCGGGTTAAATTTTAATTTCATTCTAATATATTAAAATTTGAAATTCCTCGTATAATAATTAAAAGTACGGTTTATATTTTTAAAGAACAGTAAATTGACCGGATATTTTGATAATAAATGTCACATTCAATGTCAGAGGCTGTCATGGTGATAGTAGCGTTTAGATACTGTGGTGCTGACATGACATTATGGAGATATAAAATATATTTTAAGTTTTTATTAAACGTGTAAAATATTTTACTTACGAAAATATCATTAAAGGGGAAATTGAAAATTGATATTGAATATTTATTGACATTTGTGGCAGTCAGTCAATACATATTCAAACCATGGACGTATCCATGAGTCAAACTGAGTGCATTGCTTTGCTTTGTCTGACACTTCTTCTGACAGCAGCAGTGACAAGGACAACGATAAAAAACAGAATCTGTTTGTTTCATTTTGGTTAGCTCGCATTTTATCTTGCTGTACAAAATTCAGAACTAAATATTTATCTTCACGCAAGGAAGTTTCTGCAGTTGTCCCTAGGGTAAGCTAGTTTTCTAAGAACTGGCTGTACTTATTCACAGTGATAACCTATAATCTACTTTTTTGGTTTCAAACAGAAGATGCTAGAAGTAACATGCAACGATCGTCTTGGGAAGAAAGTGAGGGTGAAATGCAATCCAGACGATACAGTCGGGGACTTAAAAAAGCTTATTGCTGCTCAGACTGGCACGAGACACGACAAAATAGTCCTGAAGAAATGGTACACAGTTTTTAAGGACCACATCAAACTCGCCGATTGTATCCTTTTAATGGTTATATTAATTACAAGATTACATTTAAATGAAAAATGCCATAAAGGCATACATATTTAACCTAAATATTACTAGTTTTTGCCTATGTTTTGTGATTATCCCACTGAAACAGTACTTCCCAGAATACAAGAAATACTTAATACATCTCAGTACTCCAAATTTGGTTTATTTGCTCGAAGACCTGATAGTTCATTTTCTTGTAGTGACTAGACTAATTCAGTCAACACTGAAGCCTACTTAAGGATAGATTTTGAGTTATTAGGGTTTACCTTAACATGCATATATTTAATTAATAACATAATTAATAAATATCCCAAGACATGCCACGCTGGGCCACACATCGCCATCTAGCCCCAAACTAAGCCGCAGCTTGTACTATGGGTGCTAGACAACTGATAAACTTAGGTACAGGTAAATACTTTATATTTGTAAATAAATACATAGTACATAACACCCAAACCAATGCAAACAGACATGTTCATGAATACAAATGTTTGTACCATGCGGGAAT
The DNA here is from genome assembly GCA_031163375.1 of Conogethes punctiferalis. Taxonomy (NCBI): domain Eukaryota; kingdom Metazoa; phylum Arthropoda; class Insecta; order Lepidoptera; family Crambidae; genus Conogethes; species Conogethes punctiferalis. The sequence goes on along the minus strand of CM062078.1, from coordinate 2,212,543 downwards.
CAAACTCAGAACCCTTAGCTCCGAAGGCAGAGGTCACCAAATGAGCCATTGAGCCAGTCATTTTGTATGTATTGATTGGTTGGTTGGGTCATGATAAACAAACACACTGTAATATGCATACGAAATCCTGTCTTGTGGTCTGACAACCTCTGATTATGATAGTCTGCAAATAAATTGTATATAACTATGTACCTACAGACAGTTATCAAAACACACTTGTACATATAATTTATATGTGAATAAATTAATAAATTTTATTGTGGGTGCAAAATCAGTAACACTGTCAAATTGTGTGTTTATGTTGATGAAGTTTGAATAATTATCTTAGCACTTCCTTCAGACGAAATTCATGATGGTATGAATTTGGAGCTGTATTATCAATGAAGACAACAGATTTTTAAAATTATGTTATAGATTTATTTATTATAAGTAAACTTTTTTAACATCATTTTGTATTTTAATATAATACACCACCCATAGCATAGGATATTAGTTTAGAATGTTATTGCTGGATACTAGAATTTTGAGAGAATAATATTAATGATTTCTTATTTATTTAAAACAACCAGCAAGTTCATAGCATTTATTAATAACCAAAGCTCAAAATGTCCAATATTGGTAGATGTTACCTACATCGACCATTAATGGACGTTCCAGTTGTCGCTACGGTTGTACTTTATGCGTCTGCCTATTTTTAGTGGCTTATTATATTTTTTCCAAGGATGTTCGCACAGAATTAAAAACGTAATCGTATCCGGTTCTATAATTAGTGTTGTAACATTATCAGTTGAATTGATTTTAATTGCTCAAATGCTGCATAATGTCGAAAAAAAAAAAATCGATGAGATTAAGTTGTTTTTAAGCTTCTGTAAAAAAAACCCCAAACAGTTTTGAAAGAAATTTAAATGCAAAATACTTTGTAGTATTATAATGGGCACTATGATAGAATTTTTGGGGACAACAGATTAGATTAGATTGACGTCCTCTTTTTTGGGGCGACGCGACGGGAGTCCCCGCCGGCGGGGACGGAACGACGGTTGTCTTGAAGTGTGGTTTGTCGCGAGTTGTTCGGCGGCGGTCATGGCTAGAGTGATGGGGTCGTCGGCCTCCAAGAGGACGTGGCGGGGGCGGCGGCGTGCGCCGCGGAGTTCCTCAAAAGCGTGGTAGTTGGAGGCGTGGACCACTAAGGGGTTGGGGTGGTGAAGGGCAGAGTCAAAGAAACGTTTTGAGCATTGTTTAATTTAAAATACTGCGCGATGGTAGGCAGTTTTAAATCAATGTGTAGATTTTCGTTTCGGAGGAACCATGGAGCGCCGGTGGCCTTGCGCATGAATCAGTTTTGGACGTCCTCTTTATTATTGTTTTCCTCATATATTTAAAGAAACAGGATTCCACCAATTGAATCTATAAAAATAAGTTTGTTCAATAATCACATGGTGCAACACTACTTTCCGGTTGTAATCGCCGCCATTGTGCTTTTCGTTTGTCACTTTTTGTTGTCAATTCCCCAACCAATGCAGTTGTACGTGTTGCAAAAATACCACAATTTAGCTATACCTATTTTTTAAACCTCATTTCGTTTCTGCTAAGTTATTGATAAGTATTTAGTGTAGTAATAATGACTGACGTCGAAGGTGAGATGCGCTCTGATTTCGTGCCAAGTGTGTCGATATTTGTGTCTCTAACATTCCTTGTTTTTCAGAGTTCAACCAACAGAAGCCTGGTAAAACGAGTAAACAACACAATGTATTACCGATATGGGGTAATGAACAAACTATGAATCTGAACCCTTTAATATTAGCGAATATCCAAGGTTCTAGCTACTTCAAAGGTAGGTAAGCAAACATACCAACGCACAGGAGTTGTGGATTGAAGTAACACGTTCATTTATGTTTTCACGTTTATTTTGTTTGGAATACGTTTTGTTAATTTCGTCCAACTTCGGATTGGTTGAATTTGATTTTAACGTGGTGTTGTTGTCTGCAGTGCACTTATTCAAGCTGAAGACATACCATGAGGTAGTAGACGAGATCTACTACCAGGTGAAGCACCTTGAGCCGTGGGAGCGCGGCAGCCGCAAGACGGCCGGCCAGACGGGCATGTGTGGCGGCGTGAGTATGTTAATCTGCATTTTCGTATTTCGGTCTCTATTTAACCTCCTAGCTCTATTGGTCTCCTATATGGTCCTTGGCAGAAGTCTTGTTAATACTATTGTTTGTCATAGGTGCGAGGTGTGGGGGCGGGCGGGATAGTGTCCACAGCGTTTTGCCTCCTGTACAAGCTCTACACACTGCGCCTCACCCGCAAGCAGGTCAACGGGCTCCTGCAGCACTCGGACTCCCCGTACATAAGAGCACTTGGTAGGTATGATACCTAGATTGCTACATTTCTATCCGTGACTAATTTATTTGAATGTTACAGGATTTTCAAAGTCTTTGTGAAAAATGCAGCCTTATTCAACTTCAACCAAAAATTGAGATTCATTTTTGGTAAAAATTATCATTACTTTTAGAACAACTAATATGTATAAGTGAAGCTCTATTTTTGTCCAAACTTAACTATTAATATATCAATAAAATTATAGGTAGATACTGATACTAGCTGCCTCAAATTACTATAAATTACTACTAATATAATATAAATTTTGGTTTTAATGGATATGTCAAGAATTAGCATATTTATGAAATATCAGTTATAAAAATTTAGTGCTATAATTATTTCTGTCTTATCATCAATTCTTCACTCACAAGTTATGTTTTACTAGGTAATTCCGTAATTTCCTATTGTATAGGGAGGAATATAGAAAATTATAATTTTGTTATTTATCTATGTATTCAACATAATAATATGATATAATAGTAGTAGGTGATTATTATACAAAATACTGTATTTTAAAAACTAAACTTCTCCAGGGTTTATGTATATTCGATACACACAACCGCCAGCAGACCTGTTTGACTGGTACGCGGACTACTTGGATGATGAAGAGGAAGTGGACCCCCGTGCTGGTGGCGGCGGGTCCAGCACCATTGGGGCTCTCGTGCGGCAGATGCTCATCAAGCTGGACTGGTTCAGCACTCTCTTCCCCCGGATACCTGTGCCTATACAGAAACAGATTGAGTTTAAGTATGTATAATTTTCAATTTTACTTGCATTAACTCCTTTTATACTTCAAACCCTCAAGACATAATCAAAATGGCCATCATGATAGTCACTTAGAAAAATCTACCTTTTGATTATGTTGGTACATGCACATTGATGTACTTGACTCATGAATAGTCAATAGAGTTATTTTTATTATGCTCCCTTTATAACACAATAATGTTTAAGACAATATAAAATTACATACAATCTTGTGACTTGTAAACAAATGAAATTATTATGTTAAATTAATTGTCAGTTTTAGTGTTCTCAAAACAAGTGTTAAGGACAATAATATCCCAATACAGAACAAAAGCAAATGTATTATCACTGGAATGTTTCCTGGGTATGACTCAGACTCTCAATTCACATGAGAGATCACTACCAAATGTGCCATTGTCAACATTTTTTGTAGTACACCTTAATAATTAATGAAAAGCAGATAAAGTAATAAAATACATTTCCTTTACAGACAAACACTAAAGTATACCAATCAAACCTACATTTTTATACCCACTTTGTCTTTTCTTCTTTTATTTTTAACCGACTCCGTTATTTCTTTCTTTTAGTTGTCAATTAACTTCTGATAAAAATTATGATAGATACTTTAAGAATAACTGTACATACCATTTCTTAATTGTAAAATTGTTAGAATGTTCCACACAGGACAGGCTTAGCCTTATGTGGGGACCAGTGTAAATAACCATTATTGTAATGTTAATTAAACACTTTCAGATTAGCAGAACACAATAGGCAATCGGCAGCCACAAAGCCAGCAGCCAACGCTAACAACTACAACAACCGCAGCGGCACCAGCGGGAACAACTACAACCCTGGGCGCATGGAGTCGGACGGGAGGCGGGAGCACGACGACCGCGACCGGCGCGATTACGGGGACCAGGACAGGGATAGGTTAGTGCGCCTCACTTGACACTAAACTAGACCTCACTCTTCTTCTTCTTAGCACTTATGTGTCCACTGCTGAACATATGCCTCCTTTCTGGAATTCCAGAGCGTTCTAGATACGGCGGCCCTACCGTCTTTCTAATATCGTCCGACCATCTAGCTGCTGGTCTGCCTACACTTCGACTTCATTCTCAAGGTAGCCAGTGTAGGACTCGGTGGCTCCACCTGTTATCGTCCCTGTGGCATATGTGTCCGGTCCATTGCCATTTCAGCTTCGCAATACGTTCACCTATGTCGGTGACCTCACTAGACTAGGTAGTTCTTTTAACAAACATTTAGACACCCTGTGTGTTACGAATAATCCTTTCTGTAGACAATGTCTTGAAGACAAGTCACATGACATTTTATCGATTAGAGAGTTTATTACCTTCAAATCTTCAAGAAACGAGTGTACCCCTTTCTTAAAGGCTGGCAGCGCAGCTGTAACTCCTGATGTTGCAGATGTACATGGGCGGCGGTTATCACTTACCATCAGACGAGCCGCCTGCTCGTCTGCCCCCTATTTCATAAAAAAAAAGAGTACTCTGGATACTACAGGGTGGTTGTAGGCAGCCCCATAAAGCTGTAACCGCTGGCTAAGCTGGGCTGGTTGTGCTTGATTCCCACCCCATGTGTACAATTGCTATAAGTAAGGCCCATCATTCACAAACAGCTAGAACAGTTTGTCAGTGATCAACATACATGGACCGCACCTGCAAATATAGTTGCAGTTGTTAGCAGCTTGAGGTTTCCATTGATAATCCCAGCCAATTACGCAAAGCGTCACAACTGCTTGAGCGGTTTGTACATAATAATGTACATAATATGTAGAAGATTGTAAGTTCACTATGTAGCCAATCCCGATCCCTTCAAGCAATCTGTGTGTATTTCACATATACTTTCGATCAGTATTTAGACACATTGTCCACTGTCGATGGGATAGTACAGATCAAATGTGCTGTGTATCGGCCCCTATTGATCTTAAGCGGCAGCATAGACGACAGACTATCCGTGACGCACTTTTTAGTCTGTGATGCAATTATATGCAGTAACGCACACGACGCGCAAAAATCTGTCGCGGATATTTCACAGACTCAACGCACATCTTCTATCATTCTGTCGGCAGAGCTGTAGGGACCTAAATGCTATTTTTAAATGTCTCAGACGCAGACTCTATCGCACAAAAAGTATGTCGTCCCCTAAAAAATGCTATAAAAACAATTGCCTGTTTCAGATACTCAAAAGACAAGCCGAAGAGAGACGACAGGGAGCGGGACAGAGAGCGTGACCGCGACAGAGACAGACGGTCGCGCGACCGCGAACGTGACCGGTCGCGAGACCGCCGCGAACGGTCGCGCGACCACGACCGCCATCGCGACCGCCAGCGGCGCCGCTCGCGCTCCAGGGACCGCCGCTACAGATAACACGCCACCACGACGGCAGAATGATGTTGCAATAATTGTCCTTGAGAAATAATATCTGATGTTCATTGATATGGCTTTTTACTTGACCCCACAATGCCGTAACTAGGGCGGTTTTTTTTTCCTAAATGACTACGATGATGGCCAGGGCGGCCTTGTCATCATCACCGGATTATTGGGGGTAACTAGGGCGGTGCCAGTGGTGCCCATGCACCGGGCGCAGAAATTATCTCATTTTTGACAGGCTCGGTGGCTCATTTGATGACAGGCTCGGTGGCTCATTTGGTAGTGCCCTCTGCCTTCTGAGCCAAGGGTTGTGGGTTCGATCCCCGCACAGTACAAACATTTGTGTGCATGAACATGTCTGTTTGTATTGGTCTGGGTGTTTTCTATGTATAATATGTATTTATTTACAAAAAAAAAAGTATATAAGTAAGTTTATCAGTTGTCTAGTACCCATAGTACAAGCTTCGGCTTAGTTTGGGGCTAGGTGGCGCTGTGTGGCCCAGCGTGGCATGTCTTGGGTTATTTATTTATTTATTTTCACTGGCGCAGTTTTGATAACTCGCACCGGGCGCATAAAAGGCTAGTTACGACACTGACCCCATTCAGTGGCTACATCATTCAAAATTCTTTGAAGGCATCCCTTGCCTACCTACACTAGGATCACTTCACTAAGGCTATAAATGCGAAACTAACTCTGCGACAATTTCACATCAAGATTACTGAACATATTTATTTATTAGATTTTTAGATATTCTTTATTGCGCACCATACCCTTGACATACATAGGTATAGCAGACATTTTTTTCACAATTTAAGCGGTCTTATCCGCTATAAGCGATCTCTTCCAGACAACCTTAGGGTAGGGGATAGGTTTTAATTGTACAAATAGTGTAGGTACCAAAAGCGGACTTAATGCCTCACGGGCATTTTCTACCAGTCAACCATTGGGCTAAAGAGAAACTAGCATTTAAATGAAATTTGGTAAGAAAGGACAGACTAGGTACCACTTTTTAATTCCATTCTTATTAGTGGACAAACTGAAAGCAATTTGATTCAGTAATCAAATACGGCGTGGCTCTCATATGCTAATAAATAAGGGTACCTAATTCGCATAATAGATGATCAATACACATTTTTAGTCCGACCGACGCCGGGTTCGAATCCTGGTCATAAGCCGGACTTTCAGCCAGTGTAGCAGTCTGTATAGTATAGTCATAGAAAATAGGAAGTTCACGCTCGGCGAACTTTCGACATTTTCGTTGACGTTCGCTTCATTACGTGCTCTAAATAATATTAATGTTTTGCAACACACAGGAAATCGTTATTTCTAAGAATAAAATAAGTCGGTCATATCATGCATCATATCAGCAAATTCGCGCTCTACACAATGTTGTTGGATAAGTAAGATCGCAAACCTTTAATTTATTTATCAAGTACAATGTTTCAAATTTATTATAGTAGGTAGTGAAAATAAAGATAGGTACCTACATAGGTATATACTTTACTTTTAAAACCAATAGTAATTGGATAAGTACGTACAGAACAGTCAAAGTACACTTTAGAACTTTGTCACAGTGACAGAACCTATACGATTGTTCTCGCTTCATGTTATAATGTTGGCATTTGTAACATTTATAATTGTGACAAAGTTCTAAAGCATATTATTATTTCTAATTAAATGCATTTAATTAGTAATACATACTGCTGGCTCCTAGTACACATACTCCTACAATAATAGTATTGTGGGATTCGAACGTGCGACCGCTGAGTGGCTTGGGATAGGGAGTTGTTGCACCATCAATAAATTTGATGTGTTAGGGTGTTGCACCATCAATGAACTTGGTGTGTTAGGGTGTTGGATATGTTTCCAAAAAATCAAAGGATTAAATATTTGCAAGCTGTGTATTTTGCAAAATATAATCTAAAAATTGTTAATTAAGACTTACAGAAACGAAATTACATTCAGGCATATGCTAACATATTAATAAATAGTGTTTGTTTCATTCAAAACAATCGAGAATCATTAAAACCAACTGTTTCAATAAATGCGTGCGTCATTATGCGGCTGCCCCTTTGACATTTTCTTGTTGTTCGAATTTAGGATATGTTTTCTCAACATCTGCCCAGGATATCTTGCTACTAGACAGATCCCTTACTACTGTGGGTACTGCAGATATCGGCAACCTCACTTGACCCATGCTGTCCCTTTCTCTCAATGTGACGGTGTGGGGCTCTGATATAGTGTCAAAATCAACTGTCACAGCATAGGGGACACCCAGCTCGTCAGTCCTGGCGTAACGTCGCCCGATGGACCCGGACGAGTCGTCCACCTTGTGGGAAACATCTACAGAGGTCAACTCTTGGTTCAGTTGTCTCACAAACGGTTGGAATTCAGCATTGCCACTGAGCGGCAGGACAGCACACTTCATTGGTGCTACAGTGGGTGGCAGGGCGAAATACGTCCTCTGCTCATCACCCTCTCTCATTTTAAAGTTCTGCTCCAAAATGCAGTATAGAATTCTTCCAATACCAAATGACGGTTCAATTACACTCGGTATAATTTCCTCAACATGAACTGTCTTTTGACTCTTCTTTACACTTACTAGATTGGGAGTCAGTTTAAATTCACCATTAGCAGTTGACAGTGCATATGCTCCATCACTGTCTAACTTGGCTTGCAATTGTTCCAGAGAAGCAGAGTCCAGGGCTGCTAAGGCATCATTGATGGCCTTTGCATCCTTCTTAAATTCTTTACCAATGGCTGCTTTGTTGGCCACAGCTTCTACTACTTCAATTTGTTTGGGAGCAGGCAGTTTCTTCTCAGCAGCTAGCCTGATGCCAGTAGCCTTGGTGTGCTGTGTCAGGTCATATGCTGACCTGTCTGCGCAGCCCACACATTCAATCCAACCATAACTGGAAAGGCACTCAGCATCCCAGCAGTCACAGGCATAATGAGCCATCTCATTACCCATGTGCTGTCTGAATCTCAGCTTCTTGGGGTCAATGCCCACTGCAAGGAGGTACAAATGTATCCTGGCCATGAAGTACCCAAGAGTTTCATTGTTGACAGTGCCATTGGCAACAGCATCTCCTATGGTGACCACCTCTGCAGCCTTCCCCTGCTCCTGGTTGTCCGCAGAGTACAGCAGCATCTTGGTATCCTTGATGGATTCAAATTTAGGATGGTCCTTTGAGTCACAGAAGTGCTCAATTTCACACATAGTGAATTCTCTCACTCTCAACAAACCAGATCGAGGAGATATTTCATTTCTGAATGAGTTGCCAATCTGTGCAGCAGCAAATGGCAGCCTGCCCTGGTTGAACTCCAGCAATCTCTTGAAGTTTACAAATATACCCTGTGCAGTCTCAGGCCTCAGGAAACCTTTTACTAAACCAGAAGGCCCTATTTGAGTGTTAAACATAAGGTTGAATTCAATAGGAGGAGTGAGCTCATTGCCGCTGATAGGTGATTTCATATCAAACCTCTTCATCAGTGCAGACATCTCATCAGCAGTCATACCATCTAACTTGACCAATATGTCTTCTATCTCTGCCTTGAGCTCAGCTTTTGTGTTCTTCTCACTCTTAATCTTTTCTAGATGAGCTTTGATCAAATGATCTAACCGAAAGCACTCCCCACTCTTAACATCTTTCGTCATCAAATCAGCGAAGCGCTCGACATGCCCAGACGCCTTGAGGACCGGCTCAGGAGTTAAAATTGAACAGTCCACCTCCAACATTTGCTCGGCAAGAATGAAGTATTTCCTCCACAGCTGGATCATGTTGCTCTTGAGCGCGCAGCCCATCGGCCCGAAGTCGAACTGGCCCGTGATGCCCCCGTAGATCGCAAACGACTGATCGTAGAAAAACCTTCTCTTGATAAGGTCTTCCATCTTAGCGCGATCGAACATCTCCTCCCCAGGTGCGAGACTCAACTCTTTGTCTTCCAGAACTTTTTTTCTCGCTTTTAATTCAGCGACTGCCTTCTTCACGTCTATTTCTGGTGCTTTCTCCTCTTTCAACTTTCTCACGAGATCACCCTGCTCTTTGACGCTGGCGCGCAGCGGAGCGAGAATTGCCTCAACTTTAGGATCAGCCATGATTATCTCACGAAGCGGATTAGGAATTTTTATCTTCCGATGAAGCTTATTGGATCCCCAGTGCTGCAGGCTATGCGATAGCCTGTACTGTATGTGAACAGCTGGTGGATATTTACTAAATACACTACACTTATACAATAGAGTGAGAATGTTTCTCATTAGTATCTACAATCTGACTGCTACTTCTAGTAATATCACATCTGTTTGCCGGTTAATTTCTATAAAATTTTTGTTCGCGTGGTGCTGACGAAACCACGACGAAATCGTTCTTTCACTTTGACATTTTGACATGACATGCCACTGTCAATCTCACACATGACATTTTTACGAGCACCATGAGGCATGTAATATTATGAACTGCTACTTGAATACTTAAACATTTCAACGAAATGTTTTAGTATTCATACTTTCATCAGTGAAAGTGAAACAAGAAGCTTAAGATTTGAATTTATAATTTTTAGAAAATTACGGCACAGCTCTTTATTTTTGCATGGCTAATATCACGACCTGGTATTTTTGTAGTCGCAGTTATATGTACGAAATACATGCATCATTACAACACTATCATATGAATCTGAAGACGCTTTCTCCGATTGTGTAGTAATGGCAACATAGTATTTTTCTCTCGTTTTTACATATGGCTCACTGTGCTTTGTCTGTATGAGATAGATATATTTTTAGTTTTAATTATTTGTTTTCTTTTCATATATCTCAATTTTGACAGCACAAAGGAGTCGGCCATTTTATTGCTGGCCTGAAGAAGCTGTGGCGTATCGCCCAGTGTAGTTTTGTTGAATATTTATTGAGCTTGTTTTTCTAAATTACTGTTAAACTTTGTACAAATTGGTATACGTATTTAGTATAAGTTTTAGGCGTGTTTATGTATTGAAATTCCAAGAAAATGGACGATCCGAATAGGATGATGGCGCATAGCGGTGGGCTGATGGGCCCGCAGGGCTACGGCCTGCCGGGGGGCGAAGGAGCCCCAGCCACGGGCGAGGGTGAAGCGCGCAAACAGGACATAGGAGAAATCCTTCAGCAAATCATGAACATAACAGATCAGAGTCTCGACGAAGCGCAAGCTAGAAAACATACGCTGAATTGCCACAGAATGAAGCCTGCCCTATTTTCTGTACTGTGTGAAATCAAAGAAAAAACAGGTTCGTAATTTTCTATCCTTTATTTCATAATATAAATATTATGTAAGGTTACAGATGTGAGTGAACTTTATTTATTTTATTTATTTTTTTATAACATCCAAATCTGTTTAGTTCTATCTCTCCGCAACACGCAAGAGGAGGAGCCCCCAGATCCACAGCTGATGCGCCTGGACAACATGCTCATAGCAGAGGGGGTGGCAGGGCCCGAGAAGGGTGGTGGTGCGGGGGCTGCGGCCTCAGCCTCTGCGGCTGCTGGCGAATGGGGTAATATTTCATTTATGTTATTTGATGCTCAACCCTATTTAAGTGAGATTCTCTATACTTGGTCATTGAGATACCTATTTTTGTATAATTTATTTTCTTCAATAGTATTGATAACATTTTCTTTCTGTTTGAGGCTGGACTCAAGGCTGTAATAAATAAATTTATTTCAACTTGCAATATAGTTGAATTGTTGGAGTTCATTTTGTAATTTTGCATTCAATTTAAAACAGTTGACATAATTTTTATAATATTACTAGGTAGACTTCATATTGTTTAAAAAAAGATCTGAGTGCATGCCCATAATATTACAGAATTTTATTATTTCAAAAATTGCATGAATGAAATAAAATTTGGTACCCGAGCAATATTTAGTGCATGCTAGTGCTATCTTGAATATTATAAGATTTATCACAACCTTAGGGAGAAAAACATAATCGAGAAGTAAAATTGAAATATTTGGTAGATCAGTACAATGAATTTTAATTGATTTTTACAATTAAATGATCAGACAATTCATTTGTATTGCCTCAAAGTGCTTGTTACGGACTTCAGAACCGGGGATGCTAATGAGAAAAGCTCCATTCTGAATCCAATGGTAGAGTAATTTTTAACTGAATTGATGATTTTGTACAAAACAGTGTCCACTTGACTAATTTAATCCAATAATTGCATCTAACAACAAACAGTGATGATTATCTTGGGCCAAAGAGTCTAGTAAATTCTTATTGAATACAGATTACAGAGAGTCAGTGAGGCTTTGTCAGATTGTAGATTTTATAAAGCAATTTACCTTTATCTTTGACTCCTTTGGTGTCACTTACTATCAGTCTGATCACTTACTATCAGATGACCTTCAAAACTATTATAGAAAAAAGAACTTATTTTTACCACTAACTCCCTTAGAACTGAAAATAACACTAGAGTAGATTAATACTAACATATAATATAATTGGGACGGAGGTTGGTTGCATGTTCTGTTTCTGCCCCGTCGCTGCAACTTAAGGCACTGTGGCCCAAGCAGATAACGCGATCGAGCACTCGGACTACCGCGCGAAGCTCGCGCAGATCCGGCAGATCTACCACCAGGAGCTGGACAAGTACGAGAACGCGTGCAACGAGTTCACCACCCACGTGATGAACCTGCTGCGCGAGCAGAGCCGCACCAGGCCGATCACTCCCAAGGTACGCATTAAATAAATATCAGACCACATCACATATATTCCTCCGATCCCAACGTAAATAGCTTATGGACTTGTGTTATGGGTACCAGAACAATGAAGGTACCACAAATAAACACTTAAATACAAATATAAACACCCAGACACGGAACAAACACAAGTGTTTATCACACGAATGTTTGTGCCGGGTGGGTATCGAACCCACGACCCTCGACCAATTGAGCCACCGAGCCAATCAAATTGATTGATAAGGGCTTACAGTGAATGCGATTGTGGCTCGCCCTCTCTAACTATGTCGCACATTATCACATGTCCATTGTGCCCCACCACTTGCACCATGGAGGATCACTACCAGACAACTGACAGTGGTGTATCAGTTGCTGGGTTTTGGTCGGGACATGTGTGATCTCGTTTTGGCCAGGAGTCTAAAGAAAAAGGCTTACAAGCGTTTTCAAAGGGGAGCCCGCGCCATCACGATGACGCCGCGTGTGCTCGGCGAAATAGTCGCGCCTGCACAGCGAATACGTTGTAGACGTGCAACGATTTAGCCTAGCGTAGAGAATCGTGAACGCCAATGTACGATGCGCACACGATGTGTAGCACCGTTTTGAAAACGCTTTCAATCCGCCAGTGAGGCAGCTCACTTAAGTTAGGAGGGATACAGACGCGATAGGCACGCACTGTCTGACGCGAGCCTAAAACCTCTGTTAAAAAACGAAACGAAGTCTCTTTGCCGATTTTTCCAAGACCAGTAATGTGTTCCCTGAAACGGATTGACTGCCGTTTAGACATTTATACAATTTTAAACTCACTGTTGAAAGTGACATGTTACATCCTAACACTTAACTATGAATTCAAAAGTTATCTACATTTGAAAGATTGCTGCTGCTGAGTTATCTACATTTGAAAGCTGATTGTTACTACATTAACAATTTACAACAGGAGTCACGGTCATGGTTTACGTTTAAAACGCAAAGATATTATATTGTAACAGTCAGAAACATTAACCATACAATCCATTAGCATTCTGTATAATGTATTCAAAATTTCAAGGTTCAAATACGTTTTGATGACAATATTTCCAGAGGATTACTCAGTTAGAATTGCAATGGACTATATTTTTTAAGTAGAGAGTAAGTAGCTTGAGCACTTGTGTTATAGGTATCAGAACAATGAAGGTACCACAAATAGATGTTACGCTCAAAGATCAAAAACGCTCATTGTGCGGAAAAATAGCTCACAACGCGTTGAGATCGAATAGCTTGTAAGCCTCGACACGAATTTCGCTATTTGGTCTTTCTTTGATTGCCACAACGCGTTGTGAGCTATTTTTCCGCTCAATGAGCGTTTTCGATCTTTGAGCGTAACATATACAAATACCGATCGCTAATCCGCTTGCCCAGCGTCGCGATTATGGGCAAAGCCTCCAGATGCATACATCTGGAGGCTTCGGAAATATCCTAAGTGATAAAAACTGGAGAGGCCTATATCCAGCAGTAGACTCTCATAAGCTGATGATGATGACAAACACAAGTTAGTCTTATATTGGTGGCCGTGCTAGCGTCACAGCGCCAATCTTAACTAACATTATAAAGCTGAAGAGTTTGTTTGTTTGTTTGAACGTGCTAATCTCAGGAGCTACTGGTCCGAATTGAAAAATTCTTTTTGTGTTGAATAGACCATTTATCGAGGAAGGCTGTAGGCTATATAACATCACGCTGCAACTATTAGGAGCGAAGAAATAATGGAAAATGTAAAAAAAAACGGGGAAAAAATAACTATTCCACGCGGACGAAGTCGCGAGCACAGCTAGTGTAACCATAAAACCTTTGAACGTTTGCACCAACAGGAGATTGAGCGCATGGTCCAGATCATCCACAAGAAGTTCAGCTCGATCCAGATGCAGCTGAAGCAGTCCACCTGCGAGGCCGTCATGATCCTGCGCTCGCGGTACGCACCACCTACCTTTAAATAATGCTTTCTGTTCTTGATGTGTATGTAATAAAGTCTTACCAGTCCCTGCCCTAAGTCAACGACGAACGCGGCAATGCGACGCGACGCGAAAATATTAAATGAGTCCTTGTATGAAGTAGGGAGGGACCTTCAAGAAGCGAGCCTATAGATTTCTCAAAGGCCGGCAACGCACCTGTGACTCCTCTGGTGTTGCAGTGTCTATGGGCTGAAGTGATCACTTACCATCAGGTGATTTTCAGGTCCGTTTGCCCCCCCTATCATAAAAAAAAATGTAGTGGTCTAGATCATTCGAGTGTACCATATGAAGTATAGGTCGCGTCGCGTCGCTCACCTCAAAGACACTGAATTAATAAGGGTTTTCGTTAAAAAAGATTTCTAACATTGGACGCAATTGGTATCCAATTTATTTTTGATGAAATCCCTTCGGAATTTGGGCACACATGTTAATATACATCTTTCGACAAATAAAAGAATTGTGTATGCTCTTCTCAGCCTCTTAACTTGTATCTTACCATCTAGGTCTGTATCTTAGATCATTTGTATAATTTTAGTTGGAAGTTGATAAAAGTTTCGATCAGGCATATTTCTGTAATTTCGCCAATAATGAAAACTAAACCACGGCCCATGTTTCTACTCAGTGTTTATGCCAATTTAAGCCCAAATATGAAAATTAATATTGGACAGCCTAATTCTGCTAATTTGTACCCAGATATTGAACATGAGCTTTATGGCAAAGAGCCACCTTATTTGTCAACCATTTATACCACTAAGGCAAACAAGCCTACGACCCGCCTGATTTTTAACGGTTCCCGCAGCCTATGACCGCCTGCAACGCTGTTTATTTCAATACAAATATGTCTGATCGAAGAACAGCTCAACTTTGGCCTCGCGATGACGTGAACGTTAAATTGCCGCTTGCAGTTTCCTGGACGCGCGCCGAAAGCGCCGCAACTTCAGCAAGCAGGCGTCGGAGATACTCAACGAGTACTTCTACTCGCACCTCTCCAACCCCTACCCCAGCGAGGAGGCCAAAGAGGAGCTCGCGCGCAAGTGCGGCATCACCGTCTCGCAGGTACCATAGCCTTACATGTGTGTCGCCTTCCCAGCTTCCTAGATTCGAGGCGCAAGCGACGCAATTTCACCAAACAGGCGATCGAGCTGCTCAACGATTACTTCTACTCGCACCTCGCCAATCCGTACCCCAGCGAGGAGGTGAAGGAGGAACTGGCGCGCAAGTGTGGCATCACCGTCTCGCAGGTACTTGCTCACGTTGCCTTCTCAGCTTCCTTAACGCGAGGCGCAAGAGATACAACTTTACCAAACAGGCCATCATGCTGCTCAACGATTACTTCTACTCGCGCCTCGCCAATCCGTACCCCAGCGAGGAGGTGAAGGATTGTTGGTATTACTGGATACTCTTTAGGGCCAACGAACATTGCCATAGCTCCAGTATCGTTGTAATATGCGTACGTGCCTATGAAATGGTACAAGACACGCGTGTTAAATATCAGACATATAACATACTAGCAGTGCCCGCGACTTCGTCCGCGTGGAATAGTTTTCCCCTTTGTTTTTACATTGAAACTTTGATAATTGAGGAGGGATTATATTCGGAGCGCGTGGCAGCTGCGTCTGCGTCCGAGTTCCGTTGTCGACTCCGCTTCCCGGCGCCCCAGTGCTCCAGGCGGCTGAGAGGGGGCGGTGCGAGGCAGCGCGGGGCATCGCGGTCGCGAATAAATGGTCTCTTCAACACAAAAAGAATTTTTCAATTCGGACCAGTAGTTCCTGAGATTAGCGCGTTCAAACAAACAAACTCTTCAGCTTTATAATATTAGTATAGATAAGTGTTGAACCGATCCAAAAGTAGCATAAAACCAGCCTTTTAGGCCTTTGTAAGGTTTTTTTTACTAAATGACTACGATGATGGCCAGGGCGGCCTTGTCATCATCACCAGACTGTTGGGGGAGCGGAAGGCTCTCACCCCTAATGACTGCACTATGTCGCATTCAGTGAACTGCACTTATCATCGAGGTATCGACATATTAGCCAAAGTTATATTAAACTTTAACGCGATTGTTTTAGGTGTCCAATTGGTTCGGCAACAAGCGCATCCGCTACAAGAAGAACATCGGCAAGGCGCAGGAGGAGGCCAACCTGTACGCCGCCAAGAAGGCCGCCGGTAAGTACACGTCCAGCCCATACCATAGCCGATATCTTGATAGTACAGTTGGACCCGTTCCAAAACGTTTCACCATTTCTTAAATGGACGTTTGCAAAGATATGCAATTCTTCTTGGAAGGAAAAGTGCACGTGTTACATTCTTAGCAGGGACTCGCGTCTAGATGCTGCAGTTCCGAAATATCGAAGCTTACTATACGGTCAAAACCTAGTGTAGTGAGATTGATATGAAAATTATTGTGTAATAAACAAAATAATGTGGTAGTACTCCAGTACCACTCAGAATATAAAGTCTGTGATCATCATTTACCATATGTATGCCTTAAAATGTTTTATTTTATTATGAAACCTGTATATACGGTCCAAAGAACAATGGCACCTGTATTCCTTTAGGACATCGATGGTTAAGCTCTATTGGCGTAAGGGACATGCATGCAGGTTATTGGGAAGACCAAACAAAAATAAGTATATTTAATACAGTAACAGATATCATTATTATGGATACAATATGTGATCTTCTGGTGTTTGGTCACCTTGGAAACCTGTGCAAGTCCTTATAGTTTAATATGTTGTTGTTATTCGTTTTGGGACGGGCCCCCAATAATTCCTAGCATACGTAGTGCCATTGACTGTTCGCGTACTGTACTGGACGTTTTCGCACACAGACTTGCCTTGGGTTGGCGCGGGCAGGCGCGACGCTAGCTCCCCACCCAGAGCTGCGTCATATTACAGTAAACAAATTGATTAACTAACGCCGAGTAGATAACGCGTGACTGGTGGTGTAGCTCACGACCTGGGTCCTCGTTTGGATAAGCTTTACCTGTGAGCCTTACGAGGCATCGGTCAAAAGGAAATGCTGGTTTACTTGCAACTAGAAAGCGAGAGTGGGTGATGTGGCAGATGCACTTACACTATAAATTATGCACTTTTACTGAATATAAGTTCAGTATAGGTCATCATCATCATCCTAGCCTTTTTCCCGATTGTCTCGGGGTCGGCTTCCCAAACTGAGAAATTTGGCGAGGGCTAAGCAATACACAGAGCGACTGCCATCAGACCTCCGCAACACTTAGGGTAAGCTATACCCATTCCCAGTTAGGCGTCAGAGTTTTCATCATCTCTGAAATGATGTGACGACTGCTATCTGAGTTGGTAAAGATAGCACCCGGGACCAACAGCTTAACGTGCCTTCCGAAGCACGGAGGAAATCGGTGTCAAATTTTGGTCACCCATCATCGGATTGACCACGCCAATGGTTACACAACGTTGCGGTCATTGTTAAGCGGACAAGACCGCGGCGCCACCGAGCTCCTCCAAGTTCAGTATAGGTATTCTATTATATGTATTACTACTATGACTTCATAAATGAGTACGCCAGACCATTCATGCCAACCAAAACTAAGGTTTTCCCTTGTACAATGAGTATCAGAACAGATGATGATTGAGGGTGTCCAGTTGTCCCAGAACAACCAGACCCGAGACAATGCAGAATAGTTAATTTCCTAAATCGACCCGATCGGGATTTGGACCCGGAAACCTCCAAATGTCCGCGCTTTAGATCTTATCTTTACGCCATCAAAAGCGGTCATAATCTTTAAATTCACATGTATTTTCGTAAGTTGTAATTTTCGACTTTAAATTAAATCCTCTGATGCGCTAATAGTTGTAAGTAAACGAGCCTTGAATTCTAAATTCTAGTCACTGACCCATTACGCTAACCCAAAGTCTATATTCTTTGAAGCCACGAACTTATTTGACTGTCTAAATACGATGTCTCATGGAAAAGTGAAATTAATCAACATTAGCTAACAACATCAGACTTCGTGTTCTAGATTTATGTCAGTTACACACGTTTTGTCAATAACAATCTTTTTAATATATAAGGTTGCGTTTCTACTGCAGCGGGGCTGCGTTTCTCAAAACCCATTGGTCTGGTGACCTGCTGGCAGTGTCTGGATGAGGGACCAGACCAGAGGTCCGGTTTAAAGAAAAGTAGCGTGAATTTATTTTTCAAATCACATAATCTCCGTCTAATGCAATATTTTCTCTCCCCTATTAAATAACTTGGCCGTAGCGCATCGCACAGGGTCTGATTAGACCAGCTCATTCCGGCGGGTTTCCCTAGAGACTGCTGATTATCATTGGTACATTTTTGTTTGCTCCGCCAGCTCTGCTTGTGGAAACGCACCCTTATAACCTTTTGATCGCCACCACTACCACTAGAATTGCGTAGCAGTACATAAAGTGATAATATTTAGAATAACTAATGAGTACATTATAAAGTTCAGTGTATAATAATTATATTGTCACATTTGGGAATTTTCCCGCTGTTATTAATGTTTGTTTTTAATTAATGTTAATTTATATTTTTGTGGTGGTGGTTAGATCGTTAGAACATTGAATTTGTGTACAGTCAACCAAGAGATTGATCTATCAACTTTAACACATGTCTAGTTACGAGTGAGATAGCAAGCAAGACGAGATTAAATTTTAATCTTCAGTATTTTGTGTGTAATAGTGTAAACACAGTGTAATAGATCTTTTCGGAATTTTGATTGTGTATGTGCGTGGCCCAATTTTTAAAGTTTTTTTTATCTGGCGTCAAATTCTTATGCGAACTGACTCAGCAATACGATTGTTTGGTTGGTCAGAGTTTAAGTGGTAGTGAGCCAGTCGTCAATATAATGTTAATGAACTCAAACTCTATCAGGGAATACATATTCAGGCAATGAGTTGCAAAGCTTATGTTAGCATAGTTCACACATGTTACACAAAAAGAAAGAAAATAGATCACTTTCTTGGTTGGCGTGAGGGGTATGGGGTGTAGTGTGTCTCGGGGTGGGCTGTGGGCAGCAGGCCCGTTTATTAACCGTCTGCGGTGCGGCAGCAGCAGGCGCGTCGCCGTACTCGATGGGCGCGGCGTCGGGCACGGCCACGCCCATGATGTCGCCGGCGCCCACGCAGGACTCCATGGGCTACTCGCTGCCCGCGCCCGGCTACGACCAGCCGCAGCCCGGCTACGACGGCTCCATGGGCTACGACCACATGCACCAGGACCTGTCGCCGTAGGCCGCGCACGCAGGTACGCACGCCGCTGTGCTAGCCGCGGCCACGCCCGGCTACGACCGGCCGCAGCCCGGCTACGACGGCTCCATGGGCTACGACCACATGCACCAGGACCTGTCGCCGTAGGCCGCGCACGCAGGTACGCACGCCGCTGTGCTAGCCGCGGCCACGCCCGGCTACGACCGGCCGCAGCCCGGCTACGACGGCTCCATGGGCTACGACCACATGCACCAGGACCTGTCGCCGTAGGCCGCGCACGCAGGTACGCACGCCGCTGTGCTAGCCGCGGCCACGCCCGGCTACGACCGGCCGCAGCCCGGCTACGACGGCTCCATGGGCTACGACCACATGCACCAGGACCTGTCGCCGTAGGCCGCGCACGCAGGTACGCACGCCGCTGTGCTAGCCGCGGCCACGCCCGGCTACGACCGGCCGCAGCCCGGCTACGACGGCTCCATGGGCTACGACCACATGCACCAGGACCTGTCGCCGTAGGCCGCGCACGCAGGTACGCACGCCGCTGTGCTAGCCGCGGCCACGCCCGGCTACGACCAGCCGCAGCCCGGCTACGACGGCTCCATGGGCTACGACCACATGCACCAGGACCTGTCGCCGTAGGCCGCGCACGCAGGTACGCACGCCGCTGTGCTAGCCGCGGCCACGCCCGGCTACGACCGGCCGCAGCCCGGCTACGACGGCTCCATGGGCTACGACCACATGCACCAGGACCTGTCGCCGTAGGCCGCGCACGCAGGTACGCACGCCGCTGTGCTAGCCGCGGCCACGCCCGGCTACGACCGGCCGCAGCCCGGCTACGACGGCTCCATGGGCTACGACCACATGCACCAGGACCTGTCGCCGTAGGCCGCGCACGCAGGTACGCACGCCGCTGTGCTAGCCGCGGCCACGCCCGGCTACGACCGGCCGCAGCCCGGCTACGACGGCTCCATGGGCTACGACCACATGCACCAGGACCTGTCGCCGTAGGCCGCGCACGCAGGTACGCACGCCGCTGTGCTAGCCGCGGCCACGCCCGGCTACGACCAGCCGCAGCCCGGCTACGACGGCTCCATGGGCTACGACCACATGCACCAGGACCTGTCGCCGTAGGCCGCGCACGCAGGTACGCACGCCGCTGTGCTAGCCGCGGCCACGCCCGGCTACGACCGGCCGCAGCCCGGCTACGACGGCTCCATGGGCTACGACCACATGCACCAGGACACCCAGTCGCCGTACCACCCAGAATACTCTAGGCCAGCATGCGGTGGCAACTAACAGCTGATTGATCATCCCGTGGATGTCGTGGAATGGTCGACTAGGGGAATAATATCAGTAAACTCAGCAAAAAAACTCAGGATGGTGATGACTGTTCATTGCCGCAACGACTAGGGCCTCTTTTGCTATCTATAAAAAAGCCTTTTTCTAGCTGGCAGCCTTTTTCTACCTATATCTAAAATAAGAAGAATTTTATTCTTTTTTCATGTTTTTACCTGCCCAAGCATGAAGACCCACCAAGTAAAGTGTTAACCGAGCGGAGAGTAGTAGTAAGAGGCGGTTTTCTAACCTAAAGCTAAGGGCTGTTCGTTTGTTGCAGATAGCGGGCCGACACGATTGTGCAGCTTCCACTGATTGCCATTTACATTAACGTACTCTCGCGGGCGCGGCCCGCCTAGCTCATAGGACATTGTATACTATTACCGTAACGTAACGTAACGATACATACACCCTAGCGAACGTATTTTTGGACGGACATGTAATCAGATGTATTTTATTTGTATTATGACCACTACACGACTGTACCACAGTATTTGTTTTAATCGTTCTCTTTATATGTTTTAATTTTTATATAGATGTATACTTTATTATTTTTGTGAGAAATTGTTTTTCTTAAACGCGGCAGTTATTTTAAGTATTATAAATAATTTTATTATTCGAGCCAGTGATTTTGTATGGTTTAATTTTTATGTTTTCTAAAGTAATTATTTGGGCAGTATTAGTAATTTATAATTATGCATCACATCGATTGGCGGGATCTCGTGTTTTAAACGTTCACTAATTAATCGTCTCTATTCTATGGTGGATATAGATATACGATAGATGTAAGCTATACTAGTGTAATATTTAACTATAAGTATTCAGATATTTTGTGCTACTTAGTGTCCTGTGGGATGCGTCTGCCGTAGCGGGGTCGTCGAGAACCTCTTTACATAGCATAGTCAAAAGTGGCTGTAAACGACATTGGAAGGCGCTTGTCGTCAGTGATGCACCGAGCAGTGCGCGACGCCGCCGCGGCAGACGCGTCGACTTGTGTGCAATTTTAATATTTTATTAGTGACGGTTGTGTTGTTGTACGCACACGAAACGTTCGGGCCTCGGAGACATTTTATCGTAACTATAACTTTTAACACTACTTACAGCCTTTTCATGTTTTAAATCAAACAGGAGTTGTGAATATCAGAACAAAATATTATATTTTACGCGGTGCTACGACGTTGATGGCACAAAATTTTATTTTTTCATATTGTAGCCATAAGTTACTGTTGTTGTTTTGGTTCGTCGCGCGGCCACTCGAGGCGGCCTGCGACGTGGCGTATTAGTTCCACTTAGTGATAGTTTGGTAATGAAACATTTTGCTAGCGTTAAGTTGATGTGTTCTAAAACAAAATATCTGAAACAGTATACGAGAAACCTAACGAAAAATTTAATTGAGATGTTTAAATTTCGCTGTGGAACATTGATATTGTACACGCCGCTGAAGTATATGCTTTAATCTGTACACACGTACCACAGATAATATTTATGACGAGTTGGTTTAGTATTGTAAGCGCGACGCGCGACGCCCCGCGGCCAGCGGCGTGGCTCCATGTATACGACTACAGTTCAATGTTATTGCGACCACCATGATTGACTAAATACATTTTTGTGTAGTTAAACACTCTTTTGTTTTATTACCTTCTGTCACATTACATCTCTTTTTTTCATAGCAGGTGTATGTACAATGTACATTTCTTTTAAGAGGCAAAAATGTTCTTTGGAGGGTAGTTGTTATTCGGGAAGGACGATCAAGATAAGTTCATATTTATGATGTGTGTATTTATAGTGTGGTTTTAGAATCAATTAAATAAATCATCTTTGATCGTGAACAACCTGGTGACGACTTCAGACTGTTGAAAACTGTTGTGAATTTTCCAGTCGACATTGGCAGAGGCCAAATGATAATGATAAATGAAATAATAACGCATTTAATTAAATCAGGTGACCTGGGTTGTGTACTAAAATGCAATGCTTACCGGACCAAAGGTTGGAGATGTAAGGCCACATAAATTTTACCTATAGTACTGTTCCATTTCTCTTCAACGATATAACATCGACTTCCTCGGTAACATCGAGGCACATTGTCATTCTGCAAAGAGTAGAAGTTCTGAAGGTACAGAGTTTGATTTCTCAGTCGGGTCAATTAAGTTTGCCTCTTGTGCAATGTTTACTATGTGATACTAAATATAAATAACAAAACTTTAGTCAGGAGACGAATGATTTATATACTTATGTATAGGTCGGTACTTTGCTCGACCACCAGCGAGAAGGCTTGGGAAAATTGAAACATCGAAACAGAAATAGGTACCTAGGTATCTACATTCCTATTTCACTAATTAGGCTCCGATCTCGCTGAAGCGGAGAAGAGCAGAACGGAACGGACATAGCTGCGCCGTGGTTCACCAATCGCATCAACTCATTCATTTTTTTTCGGGCAGTAAACAGATTTAAATGAGGAATTACCCGATTTATTAGTGTAGTGGTCTCTGTCCTTTAATATTCGGTTTTGTTTAGTTTCCATTTTATTTAATGGAAATTTGCTGCAATTGTTCTCTAATTATGACATGTTTTTATCTTTAAGCACTTAGGCCTGCAGAACAATGCAAATCGCCAGCAATTTCCTTGATGGCGCCAGCTTAGTAATGCCGGTGACGCTGTATTTTAGAGTTTCGTTCGTAGTTCACGTTTCTTGATAGTTTTGTCATGTCTGTTCGTCCGTCCGCCCATATTTACTACTACTTTGTCTGTCCGCCCTCAGCATATTTAACATCCATCATACCTAGGTACCTACTTTAACAGGTAGGTACTACGTCGACATCTTGTTTGGAGCAGGTTACATGTAAAGGGAGATCTAAAAATATTGATTGGTTGCTCACATTATTTTTATATTCAAATGCGCATTTATTTGACTATGTAAATAGAGCTGAAATAAAGCTAAATGGGTTAGACAGTAAAATCTGTAAAAAATCATGATTGGAATGTACTTACTTTGAAGGAAAACTATAACAGCTTAGATAACTTTGTTAGTTCTGGATCTACAGTGACACTATTATGAGCGGCTACGGAACCCTCTATGGGCGGGCTGACATGAACTTGGCTTATTTTTTGTTAGTCTCATTATCGCAGACAGGTAATAGACAACACAATAATATTATTTGTTCTTCTAGGTACCTTGAATCGCTAGCAGTTTATAAGGCGAGCTAGGGCGAAGAAGAGCCATAGTAAAAATATGATCTAGTGACAGTAGGTATGTAGAAGAATGTAGTAGAAGTTATGTTCTAGTTAACATAAAATTTATTTTTTATACACCGTCCATATAAGTTGTGTCTACATTGTCAACCTTAATAATAAGTAGTTATTACTTATCTACCCAAAGGTTGTCTGGCAGAGATGACTTACTGCGCAGGTACGGTAAGACCGATTGAAATTTAACAGAAGTACTCAATCATGGAAAGCTATGGTACCTAGTGTTGATGTAGAGAAGTTAAATAGACTTGATCGGAAATCAAACCCGGAGGCTTCAAATAAGCTAACTTGGTATTGAGCTAATAGGGTGTTAAAATGAAATGAAATTTAAAATAAATCCAAATGAAATATATCGATGGCAAAGTTTGGGCGAAAGTTTACCTAAACACTATGGTGGTCGAACCAAAAATGTTCACAGAGAGAGAGGGCCACAGGTGAGAAGATTACAGTGCAAAACATAATCTATCTAACAAACGCATTCTAAAAAAAGATTACACCTGAATCGAGATATGATAACAGAATTAACGTAACACGATTTGATTGTTAACTTGTTTGTGTTTATTATTATCGGTGCGACCTTGACAGCACAGCGCAGCGCTGGGAAGCGCCGCCAGTTGTTCAGTGCGGCGAACTCAGTCGCTCGATGAAGTCATAATCTAACACGTTTCGTGAATCATCGATTGATACGTGTTATGTTGAAATCCATTGGAACATTAACCAATTCGTTACTACAGAAAAATTGTGAGTACCGAAGTGTAGTTCTTCTGTTCGCCTGTATCGTACCTAATTATCAAAGGTATGTAGGCTATTAAGTGAGACCTCGCTCTTGTAATTATTCAACAAACGCTTTACGATGTTACGCTAGACAGTGCTATTTCACAATGTTTAATTTGATGACAGTCTGTTTGTAATCCTGAGAAAAACTTAACAATTCCCCAGGTATAGATACCATGGACTTGCCCTAATCAAATAGGAATATAAGTAGGTATATACCTAGTTACCTACTTAGAGCAGGTAAATTCAGTTACCTATCTTTGCGATTTTTTAGCTACATGATATAGAGAACACTAAAATCTCTATAAACCTAACTTAATTCGCACAAAGTAAGGATTATCTGAACGTCTATGGTTCAATTCACTGCTGACGACTTTAGCCATGGCAAGTCACTCGCTCTGCGAGCCATGGTCAGGAATGATAACTTCGTAAAGTTTGTGTGCATTTTTGTGATTCATTTCATTTTTTATTTTTCTACCTTGACAAACAAATTATGCAATATATACCTAAGTATCTACTGCAGGTATAAGTGTGTAGATGTAGTGCGAAAGGTGTAAAATATGGCATTACTTAAACTATGTATTAACATTAATTGTTTGATAGCAAGTTTAATAAAATTATCGAAATACAGATAGGTAAACAAATTAAAATCCATGCGAGTTTATTTGAAAGTTTTTACTGTGTTCACTTGAACTATTGCAAACTCGTGCAATTAAGTATGACCATGAAGAAGTCAGTTTGCAGGGTTTTCCCTGCTGATGACTTTGCAAGTAGGTATCTTTATGTAGGTATACATTTCTAACGTATGTTTTTGTTGTTTATGATATGTCTAGCTAGATTATTTGATAAATCTACGCTGCGTGACCTATTTTACCCAGTCTCCTATATACCGTGTCAATTTTGAAAAGACTAGAGCAGAAATCGATGCCAGAACGCCAGAACCTCCCACACACACCTACCTGGACGTTGAGAGATTACCTACTCTTAACGTCCTAGGTACGTTCTGGACCTCGAAGTGGTCTTTTCGTCTGTTACTTTAAACTTGCCTCACAATGTTGGCTAGAATAGCCTTCCAGCGTTTGTTTTTCCAAACCAGTAGGTACAATTTGGGTGTGAAATTGTAAATGGGAAGCCGTTAGGGAGGTACTGTCTTCGCGTGCTCCATTCATTGTCACTAACCACCAGGTGAAGCCGAGGACAAACACGCACACAGCTTATAAATATTTTGGTGTGATTGCTCTACCCTTGTCAAACTAGTTCAAACGTCGATAAGCGTTCAGCAACTTGGATGTCATTTTGTGAGTTTATTCTACCCTTGACAAACGAGTTACGACGATTAGCGACCAGCAAGTCATTTAGATGGTTATCGTTTCCGTTGCAGCGAGGATGGCCACCAGCATCCACAGCGCGTGGAAAGACGAGGTGCACGACGTTCCGATGTCCGTCATCATACGGCCGTTCATACCGGAACTGACCGAGGACAAAGTCGCCTCGCTTATGGAAACTATACAGGTAGGTGTGGTTTACGGTAACGTCTTGTATTTCTTTTGTGATTGAGCAATCTCATGGCAGTTCATAAGCCGCAGGTGAACCGTGATTCCGAGGCATTGAGAGCAGTAACTCGAAGCCTTTTCTGTTCTTGGTGATAGAGCTAGGCTTTGTCATGCTCCATTCAGGTCTCAGGCTGTCGTGCAGCGCGTAGCCGACTCCCACGCCGGCAGAGCTTAGGCTAAGGCTAGTTATTAAGAAGAATTAATATCAAAGGAAAGCGTCAATCATTTTGACTATTTTCAGAACGACAGCGACAAGTCTCTAACTAAATATAGTTAGCGCCTAAAGAACTTGATCGCCGTGTTTCCCTGAACTGAAAGATTAACCTTGCTTTTCCTAACATAAAGGCGTTACTCGCTAACCTCGATATCCTAGCTTGAGTGCAAGTAGTAACAAGCATTATTTTTATTATATCACATGAACGATAATGTTTATCTGGCACACAACAACAAATAAGGACTTTTAAAAGTCGAAGATTGTTTTTGTTTTTCATCGATATGATACGGATTGAAAGCGTAACGAAACAATCTTTTGTTTTCTTCAAAATTACCTGTGATAATAAAATAATGTGATTAAATATACACGTAATTGTTTACGTAAAATATTTAGGTAGGTAAGAGTGGCATATTGTTTACCTACAAAACGGCCAAGCCACAGTCAGAGTAAAGTGTAGAGCTTAATAAGTTAGGGCTTGTAGAGATTAAAGATACAGCTGTATGCTTCTGTGAATCTGTGCTACCAGTATCTCTGCAAGTTGCTGCTCACACTGAGCTCATCCCGTGAGTGTCGTAAAAGGCGATTATAGGAATATCAGGAAATGGGCTTGGGCACCCGCTTGCCATATGATAATTGTCATTGAGCGAGGCCTATGTAAGGGAGCGCTTCATCAAGGAACCCATCATCTTTTCGCTCCAAGTCAACCTCGCCTACCCGTGATGCTATACTGCCGGATAACAAACGACGCGCTGGCCACCGACGGGAATAACCATCACAATTGAAGGCGTAGCTAAATGCCACATGCCGATGACGGACAGCAGCGTCATCGGAGCGAAAAGCTACGACCTGCTTGCCAACCCGAGGCCGAGGATGTCCAAGTTGCGAACAGCTGGAGGGGCCTATATCCAGCAGTGGACGTTTGATAATGACTCGATTTATTGCAGAAGGAAGAGGAAGCCGGCAACGTGCCGCCGATTGACGTGCTGTGGATCAAGGGGTCGCAGGGCGGCGACTACTACTACAGCTTCGGCGGCTGCCACCGCTACGCCGCGTACAAGCGCCTCAACCGGCCCACCATCCCGGCCAAGCTCATCAGGTCTACTGTCACCGACCTGCGGACGTACCTGGGCAGCAGCACGCCGGACCTGAAGTAGCGCTGGAGACCGTTTAGTGTTAAGGGTTCATTTACTTATTAACCGTTTACCATCAGGCGGGCCGTAGGCATGTTTACCACCTTCGCTTAGTGGTATAAACATTTTTTTAGCATAATAGGGTACCTACATATTTGAGTATGGTTAATTTTGTATGTTAATTCATACCTGTTACCAGAAGGAACCCATAAAATACGACAAATTTGAAAAACAAAAACACGCAACTAAATTTATAAAATGAGAGGGTAATAAGCCTACAAAGCTGATCAGGACCATTTCGAGTAGAGGTATATTAAAAGTTGTTTATGTGTAATTATTGAAACGAATTGTTCCTATAATGCGGTTCACCGCCATCTTACACGCATTGAATATTACACTTGGGTGGTACAAACTTCCTAGTTCTAATATAAGTATTGTTATAAGTAAAAATCATGTATTTTATAAATATTTTACATTTGTTATTAAAAGACTGTATTTTAATAAAACTAACATAATTCTCCAAATGTGTATTTATTGTGGAGTTGCACCTTACCTAACTACAGAACAATGAGATATGCCATTTCTGTATAATATATTTACAAACATGAACATAAATAATATCAAAATACATTTATTGTTGACTCTCGGCGGCGCGCCGTCGTTCGACTCGACAAAAGCACATGCAAATAAATGAACACAAAATAATCCGTTAGCACCAACAATTATTACAAGCCTGCTAACAACACAATCCTCTGATTTCACACAATATTGTAAAAATTCATAAAATCTATAAAATTGGTGTTCCTGATTAAAATTCGTGAATAGATCGTTCGTTCGAGTAGAACTGCCAACCTGACTGTCATCTGTGTATATCTAAACTAGCTCTTCATAATTACTGGTCAACAAAAGGCATCGTATTAGAAATAAAAACATATCCATCACATCAAAACGAACGCTATTTGCTATGGACAATGATTGGACCTTCTCTACATGTATATCTTATTAAAAATATAACAAGATTAGGTACTTTACGTCACGTAGACACCGAGCATACCTCCTAACTGGGTACTTCGCGTATATTAGACAGGTAGAAGAATCAATTAGGAGGTTTGCTAACTTATGTAGGTATATGACTATGTCCTTTTTACATTGAAACCATCGACGTGCACACACTTTAATGCAAGATCACCGTGACCAGCATTCGTACAGATATCAAGGGCGGCAATATAATCTTTGATCAATGATCGCAATATATGGTGTATATTTTATCTTCTACCTTGTTCAAATAGCGAACGTTGCTTTATTTGCTAAACCTCTCCACCGCGCCAGTATAATTCCCTACTAAGCATATCACATTCAAAATATTTCCATACAGACAAATCATTTCTAGATTTCGCAAATAAACCAACGCCAACAAGTAATACCGTAACATCAAATATAAATATTTCATTCTTACTTCACAATCCACAAACGATATTACCTAGTATGTATAATATTATTTATTAAAAGAGTGTGGATAACTCGGTGAATTGTATATCTAATTAATTAAGAATAAGACACATTGAATTTACCAAATTAATTGGATGTTAACACTCAAGAGATCATAATTACTGCACCACGTCTCGAGGTTTGGCACCAAACCGTCCGAATCCAAGTTTATTGCATTGTTAGGTATACAAGCCCTCGGCACTAGCCGGGCTCGCCGTCCAACTAAATAGAAAAAATATATATCTATTATGATACAACAACCGTAATGTTTCTATTAGCGTATGTTCATTTTCAACATCATATAATTATAATTATTTATACAACAACAACGCCCGAGCCACGGCTCCAGGGACCGGACTATACTCTCGTCTAAATTATTTACTCTGTTTTAAAATATTCATTTTTTTTAGATATATCTCTTTCACAACTTCATATAAAGCGGTGGTTTAATTTATAGATTACTACGTAAACATTACATTGAAGCATTTAAAGTGGCACTATATTTATTAAAACATGTTTAATTACATACATTTTTATATTTTATTAATTACAATTTATTAAGTCAATTTAATGGAAGTGGCTGGATGTGGTATCATTGAAATGTATTGTTAATTGAGAGAGTTTTAATATATCTACGATTTTAAGAGGAATTCTAAGCGAAATGAAAAATATA
Organism: Conogethes punctiferalis; assembly: GCA_031163375.1. Classification (NCBI taxonomy): domain Eukaryota; kingdom Metazoa; phylum Arthropoda; class Insecta; order Lepidoptera; family Crambidae; genus Conogethes; species Conogethes punctiferalis. Next base: position 2,182,718 of record CM062078.1, on the reverse strand, counting down.
TTATACTATAATCTGTAGAAGCTGAAACCAAACCATCGAACTCTGGCAAAGTGCAAAGCCACCTCCTTACTTTTATATACTTAGACATTGTTACAAGGTTACTGTCGTTTAAAACATCCACCATCGGCTGGCTCACGTACATACATTCGTCGGTAGGCCAAGCCTATACCGACCACTGTGCTCCGACGCTACACTACTAATTACACTTACGCACTAGAACAAGAATAAGTTAACAGTATTTACAGAGTGCGAGATGCAGATCCAACACGGTATAGAGAATAATTTGTTATGACGATCTCCTAAATAGTGATAAAGATACCTGTGTAGGTAAAGATCTAAGACAAAGAATGGTCTAAGTGAGCTGCCACACTGGCGGATTGCTATCGGTTTTAAAGCGGAGTTGCCACCAGTGGCGTAACTATACCATTCGAGGCCCGTGGCAAATTCATCAGATTTTCACTAAATGTGTAATAATAAATGTTGGGAGTTTGGATTCTCCTCTGACCGGGGGCCCCTTACTGCTGGGGGCCCGTGGCATTTTTCCGACATGCCACCCTGTAATTACGCCACTGGTTGCCACGTAGTGAAGACGTCGCGGATGTGCAATGTTTCCGCTTGGAGTGAGCGGCGTATGATACACTCAGTAACAAACAGAATGGATTCCGTTTCTCTCCGCGGCAAAATCGTTGCGCGTGCGCAACGTTTACGGTGCGCAGCCGCGACTACTTCGCTGCTCCTGACTCCACTTTTAAAACCCGAGTAATGCGCCTGTGTGACATGGCCCCATCTAGTGGACGGTTGCCTCATACTCGGTAATGGAGCTGGCGATGTTTGGAGTATGGATTCGACATCCGAGGGATTTTACTAGGAGATCTTGTTAATGGTTTTCTTGAGCGATGACATTTTGGCAGTGGTTAATGAGCACGGGGAGACAACCGCCCACAATGGAATGTAGAGAACAAATGGACTTGAATATGTGATCTAATGAAAAAAAAAGGTAATTGATTTCAGTTATTATTACCTCAACAATATGTGTATATAGTATTATCACTAGGTAGTAAGATTATCCTGTTATTGTAATTACCTGACGTTCTTTACACTATCAGCTGCAAGTGGATAGAGAAATTTCTTAATCTATATGTACGATAAAATGTTGAAAACAATTTTGAGACATATCATTATATCGTTGCCAGATTAAAACGGTATTAGAATACGGCATAAATCATTTGGCACTTTATCTCACTGTTGTAAATCTTGCATAAATGTAATATGACTATAACGCTACGGCCCGTTTTTTTAACAATATTTAGCGATGATTCTTGTTCTATTTGTTTAACATACGCTTTGTATCCCAGTTTGTGGAGAAATTGCTTTATAATTAAATTAAAACTCTTTGAGAATCGAAATTTCACAAGATTCACTTCTAAATACTGTTTCTATGGAAGGGCTAAGCTCAATGATAATATTATGTTGAGGCATTACACATATCAATGGAAGATATTAATTAAACGCTACGGGTAATGTGTAAACGATTTATAATAGTGTAAAATAGTCACAAAATGTGAGGTCATATGGGCAAAAATTGGTTTACATACCTTTTGAGCACGAAATTTGTCATGGCTATAAATGGTCGTTTTGTGCAATATATTTTTCTATTACGATCTAGTTTGGAGCGAACGATTGTATCTTTTTATTCTAGTAAATTTTTAAGATTTTACTAACTAATTTATTGCGCTCCATTGCTCGTTGTATAATAGTGATTGTGCTTAAATGAGACTGTTAGCAAGCATAGATCATCAACCACTAGAAGAGAGACCACATAGAGTCTTAAGGACGAGACTTCCGTACCCAGTAGTTCAACCAAGGGTTCCACAAATATTTTATCGTAAGGGACCCACCCTAACCAAATGATATGATGATCAGCTATACAAGCTGGGTATAGCAAGTTAAAGTTCGTTATGCTTTCAAGCGCTTTCTGCCGCTATCCACGGAGCCACAGCGCACACTTAGGGAACCCCTGAGTTAAACAATAGGGTATGGATATTAAAAGGACATTCGAGCCTCGGGAAGTTATAGCAAAAAATTTGCTTTACCAAGAGAATGGACAGGTCTTGGTCCCGAGCAGATAAAGCCGCAGTATTTGGGAGAGACCTTTACTGAACATATTGACTACAGAGGTTGCGTTAACCGTCTACTTATACTATTACACTAGATAATGTAAGATGTACCTCGTTTGTAGTCGGCATGCACTGACGGAGGCGGGGCGGATCCCGGTCCGTGCGGTGTGTCCCCCCACCCCCCACTTATATATTAATATTAAAGCATTTTTACGCACCATTTAAAACATTCAAGTGCAATAGACGTCTCGGAAAGAAGAGAGCTAACGGACGAATAGTCCCTCGAAAAATTTGAGAAATAGAAGTCTATAGAATTGAGAGCTCGCAGCACGAGTCGTGTAAAACTATTTTTATTTCTATACTCTATTTTTATTTTCGTATATTTTTCAAGTACCTAATCGAGACAATATACACATTTTTATTTATTTATAATTTGAATAACGTCTACCTAACTTAGCTAAATTACGCTAAATTCATACGATATTGCATAAACTGTCGCGGATCGACCTCGGTACGGTCGGCATCAAAAATGGATGACGTACTTTACTTCCTTAGAGGCCTATTTTTTTAATGCGACAGATCATCGATTTTTGCCGTCGACCGTATCTCACGCGCACGGAAAGTTCACCGGTTCGAAATCACTGGGCGTACAAAAATATTTCTGGCTGCGCGATATCACCAGCGTATTTACAACGTTTCACTCGCGCAGGTACAGTATCGCACACAGCACGCACACAGGTTCTCATCGCCGCTGCCACTATGGGGAGACTCACCGGAGTCAGGTGAAGTAGGTAGTCGGATACGTCATGCACGCCACGCGGTACTTCGATGGGGGCGTGGCCTGTCACTGAAGGGGTATGTCGCACCGCTTGCGGGGCGTGGCACGTCACCGATGGGGCGTGAACAATCGCTGGAGGGGGCGTGTCCCATCACCCATCACTTGAGGGGCGTGGCGCGTCACCCGCCGGGCGGGGCGTGGCGCGTCAGCTGCTCGGGCTCGGTCGGGGGCGGGGCGGGGCGCGGCTTCAGACGAGGTCGTCGGGGTCGGCGGCGGCGCGCGGGGAGGGCTCGCGGGGCGCGTAGTGCAGCTCGCGCTCGGCGAGGCAGAGCTGACATCAGTCCAGCGCGCCGATGCACTCGGGCTCCTCCCGCACGCACTCCTTCGGGAAGTAGCCGGATCGGTTGTCGCCCTGCCAGTGATCGAAACAAATTTTTGGATTAATATTCTCTCAGCCTATCGCAGTCCACAGCAGGTCATAGGCCTCTCCAGTAGCTTGGTCACTCGCCACTTCGGTCGAACATCTGGAGGCTTTACCCATAATCGGCACGCTTAATAACGCATAATCGCCTCGCAGGGCGTAGCTCCTCGCTCCGGTGACGCTGCTGCCCATTATCGGCCTATAGTATTTAGCTACGCCACCAGTCGGTTTCCAGAGCCTCGTTTGTTATTCAGCAGGATGCACTACGGGCAGATAAGGGTGGCTTGGTGAGAAAATATATAGGTATTATGAAGGTTTATCCGAGCCAACCTCACCTGCTCGTGGTGCATCCTGCCGAATAACAAACGAGGCACTGGCAACCGACTGGTGTCGGTATAACCATCACAATTGAAGGCGTAGCTAAATACCATAGATCGATGACGGGCAGCAGCGTCACCGGAGCGAGAAGCTACGCCCTGCGATCGCCAACCCGCCTGCCCAGCGTGGCGATTATGGGTATATCCTCCAGATGTTTGCCCTAGGTGGCGAACAACTGGAGAGGCCTATGTCCAGCAGTGGACTGCAATAGGCTGATGATGATAATGATCATTTTATTTCACTGACAGATACCCGGTACTCTACTCGTTTGTACCGACCTTGTCCAGCGTGCGGCCCTTCCACCAGCCGCGGCTGTCGCCCTCCTTGCTGAGCACCAGCACCTTGGCGCCGGGCCGCAGCGCTAGTTGCGACGCGTCCAGCGGCCAACATATAACCTCGTTTGTACCGACCTTGTCCAGCGTGCGGCCCTTCCACCAGCCGCGGCTGTCGCCCTCCTTGCTGAGCACCAGCACCTTGGCGCCGGGCCGCAGCGCTAGTTGCGACGCGTCCAGCGGCCAACATATAACCTCGTTTGTACCGACCTTGTCCAGCGTGCGGCCCTTCCACCAGCCGCGGCTGTCGCCCTCCTTGCTGAGCACCAGCACCTTGGCGCCGGGCCGCAGCGCTAGTTGCGACGCGTCCAGCGGCCAACATATAACCTCGTTTGTACCGACCTTGTCCAGCGTGCGGCCCTTCCACCAGCCGCGGCTGTCGCCCTCCTTGCTGAGCACCAGCACCTTGGCGCCGGGCCGCAGCGCTAGTTGCGACGCGTCCAGCGGCCAACATATAACCTCGTTTGTACCGACCTTGTCCAGCGTGCGGCCCTTCCACCAGCCGCGGCTGTCGCCCTCCTTGCTGAGCACCAGCACCTTGGCGCCGGGCCGCAGCGCTAGTTGCGACGCGTCCAGCGGCCAACATATAACCTCGTTTGTACCGACCTTGTCCAGCGTGCGGCCCTTCCACCAGCCGCGGCTGTCGCCCTCCTTGCTGAGCACCAGCACCTTGGCGCCGGGCCGCAGCGCTAGTTGCGACGCGTCCAGCGGCCAACATATAACCTCGTTTGTACCGACCTTGTCCAGCGTGCGGCCCTTCCACCAGCCGCGGCTGTCGCCCTCCTTGCTGAGCACCAGCACCTTGGCGCCGGGCCGCAGCGCTAGTTGCGACGCGTCCAGCGGCCAACATATAACCTCGTTTGTACCGACCTTGTCCAGCGTGCGGCCCTTCCACCAGCCGCGGCTGTCGCCCTCCTTGCTGAGCACCAGCACCTTGGCGCCGGGCCGCAGCGCTAGTTGCGACGCGTCCAGCGGCCAACATATAACCTCGTTTGTACCGACCTTGTCCAGCGTGCGGCCCTTCCACCAGCCGCGGCTGTCGCCCTCCTTGCTGAGCACCAGCACCTTGGCGCCGGGCCGCAGCGCTAGTTGCGACGCGTCCAGCGGCCAACATATAACCTCGTTTGTACCGACCTTGTCCAGCGTGCGGCCCTTCCACCAGCCGCGGCTGTCGCCCTCCTTGCTGAGCACCAGCACCTTGGCGCCGGGCCGCAGCGCTAGTTGCGACGCGTCCAGCGGCCAACATATAACCTCGTTTGTACCGACCTTGTCCAGCGTGCGGCCCTTCCACCAGCCGCGGCTGTCGCCCTCCTTGCTGAGCACCAGCACCTTGGCGCCGGGCCGCAGCGCTAGTTGCGACGCGTCCAGCGGCCAACATATAACCTCGTTTGTACCGACCTTGTCCAGCGTGCGGCCCTTCCACCAGCCGCGGCTGTCGCCCTCCTTGCTGAGCACCAGCACCTTGGCGCCGGGCCGCAGCGCTAGTTGCGACGCGTCCAGCGGCCAACATATAACCTCGTTTGTACCGACCTTGTCCAGCGTGCGGCCCTTCCACCAGCCGCGGCTGTCGCCCTCCTTGCTGAGCACCAGCACCTTGGCGCCGGGCCGCAGCGCTAGTTGCGACGCGTCCAGCGGCCAACATATAACCTCGTTTGTACCGACCTTGTCCAGCGTGCGGCCCTTCCACCAGCCGCGGCTGTCGCCCTCCTTGCTGAGCACCAGCACCTTGGCGCCGGGCCGCAGCGCTAGTTGCGACGCGTCCAGCGGCCAACATATAACCTCGTTTGTACCGACCTTGTCCAGCGTGCGGCCCTTCCACCAGCCGCGGCTGTCGCCCTCCTTGCTGAGCACCAGCACCTTGGCGCCGGGCCGCAGCGCTAGTTGCGACGCGTCCAGCGGCCAACATATAACCTCGTTTGTACCGACCTTGTCCAGCGTGCGGCCCTTCCACCAGCCGCGGCTGTCGCCCTCCTTGCTGAGCACCAGCACCTTGGCGCCGGGCCGCAGCGCTAGTTGCGACGCGTCCAGCGGCCAACATATAACCTCGTTTGTACCGACCTTGTCCAGCGTGCGGCCCTTCCACCAGCCGCGGCTGTCGCCCTCCTTGCTGAGCACCAGCACCTTGGCGCCGGGCCGCAGCGCTAGTTGCGACGCGTCCAGCGGCCAACATATAACCTCGTTTGTACCGACCTTGTCCAGCGTGCGGGCCCTTCCACCAGCCGCGGCTGTCGCCCTCCTTGCTGAGCACCAGCACCTTGGCGCCGGGCCGCAGCGCTAGTTGCGACGCGTCCAGCGGCCAACATATAACCTCGTTTGTACCGACCTTGTCCAGCGTGCGGCCCTTCCACCAGCCGCGGCTGTCGCCCTCCTTGCTGAGCACCAGCACCTTGGCGCCGGGCCGCAGCGCTAGTTGCGACGCGTCCAGCGGCCAACATATAACCTCGTTTGTACCGACCTTGTCCAGCGTGCGGCCCTTCCACCAGCCGCGGCTGTCGCCCTCCTTGCTGAGCACCAGCACCTTGGCGCCGGGCCGCAGCGCTAGTTGCGACGCGTCCAGCGGCCGGAAGTCGTGGACCACGGTCGCCACCACGCGCCGGAACGGCCAGCGAAGGTTCGAGTTTAGTCTGCGGAACGAAGCCTTGCATTTAAATAAAGTTGTTTATCGTAGCAAGTCGCAGCTTGAAGCTGATGTCAAAGGACCTAAAGTAGAAAATTACGCGCATAATGTACCGTGGAAGGTTTCCAACTCGATAGTTGGATCACGGTACGGATTGTACCGATGTACGACAATGAAGCTGAAGAAAAATACTAATAAATATGTCTCGTACACCGTGTTAAATGGTGCGCTTTTTACTGAAATTACTGTTTTGGAGCCAATCGCGACTGATTATATCCCTATTCCAAAGACGATGCCATTTTTACGTAAAGTTACCACTACACATAAAGATAATATTAGTTGCACTTTAATAAAGGACAAGCCTTAATTAAATCCAAATTAATAGAAACTCTCAATTCCAATTTGTAGTAATTAACGGTGTTGGTTTCACAATAGGGAATATGCATGACTTTTTTTTATGGATTTATTGAGATCTTTTCTATTAAGCGAGTTATAAAGCGTTAAAGTTATTGCTTAGACAGAGAGATCCGATGTGGTGGATGACGTCACGTACCGTGCGCGCCATACAAATTCCATAGAAAAATCTGTTTCGCGTGAGAGAGACGGACATATTAACTTTCAACGACTGTATCTCACCCATTTTTCAGCCAATTTTGATTTTGTTTTCACTGTTCGTAGTATATTTTTATCTATTTTACGATAAATTAGTAAATTTTTGAAACTTTTTTTCATGCATATTCCCTATTATTCATGTGAAACTGTGCTATTGTTGTTTATTTAATTCTGATTGTAAAACTGTTTTGTTGACCCCAATTAAAAAAAAGACGTAGTTACCCGACAAAGTTCTCCGAGAGGCTGGTCTTCTCGTAGTAGGAGACGAGCTCGACGATGCTGCGGAAGAAGCGCGACTCGGACAGGAAGTAGTGCGGCACCTGGTCGATCGGCTTGTGGCACACGCGCATGTGCTTCACCGTGTTGTCCGTCCTGCGCAACGACAAGCAACACTGTTGTCTTATGTTCGCGCTACCATTAATCCGCGCCTCCAACCATTATCTGCCGCCGACGTCGTCGCGGCCAATCAGAGCGCAGCAAACGCGCTGCTGCATGACAGCCCGTCAATAAGTACACACACTGTACAGGAACGTACATTAAATCAATGCGATGACATATTTCTGAAGCGAAATGTTCAATCACCAATTTATTAAAATGGGGTATTGTTTGCATAATTTAAAAAAGAAAGTGCGATAATGTAAACAAACAATAATTAGCGCGTCACACAATGAGATGTCAATCATGGCTGCCGGTTGATTCGATGGACAGTACACGAACCGGCCGCGCGCGGTCAATTCGTCAAACATCGGTTGCTTTCGGTAATGTTCGGTTCGCCCGTGCGGCGCTCGAGAACAGACACATTTCTCGGTACATTTCTATGAACTATCTTTTGTTTCACGCGCCAGGCGTGTTGACTCGTTTACATACAAGTTGTATTAGCAGTCCTCGTGCACTCGCCGAAGCGCACGAGAATAATTGTCTTCACAGGAAAATTCTATCCGAAGGCTGTCCTTGATTGGTTGGTCTTACAGCTACGCCGTTCTGCGTTCAGACAATTAGGGCTTTTCTAAGCCCAGGGCAAGGGTACATGCGGCGCTACCTTCCAGATAGAAAGGTGGGTACGCCCTTCTATTCTGGGAGGTTGCTATACTGACTTGAGCGAGAGCGCGTAGTGCGTGTCGGTGTCGGCGTGGTGCGTGTGGTGCGGCCGCACGCGCAGCAGGAACGTGCCGTCCACGCGCCGCTCCAGCCGCAGCGTCGCCATGTCGCGGTCCATCTCGCCCACGTACCTGCACGTGACAACAACTACCGGTCAAGTCTTTGAGGCCAACATGACAACTCTTAGGCTGAGAATTCATGGAGCGATTTTGACTCGCATCCACCGCGGTTGCTGGCCCGTAGCTTGTGTGGTATGTATATATAAATATCTATACTTATAATAAATCTGTAGAGAGGTCAATTCTGTACATGAAATATTTTTTCAAAATAACTATCAGGGGGTGATTAGTGATCGATACTGATGCCAAAAATGCAATCAGTAAAATTTTTGTCTGTCTGTCTGTCTGTCTGTCTGTCTGTCTGTCTGTCTGTATGTTCGTTATAGAAAAAAAAACTACTGGACGGATTTTAACGAAACTTGGTACGAATATTCTTCATACTCCTGGGCAGGTTATAGTATACTTTTCATTACGTTACAATCAATAGGAGCAGAGCAGGGACGGGAAGTGTGTGGGAAACGGGAGCAATTTTTATCTGCATGTTTGATCGCGCATCACGCAAAAACTAATGCATGGAACTAAATGCGGTTTTCACCAATGTATTGCTAGAGGTCTAATTTAAAATTTAGGTGCCATTTTTGAATTGATTTTTGAAACCCGATATCCACGTGTGCAACGCCGCCGGCACAGCTAGTTATAAATAAATAAATAACCCAAGACATGCCACGCTGGGCCACTCATCGCCATCTAGCCCCAAACTAAGCCGAAGCTTGTACTATGGGTTCTAGACAACTGATAAACTTACTTAGATACTTTTTTTTTGTAAATAAATACATATTATACATAGAAAACACCCAGACCAATACAAACAGGCATGTTCATGAACACAAATGTTTGTACTGTGCGGGAATCGAACCCACGACCCTTGGCTCAGAGGGCAGTGCTCACTACCAAATGAACCATCGAGGCAGTCAAATTGTATATGTAAATAAAATTGACGGAAATATCGAACATACATATGAAAAAATATACATACAGACGAATTGAGACCTCCTTTCTTAAGTCGATAAAAAAATAAAGCACAATATCACGACGCATTTTTGCGCTCGCGCTCTGCGGTCGGTTGCGCTGCGTTCAAAGTAAAGCCTATAGGATTTTGCAATGTAAATACGGCTGTGATTCTCTAAATAAAGTCGACCGTATTCACAAACTTTAGTATGCGACGCGCGGACGCACAGTAGTATCTCTTTACGTATACGCACCACATGTAGTAGTGCAGCGCGTGGTCGGGCTGGTGGTGGTGCGGCGGCAGCGGCGGCGCGGGCGCGGCCCCGCCCCCGCAGCGGCCCGACAGCGCGATGCACTCCTTGTGCGCGCACGCGTTGCACACGCTGCACAGGTAGCCCTGCGCACGGACCGACCACGTCACATCACTAAAGCCGCGGCCACACATTGGAGATAGAACTAAGAGAGGTAGGGCATAGCGAATCTTCGCACGAATCGAGCCCGGCCGGGGAAGGACCTCCACCCTATAGAATACCCATCGATCATACCCAAAGATCTCCTACTTCAAACTCTTGTTAATATAAATACATTCAAATGTGAGTTTGTTACAAGTTAACACACTAAAACTATACTCGTATTTGCCCCATGCAGGAATAATGGCACAGGTCGACACAGTTTACCTAGATTTTCGAAAGGCCTTCGATAAAGTAGACTACAAAATTGTACTAGAGGTATTTGGCTTACTACTTTGTACTCTTATATAGTACTACATAATAAATAATACATGAAAATTGTTACCGTGGTTCAGTTCTGGGATTAAAAATAGGCCGCTGGGATTAAAGATCGTGACTTAGTGGGATATTCCTGTAACATTAGGCGTACCTCAGGGCTATATTTTGGAACCTCTTCTTTTTCTACTATCAGTTAATGATTATAATGACGTTCTTTCTGAGTCGATATAAACATGTATTAATTGCACTTTACCTGAACGCTTTACACAATGGCACCGAAGTGGTCTAAATCACTCACCTGGAATATTCGTCCCTTGAGGAATTTCGAACAGTGATGACACGTCGCTGGCTTTTCAAATGTGTGTAAAACGAATTTGTGATTTGTACTTCTACAGCCAGCCGGCTCCAAGTTGTCTCTGTGAGATAAAGAAAAAAGAAATAATTGTATACCTACTCTATTTTAGGTTCGCTTAAAAACCCACATCTTCCGATATTCCAGGCGAGTGCCAGCTTTAGTTAATTGATCTGTACTAGTACTGGTTATTCTGTTTACCGCAGTTCAAGTGTTCACGCTGGGCAGGCGGATTTGCGAGCGCAGGGCGTAGCTACTTGGTCAGATGACGCAGTTACGCGGTAAATGGTGCTGGTTATACCGCTACTATTCGCTTGCCAGAGCCTGGTCTGTTATTCAGCAGGATGCACCACGGGAGGATGGCTTGGAGCGAAAAGACGATGAGTTGCTTCCTTACATATCCTTTTTAGAGCAGTTCAGGTGTACTCACATGGCGTCCCGTATCGCCTTGACCCACTTGCGCTTGCAGTCGTCGGTGCGCGCGTACAGCGTGAACGTGGCGTCCTTGGTGCGCCGCACCAGGTAGAAGTGCGACGCCCAGCGCGCGTCCCCCCGCAGCGTCCTCCTACCGCACCCCTCCTCCACGCGGTACTCGGCCAGTCGCACCCCCACCCGGTACGAGTACTGGTTATCCTGTACAATGGAAATTATAAACTACAGTTAGTAGAGTTTATTCTACAGTGCGCTCTGCTCTTGCGCCAGGGGCTACGCACGAGATAATGATCACCTAAACTACAGTCCGCTTTAGTTGAATCCCTTTCAGTCCAATACATAATGTTTAAAGGCTCATTAATACTTTTTTATATGTAACTGTGTAACTGTATGAGAGTTTATTCACAATTTTACCAAATGGTAAGTAACAATCAAGAAGAAGATAGAGCACGCGCAGACAGTAGGTGCCTATTCACTTTACACCGACTTTACTATACAGATTGTAGTGATTTGGTCAAACACAGAACTCATACTTGTTTACTGTTGACAAAATAATGCTCCTGTAATGAATATTTTTTGTATGATGCTTCGACGACGAATCTGTTTGATTATTCTGTTAACGAATATTTTTTTGACAAATGCTTAAGTTTAGATAATTGTATGCAATCTGCGATCGACATTTTGTTGGACGATGTGAGCTACGAGAAAACTCTAACTGAACATTATTTTAAAACTTTGGTCCTTCAAGCCGGACAACGACTCCAAAACATGCACAATGATACAAATATTCACAATAGCACTTAATTAAGGTAAATGAAGGTTGTCGTACCTTAACTGGCTTGCAGAGCAGCATAAGCTTGTCGAACACGAACACATATCGGGTTCGCAGCTTCTGGTCCTCGTGCGCCTTGACCTTGAGCTCGCCGTCCAGCAGCAGCCGCCCGTACGCCGCCAGCCCCGCGCCGCCCGCGCCCAGCGCACCGCCCTCCCAATCTATTATGCTCTCCTGGTACACACGATGCAAATCTCAGTTATTCTCTTTTCAAAAAATAATCTAAGATTTGCCTCGCTTGGCCACTCAGGGCCGCCCTCCCAGGGTATTATGCTCTCCTGGTACATGCGATACAACTCCCAGTTATTTTCTATTTTCAATAAATAAACAAATAACCCAAGACTTGCCACGTTGGGCGACACAGCACCGCCCTCCCAGTTTATTATGCTCTCCTGGTACACACGATGCAACTTTCAGTTATTCTCTTTTCAAAGTCAGCATTTTTTTTTTACCAAAGAAATAAAACGATTTCAATACGGCGAAAATGGGACCAACTAAAAAGTATACCCTTCGAACAAAAAAGAATTTTTCAAATTGGCTCACAATTCTTAGAGGTATTCTTCTTATTCACTCATGTTTAATGCAAGGAATACCATTTACCTGTACTTTAGCGAGCAATGCGAGCACTTCGCTGTCCCTCTTCACCTCGTTGATGTACTGCGCCACGTCAACCATGGCCTCCTTTGCGCGCTCCAGACCTCGGAACTCCTCATGATTCTAAAATTAAACGTTTAATTCTTATTAACTTTGACATGGTATCGAATTACGAAAGAGGTTGTAATATCATGCAACCTATGAAACGGAAAACAAAAGAAGTCAGGCTGTTGCAACAAGTACACGGAGACTACCAGCAGGCAGCAGTCACATACCTACTAGGCATAGCGTGAAGCCAACGTGCTGCCGTGCATCTGCCGTGGCTGCCGCAGCCGACATTTTGTATTATACTCGTAGCTACTTGGTGGGTGAGGGAGCAGGGCACCCATACAACGATATAATATTCTAGTCGCTGTCTCAGTCAGGCTAACGTAACTGTAGGCCACCAGTTACATATAGTAGGGAGCTAAGCGTAGGGATGTAAGGGAGCGGCCTATCATCTTTTCGCTCCAAGCCAACCTCACCTGCCCGTGGTGCATCCTGCCGAATAACAAACGAGGCGCTGGTAACCGACTGGTGGCGGTATAACCATCACAATTGAAGCCGTAGCTAAATACTAAAGACCGGTGACGGGCAGCAGCGTCACCGGAGCAAGAAGCTACGCCCTGCGATCGCCAACCCGCCTGCCCAGCGTGGCGATTATGGGTATGTCCTCCAGATGTTTGCACTAAGTGGTGAACAACTTTAGAGGCCTATATCCAGCAGTGGACTGCAATAGGCTGATGATGATGATGGAAGCGTAGTGTCACATGCCAGTTGCGTCAGTGGTGCGCCGTTGTAGACTAACACCCGTATTCACAAACGATACTGTGAGGTCTCACAGTGCGCGCGGACGCACAGGTACCCTAAAACCTATTCATAAACGACACTTGAGGGGCGGTCGGCCCTGTGCGTCTCTTAAAATGAACGCATTGGTAAAATAGCTAGCGACCTATTTTACGCAACGCATAGGGTCAGTTTCTGCACAGATTAGGTACGTCAAAGTTTTGGTTTTGCTAAATTGAGGTTGTTTTTGTTCTAACGATGGATAATATTATGAAGAAGAGTTTGATAATTATATCAATGAGCAAGCAGAATAAACATAAGAAAAGTGATACGGGATTTTAAAGATCCTTTTGATTAGGTATTATTGCAAGTAGGTTTGAGTTTATTATGTAAACTTACAATAAATCTGTAGAGAATTAATTAATTAAATGTAATTCTGTACATGAAATATATTTTCAGTTAGTTTCAAATATCCATACTAATATTATAAACTAGCTGTGCCAGCGGCGTCGCTCGCGTGGATATCGGGTTTCAAAAATAACGGACTTCCATATAATACCCATCTATACCTTGTGCCTAAGTTTTAAGTTAGACCTCAAGCAATACATTGGTGAAAACCGCATTCAATTCTATGCAGTAGTTTTCGCGTAATGCGCGTTCAAACATACAGGTTTAAATTTCTCGCGTTTTCCCAACACTTCCCGTCACTGCTCCGCTCCTATTGATTGTAGCGTGATGAAAAGTATCCTATAACCTGCCCAGGAGTATGAAGAATAATTGTACCAAGTTTCGTCAAAATCTGTTCAGTAGTTTTTTTTCTATAACGAACATACAGACAGACAGACAGACAGACAAAAATTTTACTGATTGCATTTTTGGTATCAGTATCGATCACTTATCATCCCCTGATAGTTATTTTGAAAAAATATTTTATGTACAGAATTGACCTCTCTACAGATTTATTATAAGTATAGATGGGAAAGTGTGTCTGTCTGTCGGCATGTTTGTCTTTCTTTCACGGCAAAACGGAGCGGAGTGACGAATTGACGTAATTTTTTTAAGTGGAGATAGTTGAAGGAATGGAGAGTAACATAGGCTACTTTTTGCCCCTTTCTAACCCCCTACTTCCCTAAATGAGGGGCAACGCGGGCGAAGCCGCGGGCACAGCTAGTATTCAATAAAACAAAAAATATTATTAGGTAAATGTTTTTATTTTCCAGTTTGTACCTATCTTTAACAATTCAATTTCAAGAACACTTTTTCAAATTGTAAATTATGTATCATATCTTCATATTCTAATAAATTATATTGTCTGGCAATCAAAACCTTCTCTCTTTGCATTCTCAACTGGTGCACCTCCTGGTCATGTTTCATATTTGTTGTGTTGCATTTTATTCTGGTCTCCGTCTCACTCAAAACTACCTGAAAGCAAATATTTATAATCTTAAAAATCTCTCAATAATGTATTTTGTAGAAGGTACACACAGCCACAGTATGAACAAGATAGATAGATAGATAGAAACTCTTTATTGCACTAAAACACAGACATTACATGAAAATACATTACGGACAAACCAAAGTACACTTTAGGTGGTCTTATCCTTATAGCGATCTCATCTAGACAAATACATAAATATACCAAGTACCTAATATCATAATTCTATAAACATATATAATACAATAAATATTCACTTAAATAAATTATGCATAACACCATTATACATACATGTACAATAATATTTCAATACATATTAAAGACAAGTTAAATTAAAATGTAAGATTTTAAATATTACTTACTAGTGCATGATTTGAAATCATCATCTTCAGCCTATAGCAGTCCACTGCTGGACATAGGCCTGTCCAGTTGGTCGCGACTTAGGGGAAACATCTGGAGAATATACCCATAATGGTTTGAAATGTTTCATAGATATTAGTTGTAAATGGACCTCATTCTCATTGATTTCTTTCATATCATCTACAAAATAAAACATAAGTATATATTTTATATATTAATTAGAAACATTATCTCCTATTTGTTATTATTTTAGTAAATTTAAAGTGTAAAATGTAAAATGTAAAAAATAAAACTTTGGGCATACTCTTTCTCTAGTACCAATTGGTTACATTTATGAATGGACAAATTGTATGTATACAACATTATCCACCGTGAAGCCTTCTGGGGGTCCTCAACCAGTACGTTTCATGCTGAGGGATTCTTGGGAAAGCTCTTTTTTCCTCAGGGTTTTAATATTCTCCCAGCATCTTTTTAACTGATAAGCGGGCCATTGTGACACATGATTGCGAGTTGTAGGCCACTGCGAGATCCTTCCAAGCCTTCTACTTTAACTCATGGCAGCTTCATGGAACTGTAATATAAGTATACGCATTTTTAAAACTATTTACTACACAATGTTTTCATAATGAATGTTAATTAGTGAATTCATCTAACCTGATAGTTGAGTTTGGCGTAATTATATCCTTATTCATTATGACCACAAATCGACGCAACAATTACTGCAAAATCACCACAAAACACAAACTAAAACCAATTCTCACTTTTCCGACACTATTTTGTTGAGCCCGATTGAGGTTATAAAAAATGAAATGTCAAATGTCAGTCAAGGAAGTGAAGTGTGCAACAACAAATGAACCAATCACGGGGCTCTATTTTACGCTGTGCGTTTGCTTATTCAAGTGCCGCTTAAGTATTGTTTATGAATTGAAAGGCTCGCCATGTTCAACGCACTGATAAATGCCTCCCTTAACTTAGCGTTGCTGGTCTCCTTAGATAAGTATCGTTTGTGAATACGGGCCTATGACACATTTGCTCACATGCCGAATTTGTCCTTTAATGTGTGGACTTACACAATGCTATCGACAGCACTGTACAAGACTCCAATTTATAGATGGGTTCAGAACTAGCTGTTGACCCGAGAAGAAAGAAGAGTAGTTATTGATGTGACATTCACTGCGCTGCTCCTGGCACCTGCCCAGCACCTGTCACAAGCTCACCGGCTGCGTCTCGTGCACCAGCTTGTCCAGCAGCAGGTGGTACTTGAGCACGCGCTGCATCGGCACCGACAGGATGTCGCGCAGCTGGATGCGCCCGTCGCTGTGCTCCTTCTGGCATTTCTGGAACAAAAACACTATCAATCAATCGACAGCCTTGGTCCGTCCATAGCTAGACGTGGGCCTCCTATAAATTGCGCCACATTTCTCTATTCTGGGCTACATGCGGTCACTGCTAGGAAGGTCATCGGTCCAACAGGTTCAAGGCATCTTACACTATGTCTATGTATGCAGCCATCACACCAAGACTCGTCTGCTCCATCGTTTGTGCTATTGAGTAATTTCTTGACAGAAATTCCCTGTAATACATTTTGGGCTGAGCCCCAAGAACGTCTGACTCTTAGGTAGCACTTGCAACCTCTAGGCCAACGAGGCATTCAAGATGGACAGATATTGCTTATTACACAAACAACTTACATCAACAAACAAGAACAGGACATTTTGTAGTAGCTATTATTATTGAAAAACAAACAGGATAATAATCTTCAGTTAATAATTATGGCAATAATAATGTCTTTTATCACTTACAATATATGACATTTCCTGACGATGGATAGGTATAGTTATTGGTACTAAATATTATAGTCTTTCTGTACATAAGAAACCAACAAGCATAGAAGAATCCAGAAGAATTCATGGTTTGGGCAGCGTTTAGGAAACTTCGTCGAGTCTTCTCATCGGAGTCGATTTCACAATGCCTAAAGAAGAAAGTCTTATTAGTGCGTCCTACCAGTCATAAGGAGCCGAAACTTGGACACTCACGGTACCGCTAGTCCACAAGTTCAAAGTCTTAAAAAGCGAGCTATGAAATGTGTTTCTCTCCAACCATTAGGGCGTAACGAGGTTGCACCCACCACACCGTTACGCTCGCCAGGTCTCCTTCGACTTTCGTCTCGCAGTCGCATTCTTCATCGCTCGCTAGGTCTCCTCCGTCTGTTGAGGGTACGTACCGCCAGCTGCTTGCTGAAGGTGCTGTCCTTGGCGTCGAGCGTCTTGAGCGTGTCCTGCGCCTGCGTCAGGTTGGAGCAGTAGTCGCCGTAGAGCAGCAGCCGCTCGCGCCACGCCAGGAACACGTCGGCGAGCCTCGCAGAGTGCGGGCATGGCTCTGTTGAGGGTACGTACCGCCAGCTGCTTGCTGAAGGTGCTGTCCTTGGCGTCGAGCGTCTTGAGCGTGTCCTGCGCCTGCGTCAGGTTGGAGCAGTAGTCGCCGTAGAGCAGCAGCCGCTCGCGCCACGCCAGGAACACGTCGGCGAGCCTCGCAGAGTGCGGGCATGGCTCTGTTGAGGGTACGTACCGCCAGCTGCTTGCTGAAGGTGCTGTCCTTGGCGTCGAGCGTCTTGAGCGTGTCCTGCGCCTGCGTCAGGTTGGAGCAGTAGTCGCCGTAGAGCAGCAGCCGCTCGCGCCACGCCAGGAACACGTCGGCGAGCCTCGCAGAGTGCGGGCATGGCTCTGTTGAGGGTACGTACCGCCAGCTGCTTGCTGAAGGTGCTGTCCTTGGCGTCGAGCGTCTTGAGCGTGTCCTGCGCCTGCGTCAGGTTGGAGCAGTAGTCGCCGTAGAGCAGCAGCCGCTCGCGCCACGCCAGGAACACGTCGGCGAGCCGCGGCGCGCCGCTGCCGGGCACGCACGCCTCCGTCGCCAGCTTCAGCTGCCGCAGCAGGCCCGAGTGGGTGTCGTGCAACTCCTGGATGAATTAACAAATAAATAAATAACCCAAGACATGCCACGCTGGGCCACACAGCGCCACCTAGCCCCAAACTAAGCCGAAGCTTGTACTATGGGTACTAGACAACTGATAAACTTACTTAGATAATATTTTTTTTTGTAAATAAATACATATTATACATAGAAAACACCCAGACCAATACATACAGACATGTTCATGAACACAAATGTTTGTACTGTGCGGGAATCGAACCCACGACCCTTGGCTCAGAACAGAACAAATTGTATAAGTTCTAAGAGAGGTACCTAGGGCATAGCGAATCTTCGCTCGTATTGAGCTGCCCGTCCGGGAAAGGACCTCCACCCTATGGAATACCGCAGCCAAATGACCTCCGGGTCGTGTTCCTGCTGGTGAGTAGGGTCTCCGGAGCTCGTGGGGGTTAAGGTTGGGCCGGCATGGCAGTGGCAACTGACAGGTAACTAACCAGTTACTTGCCAGTTGTCAC
Organism: Conogethes punctiferalis; assembly: GCA_031163375.1. Classification (NCBI taxonomy): domain Eukaryota; kingdom Metazoa; phylum Arthropoda; class Insecta; order Lepidoptera; family Crambidae; genus Conogethes; species Conogethes punctiferalis. The sequence goes on along the minus strand of CM062078.1, from coordinate 2,164,297 downwards.
AGCGACTTGGGCTTCTCTTTCGCTTTCCATCAGGCGTAGGGAAGCCATTATGTCGAGCTACTATAAAAAAAAAGAAAAAAAAAATAACTCTAGACTTGCCAGGCCACACAGCGCCATCTAATTCCAAACTAAGTTGAAGCTTGTACTATGGGTACTATACAACTGATAGACTTATTAATACTTTTTTTTGTAAACGAGCTGACCCGGCGCACTTAGTATTGCCATATTTATTAACTAAATTATTTTTCATAATTTTTATATTACACATTTTAATAACGTGTGGCCCAGCCACGGCCCTTATGTTAAAAACAGTACCATAACGTCCGTGAAAAGATTGCCGACCGGAAAGACGGACAATCTTTGTGGAGACAGCTAACTTGTACATTACATAATATGTATTTTAAGACGATACGCATACGATGCATACTGTTTTAAGACGATTCAGTAGGACCGGAGACCAACACTTGCGTTGGTCTCAATGTGCTTTCCGATGCAAGGTCAAATATCATCTAAGCTCGAAAAACCCGACTCGGGTGCTGTTACATAGTTTTACTCGATTTTGAAATATACATAAGCTATCCGTTAATAATAATATTCAGATTCTCGAATAAAATTGCCCAACCGCTTGAAAATTTTATGAGGAAAATTTCCAATTTGGCATTCGTCGGAATACTTTCCTTTTAAAGTTGGTCGTAATCGTAATGTATTAATAGCGTATTACTTCGGTTATGTATAAAATACCAGAACGTAGAGTAGGTAAATGTACTCTACAAAGCTGAAATGTTCAGAAATATATAAAAGTCGGCAGCTGGAAGCAGATTTTGCGAAAGCGGTAAATCATAGAGACGCGTGTGTAAACACAGACGCTCGAGCTCGTCGCAACGTTTAACTGGCTCGGTGGCTCAATTGGTAGTGACCTCTGCCTTCTGAGCCAAGGGTCGTGGGTTCGATCCCCACACATTATAAACATTTGTGTGCATGAACATTGAACATGTCTGTTTGTATTGGTCTGGGTGTTTTCTACGTATAATATGTATTTATTTACAAAAAAAAAATTATCTAAGTATGTTTATCAGTTGTCTAGTACCCATAGTACAAGCTTCGGCTTAGTTTGGCGACTAGATGGCGCTGTGTGGCCCAGCGTGGCATGTCCTGGGTTATTTATTTAAATCCATAAATATGTGGGCGAATCTCACCTTTATACCGAAGAATATGACTTGCAGCTCCAGCGGCTTCAGATACGGCGTGAGCGGCCTCAGGAAGTACTTTATTATCTTGCTCAGCACGTCCACGTAGTTGCATTCTGTGTCCACCAGCTCCCGTATAACGTAATCCCTTTTCTCTAGACTGTGCGACGATGTCGCTAGCTGGAATACCAAATGATTAGTAAATGGATGAAAGGTTTTTTTAATTAGTGCACAAGTTTCACGCTGTACACCAGTTATTATAGCCAGTTATTTTGATAGTTCATGTCAAAGGTCAACTTGAAATGATCTAGAGACGATTTCTTTTTAATTGGCGCTGGTCTATACCAGCGATAGTAATACAGCTGGAAATTGGTGCACTAACAAAATTGAATATAATGGTACTTCAAAAATGTATAGAGGCGAAGCGTGTAAACTGCTATTTACGCGAGCTCAAAAAAATAAAAAAAACACATTCTAAAACGGAAAACTTACTAAAAACATGTGTATCGCTAAGACTTCCAATTAACTAACTACAAATGGATATAATTTTTTGAAACAAACGTAGAGTAACGTGTTTATGAATAATTCAGCGAGTCGGACGGTGCGGAGACTTTTACCCGCGCAGGCGGAGGAATGTCATGGATGAGGAGCCTGGCGACGCTGCGCAGGCCGCTCTTAGCGTTTAATCCGGCTTCTCATCCATGAAACATTCTTCGTTGATACACTGCTTTTTAGTGCTATCTTCATTTTATTGTTGCTAACATCGGTACGTGACGTGATGAATACGATAACGCCCGTTTCGTTTCTAGCGGGGGAGGAAAACGGCTCGAACCGCGTCTGTACGGACTTGGATTTTTGTACGGTAGCTAACTGAACAGGATAATCGTGCTGCTTGATCCTTAACATTATCGTGTTAAGGACTATAGTCGAAAGACCCAATTCTATATTAGACGAGGACATGCGAGAATTTGACAAACAAATCTTATTAAAAGAAAGTAGATTTGCGTGTTTGCGTAGGTTTATCTCGATTTGATGAATTGTTACGATGACAATAAGATAGGGATGTACATTATTCATATCTTGTCAACTTACACAAAGATTTCAGCTTACCGCGCATTAAAGTTGAAAAACATATACAATTCAAAGGCATGTTTAATTTATTAGAATGCATATTGAAAATTGTTTTGCTATTTTAATGACCTGGTGACGTCAGTTAGGCCGTGTGCTGTAGTCAGAAGGTCAACAAATAATAACGGACCGGGTATGTAATGTTACACTCGCACACATATCAAGTACATAACAAAAATGTGTCAAAATAGTATTATAAACTTTATGCCTTGAACATTCAGTCGAAAATAGATTGGAGAAATTTAACTGAAAAGGGTACTAAACTATGTTGGTTTTGTACATACACGGGCCAAACCGAAATGACATCGTGGATTATGATTTGATTGATCCTATCAATCAGTCTTTTTATCTTTTGGAGTTGGCTATCTTTGTAGGAGATGTATGCAATAGATATGTGACGTTTATTTAGTGAAATTGCAAGGGAACTCAACATTGAAAACAGTACAATTATACCTACAATAGATAATATCATATTGTTTACGTAAAATTTCAATCATATCAGGAAAAATTTAATTTAAACCGAGTTCAATATGACGATCGACGTTTAATGGGACATTTATAGCGGCTAATAAAATATATTTTCAATGCCACGCCATTTCAAAACGTTTTAAGATTATATCCGATTCGTGGAATCTATAAAGTACATCGACATCGATAGTGCTAGTTTGAACTAAAATTGTGTTTTTTTCAATATTAGGTAGATACACGTTATTCTCTCATACAATAATGGTATCTCTCTAATCATACATAGGAAATTAATGCGCCTAATATAAACAATACAATCAAAAATAGAACTGTAAACGTTACTCTACGAAGATTCGCACTAAGTGTATCAAACACACGTGCTACCTTTAGCATCGGCGATTCGTAAAATGCGCGTCGTATAGTCGGAAAAAGGTGAAGTAAAGGTCTCTGCCCACTACACCGTATCATACCATGGCCGTGCTATGAACGTGTCAGACAAAAAAAGTATTCTTTGTATTGAATACTATGAGACGATGCCCATTAGACCGTTCCGTCACCGACCAACACCGTCGCGTGCCATGCACGGACAGTTAAGAATTGTCAGGCAGAATATTTTGCTGGTGTCGATACGCTCCGCGCACGGCACGCGACGGTGCCAAACCGCTGTGCGCAGGCGGCGAGCCGGTGAGCAAACGGGTTCTAGCCGCGTATGCTGTGCGTATGATGATCGTTATAAAAGCGTTACCAACGCCTCTAAAATTTGTGTTTCTATTTAAAATGTCATTGTTAAAGTTTTTCAATCAATTACATATTGAATTGGAATTGAGACATTCGGAAATACTGCAAAAACTTTTCTTCATCATTAACTAAATGCCAAAATAATGTCCAATATTCCCCTTTGGTTTTTCGTTCTTTTATGGAGTAGTGAATCCAGTAGCGTCGAGGTCTTCTAAGCCATATTTAGTGACGTAAAAGCACACGTCCGCTACAGTCTGATATGCACATGAGAATGACGGATTCCGAATCAACTACGTTACACACGGACATCGCACGGGTTGCATGCGGTCATCATACGTCTTACAAACGGGTAAAGAACGCGGTCGATCCGTTCAGTGGGCAAGGTAGACCGTGTCGTATTATTTTCGTGTCTGACACGTTCATAGCACGGTCATGGTATGATACGGTGTAATGGGTAGAGACCTTAAAGCAACACTAATACAGTCGCCGACGCCAAAAGTACCACGCGTGCTGCGTCCTAAAGGCAAAAAAGCAAATAAAAAAAAAAGAAAACCAAAAAGGTGCGCATACTGTGTTGAAAGCGGGCGGGTGTTGCACGGCGGCGGGCAGGTCGCGCGCCGCGCCCTTGACGGCGCAGAGGTCGTGGTAGATCTCCTCGTCGTGTATGCGCGCGCAGTAGCTCGCGTACTCACCCACGTCGCCGCCGGGCGGCGCGCCGCCGCTGCCAACCGCCGGACAACGTCAGCAACTCAAACGTGCGCGTACGGTCGCTCGGACATGGTAAGGCAGTGACTGATCTGAGCGTTCCATTGCTAAACGGCAAGCAGCAAGTCAGCATTTCAGGGGGACGCTGACTTCAGGTAATTCCAGAAAAGGCAAACACGCCGCGAATCGGTCATCGCGCCCTTAAATTCTCGTTGGTGAGACAAGCTGTTTTGGCACGTAGCTGACCTCATACAGTATATCACGTTGACGACGATTTTTAACATTTTTGTTGCACGCTAACGCCATCAAGTCAATGTAATCCAGGTGCCAAAACATCCTGACTGAGTAACAACAAAATCTCCAGTTGGCATGAAATCACTTGGGCTTCGCCAGCCTCTCGACTCGGGGAGTGCGAGATAGGAGTCTATTGTTCCACTTCCAGTACATGCTTCGAATGAGATAACAAGTGCGTGTATCTAGGAAAATGGAGCGGCAACATTTTGATACGGAATTCGCGCGTCAAACGCGTAAGCTAATTTGATGCTAATTTGCCTCTTCTGGGCAAGGCCTCTGAGGCCACGCGCGTCTGTACAGTATACATTGCGGTTTGACACTTTAATTTAGTAGGTATGTATCCGTACTGTTGGAGTGACAGAGAATAGTCTAGGGCCCAGACCATAAGATGCGCGTATTACCGCAATGGACCAACTAATTAATAAAATTCATTACCACTCTAACACCACACCTCACTTGGAATGTCGTAACAAAAAACGCTCGCCTCAATGATCAGTCATCACCTTTACCAATACTTTATCTTCTATCCACCATATAAACAAAACGTATTCCGTTCTTTGGACGAACGGTAGGTTATACTGGCTATGTCCAAGCGAACCTAACTCTACTTCCGGATCCGCACTCAACAAATCCTCGCCGTCGCGTCGCTAATCAGCCGACGCGCTGGTGTTGCTAATCAAATTCGTGCCATTCGAGTTCCAATCGGTAACATTATTGAGTAGGAAGGCGAAACCAAACGTTGCAAAATGCATAAAACTTAGTGAAATTTAATAGCAGCGTTCTCGTTTGACCGAGATTTGCATAATGACAATAATGATGGATTAAAATGGCGATAAGATTAACGGTGAAATGAAAGAAGATATGCTACGTTATTTTGCGGTTGAGACTTGTTTATTTTAAACTATTAGTTTTAATCAAAAATTGGTTCAATCTACCCATCCACCATTTTCACTTTATAAGTCCACTTCAAAGCTTATTTCATGAATAACAGATATGGTATCATCATCATCAGCCCACATCAGTCCACTGCTGGACATAGGCCTCTCCAGCAGTGGTTATGGTATATTAGACTCTAATTCGCCTGATGGTAAGTGATATCGTAGCCGTTCGGAATATGAAGGTAGAGGTGATCCAGCTGTTCGAGTGTTCAGCACTTGCACCATTATAACGGAATGTTACGAAATATAACTAACCGATAACCATCGATGTACTAACAAGCGTAAATAGAACGCCAATGGATGGTGATGAGAGCGTTGTCAGCACGCTTATACATTGTTTATTAACACAACTAGACCATATGCTAGCGATTTGGGTGGCCAGACGTCGGGATTTTCCCAGATTGGTTCCAGTTAAGCGGGTGCAGGGACCGTCAAGGCATTGTTTTGTATTCATTGCAGATAGAGTCTTTTGTGTAAAGTTAAAATGGATGTTATGATTACTTTGCAGACTTTCCTTCTTACAATAAAAACCTTTAAAAGAAGAACCTTATCGCTATTAAAAATTTTGTCGTATCTACAAGATGCTCTCGGATCTCGAAGGAATTTTGTAGAACTTGTCTTATATTTTTGACTGTATATGTATATGCCGAACCTATTTTAATAGTCTTTCTTTGTTCTTCAACAACACTTGATTGAGCAAATCTTTATACAAATTTTATAGAATAACATTGCACCCTATTTGTTTCCGATAGAAAACGTGGGGGAATTTATAATTAGATTAGACTGGACTCGGCTTACGGCGATTTCGTGAATTGATTAATAATGTTTACAAGTTTTTTGCAGCAATCTCCTTTCGCGTGGTAATTGGATGCGTTTGTTTATTGAGCGGGGATCCAGATGATAGGATAGATAGAATCCTAGCCGCGCACACGCATACCAACACACTGGCGATCACTGGTTTGAATCGTCAATAGATTGGTTTCCTTGCGTATAGAAAATCAATTTCAAACGTTTACAAGTGTCAATAACTATAAATTTAAAGGCATAACATAACACCTTCCTCATAAGCGATAACGGTAAAAGGCTAGGCTATTAAGGTGCGTTCACCAAACAAAACGTTTCATCTCGAAGGTGCGACACGTTCTACCGTTCATGAACAAGGTGATACAGTTTTTGCATAAAAAAATAAAAACACTCTTCTAAAAAGCAGTCGTTATGTGGTCATACCTCGTATCAAGCGAGCTAACATCAATATATGATCGCGAAAACAGTTGAGCGTGAAAACGCCGTCCCAAAGCTGTTCTTTACATATCCGCGAGATAAAAATATCAATAACGTTCTCAGAAGTACCCGTGTGGACACTTATCATATCAGTTCAGAATAAGTTAGCATAACGATACTCTTTACATTCGGCGAGTTTTTAGAATTCAGAATTCGTCACAGACGTTATCTGTTTTTACTTGAGCAAAATACATTCGGTTACACTTATTATTAATTCACATAGTAATTAGTTGTGGCGTAATGGTCTTGGTTAATGGTTTTAAAATGATTTGGATAATTTTGTTATCGTTTAGGTATAAGTTAAAAACGATTTTCCAACAAAAATGTGTATAATGTGTAAATACTAAATGTTTTCGGTAAAGAACAGCATTGGCACCGACTTCGCTAGTACCCGTCGGAATACGAAACAAAAAAATGCCTTCATAAATTAGTAATTGCTGATTTCGAAACTGCAATTAATGTTCCGAAAAAATGCGAGCCTTGATTGTTTGATTGTTCGTAACTTCCGGCGGATACTATTACGTTCGCAATGATATCTGAGGCCACCTCGGGCATCGCTGAGGTGAACTTGACATAGCAGAGGTCCTCGTATATTTCCTCGACGCGGTCCTCGCACGTGGCGCTCGGTATCGTGAACTGCACCCAGGGCACTTCGCCCCCGGCCGGGGCCGCCGCGTCCGCGCGCTCGCCCATGGAGTAGGGCGGCGCCTCGAGCGAGAGGGACACGCTTGCGCTACTACAAGTTACCAATCATTTGCACAATTTGTTCAGATCATAATTCACCTAAGAATGTCAAATTAAAAGTTGAATATGGTACTTACACAGATTGCAGGTCTTTGTAGATGTCTTCTTCGGACTGGGTCCTATGTGCTGAAAAGGGTCTGTAAAAATAATAATATAACAGTTATTTGTACACATAATACTCAATAACCTTGCAAGTAATATAAAATGTAGCCATTAGCGGGCATCAACAATCCAATAGATTTATTTCATTTGATTTTTCAGCAGTTAAATTTGGCTAAGTAGTAGTCAAACGAACTTAGCATAACTTATGGGCATATTCTCGGGGATCTCTAATCTCTTATAACCGAGGATGAGACAGCAATGATACATAATATGCTGTTGGCTGGTATAAAAAGCATACAATAGACAAAATCTAATATTTTATAACTGAGCCCTGTCACCATAATCAAGTAAACGCAAATAATAGGCTAATAAAAAAAAAAATGTATAAAACAAAGTCGCTTTTCGTTTCTGTCTGTCCGAATGCATGCATAGATCTTTAAAACTATGCAACAGATTTTGATGCATTTTTTTAAATAGATAGAATAATTCAAATAAAAAAAAACTTAAGTTACACTCACTTGACATTTTTCACCTGCGCCTTGGGACACTGGCTGAGCTTGGCCAGAGTGCACAGCACCCGGTGGAAGTTGGACAAGTCAAAGAGCATCGAGGGATCGAACAGGTCCGTCTCGCGGAGCTCAAACACCTCATGGCATGTCCGCAGAAACACTTTAATGTTCCGCATGCACAAGAACTGTGGACAATGAAGTTATACTCTTTTGAACACAACTCTTTTAAACATAAACTCTTGTCTATTTACACACATTGTAAATTAATTATTAAGAGCATTTACACAGTTAATACACAAGTCCAAGGTCACATGTTAGCTTCACTTTTCAGTTATTTAACAGTTAAATAACACTACTGTACCAACATACAGCTACACTACATTTGAATTGTAAATGTGTTTGTTTATGAGTAATTAGCAAAGTAAGTGAAGGGCTTCCAAAATATGTTTTTTTTTATGCAACAGTTCGCAAGTGCAAATTTATAGAGGTACATCATTTAATAAAACTGTAACTGGTATGGTAAAAATACAAAATAAAAATTTTACGTCTATAATATAGCAACATAATGTAACAAGTCCTCTGTCTGAACGCAGATTGTTTCTTGCTGAAGAAATGTTCAGATAATATTCACATGCAATCCAACATTCCAGAAAGTCAGTTACTTGTAAATAACTAAACAAAACATAATTATGACATGTCTTCCTGTGCATTGATAACTTCCATGGTTATCAACTATTACCCAATATGATAATAATAAATTTAAAACACATTTTCAGAGATCTTTATATAATTCAGATTATCATAAAGTAAAATGTACCTATATCAGTTGTAATAAAGTGTTATCAATAGTAACCTTTCCCTTGGTCAACATAAAAGAAAGTATAAATAATATGCTTGCAACGAGATGGCTATTCATTCACAAGTTTATGATGCAGATAACACCGGAACACAAACGGGGAGTACTATTGACACAGTCAATAGGGCATATCAATACTGCCATGATGCCATTCATTCACATCTCATTGCACTGCATGCATAATTAAATACCACTGATATGTAGGCTGAATGACATCTTGCCTATTCACAAATAACTCAACAAATCACATAAATGGTAATATTTCATACTTTGAACAGACAACTTTTTGTCTCACAGGAAAACACCAAAACCATGTTTGAATAAATTGTCCTCCACTTTAACAACTAACAATAAACAAAGGTGTCCATGAATTAGTCTCGCCTCATAGGCATTTAACAAACACTAGCCAAAATTATGGGTTTCGTAATAAATAGAGCGAAGGTCACAGTGGACGGGGCTCGGTTACCTGCGCCATCTGAGGCCGTTGGTTGACGTCCTTCATGTCGATGCAGCCCGGGTGCAGCACGTTGAGCAGGTTGCACAGCAGCACGCCGTCGCGCAGCGTGTACGCCAGGTCGTGGATGCTGCTCTTCTCCCAGTTCGCCTTGTGGTCCGGACGCAGCAAGCCACATCTCGTTAGCCAGGACGCGCACTCGCGCCAGAGATCCTCGCCGCCTGTCGCCATGTTTTACGCACACACCACAATGCACATCGATAGTATCAGTTCCGAGCACAGCTTTTTAATAATCAACAAGCCATCATTAAACGAGGGTTAATTGATAATTGACATACAAATTGATACAACAAACACAAGGACCCAGCCAGAACAAGATTTTTTGACAACTGGACGTCCGGCTTGCCATTGAAAAAAATCACACCTGTTTGTTTTTAAAATTCATGGCTCTGGATAAAGAATTGAGTCTAAGCGAAAGTTGTTTTTATATTTAGGCGTTTATTTTATATTAGGTGCATACTGTGTTAATTGTTCATTAACATTTTAATTAGTAACATGTGTACGTAATTTAAAATAAATGCACAATAAATTTACCAAAAAAAAGGATGACATTATGTCACTGATATTTTTGATGTAGCAACACTAGTATAGGCGGAGTGACGCGATTGCATGTCGAACGAACGATTTTTCGTGAAATTATAGTTTTTAAAGTGGATAAAAGTGAATAATTTGTGTTTAGTATAGATTTATAGGTGAGACCTTTTCTATAGAATTAATTTATACTCAAGTTATTCTTACATAAAGTAAGGATACGTCTCTTATCTATCGATGACACACCCATGTATCGTCCATTTCATTCGGTATTTTTCTAGTTTACTGCTTTTAAATAACTATAAAACATCTACAATCTTATTAGAATTCTTTGGGATCACCACTCAATTATGTCACATGGTAGAATGCATCCTGCGGAAGTCTATATTTGTGGGGTACCGTTATCCTTATTAGGTTTATTTTGGAGCATTACGTCATTGGGCATAATAGGGGAAGTATGAACACTGCGGCGACCGGCAGCTGTTTGAGTGTGAGTAGGTACCGGGCGACGGGCGTCGAGTCGGCGGAGCGTGCCGGCCGCGGAATCTGGAGCACCGTCGGCTGTAGACGGCCGCCAGTCGTATTCGAGTCGGAACCGCAGTGACTTTCCATCGATTGATAATTTCTCAGTATCTAGATAGTGCTTGTTGAATACTGATTACAACATAATACTGCAGTGCTGTTTCTTAAATATTGATTACCTACTTTCTAAAACTCGGGGTATGTGAATTCAATGTTTTAAGTTATAGTGTTTATAGAAAGCATTACATACATGAACTTGCATTGTACATATCAAATGAGTTACATATTTAGTATAATTAGGATATATGAAAGATTTTTTTCCTTATCACTTGTAATTGAACTGTAATTACTTGTGTCATGAAGGTGATTGATTTCAAGGATATTCTCAAACTTATATTGAAATTAAATTCAATACATTGTAGAATAATGTATCCATGTAAAGTAATGTATGTGAAAATAGTTGATTTGGTGGGTGAAATTGTGACTGCTTCAATGTAGTATGCAGTTGCTAGGTGAGCCACACCCATGCACATTCAATCTGTGCAGTTGCAAGTAGAGGGCATTACAGCCGGTATCATGTTACATGCATGTATTGATTACTTATGTTTGTAGAGAGTGGACTAAGTCTTAGTACATCTGACTTGTAACTTATTAAAGTATGGTTCTATATTTTGATTAAGTTAATACCCAATAACTTGTTATGTTACTGTTAACTAGTTTCTTAAATAACAAACTAATTATTTTACTAATATTATTAAAATGTCATTAGTGAATTTAGTGATTGCTTTTTATAATCCACCTTACAGCTAGCTAATATTGTGTGTTTAAATGAAATAAAAAAAAAAAATATATTTCCAAAAGACACACTTACATGATAAATAGAATTTAGCAATGGGCCCCAAACTAGGAAACCCTGTATCTTGGGAACCCAAGCACGGGTATGAAGTTCTACATCTATACTTATAATAAATCTGTAGAGAGGTCAATTTTGTACATGAAATATATTTTCAAAATAACTATCAGGGGGTGATTAGTGCTCGATACTGATGCCAAAAATGCAATCAGTAAAATTTCTGTCGGTTTGTCTGTCTGTCTAATGACAATTATACTAATGCTGATAATAATTTCTTATAAATAATTTAAATGTTCTGCCCAAATGGAAATAATTGAAAACATTCAAATGAATGACTAAAGAAGTCAAAATGACTGAATACTGGAAAAAATTATATAAAAGATTTTACCTGCATCTTTTACCTTTTTAATTATTGTACCTACATAGGTAATTTAGTGAAATAGCCAGACTTCAAAAGACTAAATCATATGGTAATTATCTCATCTATGGAGATTACATTGTTGTTGTGTGAGTCACAAGGTCACATGATGTCAGCAACGGCCACTCTGCTTTCAAGTGTGTTCTGACCTCACTGGCTGTGAATAGAAGCCAAACAATTGATTAGATAAAGTTACCTTTAAAGTAAATGCAATCGTCCATGTAAGTAATTATTAGCTAGAATTTTAGCTTGTATTTGCTATTTTTTGCAAGTTTTGGCTAGCAGAGTTTTTATTAAAGTTTGTAATCAATTAACAATGTTGATTGGTGTATTTTAGAATATGCCTGTTATGTTTAAATCATACTAAAAAGTTATTGAAATGATTGATGTAACAAACACTCATCAACATACCCTTATCAGCCAAATTTAAAAAAAAAATCTAAAGCGCAGTGAATTATAAAGCATTGAACATTTAGTTGAAAATTGTTAGGAGATCATCACAATCTGTAAAAACTGTTAAGGGTTATTTGTATCTGTTTACATCTATGGTGTATAATTTTAATTTTGAATATAACACAAAAAACCCTATGGAACCCTAAAAACTATTCTGATTAATATTGCCTTAACATAGCCTAGCAACACTTAATTGATTGCTTTGTTGCAGTAGTGACGCATCCATCATGGAGCAGATCCCACCCCCCAAGGAGGTGAAGATCCTCGAGACAGCTGAGGATATCCAGGAGCGTCGTGAACAGGTACAGAAGGAACTTTGACTTGGGCTTTATTAAGACTTAGTAAAACAAGTTGTGTTAAATTCGTGAGAACATTTTGGTTTTGAAAGTTTATTCTAGAACAGTTAAGGCTTATTTAAGGAGACGTCGGACGCTGTAGGTCGCATCTCCCGTCGCTTCGGGCGTATTTCCGTTTATTCAGGGGCGGCACTGGCGGCCCTCCGCGTCAGCCGCTGCACCCACCGCTGAGTCGCCCGTTGAACGCGTCTCTACAATTCAATGGATGATTTTTACAGTCATTACAGTAATGTTTAAATAGCTATAATATGACACAAGGACCTGAATGCATATTTTATCTTATCTTATAATCACACAAATTGTTTGAATCCAGACTTATTGTATTTTTTTGAAATAAAACATTTAATTGCATTAATTACATTATTAGTATATTTTTTCTTATGAATTTTTCAATACAATAGGTAAATCAATATATTTTAGACACATGTCAAAACTTATTTTTTAATAACAATGACATCATTCACAAAAGAGTTTTTACAACATCGAACATACCGGCCACCATGGACAGCATGTCCATCATTAAGGTCACCAAAACAAAATCTCAACAGTAACACATAGTAGCTTAACATTTAAAAGATCTTAATACAATGAAAAACAAATGGTACCATCTTACTCAAAGCTAAAAATATAAGGTTGGATTGATAATAGAAACAAGACTCTGACAAGAAGACATAAAACAAAACAAAAAAAACACCACACCGAAAGTTACTTATTAAATAAAAATATCGCATAATGCGTAGCACTTAGGTAATCACTAAGAATTGACTGCAGCTCAGTGGACTGTATTGGAGAGTTGTATTCATAAGCCCAGATACTTTATTTAGAAGCTCTCTAAATGATAGATTCATTCCAAAATTATTACCAACTACTGAGAACACCTGCCCAACAAGACCCAGCCAAGACGTGTATTTTGTGCCACTAGGCCTGAAGAATACTTGAGCAACCCATCACCTAAAATTTGACTAAATGTGTCAGCACCCAGAATTACATCCACTTTATTTGAAATGTGGAAATAGGGATCGGCTAGTTTGATATTTTCCAGATGTTGCCTGTCAAAACTTAAATTTGATGATGGTACAAAAGATGTCAAATTATTTAACACATGTGCCTTAACCGATGTATTAAAGCTGGGGTCGTGGATAGACTGAAGTTGAAAATTAACTATTGAATCTGATACAGTAGGTTGAATTGGATTGCCGACACCTGATATTAATGTTCTAGTTGGTATTTTCTTTAGGCCCAGCGATTTAACAGCGGCCTCAGAGATAAATGACACCTCAGATCCTTGATCTAACATTGATCTGAGTGTTACATGGTTTCCCGATTGTGACGTGACCTTGACAAGGGATGTAGGCAACAACACACTACTAGAATGAGAGGACTGATATGTCATAACATTATTTTTGATATCCTTCGATTTTATGTCAGATTGATTCTCGACTATGCTACCTGATATATGTAGCAAAGAATGATGTTTCTTTTTGCAAATTCGACACCTAGATATATTACGACAAGAGAACACACAATGACCCGGAACGAAACAATTGTAACAAAGGTTATGAGCTTGAACGAAAGAACGACGTGAATTAACATTTTCATTTGTAAAGAGCTTACAACGATTTAACTTATGACTTTCAGAGCAAAATGGACATACTACTGTGGTGACATGATTGACGTTAACTTGAATGGGGTTAGGTTTTTCTGGGGAAGACGATAAAAACTCTAATGAGTGAAACCTGTGCCTTAGAAATTCTTTGAATTGTGGTATTGTAGGGTAATCATCTGAACAGGTGACTCTAGCTTCCCATAACTTGCGAGACTCTAAATCTAATTTTGAAGAGATTAAATGAATTATAATGACATCCCACGAATCAATATTTACACCCTGATTTTTGAGACCGTTCAAACAATCAACTGTCGTATCTAATAGCTCTCTTATAGCTATAGAAGACTCACTGCTGACACTAGGCTGACTTATCATACGCTTAAGCAGAATATTTGTCAGATATTTCTTATTGCTAAATCTTCTATTTAGCAATGCCCATGCTTCACTGTAGTTTTCGTTAGATACAGGAATGTGTCTCAGCAGTTGTTCGGCTTCTCCCGTTAAATATGTCTTGAGGTAATAGTGTTTCTGAACATTGTCTAAATTGGGATTGTTGTGAACCAAACATAAAAACAATTCCTTGAAAGTAGTCCACTCTGTGTATTTACCACTAAAGATAGGTATCGTGATTTTAGGTAGCTTCACTTGGGACTTACTTTGACTTGTATCGTTAGCTATTGACTTGTTGTTTAGAACACTTGCAAGTCTTTCTTTTAAATCTGATTTGTAATTAATATAAAGTTCTTGTGTGTCTTCATAAACATTTTCCGTGTAGTAACTGGATCTCTTATAATTTGACACTTCCACATCCGTAACAATTGTTCTATGCGTATCCATGAACATCCTCCACTGTTCTTCCAAATGATTTAAGCGAGTTTCAATATAAGCTTCAGATATTCTGTCATTGGACGCCTTGTTGAAATTGAGCTTAGCTTTCGATATTGTTTCTTGCATTTCATGCTGTAAGTTACACAGAGGTCGCATATCCAAATCCATTTTACAAAAACTGACCTTAAGATTGGTGTTCGATACTAATCTGGCCGATGGTGACGATACACGTAGATGCTTTTTATTAGTAGCTCTCGACTTTGCGCTTCGATACAATACTCAATTAGGCTGATCGACTAGCTTCACAACATATTCAGTAGTCTACATCCGGCTATTCGTAAGGACCATGTTTGAATCCAGACTTATTGTATTTTTTTGAAATAAAACATTTAATTGCATTAATTACATTATTAGTATATTTTTTCTTATGAATTTTTCAATACAATAGGTAAATCAATATATTTTAGACACATGTCAAAACTTATTTTTTAATAACAATGACATCATTCACAAAAGAGTTTTTACAACATCGAACACAAATTATGATGTGCAAAAGTATTACTAGTGAATCTACATGCAGAAATAAACTATTTTATTTATTTTTACACGATGTATTTTCTATAAAATTTTCTATTGAACTAGGAAATAAGCCTTATCCTCACAGAATTGATGTCCGAAATCTCATTTCGTCCTTCATTTCACATCATAAACATAACTTGTTTGTAATAAATACATTGTTTTACAATTTTTTTCACACTTAAAAACAATCAGGTAGTTTAAATGTTTCTGTTTTTCAGCCTTGGTTAGGTCCAAAGTACATATAACTATATATACTAAGCCCTTAGACACATACACCCTATGTGTACAATGTACATTATCTGTAAATCCGCCAAGTCGAGCAAAGAAACGTTTATTTCAGGGAGGGGTCGAAAACCTTGAAATTCCTGTGACGTAGCAGCATCCTTCTGGTGCATGAAAAATTCAGGATATCCCTTTATGGTGCATGCAAAGTTCAATTATGTTTGGGCTTGATCAATTTACATTGATGAGTACTTTATACAATTTACTTTTTTAGTCTCCTGTTTGTTTCCTTTTCTTTTTTAATAAAATTAATTAATTTATAAACTTGTGGTAGGTGCTGAACCGCTATGAGGACTTCAAGCAAGAGGCGCGCGCCAAGCGCGAGAAGCTCGAGGACTCTCGGCGCTTCCAGTACTTCAAGCGCGACGCGGACGAGCTCGAGTCCTGGATCCAGGAGAAGCTGCAGGCCGCCAGCGATGAGAGCTACAAGGATCCTACCAATCTGCAGGTATGTATACTGATTCTTCTGTGCAGGTGTCATAGTTGATTATGTACTTACATGTCCTTGCATATTTTTTTTTTTTTATAGTGGCTCGACATAATGGCTTCCCTACGCCTGATGGAAAGCGAAAGAGAAGCCCAAGTCGCTGTGACAACGGGCAAGTAACTGGTCAGTTGCCACCGCCATGCCGGCCCAACCCTAACCCCCCACGAGCTCCGGAAACCCTACTCACCGGCAGAAACACGACCCAGAGGTCATTTGACTGCGGTATTCTATAGGGTGGAGGTCCTTCCCCGGACGGGCGGCTCAATTCCTCTACCTCTCTTAAATTAATGTAGGTTTTTAGCATTGTCACTTTGTTAATTATATGTAGTTAATGTAAACCTACTTGCTTCATATTGGCTTGTGTATTAATTGTTTACTTGATCTTAACTCTACCACCATAGAGAGGAGCCAGCATAGATTTGCGTTTCGGTATCTACCTGTAGACGTCCGACGACAGGAAGCTCTTTTCATGCAGGGGGTGCAGTTCAATGAATGATCTTTACCTTGTAGACGTTTTATTGTCCAGATAGAGCCAGGGTTGGATTCAGCTCTTATATAAAGTGTTATTTTGCCTCATTAAAATCAATAGGATGTACTATCGGCAGCCTATCAATCTTTATGTGAAAGTGTGATGTCATAATCATAGCATAATATAGCCACTTCTGGAAAAGACTATTTGAATCTCAAATTGCATTTCTATCATACACACATAGACTCACATTTATCTCCACTCGCCAGGCCAAGATCCAGAAGCACCAAGCGTTCGAGGCGGAAGTGGCGGCGCACTCCAACGCCATCGTGGTGCTGGACAACACCGGCAGCGACATGATCTCGTCCGGCCACTTCGCGTCGGAGACCATCCGCCGGCGGCTGGACGAGCTGCACCGGCTGTGGGAGCTGCTGCTGTCGCGGCTCGCCGAGAAGGGCATGAAGCTGCAGCAGGCGCTCGTGCTGGTGCAGTTCCTGCGCCACTGCGACGAGGTCATGTTCTGGATACACGACAAGGTCAGTGCCGCCGGCCGCTGGACAGCTGCACCGGCTGTGGGAGCTGCTGCTGTCGCGGCTCGCCGAGAAGGGCATGAAGCTGCAGCAGGCGTTCGTGCTGGTGCAGTTCCTGCGCCACTGCGACGAGGTCATGTTCTGGATACACGACAAGGTCAGTGCCGCCGGCCGCTGGACAGCTGCACCGGCTGTGGGAGCTGCTGCTGTCGCGGCTCGCCGAGAAGGGCATGAAGCTGCAGCAGGCGTTCGTGCTGGTGCAGTTCCTGCGCCACTGCGACGAGGTCATGTTCTGGATACACGACAAGGTCAGTGCCGCCGGCCGCTGGACAGCTGCACCGGCTGTGGGAGCTGCTGCTGTCGCGGCTCGCCGAGAAGGGCATGAAGCTGCAGCAGGCGCTCGTGCTGGTGCAGTTCCTGCGCCACTGCGACGAGGTCATGTTCTGGATACACGACAAGGTCAGTGCCGCCGGACGCTGGACAGCTGCACCGGCTGTGGGAGCCGCTGCTGTGACGATCGGGCGAGCTATAGCGACTAAACTAAGCCAGGATCTAAGCCATAACATCAAAAGTGCCGTTTTTTTATCACAAAGGTGGCAATCTAGCCTACGGCCCGCCTGATGTTAAGCGGTGATCCTTGTATACCTTTATTTCAAGTATTTATTACTACGGTTTAAATATAATATGTGAAAAATAGGCCATAAGTAATCCCAGTGGGCTCAAGCATTATGAATGTGGGTGTCCAATTGTTTTGGTCGCTTCCTACATCAAATTAAAGTCTTGAATAAATCATTGTCTATCAACTTAAATGGATGATTGAAAATATATTTTAATTTTTTTTATAAATTATTATTTTATTAATATTTATGTATGATCAAAAGGATGGCCAAATAACTGGATGAATTAATGTAGTCACTATTCACCGAGTTAACTCGTACATTTACCTTTACCTTTCTTGGCTTCACACTCATCACTAACCACTAAATAGTATAAAAGAAACTCACTTTTTTACATTTTTTAAACTATGTAACAGATTATGATGCGGCTCTATTAAATAGATAGAGTGATTTAAGAGGTAGGTTTCTATTTTCGCAAGTATCTATACAAAGTGGTAATCGCTCGTATTTTCCGTCCAGGAAACCTTCGTGTGCGCGGACGAGTTCGGCTCGGACCTGGAGCACGTGGAGGTGTTGCAGCGCAAGTTCGACGAGTTCCAGAAGGACATGGCGGCGCAGGAGTACCGCGTCACCGAGGTCAACCAGCTGGCCGAGCGACTCGTGCTGGAGGGCCACCCCGAGCGGGAGACCATCGTCAAGCGGAAGGATGTGAGTATGAGTTTATTTAAATTTGTATGATGCAATGGGATGTAAGGAAACCCATCGTTTTATTGCTCCAAGCCACCCTCACCTATCCGTGGTGCATCCTGCTGAATGGCTTTTAGACCGGCAGCGACCCCAGAACTCGATTTGGGTTGCGGGTGTCCATGGGCGGTGTCGACTGCTTACGATCAGGCAACACATTTGCTCGTCTGCCGCCTCTTGCAAAAAAAAAAAAATGGCAGACGAGGCTCTGGCAACCGCCTGGTGGCATCCATCACGATGAAAAGCGTAGCTAAATACCACGGGCAGCTGCGTCACCGGAGCGAGAAGCTGCACGCTGCGATGGACAGCCCGCCTGCCGTGTGAAAGAAAGTGGCGAACAACTGGAGAGGCCTATGTCCAGCAGTGGACTGCGATAGGCTGATGAAGATGACGAAACTTTGCACGAAGCGCTACAAATGGGGCGTTCATGGTTGTGACTGAAATTCGGTGTTGGCTCAGTATTGCTTTAAGTATTTTTAATCACTGGCTGGAATTAGGGATAACAAATTTCAACATCATCATCATCATCAGCCTATTGCAGTCCACTGCTGGACATAGGCCTCTCCAGTTGTTCGCCACTTAGGGCAAACATCTGGAGGATATACCCATAATCGCCACGCTGGGCAGGCGGGTTGGCGATCGCAGGGCGTAGCTTCTCGCACCGATGACGCTGCTGCCCGTCATCGGTCTGTGGTATTTAGCTAAGCCTTTAATTAATTGTGATGGTTATATCGCCACCAGTCGGTTGCCAGCGCCTCGTTTGCTATTTGGCAGGATGCACCACGGGCAGGTGAGGTTGGCTTGGAGAGAAAAGATGATAGGCCGCTCCCTTACATCCCTATAACAAATTTAGGAGTTGAATTTCCTGGTCGACGTCTTTTAGAGATTTCTGTGTGATTTTAAGCCATCTAGAAACCCTGTTTCCTCCCATTTAGAAGCTCTTTCATATTGTGACACTAAAGTACCTCCGTTATTATAATATTGGTCGTTAATTCGCTACTATGTGCGCAGGAGCTGAACGAGGCGTGGCAGCGCTTGCGGCAGATGGCGCTGATGCGGCAGGAGCGTCTGTTCGGCGCGCACGAGATCCAGCGCTTCAACCGCGACGCCAACGAGACCATCGCGTGGATCTCGGAGAAGGACGTCGTGCTCGGCTCCGACGACTACGGCCGGGACCTCGCCACCGTGCAGACCTTGCAGGTATGTACTATCCAAACACCATAAATATGTACTATGATTAATGGAAAAAATAGTGACCAGTACAGTTTTCACCTTCCTTTAAATGCTGTGGTAACTGACTGGAAACTGAGAACTGAAAAAAGGAAAACTGTTTTTCATTTAAACAAAAAATATGAATGAAATGAAAGTGAAAAAACTCCCACTCTTTGACGTCACACGTAATTTAAACGGGCGATATCTTTGTCTTTGTCAAAGACACTTTTAACGGCAACAGGCCTATTCATTAGGCGAAACGAATCCACTTTGCTGAGTCAATAGTCAAAAATATTGGGGAAAAACGATTGAATTAGAAAGATTACAAAGATATAGCCCGTTAAAATTACGCGTGACGTCAAAGACTGGGAGTTTTTTTGTCACAGAGTGACGTCAAAGACCCCCAGTCCTAAATTTTGACGCCTTGTAACATTGTTATTTTTTGTTTAAATGAAAAAATTAAAAATACGTGTCTAATATATTTTTATAATCTAAAATATGGACTAAATATAATGTAAATATTTTGACCCTGGAAACATCCCTATTAGCATTTATTGCAGTGGACCCTTCATTTGCTAACGTATGTTTGTCCGTACAGCGCAAGCACGAGGGCGTGGAGCGTGACCTGGCGGCGCTGGAGGACCGCGTGTCGACATTGAGCGGCGAGGCGGCGCGGCTGGCCGCCATACACGCCGACCACGAGCGCGCCATACACGACAAGCGCGACGAGATCGCGCGCGCCTGGCAGGAGCTGCTGCAGAAGGCTACGGTACAAACAGAATACCAATATCGTTATTATATTTATGTATGAGCGGCGAGGCGGCGCGGCTGGCCGCCATACACGCCGACCACGAGCGCGCCATACACGACAAGCGCGACGAGATCGCGCGCGCCTGGCAGGAGCTGCTGCAGAAGGCTACGGTACAAACAGAATACCAATATCGTTATTATATTTATGTATGAGCGGCGAGGCGGCGCGGCTGGCCGCCATACACGCCGACCACGAGCGCGCCATACACGACAAGCGCGACGAGATCGCGCGCGCCTGGCAGGAGCTGCTGCAGAAGGCTACGGTACAAACAGAATACCAATATCGTTATTATATTTATGTATGAGCGGCGAGGCGGCGCGGCTGGCCGCCATACACGCCGACCACGAGCGCGCCATACACGACAAGCGCGACGAGATCGCGCGCGCCTGGCAGGAGCTGCTGCAGAAGGCTACGGTACAAACAGAATACCAATATCGTTATTATATTTATGTATGAGCGGCGAGGCGGCGCGGCTGGCCGCCATACACGCCGACCACGAGCGCGCCATACACGACAAGCGCGACGAGATCGCGCGCGCCTGGCAGGAGCTGCTGCAGAAGGCTACGGTACAAACAGAATACCAATATCGTTATTATATTTATGTATGAGCGGCGAGGCGGCGCGGCTGGCCGCCATACACGCCGACCACGAGCGCGCCATACACGACAAGCGCGACGAGATCGCGCGCGCCTGGCAGGAGCTGCTGCAGAAGGCTACGGTACAAACAGAATACCAATATCGTTATTATATTTATGTATGAGCGGCGAGGCGGCGCGGCTGGCCGCCATACACGCCGACCACGAGCGCGCCATACACGACAAGCGCGACGAGATCGCGCGCGCCTGGCAGGAGCTGCTGCAGAAGGCTACGGTACAAACAGAATACCAATATCGTTATTATATTTATGTATGAGCGGCGAGGCGGCGCGGCTGGCCGCCATACACGCCGACCACGAGCGCGCCATACACGACAAGCGCGACGAGATCGCGCGCGCCTGGCAGGAGCTGCTGCAGAAGGCTACGGTACAAACAGAATACCAATATCGTTATTATATTTATGTATGAGCGGCGAGGCGGCGCGGCTGGCCGCCATACACGCCGACCACGAGCGCGCCATACACGACAAGCGCGACGAGATCGCGCGCGCCTGGCAGGAGCTGCTGCAGAAGGCTACGGTACAAACAGAATACCAATATCGTTATTATATTTATGTATGAGCGGCGAGGCGGCGCGGCTGGCCGCCATACACGCCGACCACGAGCGCGCCATACACGACAAGCGCGACGAGATCGCGCGCGCCTGGCAGGAGCTGCTGCAGAAGGCTACGGTACAAACAGAATACCAATATCGTTATTATATTTATGTATGAGCGGCGAGGCGGCGCGGCTGGCCGCCATACACGCCGACCACGAGCGCGCCATACACGACAAGCGCGACGAGATCGCGCGCGCCTGGCAGGAGCTGCTGCAGAAGGCTACGGTACAAACAGAATACCAATATCGTTATTATATTTATGTATGAGCGGCGAGGCGGCGCGGCTGGCCGCCATACACGCCGACCACGAGCGCGCCATACACGACAAGCGCGACGAGATCGCGCGCGCCTGGCAGGAGCTGCTGCAGAAGGCTACGGTACAAACAGAATACCAATATCGTTATTATATTTATGTATGAGCGGCGAGGCGGCGCGGCTGGCCGCCATACACGCCGACCACGAGCGCGCCATACACGACAAGCGCGACGAGATCGCGCGCGCCTGGCAGGAGCTGCTGCAGAAGGCTACGGTACAAACAGAATACCAATATCGTTATTATATTTATGTATGAGCGGCGAGGCGGCGCGGCTGGCCGCCATACACGCCGACCACGAGCGCGCCATACACGACAAGCGCGACGAGATCGCGCGCGCCTGGCAGGAGCTGCTGCAGAAGGCTACGGTACAAACAGAATACCAATATCGTTATTATATTTATGTATGAGCGGCGAGGCGGCGCGGCTGGCCGCCATACACGCCGACCACGAGCGCGCCATACACGACAAGCGCGACGAGATCGCGCGCGCCTGGCAGGAGCTGCTGCAGAAGGCTACGGTACAAACAGAATACCAATATCGTTATTATATTTATTAAACCAACGTCGAGAAAAAACTTTGCCTGCGCGATTTATTAAGGTACAGCGCCATCTGTCGGTCGACGGAAGAACTTAAAATTACACTGATCTATAGATCGCTTACAAACAGTTTACAAATATAGACATAGTCCCACAAAACTATTTAAATAGTTTGTCTGTGGGATCAGCCACAAGTCTTTAAATTAATGATAAAACTTAAGTACTAGGGTAATGTAGCCAAAAAAAAAATTAAAGCTTTCTTTTGAATGCCACTCTGTCCTGCTCCCGGCGTATGTCTTCGGGCAAACTGTTCAATAGGTATGGTATAGGTATTCATACTTATGAATTGTCAATTATACAAGCACTTGCTTGTCATAAGTCTACATGAATAAAGATATTTTTAATTCTCATTATGATGTAACTGTTATCCATACTTAGGAGCGGCGCTCGGAGCTGGAGTCGTCGTACGCGCTGCACCGCTTCCTGGCGGACTACCGCGACCTGGCGTCGTGGATGAGCGACATCCGCGCGCTCATCGCCGCCGACGACCTCGCCAAGGACGTGCCCGGCGCAGAGGCGCTGCTCGAGAGGCACCAGGAGCATAAGGTAACACTAGCTTTTGGTATTGGATTTTGTTTATTTTTTCATTACAGCATTTGTTTTTGTAGTAGCCTGACATAATCGGCCGTATTCACAAACGTTACTATGCGACGCGCGGTCGCACAGTGCCCAAAATCCTATACGTTTTTGGGTACCTGTGCGTTCCCGCGACGCATAGTGTCGTTTGTGAATACGGCCGTTAGTCTTCCCTACGTCTGATGGAGAGCTAAAGAGAAGCCCATGTCGCTGTGACAACGGGCAAGTAACTGGTCAGTTGCCAGTGCCGACTGCCGATGCAGCACTCACCCCACGAGCACGTGTATATAAAGTGTGGGATAGTAGAGTGTCTAATTCTCGTATAAATAAATACAAAAACTACATAAATAAATATATAACATATAAAATCATACATAAAACATAATATGTAACGAAGTAAAACTAAAGGTTATTGTTTGTTAAAATTAGTTACAACTGCATAACACTAGATGGCGCTGTGCCTTATTAACACGCGCAAGCATTGTGATTTTTCAAATGTATAGGTGTCCGTCTAGTAAAAATAAAGTCGTATCTTGTATCGTTATCGTCTGAAGAAGTTGGTGTTTTATTTATTGGACCTTCGAGGCCGGATGTAAAGCGGTGAAAAGGATTTCACACAGTGGCGCCACCTAGCGGTTTGAGGATTTTTACGGATTTGGAATTGCGGATTTACTAAGGAGCTGAGAGCAAGTTTGTATGGGCGTAGTAAACTGTGAGTACACTTTTATTATCTTAGTCAGGAAGTAGAAGTCAGGCAAAATTGAACCTTATGATCAAGAAAAATTTAACTTTAACAAATTGACTAGTAGTGCCTGGACTTAGAATAATTTAAGTAAAAGTGTTGAGACGGGGAATCCATGCCCGATTTTACCTAAGTGTTTACCGAACCAAAACACTTAGAAAATTTGCGCCCATACTGGACTTAGAGAATTTTGCTTACTCTCTCCTCTACCACGGGACTTGTAAATTTTTGCCAAATTTTTATCCATAACATAACAAGTACCTATCTACAATGGAATCGAAAATAAGAGCTCAATTGGACGTGTACAGTCGAATGGAAAAGGCTAAGATTAATTTCAAGAAATCTCCAAAAGACAGATTAACTACTAGCTACATTGAAACAAGAATTGATAATTTGGATGGTTTATGGCAGACTTTTAATAAACTACATGAGAAGATATTTTGTGATGTCACTGAAGTTGAATATGCTAAATTTGATTATTTTACGGAAGATTTTTATACCAAAACGGAGGAGTTATATACATATTACAAGGCAGAGTTAAAGGAAAGTTTGAGAAGATGTACTATCACCGAGACCAAGGCCCAGGAAACGTGTGGCGATGCAGACCAAGTTAACGTCCATCTTCCCAAGATAGCAATACCCAGTTTCTCAGGGAAGTACTGCGAGTGGATTACATTTCGTGATCTTTTTCTTTCTTTAATTCACAACAATAATAAATTACAAAATGTGCAAAAACTCCACTATTTAAAAAGTTACTTAACCGGTGAAGCGGAACAGTTATTACGTCATTTACCTATAACCAGTGATAATTATTCAACTTGTTGGGAACTTTTAGAAAATAGATTCAATAATAAAAAATATTTAACTAATTGCATTCTTAAAAGGTTTTTCGGACAAAAGAACATGAATAACGAAAGCTCAAGCGCGCTTGAAGAACTCTTTGATACAACCAATGAGTGCTTAAATGCTTTGAAAAATGTAGGAATTAAAACCGATAACTGGGATGTAATAATAATTTATATTTTGTCCGCAAAACTAGATAACGAATCTCGTCGGCAATGGGAGGCAAGAATTTGTGACTCAAACAACGACTTACCAACTTTGAAGCTTTTTATGGAATTTGTAGAACACAGATTTAGGTCACTTGAATTTTTGAATCCCAGAACCACGATAAGTAAACAATCTCATCATGTAGTAGCTAACAATAACAATGATAAAGTATCTGTTCCATGTTCTTACTGTACTGATATTAATCATAAGCTTGGAAATTGTAAAAAATTCGCAAACGAAACCCTCTCAACACGCCGTAATTTTGTCCAAACGTCTAACTTGTGCTACAATTGTTTAGGCGCGAACCATTCCGTCGTAGCATGCCGTTTGCCCACTAGATGTAAAATTTGCAGGAAAAAGCACCATTCACTGCTGCATTCTAACAATACCAGTGCACCAACCCATGCTCACATACCAGAGAGTAGTAACAATGTTATCGCGGCAACAGCGACAACATCAGATGATATCGACATGACCATTACCACTTGTTTCTCCAACAACAGGAGCCAAGTACTTTTAGCGACTGCTTTAGTCAGAGCAGAAACAAACAATGGGTCAACAATGACACTAAGATGCTTGCTAGACCAAGGATCTATGTCTTCGTTCGTAACTGAAAATACCGTCCAATTGCTTGGACTTAACAAGATTCCATGTAATACTATCATTTCTGGAGTAGGTAATGATAGTAATAAATCGATTGGTTCAAGATATCTAGTAAACATAACACTTCAATCCATTCACGACCCAACCTTCACCATTAAGGTGAAAGCTCACGTATTACCAAAACTTACCACATTTCTCCCTGAACGACAAGTTAATTTAGAGTTGTTGTCTCATATTCCGAAATTAACACTAGCAGATCCTAAGTTTAACGTACCAGGTCAAATAGACTTGCTGTTGGGTGCAGAAGTTTATTGCCGTATTTTATCGGAAGGGTTAATCAAGGGTCCAATTGGAACCCCTATTGCGCAAAATACACGGCTTGGCTGGATTTTGTCCGGTCAAATCTGTAAGGATCATAATATAACAGGGTCTGAAACTATAACTTTACATACCGTTAGTAATGAAGAATTTGATCTGAAACGTTTTTGGGAAATAGAATCGGATACTTACCTTACTAACAAACCTCAACTCACTCCTGAAGAACAAAGATGCGAAGACTTCTACAATCAAACTACCACAAGAGATACCACTGGAAGGTATATTGTAAAGCTTCCATTTAAAGATGAGAACCCGCGCTGCAAATCTGGGAATTCCAGGGAGATAGCCACCAGAAGATTTTTAGCTCAAGAAAGGCATTTCGCGAAGTCTCCGCAGCTAAAGGATCTGTATGCTGATGTCATTACCGAGTACCTGAAGCTTGGTCACATGGAGAAGGTACCTAGTGATGAGGTGAATAAATCTGATACCTACTGTTAGAGGAGAATAATCAACAGCTGCGGCACAGCACTATTCGCCACGCTCAAGAGTCACCGCACTAACGTTGACAGTTGAAGTTTGACACTGACAGCTGTCATAGAGCGCCCGCCATTATTACTTTTTCTCTCTCTGGTTGAATGAGTGTTTGTAATCGGATTCTGTTAATAAATACTTTCAGATTATCAATTCTTGTGTTATCACTACCTACCTCATCATGCCGTAATCAACCTTAAGAAAATTACGTCTCAGCTGCGAGTGGTTTTCGATGCTTCTTGTCGCGACGCAAACGGTGTTTCTCTTAACAGCAAGTTGATGGTGGGTCCAACCCTCCAATCAGACCTGCGTCACTTGGTGATGAGATGGATACCACACCCAATATGCTTGGTGGCCGACATAGTGAAGATGTATCGCCAAATATTGATAGCTTGTGAAGACGTAGACCACCAACGCCTGATTTGGCGTTCCGCACCTGAAAAACCATTTGAGCATCTTCGTTTGTTAAGAGTTACTTTTGGTACCGCTTCAGCTCCGTATCTTGCGGTGAAAACCCTACACCAGATTGCACTCGACGAGAGTGAGCAGTTTCCAATGGCCTCTGAAAGAATCTGTAAAGATTTCTATATGAACGACTTACTTACCGGCTGTGAAACTGTAATAGAAGGAAAGCAGATTTTTAAGGAAATGAATGAACTATTAGGAAAAGGGGGGTTTGAACTTCAGAAATGGTCGAGCAATAATGAAAAACTACTAAAGGAAATAAGCAAGAATGAGAATGAAGTAACAGAAAGCAATTTGGAACTTAAAACCGATGAAATCATTAAAATACTGGGACTTACCTGGAACCGACGAACCGATGACTTCCAATACTCCGTACAGCTACCTCCCATCAGTGAACCTGTAACAAAAAGAAAAGTTATATCAGATATCGCGAAATTGTACGATCCTATGGGATGGATTGCTCCAGTCATAGTAAAAGCAAAGATATTCATCCAAAAGCTATGGCTAGTAGGAATTGGTTGGGATGAACAACTACCAGCAAATCTTTTAATTGATTGGATTACTTACCGGAATGAACTCGTAGCACTTACCAGATTACGTTTAACTCCTTTCTTGAATCATGAACGCATCTTGAGAGTTAGTGGTCGTCTTCAAAAAGCTGACATCGGTGACGATATAAAACATCCTAAGCGCCACAACATATGCTTATTTATATGCATGGCAACCAGAGCCGTACACCTTGAAGCTGTGACGGACCTTACATCGCAAGGTTTTCTCGCGGCCTTCAAGCGACTGGTATCTCGGCGTGGTCATTGTGCTGACCTCTACAGCGACAACGGAACCAACTTCGTGGGTGCAGCTCGCGAGTTGAAAACATTGGCAGCACAGGAACGTTCGACCCTAACGCAAGAAATTGCTGATAGTTTGGCCACAGCTGGAACCACATGGCAATTCATCCCACCAAGAGCTCCCCATTTTGGCGGACTGTGGGAGAGTGGGATAAAATCAACCAAACATCACTTGAGGCGTGTGATTGGCTCCGAAACACTCACATATGAGGAAATATCTACGTTACTTTATCAAATTGAGGCATGCCTCAATTCAAGACCATTGTCTCAGGTTAGTACCAACACACGGGATCCGATACCTCTCACACCCGGGCATTTTATCATCGGTGAACCCTTAGTACTTGTACCTAAATGCAGTTATGAGACCTCATCGATATCGTCTCTAAAACGTTGGCAGCTGACACAGAGGATGTTGCAGACGTTTTGGCGCAGATGGTCAAGTGAATACTTGAGTCAATTTTTACATCGCTACAAGTGGGCAAACAAAACACCAGAGCCTAACATTGGGGACGTAGTTTTAGTCAAGGAAGACGATCTTCCTCCAGCCAAGTGGCTGATGGGTGTTATTACTGAAAAGCACAAGGGTTCGGATAACATTACGCGCGTGGTGAGCCTAAAATGTAAAGACACTATTATCAAACGACCTATTGTAAAGATTTGTGTCCTACCTGTAACTGAATAATACAAAAATTATGTTTATTTAAGCTGCCAATATCTGGCACCCGTAGATATAGTTTATCTTTTGTTGAATGTTATTTTTAAATTTTGAATATGTTGCTTAACGTAATCTACTTTACGGTTATAATAGTCATTTGTTCAATAGTTGTTAAGTTAATTGGTTGACTTAATGTTTATTTATGTTTAACTTTGATCTAGCAGTTCCTAGCCATTATGTAATCAATGTTAATCTTTAATTACTCTTAGAACCACCTTAACCATTTACAGTCCACTCTCTTTGTATTTTCGATTCATAGTGGACAGGAATAATGACCACTCCGGTCATGGTGGGCGGGATGTCTAATTCTCGTATAAATAAATACAAAAACTACATAAATAAATATATAACATATAAAATCATACATAAAACATAATATGTAACGAAGTAAAACTAAAGGTTATTGTTTGTTAAAATTAGTTACAACTGCATAACACTAGATGGCGCTGTGCCTTATTAACACGCGCAAGCATTGTGATTTTTCAAATGTATAGGTGTCCGTCTAGTAAAAATAAAGTCGTATCTTGTATCGTTATCGTCTGAAGAAGTTGGTGTTTTATTTATAGAGAAAGGCTATAAAATACTACAATGTGAAAGTATTGTAAATTTTTTAATCAGTAACGGGCAGTTATACAGTAATTGTAAAAACCTTATTCGCTTATTTCGATATTAAAAAATGAAACTTTCTATGTGTAAATGTAGACAAGTGTGTAGCAGTTCTTTGGCCATATGCGTAGCTAATGATATGAACCATTGAAAAAATTGCAAAAATAGCTATGATTATAATAGTGTTATGTGATACGGTAATATGAACCAAAAAGTGAGTGAATGATTGACAATTGTCAATCCTCTGTATCATATGAAAAAGTATAAAGCAAAGAGGTTAATTAATTAATTAACCTCTTTGCTTTATACTTTTTTATTTTCGTAATCTGCCTTACATTATTTACATAGTCGAATGACGTCACAACACAGAATTTATTTGAAAATGTAAAATTTAACACATTTAATTTTTATAGTATAGGACACCATTTTTAACCGACTTCGAAAAAAGGAGGAGGTTCTCAATTCGTCTGTATGTATAATACTAGCTGTGCTCGCGACTTCGTCCGCGTGGAATAGTAATTTTTTCCCCGTTTTTTTTTACATTTTCCATTATTTCTTCGCTCCTAATAGTTGCAACGTGATGTTATATAGCCTAAAGCCTCCCTCGATAAATGGTCTATTCAACACAAAAAGAATTTTTCAAATCGGACCAGTAGTTCCTGAGATTAGCGCGTTCAAACAAACAAACAAACAAACAAACTCTTCAGCTTTATAATATTAGTTAAGATTATAATATTAGTTAAGATAAGATTTTTTAAATTTTTTTTTTTATGTTTGTTCACCGATATTTCCGTCAATTATGGATGGATTTCAAAAATTTTTCTACAGTTCGACAGAGGACACTTCCGAGGTGGTCCCATTATCACCAAGTCAGGATCTGATGATGGGATCCTGGAGAAATTGAGGGCAACAACCGAAAATTGTATGCTCATATGGTGTTTTTGTTACGTAATCATATTTTACTCAGGCTTGTTTGGCTGGCACCGACTTCAAAAATAAGTGATAATTGTAATATTTAAATAATTATGTATTAAGGATAGAATTACTTACGTTATTTATCGCTTTTTAGTTTTGGTCGTTTTTAAAATACATACTTGCATTATTTTGTACCATTCTGTTCTCTTGGACGATAAGTAGTGTTTCTGAGATAAATTGAAGGTGTTTACATAATTCGTTTGTTCCAGGGCGAGATGGACGCGCGGTCGGACGTGATGAGCGCGTGCGTGAGCGCAGGCCGTACCCTGGTGGAGGGCGGCCACCGCGGCGCAGACGAGGTGGCGGCTGCGTTAGCCGCCCTGGAGAGGGACTCGCTCGCCCTGCACACGCTGTGGGACCAGCGCCGCGTGCTGTACCTGCAGTGCATGGACCTGCAGCTGTTCTACCGCGACACCGAGCAGGCCGACGCCTGGATGCACAAGCAGGAGGTGAGTGTTGCGTCCCTGCTGCGTTAGCCGCCCTGGAGAGGGACTCGCTCGCCCTGCACACGCTGTGGGACCAGCGCCGCGTGCTGTACCTGCAGTGCATGGACCTGCAGCTGTTCTACCGCGACACCGAGCAGGCCGACGCCTGGATGCACAAGCAGGAGGTGAGTGTTGCGTCCCTGCTGCGTTAGCCGCCCTGGAGAGGGACTCGCTCGCCCTGCACACGCTGTGGGACCAGCGCCGCGTGCTGTACCTGCAGTGCATGGACCTGCAGCTGTTCTACCGCGACACCGAGCAGGCCGACGCCTGGATGCACAAGCAGGAGGTGAGTGTTGCGTCCCTGCTGCGTTAGCCGCCCTGGAGAGGGACTCGCTCGCCCTGCACACGCTGTGGGACCAGCGCCGCGTGCTGTACCTGCAGTGCATGGACCTGCAGCTGTTCTACCGCGACACCGAGCAGGCCGACGCCTGGATGCACAAGCAGGAGGTGAGTGTTGCGTCCCTGCTGCGTTAGCCGCCCTGGAGAGGGACTCGCTCGCCCTGCACACGCTGTGGGACCAGCGCCGCGTGCTGTACCTGCAGTGCATGGACCTGCAGCTGTTCTACCGCGACACCGAGCAGGCCGACGCCTGGATGCACAAGCAGGAGGTGAGTGTTGCGTCCCTGCTGCGTTAGCCGCCCTGGAGAGGGACTCGCTCGCCCTGCATACGCTGTGGGACCAGCGCCGCGTGCTGTACCTGCAGTGCATGGACCTGCAGCTGTTCTACCGCGACACCGAGCAGGCCGACGCCTGGATGCACAAGCAGGAGGTGAGTGTTGCGTCCCTGCTGCGTTAGCCGCCCTGGAGAGGGACTCGCTCGCCCTGCATACGCTGTGGGACCAGCGCCGCGTGCTGTACCTGCAGTGCATGGACCTGCAGCTGTTCTACCGCGACACCGAGCAGGCCGACGCCTGGATGCACAAGCAGGAGGTGAGTGTTGCGTCCCTGCTGCGTTAGCCGCCCTGGAGAGGGACTCGCTCGCCCTGCACACGCTGTGGGACCAGCGCCGCGTGCTGTACCTGCAGTGCATGGACCTGCAGCTGTTCTACCGCGACACCGAGCAGGCCGACGCCTGGATGCACAAGCAGGAGGTGAGTGTTGCGTCCCTGCTGCGTTAGCCGCCCTGAGAGGGACTCGCTCGCCCTGCACACGCTGTGGGACCAGCGCCGCGTGCCTGTACCTGCAGTGCATGGACCTGCAGCTGTTCTACCGCGACACCGAGCAGGCCGACGCCTGGATGCACAAGCAGGAGGTGAGTGTTTGCGTCCCTGCTGCGTTAGCCGCCCTGGAGAGGGACTCGCTCGCCCTGCACACGCTGTGGGACCAGCGCCGCGTGCTGTACCTGCAGTGCATGGACCTGCAGCTGTTCTACCGCGACACCGAGCAGGCCGACGCCTGGATGCACAAGCAGGAGGTGAGTGTTGCGTCCCTGCTGCGTTAGCCGCCCTGGAGAGGGACTCGCTCGCCCTGCACACGCTGTGGGACCAGCGCCGCGTGCTGTACCTGCAGTGCATGGACCTGCAGCTGTTCTACCGCGACACCGAGCAGGCCGACGCCTGGATGCACAAGCAGGAGGTGAGTGTTGCGTCCCTGCTGCGTTAGCCGCCCTGGAGAGGGACTCGCTCGCCCTGCACACGCTGTGGGACCAGCGCCGCGTGCTGTACCTGCAGTGCATGGACCTGCAGCTGTTCTACCGCGACACCGAGCAGGCCGACGCCTGGATGCACAAGCAGGAGGTGAGTGTTGCGTCCCTGCTGCGTTAGCCGCCCTGGAGAGGGACTCGCTCGCCCTGCACACGCTGTGGGACCAGCGCCGCGTGCTGTACCTGCAGTGCATGGACCTGCAGCTGTTCTACCGCGACACCGAGCAGGCCGACGCCTGGATGCACAAGCAGGAGGTGAGTGTTGCGTCCCTGCTGCGTTAGCCGCCCTGGAGAGGGACTCGCTCGCCCTGCACACGCTGTGGGACCAGCGCCGCGTGCTGTACCTGCAGTGCATGGACCTGCAGCTGTTCTACCGCGACACCGAGCAGGCCGACGCCTGGATGCACAAGCAGGAGGAGGTGAGTGTTGTCGCTGCTGCGCTGGCCGCCTTGGAGAGGGACTCGCTCGCCCTGCATAATTTTTTTTACATTTTATCGAGTTTAATTATACAAATCTCATAGCAATTAATTTATTATCAACATGACTTTCACACTCGCGTGGTCGTGACAGAAGTGAAAACGTTTCATTCGTTCAGTAAACCGGCAGCAATTTATTACTTTTCACACTTCTTCACTAGACACGAGTTAACAGTTCGACGACTGTCGAGCGACTGACTCGAAACACGTCAAACATAGTGCTTTGATAGCAGTCGTTTGACGTTTTAATACCATAGAGTTGCCGAAGTCTCATGATGTTTTTATTTTGACATTTTTTGTGGTTAGTGAGTATCAATTGAAAACAACACAGACATTGTAATGATTATATTTGGTACACTTGACTGTTGGCAGAGCTTTGTCATACATATGCAATGAGCGTGTTTCAAAATGAAATATCGATAGATAGCGTTATGTAGCCCTGCGGTCCAGCTATCGTGTTATTGGTCAATGTCATGTCAAAATGAACCAATTGTAACGTAATTGGTTGGACCTGCTGCATATGTGGTGGAATTTGGTCATTATTTTTCAATAAACCCTCATACATTAACCCGTTTCTCCCCTCAGGCTTTCCTAGCCAACGATGACGTAGGCGACTCTCTCGACTCTGTCGAGGCTCTGCTGAAGAAGCACGAGGACTTCGAGAAGTCGTTGGCGGCGCAGGAGGAGAAGATCAAGGCGTTGGACGAGTTCGCCTCCAAGCTCATCGAGGGACAGCACTACGCCGCCGATGACGTCGCGCAGCGTCGCGAGATGGTAAGATAACCATCACCTTTACGCTACAAGCCACCCTCATCTGCCCATGGTGCATCCTGCCGAATAACAAACGAGGCTCTGACAACCGAGTGGTGGCATTATAACCATCACAATAGGCTATTATGGCTAAAAATTGTAATTAGTCCGTCTTTAAGCTTATTCAAAAATAAAAGACACGTATTTTTCCTTTTTTCATTCAAATAAACAATAGCAAAGATATAAGTCATCAAAAGTTAGGAGTGGGAGTCTTTGACGTCACTCGCTCCCGTAAAAATGCGTCACCGAGTGACGTCACGCGTAATTTCAACGGGCTATAACTTTGTAATTTTTAGTCTTATTTACAAATAAAAAAATACGTGTCTTTTATTTTTGAATAAGCTTAAAGACGGACTAATTACAATTTTTTAGCCATAATAGCCTATTGAAAGTATAGCTAAATCCACAGTCCAATGACGAGCAGCAGCGTCTTTGAAGCGACAAACTACACACTGCAATCCGTGACGGTTATAAGCAAAGCCTCCAGATGTTTGACCAAAGTGGCGATCAACTGGAGAGGCCTATGTCCAGCAGTGGATTACGATTACTACGACTTTGAGAACTAGCACGGGATGGCCTCCCTATGAGATGGGCTGACTCTCTCAATGTCATAGCGGGGATCCTTTAGATGCAGACTGCTCAGTCCTTGTGGAGGCCTACGTCTAGTAATAGATGTCATCAGGTCTGGCATACAAACATGCTTTCATAGTTGCTTTTGTATAATTTGTCAACCAGCGTAAATCTGACCTTTCCAAAATCGACCCGTTAAAGACTCGTGTTTTTTTTACATTCATCATCATCATCAGCCCACATCAGTCCACTGCTCGACATAGGCCTCTCCCAAATCTCGCCACTGTGATCTATTTATTTTGTTTTTTTTTTTTACATTAAAAATGCGTATACACCGGCCAGAGTCTTTTAACTGTATGGTACACATGAGACACGTTCATACCTATCAGAGACTATGCATTACACCTGACGGTTGGTGCGGTAAGAGCGTTTATCTAAGGATTAGAAAATTTATAATTTTACTATTTATTTTATAATAGCATGTCATAAAACTACTTTCGTTTTAGCTTCTGGAGCGCCGCGCGGCCCTCCTGGAGAAGTCGAACCAGAGGCGTGCGCTGCTCGAAGACGCCTACAAGTACCAGCAGTTCGAGCGCGACTGCGACGAGACCAAGGGTATGTTTTGACTAATTATTACCCTCAGTATTAACTCGGTGCTACTAAATAACTTAGCTGCTAAATAAATATAGAACAACATCACTTATAGTACATCTAAACTATCTAGGGAAGACAGCAAATGAGAACACATAAGATGTACGATAACAGCGCGTATATTCATACAGTGACTTCTGTCATTTTATGGGCGCGTTCATATATTCAACAAGTAGCCGTAGCACTTTTGTTATAGCTATCAAAACAACCAAGGTACTACAAATATATGCTTAAAAAGAAATACAAAAACCCTGGGCGTTTGTAACAAGCAAATGTTCATCACACAAATGTTTGAGTTTCTCCTGGATGGGGATCGCACCAAGACCCTTGGTTCATGAGGCTGCGGTGACTGTTAAATGAGCTATCGAGCCAGTCCATAAATACAGAAGAAGCAGACATAACATTTTTTTATATTATTTTTTATCTCATCTCGCTGTGTTCATATACCTAAATCTGATGTGCTTCGACCACAAAATTCTCACAGGTTGGATCAACGAGAAGCTCAAGTTCGCGACGGACGACTCGTACCTGGACCCGACCAACCTGAACGGCAAGGTGCAGAAGCACCAGAACTTCGAGCAGGAGCTGCAGGCCAACAAGCCGCGCGTCAACGAGATCACCGCCGTCGGCCAGCGGCTACTGCAGCAGGAGCACTTCGCGCAGCGTGAGTACATCATCAGAAGCCTTCAAACGTCCACTGCTGGACGTGAGCCTGACAATTGTCATTTGGGAGAATTTGCCTTAGTCACCACGCTTGGCAGGCGGGCTAATTGCTGCAGAGGTTTTATTCGTTCATTCTTCTAAGCCACTCATGGAATGAGACAGGGTGGTTATTCAAAATCCGGAACCTTTTTTTTCATTATCAGCCTATCGCAATCCTGTTCGCCACTTTGAGCACTTTTTTTAAAACTGAAAAATATGTTAAACTCGAGTGATTCCCACTAAAGGCCCCCCCCAAGCACTCTATTCGATTTGGCACTTGATGGACCTGGATGGATGGCCTGTGTATTATACCCATTGTATGTAAATATATGTTCAGCGTTGGGCTGATTGATTGTTGTATGTTATTGTGATATTAACTAAGACATTATTCGGCAGCTCAAATCGAGTCCCGCGTGGACGAGCTGGGCGGCCTCTGGGAGCGGCTGTCGGCAGCGTCCGAGCTGAAGGGCAGCAAGCTGCAGGAGGCGGCGCAGCAGCAGCAGTACAACCGCGCCGTCGAGGACGTGGAGCTGTGGCTGTCCGAGGTGGAGGGGCAGCTGCTGAGCGAGGACTACGGCAAGGTGGGTACGGCTGGCCTGGAGAACATACTTTACACAGTGTAAAGTATGTACTACATTATGTTTTCAAAAAAAATTTAAGACAATTTTTGAATGTTCTAACACCTTACGATTAGTAGTAGCCATGTTATTACGTCATATGGTCATCTGAACTGAGAAGTGTCGGCATCAACAATCATTTCTAACGTATTTGCGTGCGATACTTAATAGGGATATTTCCAGGGTAAAATAATTACATTTATTTAGTCCGTATTTGAGATTATAAAAATATATTGCACACGTATTTTTCCTTTTTTCATTTGAACAAAAAATAACAAAGATACAAGGCATCATAATGTAGGAGTGGGGGTCTTTGACGTCACTCAGTGGCGAAAAAACTCTCCACTCCACTCTTTGACTCATTTTTGGTCAAGTTTACGAATGAAAAAATAAGTGACTTTTATTTTTGAACAATCTAAAAGAAGGACTAATTACATTTTTTATGGCAACAGGCCTATTGTCATTCGCGTGACATATACTAGCGAATAGCACATATTTACATGCTTTTCCTTATCATAAACTAATTTCATAATGTCTGTTGTCAGGACCTGACCAGCGTGCAGAACCTGCAGAAGAAGCACGCTCTCCTGGAGGCCGACGTGAGCTCTCACGCCGAGCGCATCGAGGCCATCCGCTCGCAGGCCGAGCAGTTCATCGAGAAGGGCCACTTCGACGCGGAGAACATACGCGCCAAGAGGGTGAGTCCCTGAGACACTCTTCATGCTAGCGTAGCCGTCTGGCAGCCTCTCCTGGCGGCCGACGTCGCTCGCACGCCGAGCGCATCGAGGCTATCCGCACGTTTATCAAGAAGGGCCACTTCGACGCGGAGAACATCCGCGCCAAGAGGGTGAGACCCTGAGACACCTCTCATACTAGCGCAGCCGTCTAGCATGTTCCTCTTGGCCTCAGGACCTCCTACACTATGTTTGCTAAGAAGCGGTATACACTCTAGGACTCGTTTATCCCACCACTTATCGGTTTCGCAGCTGATGTGGCCAGCGTACTGCCACTTCAGCGCACTAATCCGGTGAACTATATCGATGACGTTGGTTCTCTGTCGGATCACCTCATTTGGGATCCTATCGTATCCTACTTAATGAAGTTTCAAAATCAAACTTTTTAGCCAATTATTATTTAACTTTGTGGTATAAATTGCCAGTATATTAACGTACATATTATGTGCCATCAGGATGGTCTGGTAGGCCGTTACTCGGCGCTGGACAAGCCGATGGCGATCCGCAAGCGGCGGCTGCTGGACTCGCTGCAGGCGCAGCAGCTGTTCCGCGACCTGGACGACGAGGCCGCCTGGATCCGCGAGAAGGAGCCGATCATCGCCTCCACCAACAGAGGTACGGTCACTGGTGCCTGTACGAAATACGCATTTTGAATACACTGGTCCTTCGAGCCGGATACCATCGACCTATGGATTACTACCGTTGTGAGTGATTAGATCAAGTTTAACTACCATATCGGGCGGTTGTATTTGGTTTAGGATCACTAGACTAGCGTCTTTCGAACATCCGTCGACACTGCAATGGCGCTTAATAGGTATACACAGCCATACATCAATCTGTCACTACTACGGACTAATTACAATTTTTAGCCATAATAGCCTATTATCCAGATAGATGAAGGACACTTTTCAATGAACACTTGATTGCAAGTTACTTAACAGAATTTGTCGAAAAGGCGTTGATGTGTACTTGTTTGAAATAATGTTGCGTTGGTGTCGTAGCGCCGCCTCGCGAGTGCCGCGTCGGCGTCGCGCGGGCGCGTCCCACGGCCTAGGCGCTTGTTGCCTTGGTCCTTCGCCGTGGGCGCAGATCCTACACTCTCCAGAGTCAGTGTTAACAAGTGTGTGTACTGTGCAGGACGCGACCTGATCGGCGTGCAGAACCTGATGAAGAAGCACCAGGCGGTGATGGGCGAGATGGCGCAGCACGAGGCGCGCGTGGAGGCGGTGCGTGCGGCCGGCGCGGCGCTGCGGGACGCCGGACACTTCGCCGCCGACGACATCGCCGCGCGCCTGCACCAGCTGCACAACCAGTGGCACCAGCTGCAGGAGAAGGCGCTGCAGGTCTGCACCCTACCCCTTACAGAGTACAGCGGCCGGACACTTCGCCGCCGACGACATCGCCGCGCGCCTGCACCAGCTGCACAACCAGTGGCACCAGCTGCAGGAGAAGGCGCTGCAGGTCTGCACCCTACCCCTTACAGAGTACAGCGGCCGGACACTTCGCCGCCGACGACATCGCCGCGCGCCTGCACCAGCTGCACAACCAGTGGCACCAGCTGCAGGAGAAGGCGCTGCAGGTCTGCACCCTACCCCTTACAGAGTACAGCGGCCGGACACTTCGCCGCCGACGACATCGCCGCGCGCCTGCACCAGCTGCACAACCAGTGGCACCAGCTGCAGGAGAAGGCGCTGCAGGTCTGCACCCTACCCCTTACAGAGTACAGCGGCCGGACACTTCGCCGCCGACGACATCGCCGCGCGCCTGCACCAGCTGCACAACCAGTGGCACCAGCTGCAGGAGAAGGCGCTGCAGGTCTGCACCCTACCCCTTACAGAGTACAGCGGCCGGACACTTCGCCGCCGACGACATCGCCGCGCGCCTGCACCAGCTGCACAACCAGTGGCACCAGCTGCAGGAGAAGGCGCTGCAGGTCTGCACCCTACCCCTTACAGAGTACAGCGGCCGGACACTTCGCCGCCGACGACATCGCCGCGCGCCTGCACCAGCTGCACAACCAGTGGCACCAGCTGCAGGAGAAGGCGCTGCAGGACTGACCGATATGTCTACTCTCCAGCATACGTCTTACTTCGCACGGCCGAGCAGACAGACACGGAACATCCTAAACCTATTTACGCTGCAGCGCTGGCACGTGCTACGCAAGATATGTCTGCCCAAACTGTATTGTCAAATTACTTACGAGATTACTTGGAGGGTGAATTTTTATACCTAAACCAATAAATACAAGACATAAGACGAATGAAGATCTTCTATACTTTCTTCTAATAATCCTATTCAATACTAATTCCGTACCTTTCCCTACCAGCGCAAGCAAGACTTGGAGGACTCGCTGCAAGCCCAGCAGTACTTCGCGGACGCCAACGAGGCGGAGTCGTGGATGCGCGAGAAGGAGCCGATGGCCAACACGCAGGACTACGGCAAGGACGAGGACTCGTCCGAAGCGCTGCTGAAGAAACACGAGGCTCTGCTCTCGGACCTGGAAGCGTTCGGGAACACTATCAAGAGCCTGAGGGAGCAGGCCGACTCGTGCAGGGTGAGTGATTGTTCACGTGTCAAGGATCTGATGGCCAATACTAATTTATTTACAAAAAAAAATGATGTTGGGGGAGGCCCACACTTTTGGATGATAAATACTTATTATTTAGGGTTTAAGGGATGATAAAATCAAACCACTCCGTTCGAGTGTCGGTAATACACTGATTTATTTATTTTATTGATTGATACTTATAAAAATGCTATGCTAACAAAATGATAAAGTAAAGGCGGCTTTACACTGCTATCATGTACGATGACTCGTACAAGTCTAATAGCCATAGTACAAGCTTCGGCTTAGTTTGAGACTAGATGACGCTTTGTGACCGAGTGTGCCTTATTTTTCATTTAAACGCGCCAGTCATTCACACCGGTTAGTATCATACTAAGATTAACACGTCTTGAGCTTTTAGTACAATATAGCTGGGGTCGTCTCGGAAAAAACTCAGATAGGAAACAATTTTCTAAAGTTCATTTGACCCTTTGAACATCAGTGACGATTATATGCGACAATGACAGTAAATTGTGTCACATTCCTTGACGGTTAAAGGATTAATATTTGACCTGGTAGTGAATCTAAAGCCGCCTACACATTGACCGAGCGTAAGCTAACGCGAGGGTCAATAGGTACAAAGCAAGTGATAATTCAACATGACAAGTGCGTCTAACGCCAATGTGTCTGTGGAACTGCCCACAGAAGTTACTGATTTGTGTGTTTACGCGAACAGCAACAAGAGTCGCCTGTGGTGGACGAGTCCGGCAAGGAGTGCGTGGTGGCGCTGTACGACTACGCGGAGAAGTCGCCGCGCGAGGTGTCCATGAAGCGCGGCGACGTGCTCACCCTACTCAACTCCAACAACAAGGTAAGTGTGACTTTATTGCGTTTGGATAAGGTTGATTTCAGCTTACACCACATGCGCTAATTACAACTGTTCGCATCTCTCTTGGAAACTTGCTCGACGTTCATTCAAATTTCCGAATCCCTTCTGATGTTCTACATATGTATTACTTTGGTTGATTGTGTGTGAACTGTTTCCTTCAAGTCCGTGCGACCCGGTTGTAAAAAGACGCACAAGCGTCAAATCACTAGAGCGTTTCAGGGATGGGGCATGAAGTTACGAGTTGATACGTGCATGACCCACGTGGTTCATTGGACAAAATATTTTTTTTTATATGAAATAGGAGCCAAAAATTAAAAACAATGATATATTATAATATGTTTATACCTAATGCAACCTATTAAATACAATTTGCATTTGCACTTATGGGGAAGTTTCTCTCATAATAGCTGCACAGTGTTAAAACATATGACCT
This sequence comes from Conogethes punctiferalis, assembly GCA_031163375.1. Classification (NCBI taxonomy): domain Eukaryota; kingdom Metazoa; phylum Arthropoda; class Insecta; order Lepidoptera; family Crambidae; genus Conogethes; species Conogethes punctiferalis. Next base: position 2,123,390 of record CM062078.1, on the reverse strand, counting down.
TCTTGTAGCTCGCTTTCAATGTAGGTGCTTTGAAATGCGGCAGAATCGTCCGAAATACGTGTGACGGACGTCCATTTCATTTCATTCTTTCAATTCAATTCAAATTCAGAAACGTTTATCAATTCAAGAAGAGTGCATGGTGTTATAGGGATTCTGTAGTTATTTTTTATTTATATTTAGTAACTAAACTCTCCTGTCCGTCACTCACTTTATTTTATGTATAGAGGGTATCTACGTAATCGTCTTTACAAAGTTAAATAATACGGGTGTTTCGGCGTAAGATTACTTATCTATTCTGTTAGGAAGTAGTGATAAAAAATAGTTATTAACAAAACACGGTTGGCCGTTGATAATAAACATTTGTGAATCTTATCGACTTCACTAACCACAACGTGGTTATGTACTGTTAATTTATCTTGCCATTTTAATGTAAACTTACTATTTTTATTTGTTTTTGCGACATATTTCGTCATTATAAACGAGTAACTTTGCGCTGTTACGTGTTAAGACAACATTATCTACTTGTATGTATATCTATCGAGAAGTACATACAATTGACTGAAATGTGTATCAATGTTCATTTGAAGTGAGCAATGATTGCGATTAATTTAGATTGCGGTATGTCCAGGCAGTCATTGAGAATCAATATAAGAAGTCGAGAGAATTCGCGAGAAATATTTTATTCGCGAGATATTTTTTATTTTATTTTAATATTTACAAATAAGAATAATTTTGTTACTGAATTACGTTATGATAACAGCTTAATGTTTCATTAATTTTTACGTTTAAATCGGTACACGCTTCGTGACAGATAAGATAGTCAAACGGATTAAGAGTAATGTGATTCGCAAATGCGAGCCCAGTAAGGAGAGTAAATTACACACGACCCATTGTGTCCGCTTCCAACCGAATATGTTTATGTAATGATTGGGGCGCTGAGAGATTCGAGACATCATACATTGCGCATTTTGGTGCGATGATCGCGCGCGCGCTAACGCTCCGCAACGAACGTCGATGATTACTTATAAAATGTAGTCAAAACTTAATTCGAAATAGTGAAATTTGTCTGTGATAGTGAAGTGATAGTAACGTAGTGCAATATGATAGTGCTTAGTTGGTTAGTAGTTATGTTGGTCGAGAATGTGTTTGTGGATAGGCGGTATGATAAAAGGAAGAAATGTTCGCATGTAAGTGATGTGCGTTTTTTTGAAAATAAATCATTTTTTGACAAGTACATTTCAATTACATATAAGATTTTTTTTTTAAATGTATGTTTTCTTAGTACAATCTACTTGGATTTATATTATTCAAAGGACTGTTAAAAGATTGAATTTACTGAAAGTATTCCAACAAGCTTACAAATATACTCGAGCAACATTTTTGAATGCATAATAAATATCGGAATCGAATTCTCTCCTATTTATTCAGGACTATACATATTATGTCCGCCCATGTTCAATGTTTTGCAGAACCCAATATAAACACACCATTGAATTATGCACACATGTTATTTCCTTTGTAAATAACGTTGTTATTTTGGTTATTTCTGTAACTAAAACATTGAAAGTAAATTGAGATGAAACACAGACCACAGGGAAGGGAGAAGAAATCGTACAGGCCGGTAGCAACTGACAACTTGGCCATTTATTGTCCATGTATCTGTGTCTTGGGCTCCTCTTTCGCTATCCATCATACGAGGACAGTCATCATCAGCCCACATCAGTCCACTGCTGGACATAGGCCTCTCCGAATGCTCGCAACTTTGATCGGTCCCGGGCCTCTCGCATTCAGCACTTGCCCGCCCGTTCTGCGCAAATCGTCACTCCACCTGGCCTGAGGGCGTCCTACATTACGTTTGAATGGATGGATGTTTGTTCCTCTTTCACGCATTAATTGCGGAACGGATTTTAATGAAACTTTATAGTAATATAGCTTATGTTTTATACGAATATTCACGCAGGCAGAACCGCAAGCAGCAGCTAGTGTCTCTATAAAAGGACAGCGCATTTAAGCAAATTTTCTTTGATGCAGGACTGGTGGAAGGTCGAGGTGAACGACCGCCAGGGCTTCGTGCCCGCCGCCTACGTGAAGAAGATCGACGCGAACCTCTCCTCCTCGCAGCAGAACCTCGCCGACTCCAGCTCGATCGCCGCCCGACAGAACCAGGTAACGCGCACGCACAAGACATATCAAGGACGTATAACATACAACCGGGCATATATATCAACATCCACGTTCACCGTTTTTTTTTTACATGGGGGTGCAAACGGGCTTGAACGTCACCTGATGGTAAGTGATCACTTCAGCCCATAGACACCGCAACACCAGGGGAGTCATAGGTGTGTTGCCGGCCCTTGAGAAATCTGTAGGTTTCTGATTCGCCCATTGAATTCTAAACTAAATGTACAATTTAGAGAGTTACTTGCCCGTTGTCGCAGCGACCAGGGCTTCTCTTTTGCTTCCCATCAAGCATAGGGAAGCCATTATTCCGTGTAATAGGTGTGTTGCCGGCCCTTCAGAAATCATTAGGTTTCTAATTCGCCCATTGAATTCGAATCTTAATGTATAAGATTTAGAGAGTTACATGCCCTTTGTCGCAGTGACCAGGGCTACTCTTTCGCTTCCCATCAAGCGTAGGGAAGCCATTATTCCGTTCCACTATAAAAAAACAAAAAAAATTTTTGGTGAATTGATTGTTTTTACTCAACCCAAAACATTTCGATACATAATGCACATATGTTTTTAAAGGAAATTTTGTTAAAATTCAATAGATAATGTCTTGTAAACTCTCCTCGTACAAACAGCTATACACACGCGCATATAAGCCGTTAACAATGTTTTATCGCGAATGCAGTGAAAACACAGTAGACTTTCATAATCTGCGCTCATCTCAATATCTTTAGATAACTGATTTGCATACTCGCGTCAGTCACGTATCGCAGAATGTCTTAATACTCGTATGAATAGAACAAATATAAGTTACGTGTAAACCGTTACAAGGATACATTTGTACAGCTTGTTAATAGATATGTCAATTTAAATAACGGATTTAGCAGTTTCAGTGTTTTGTTCAACAGCTATGGTTCCAGGTTGCCCCCTTAAGATAGGTACCTGTTTAAATGGGGTTTTATACTAATCAGTGTGCGTGCAGTCGTCGTCGCAATGATGTTGCTAGTGACAGCTTCACAGTCGGGCTACAGACTGTTTACAAAACCAGATTTAAAAATTTCGCAAATTTCTTACCAGGCAGTCCATTTCTTGATTTGAACATGACATAGATTTGTAATAATACAAATCACTACGCAATATTATCTATTGGGTAGCTCGAAGCGCTGCAGTAGCGCTTCCGTCGCGAAATATGTATGTTTGTATCGCGTAGCAGTAGCGCCACTCGGCTACTGCTACGCCATGTCACTTATTCCATGTCACAATCAAATTAGAAATAACTAAACGAATTTTCTGTATGTAATTGATAAGTCTTAACCGTTTGTCCCTGTGTCCAGATTGAGGGCCAATATGACAACCTGCTGGGGCTGGCTCGCGAGAGGCAGAACAAGCTCAACGAGACCGTGAAGGCCTACGTGCTGGTGCGCGAGGCCGCCGAGCTCGCCACCTGGATCAAGGACAAGGTAACGTGCCATGTTGCCAACCGGCACCTTAGTTGCATTATACCTCATTTACATTCAGCTGTAGTGAGCAGGGAAGGACCAGCCGGGCCGGACGAGTATGTAAACTTATACCTCTCATGCCACTGCTATTGACTGGCTCGGCGGCTCAATTGGTAGTCACCTCTGCCTTCTGAGCTAAGAGTCGTGGGTTCGATTCCTACACATTACAAACATTTGTGTGCATGAACATGTCTGTTTGTATTGGTCTGGGTGTTTTCTATGTATAATATGTATTTATTTACAAAAAAAAATGTGTCTTAGTAAGTTTATCAGTTGTCTAGTACCCATAGTACAAGCTTCGGCTTAGTTTGGGGCTAGGTGGCGCTGTGTGGCCCAGCGTGGCATGTCTTGGGTTATTTATTTATTTATTATTATTTATAACATGGCAGCTTTGTCATCTGCGGCTGGCCGGGACAGACGCGTCCGTATGTTTTTGCGCTAACCGAATCACTGCAAGTTGCTGCCCACTGGCAAGCGGGGTTTAGTGGGCATGCCCTCCTATTCTTGCAGGTGTAATTCTCATACAATATTCTCATACTGCTCCTTGAAAAAAAACCTCTTTTGTGATTCTTATTTTTTTTTGTTTAGAATTTTTCATGTCCATGTATTATAAAAACAGCTGCTTTCAGAGCGAGTTTTAGTCTAATCGGCGAGTTGTAATCTAGTAGGTCATTGCCTAAAACTTTTTTTTGGGTTAAAGAAAATCCCTTACAAGTCATTCCTACTACATTTTAATTTTGATGCTGTATAGAATACTATCTATACTTATAATAAATCTGTAGAGAGGTCAATTCTGTACATAAAATATTTTTTCAAAATAACTATCAGGGGGTGATAAGTGATCGATACTGATACCAAAAATGCAATCAGTAAAATTTTTGTCTGTCTGTCTGTCTGTATGTTCGTTATAGAAAAAAAAACTACTGAACAGATTTTGACGAAACTTGGTACAATTATTCTTCATACTCCTGGGCAGGTTATAGGATACTTTTCATCACGCTACAATCAATAGGAGCGGAGCAGTGACGGGAAGTGTTGGGAAAACGCGAGAATTTTAAACCTGTATGTTTGAACGCGCATTACGCGAAAACTACTGCATAGAATTGAATGCGGTTTTCACCAATGTATTGCTAGAGGTCTAACTTAAAACTTAGGCACAAGGTATAGATGGGTATTATATGGAAGTCCGTTATTTTTGAAACCCGATACCCACGCGAGCGACGCCGCTGGCACAGCTAGTCATACATATATGTAGAAAGCTAATTGTTTTGCCGCCAGAAAACAAACATTACAAATCTAGGTTTGTATACTATCTCCTACATCTTTTTTATAATATAAATTAATACATGATTTTAATCAGCTAATGTGAATTCGTCACGCAGGAGATGCACGCGCAAGTCCAGGACGTCGGCGAGGACCTGGAGCAGGTAGAGGTGATGCAGAAGAAATTCGACGACTTCCAGAACGACCTGCGCGCCAACGAGGTCCGCCTCGCCGAGATGAACGAGATCGCCGTGCAGCTGATGACCGTCGGCCAGACCGAGGCGGCGCTCAAGATCAAGACGCAGATGCAGGTCAGTCACCCCAACGCACACTAGACGGAACCGATTTTAGAACTACCAGCGCTCTGGGCGAGCTTTCTACGCGTTACTATGCGTCGCGTGAATGCACAGGTACCCAAAAACGTACAGGATTTTAGGCACTGTGCGTCCGCGTTTTGCATAATAACATTTGTGAATACGAACGTAAACCCCCAATCGCTTAAAAAAGAGAAATTAAAGTAGCTGGATTCTCACAAAAAGTGAGAAAACATGACGCTAGGGCTCCGTTTTTCGATTCGTTCCTCATCCCTGTGTATCGGGCGCCTTGGCGCTCGGGTATCTTATACGGACACATAACGAGACCGGGGCTGGCTGATCTTAAGATCAAAACGCGGCTGCAGGTCAGTGACCCCATCGCAGCCTTGCCGTCGCATAGTCTCATGAGAGTTAGTTAGTATCTTGTTACGTACAGGAAACTGTTTGTTGTTGTAGGTATGTCATTTCTTTACAAATAAAATCGTTTTCTGATTTCGTTTTTTGTATTACCTAATCTCAACGTCTGATCGATGTGAACCATTGTCAATTGAGATTTTAGTAGATGACATCATTGTTTACATAAATAATTTTGATGTCTGCATTGTCTGCCTGTAATGACTATTGAATCCCAATTTAAGATATTTTGGTATGACGTGTTTTGTTTTGGTATTGCCCATTTCAATATCACACTGCTGGTCTTACAAGAATGTATATAAATCTTTGTACTGTTTTTCAAGTTTTCCACTAAGTAACTTGCATGTCAACAATATGACTCGTTTGAATTGTCTCTAGACTAGACCATCAAATCTGGGCATTTCGGTTTGTTGTGTGGAGCCGGCTAAATAAGCCCTAACCTAACTAATGGATTCGAGTCCGGCAAAGAGTTTCATAGTTTAGCCACTTCGTACTAAGAAAGTTCGCGGTTTCTAAAGTGTGTCCCAGGCGATGCAGAGCTAGAACAGAGGAAATGGGGCACATGAACAATTTTTTGGATAAGATGCTGAGGCCTGTTAGTAGAGGGGGTAGGTAGGCCGCTCGTATTGAGCCGTCCGACCGGGAAACTTTGTGGTACCTTCGTTGTTCTGATACCCATAACACAAGTGCTTGAGCTACTTACTTTGGGATCGGAACAATGTATGTGATATTGTCTGATGTTTATATTTATAAAGCAAGAGAGGTAGGGCATAGCGAATCTTCGCTCGAATTGAGCCGCCCGTCCGGGGAAGGACTTCCATCCTATAGAATACCGCAGCCAAATGACCTCCGGGTCGTGTTTCTGCTGGTGAGTAGGGTCTCCGGAGCTCGTGGGGGGTAGGGTTGGGCCGGCATGGCAGTGGCAACTGACAGGTTACTAACCAGTTACTTGCCAGTTGTCACAGCGATTTGGGCTTCTCTTTCGCTTTCCATCAGGCGTAGGGAAGCCATTATGTCGAGCTATTATAAAAAAAAAATATTTATAGTAACCCCTCCATAAAATGGTGCCTTTTTGAAAAGGTACGGCTTAGGGATTAGATGGCGTGGCATGTCCTGTACTACGTCCTATCACTGACCGTTGTCCTCTCGCGGCAGGAGCTGAACTCCAAGTGGACGTCGCTGCAGCAGCTGACGTCGGAGCGCGCGGCGCAGCTGGGCTCGGCGCACGAGGTGCAGCGCTTCCACCGCGACGTGGACGAGACCAAGGACTGGATCGCCGAGAAGGAGGCCGCGCTGGCCAGCGACGACCTGGGCAAGGACCTGCGCTCCGTGCAGACGCTGCAGCGTAAGTCAACAAAAAAAAAACAATCTCTGTCTTTTTTTTAGGGGCTGCGCAGAGCGATAGACTCTGCGTCTGAGACATTTAAAAGACTTGGCTGTATGTCTTAGACCTTAGCCAGTTCTTTAGGGAATGAATTAAAAAAAAAAAGTAAATGGCGGGTTTGATGGAGCATAAAAAAATTTAGTTACATTAGGGGCTGCGCAGACGACAGACTTTTTGTACGATAGAGTATGCGTCTGAGACATTTAAAAAGAGCGTCTAGGTCTGCCGACATTCTGTCTGATCGAAGATGTGCGTCGTGTGTGTTGAATCTGTGAAATATCCGCGGCAGATTTTTGCGCGTCGTGTGCGTTCCTGCATATATAATTGCAAAAAAGTGCGTCACGGATAGTCTGTCGTCTGCGCTGCCCCTTATACACGAGGCGGCAGACGAGCAAATGTGTTGCCTGATGGTAAGCAGTCGACACCGCCCATGGACACCCGCAACTCATATCGAGTTTTAAACTAAAATGACGCGCCTCTTCACTTTATTACTTTATTTATATGTGTGAGTGCAAATATTAACACCGGCACTTCAATTGTGCCGCACTATTAGGCGGGCCGCACATGTTCGGAATTCCGGTGCGGAATTGCGAATTGAAATACACGTTCACATCAAAGATGTAAATAAAGCGCTCGAGCATTTTATATGCAAGTAGAGCATTTTTGTTGCGAACGTGTATTTCAATTCGAAATTCCGAACGTGTGTGACCTGCCTTGGGCTGTAGAACTCTCTTCGAGCACACTTCGTTGAAGCGGCTCTAATGCATACCGTCATAGTGTGATCGATTGAGGCAAGAACTAGGCGTCCGGTTGCGTGATGATAAAGCGATCCGCTTACAATTTTTTCTGGACTTCGTGATTGCTTGACATCAGTCTGGCCGCATTCATTTCGACGTGCTAATATTTAAAAAAAATTATCTTTACATTTTTCTTGATTTTTTTTTTACCTTTTCTCGGCCAGGTAAACACGAGGGCCTGGAGCGCGACCTGGCCGCCCTCGGCGACAAGATCCGTCAGCTGGACGAGACGGCCAACCGGCTGATGTCCACGCACGGCGACTCCGCCGACGCCACGTACAGCAAGCAGCGCGAGATCAACGAGGCCTGGCAGCAGCTGCAGGCGCGCGCCAACGCCAGGAAGGAGAAGCTGCTCGACTCGTACGACCTGCAGAGGTAAGGGTTAATTTTACACTAGCTGTGCCAGCGGCGTCGCACGCGTGGATATCGGCTGTCAAAAATAAGGACCTCCATAACATGGTGCCCAAATTTCAAGTTAGACCTCTAAGACCTTAAGAGAGGTAGGGCATAGCGAATCTTCGCTCGAATTGAGCCGCCCGTCCGAGGAAGGACCTCCACCCTATAGAATACCGCAGTCAAATGACCTCTGGGTCGTGTTTCTGCCGGTGAGTAGGGTTTCCGGAGCTCGTGGGGGGTTAGGGTTGGGCCGGCATGGCGGTAACTGACAAGTAACTGACCAGTTACTTGCCCGTTGTCACAGCGACTTGGGCTTCTCTTTCGCTTTCCATCAGGCGTAGGGAAGCCATTATGTCGAGCCACTAGAAAAAAAAATAACAATACATTGGTGATAACCGCATTCAATTCCATGCAGTAGTTCTTGCGTGATGCGCGTCTCAACAGATAAAAAATTCTCCCGTTTTCCCAACACTTCCTTTCACTCATCATCATCATCAGCATATTACAGTCCAATGCTGGACATAGGCCTCTCCAGCTGTTCGCCACTCAAGGCAAACACCTGGAAGATATACCCATAATTGCCACGCTGGGCAGGCGGGTTGGCGATCGCAGGGCTTAGCTTCTCGCTCCGGTGACGCTGCTGCCCGTAATCGGCATGTGGTATTTAGCTACGCCTTCGATTGTGATGGTTATACCGCCACCGGTCGGTTGCCAGCGCCTCGTTTGTTATTCGGCAGGATGCGCCACGGGCAGGTTATGAGGCGCTCGAGATGGCGTGGTCCTATTCTAAACCCGCGTCGCTCAAATTTTTAGGCTTCTTCAACCCTCCCCTTCTTGGTCACGACTGGTCACTTTTGGGGGCTCCATTCTTCCTTGCATATGACACTTCGCTAACTTCCTCTCCTGTGTGACGTAATTCATTATTTTTCCTAAATGCAACTTCGGTTTCCAGATTCCTATCGGACTACCGCGATCTGATGGCGTGGATCAACTCCATGATGGCGCTGGTGAGCTCGGACGAGCTCGCCAATGACGTCACCGGCGCCGAGGCTCTGCTGGAGAGACACCAGGTATGTTCAATGTAGCATTAAGGTACGACAGTCAAAGGTTAAATACATACATACATTTATTGGATTTCAACAGGTTTTTTTGTTTATTATGATGGCCATTGACGTCTTGTTATCATCGCTGAACTGATGGAGCAACTAAACTCCTTGTACATTTGAACACATATAAGCTAGTTGAAGCTAAATATATGGTATCGCAGGCTGACTTTCAGCCAGTGGTGTCCCACTGGTGTTAAAGCTATACTCGTATGATGGCTCAAATCAGGTCACCTTAAAGGAGTAAATGCCCCTTGTCTATTTTAAAAAAAAAGCTTAACTGGCCTTTACTTCGAATGCATCTTTACTACTAAGTATTATGAAAATTCGATTGATCTACGTATAAAAGAGAAGAAGAAGATTATTGGTATTAGCTTGAGACGCTACGGCCTGTTGGCTGGGTGCTACATCAGGCAGTGGTGTCCCACTGGTGTTAAAGCTATACTCGTATGATGGCTCAAATCAGGTCACCTTCAAGGAGTAAATGCCCCTTGTCTATTTTAAAAATGCTTAACTGGCCTTTATTTCAAATGCATCTTTACCAACTATTATGAAAATTCGATTGATCTACATAAAAGAGAAGAAGAAGATTATTGTTATTAGCTTGAGACCAACGGCCTGTTGGCTGGGTGCGACATGCTTTCACCATTTAATGTCAAGATACTAAGGCCATACAAGAGTTAACGCAGAGCTCGTGACCCCAAGTCCTTGGATTGTAATGTAGCTGACTGTTCTAGAGCCAGCGCCTGGAGATAGACGCGCGGTACGGCATATTGCCGCAGGTCAGACGCAACACTGCACGCATGTGTGCCACCTAACTGTCGTACGAATACATAATACCAGGGTTGCCAGATTGCCGATTTGTTCATAATAATCATCATAATCAGACTATTGCAGTCCACTGCTGGACATAGGCCTCTCCAGTTGATCGCCACTTGGGCAAACATCTGGAAGATTATACCCATAATGTAATGTGTATATTATATACATTTTCTGTAGGACTTCATGAAAATACTAAATATTCTTAGTCATCATTTTTGTATGCTATTTTACGTAAATGTATCACTGTCTGTCTTGTCAGCCTGTGAGTACTTCGGGTCTTAAGTAAAACACGCCTTTTTCACTCCTCCATCAACTTTTTACTTCACTATGTTACCAAATTTTTCATATTCTTTCATAAAAATATCACGAAATGTAACATTTTCTCAGTCGATATTTAGTTCTGATCAGCAAATCCATTTTGTATACGCGCCGTTGTCTGTACTTAAGATATTTTGGCTCGCATAACATTGTATGAGTTATCTGCAGTCGGTCGTCTGGCAACCCTCGCACCGTTTTCAACGAACGAACATTCACTTCTATCGATGTGTTGTTAGGACTCTTCCTAATTTTACCGTAGTACACCGACTACTAAAACGTTACAGAGGCTTAGATGTTGATTTCCTAACACAATCAATAATAATCACCAGATTTGAATTAACAGTTTTATTGTAATAATGTTTGGAATACTTAATATTAATATATTTTAAATACAAATAATAGTTCCTTTCAGAATGATTCGTAGTAAACATTTTTGAATCGAATTACTGTTTCATTTATGTGGGTAGGACGAGAATGTCGAGATATTCAAATCAAGTCATACAATTAAGACGATTGTTGAACGTCAGCTAAACTAAACTAATTTAGTTTAACCGGAGGAAGATCCGTTTAAGGCTGCGGTTCCTCTGAGACGGAGCGGAGCAGAATGGAGACGAGCTGTGCCGCAATTCACCAATCACATGGCTTGAGGTACTTCCGCATCTCGATGTGGATTTCAAACCGTGCGACTGATAAATCGCGGCACGGCTTCGCTCCGCCTTAGTGGAACCGCACTCTAATGACGGTTGCAGACCAAGAGCTAAACTAAGTTAGTTTAGCTTAGCTCGTGTAGCTGACGCAGCTTTATTGCACACAATATGGCATATGACAACTATATGGAAAGTTGCATCAGTTACGCGATCTAAGCTAAACTAATAAGCTTAGCTCTTGGTCTGCAATGATCATTCTAAGCTCTTCAAATTGCTAATTTTCTATGTTTTATTTTATTTTTAAAACTTATAATCTATGTAACTTGTTTTACTTTAAAGTGTTTAAAAATATATATTTTATGAATCTGCGTGTTGTTGTGTCTCATGTTTTACCTTTTTTTTGTGAAATGGTTTTGTGTGTTGTGGGTTCATTGTCTTTCTTTCTCTTCCTATATTATATTCGGTGGTTTTCTTCACAATTTCTTTATTTCAGTATTAAATGTATAATACATAATTATTTACTAATTTGTGAAATGTCTTAATGTATTTCCTAAATCTAATTTTTTACTTACTATTTATTTCTTACTTCAATGTATTTATAGAATTTCTAAGCAAAATGGGTTAGAATAAATAGGTTGGAAAGTATCAGATGAGGCTTAGTGTTAAAGGATAAAGAAAAGAAAAAAAATTCCTCTGGAACTCTGGTCTAATCCAACGTTGTATATGATAGAACCGAAGTTATAGTCTGTGCCGCTTATATGTACGGTTACGACAAAGCGCATGCGATGCCCTTAGTGTTGCAGGCGTTCATGGGCTACGGTGACCGCTTACCATCAGGCTGCCCGGCAGCCATTTTGTCAACTTTAGTAGTATAAAAAAACACTAGATTTTCTATTGTGTCTCCTTGTCTCCGCGATCAAAGGAGGGTGACAAATCACTGACCTTACACTGTGCTGCGCAGGAGCACCGCACGGAGATGGACGCGCGCGCGGGCACGTTCCAGGCGCTGGAGCTGTTCGGGCAGCAGCTGCTGCAGGGCGGCCACTACGCCTCCGTCGACATACAGGAGAAGCTCAACACCATGGGCGACGCCAGGCAGGACTTGGAGAAGTGAGTGGCTCATGATACTTCATGGCACGAACCGTACATTTCATGGTCGGGACCGATTGGTATATAGATATCTACTGCCGTCCCAAGTCCCTAAAGGGTGGGCGCTTCTAAATTAGGGAAAACGTCGTTTCAACATACTTCGAAATACTTGCGTGTGAAAACGCGCGCGATATTTTGCGCTTACGAAAAACTGTCGTGTTCGTTAGATTATGTGTCACACCTATGCTTCCAAAAACCTTATATGCTTATGAAGCGCGTTTGAAAACGCCCACCTAAAGCCCGCCATAGAAAATGGTATTGTGTTCGTCTTGGGTCTTACCTTTGACACTGCTTAATAGCATCGAATTGAGAGGTTGGAGCTTGTAGGTATTTCCCTCCTCGTCATACTTCACAAATGTGTAGATGGCGAGATACATTTTCTATAGCAAAGAGACATTTTCTATAGCTATTAAAATAAATAAACCCAAGACATGCCACGCTGGGCCACACGTCGCCACCTAGCCCTAAACTAAGCCGAAGCTTGTACTATGGGTACTAGACAATAACTGATAAACTTACTTGTTTTTTTTTTGTAAATAAAATACATATTTTACATAGTAACTGGTTTTTAATCTTGCGTGTTCCCAACCAGGGCGTGGGTCGCTCGCCGCGTGAAGCTCGACCAGAACCTGGAGCTGCAGCTGTTCTACCGCGACTGCGAGCAGGCGGAGGGCTGGATGGCGGCGCGCGAGGCGTTCCTGGCGCCGCCCAGCGAGCCCGAGGTCACGCAGACCGACGCCGCCACCGCTGAGGCGCACCCGCCGGACAACGTGGAGCAGCTCATCAAGAAGCACGAGGACTTCGACAAGGCGATCAACGCGCACGTATGTACATCATCATCATCAGCCTATTGCAGCCCACTGCTGGACATAGGCCACTCCAGTTGTTCGCCACTTTGGGCAAATATCTGAAGGATATAGCCATAATCGCCACGCTGGGCAGGCGGGTTGGCAATCGCAGGGCGTACCTTCTAACTAACGGTGGGCTAGCCACGCATGACGCTAACGCCATTTTTCCTTATTTGTTGTGAAGCACTGCTGACTACCGAGAGGCTTCACGTGCATTCCGATGCATTGCTCCTGAATCTTGCAGTTGTGTTGAACTATCGTACCATCGAATTATGTGACAATAGTTTGAATTCGTTGGTATAATGCTAACTTTAATGCGTTTCCGTGTACAGGAGGAGAAGATCGCCCAGCTGCAGACGCTGGCGGACCAGCTGATCGCGTCGGAGCACTACGCGGCGTCGCCCATCGACGACAAGCGCGCGCAGGTGCTGGACCGCTGGCGCCACCTCAAGGAGGCGCTCATCGAGAAGCGCTCCAGGTACAGTTGAGCCGTATTCGCCCCGCTATAGACGCCAGCGGACCAGCTGTGCCACCACCAGAGACCAGATACATTTCATTCATTCTCTGAATGAAGTACATAATTGCAGTTCCAGATTTATTTATTTTTTCTTTAATCAGTTTACTTTAAAGCAGTATTCGGATTATGGATTTTGTAGGTCACGGGCTTATCCGACTCGAAGGACCATGGGATGATAGTAGATATAATTAATTCTCTGAATGAACTACATAATTGCAGTTCCAGATTTATTTATTTATTCTTTAATCAGTTTACTTTTAAAGGCAGTATTCGGTCTGTGGATTTTGTAGGTCACGGGCTTATCTGACTCGAAGGACCATGAAATGATAAATAGATTCATTCTCTGACACACTGACAGGTAACTGACCAGTTACTTGCTCGTTGTTACAGTGACTTGGGCTTCTCTTCGCTTTCCATCAGGCGTAGGGAAGCCATTATGTCGAGCTACTATAAAAAAAAAACACTTACAGTTGCATATTTTTTTGTATGTAGCAACGTATGTGACGTTTATACATTATGCCATTTGTACGCAGACTGGGAGACGAGCAGACCCTGCAGCAGTTCTCTCGTGACGCCGACGAGATGGAGAACTGGATCGCCGAGAAGTTGCAGCTGGCCACTGAGGAGAGCTACAAGGTATGTTTTTTTTAGTATTCTGTATTGCGATCTGTCTCTATCCGGACATTAAGCAGTAGTGTGAATTTTGTAGTTAGCGTTTCTATGGTCAAGTCCAATGACCAACCCTTGAGTAAACATTGGGTTACCAAGTTTGGATAATTTTATATGTTTTTAACATAGGTATCTACTCACAAATATATTATCAAGATAGACCGTTACCGTTAGTATTATACGCGTGTCTTAATGCTAATGAGCTGGAAGAGATCGCTTATAGCGATAAGGCCGCCTATATTGTACAACAAAATGTCTACTGTACCTAGTTCTATGTAAATTGTTTGGTGTGCAATAAAGAATGTATCTATCTATCTATGATGCAAAAAGCCGATCCGTTTTGTTATGTACGAAATAGAAATTAAAGCATAGTACGGTTAAGCACTATTTGTTTACATGACAGTAATATCAACTACAGTTCCTGTTGCTACGCAACAACATGGATGTCACTTATGTGACACGTTTAAATGAAGATTGTTTTTTGATTACAAGTACTGATAAATTGCAGTGTTTTCTGAAAAGCCCTCTGAAAAAACGAAATACTGCTGTGTGAATATGCAAGTGCATTCTGCGGAATCCAGTATTCCCGCAGTATTGAACAGCCCCGGGATGGGGCACAACAGATGTTTTGCTATGCGCAATATTTAGCCTAACTGTCCTCAACAGCCAAAAAAAAGGCTTTTCAGTAGTATTTTCCAAATGTTTCGTTATTGAGTGATCACATTGGTGGTCAGGACCCCGCCAACATCCTGTCTAAGCACCAGAAGCACCAGGCGTTCGAGGCGGAGCTGGCGCCAACGCCGAGCGCATCCAGTCCGTGCTGGCCATGGGCGGCAACCTGGTCACGCGCGGCCAGTGCAGCGGCAGCGAGGACGCCGTGCAGGTACGCAGCAGACCGCCGGGCAGGAACACACACTACAGTCGGCTGACCACGCAGACAAAGCAGCCGATGCTCAGTGCTATTCAAAAGTTGTTCCCTAATAAGTATTAACCTGGTCACGCGCGGCCAGTGGCAGGCAGCTATGATGCCGTTCAGGTATGCAGGACCCACTGCGCAGGCCATCACACCATAGTCGGCTAGCCCAAACCACAGTCAGTTAGACAATCAGATAAAGCAGTCAATGCTCAGTCTATACAAAGATGTTCTCTAAGAAAGAGTGTTATCAAAAACACGCGTGCATCAGACCAAGCAATAGCTGGTCAGTGCTATTCAAAAGCTGTTCCCTAATGAAGTGAGTAATCAAAAACACGAGGAAGAACAACTGTCGCCAGTGGCAGGGATACTGGTAGCGTCAGAACAATCGGCTGAGTCCCTACCTGCCATAGAAGAAACCTATTACTACTTTATCAACAACGCCGAAGCAGTACAAAATTGATAGTACATTTAAAGCCGATGACTTTACGTTACTTTACTTATCAATTTAGATTAGCGGCTGATCACACCAATGATGGTGTAATGGCTGATCATCAGCCATTAAACATTTAATAGATTTTCTATTGTATCTCTTTTCTCGTCAGTCAATGCATTAAATAATTTGCTCAATTCACATCCATATCGATTTTAATGACAGATTTAAATTCCAAACATCATTTCTACCTAATCAAGTCAATAACTTTTCTTCTTATGCAACAAACAGGCTCGCTTGGCATCCATCGCGGACCAATGGGAGTTCCTCACCCAGAAGACGACCGAGAAGTCTCTCAAGCTGAAGGAGGCCAACAAGCAGCGCACGTACATAGCCGCGGTGAAGGACCTGACTTCTGGCCTGGCGAGGTGGAGTCGCTGCTCACGTCCGAGGACTCTGGCAAGGACCTGGCCTCCGTGCAGAACCTAATGAAGAAGCACCAGCTGGTCGAGGCCGACATACAGGCGCACGAGGACAGGATCCAAGGTACGATGGTCTTGTGACCTTTTATGTTAGTTAGAGCGGTTTCGCAATACGTCCGATCCGAATCCGATCCGAACCGTGAAAATACTGTAATAATCGTACAACTATTTCTATCATAATTTAAGCGCTTACTAATAGAATATCTTCGTATTCTTGTCAGAAATTTCAAAAAAATAACCTGCGCTGCCAGGGACGTGTTGTGCCGTGGCATCAGCTGAGCTTCTTCCCTTTGTCTATCTGTATAACTATTGAAAATCAACTTATGTGGTAGTAATACTGAGAGACTATAAATATATTCTTACTGTCTACAGTCCGCGGCTCTGCCCGCTTTAATAATCTTATATTACTGTAAGTATATTACTGTTCGTTAAGCTCCTCAGTAGTAAACATCCATCATTTGAAGCCTTATTTTTCGCATTTATAATATTAATAGGATTCATATTTGATGTTTGCGGTCTGTGCCAAGAGTGCATTTAACACATTGTTGCGTGGTCACCGTGGTGTAACGTAGTTGTGCGCGTGCGCAGACATGAACGCGCAGGCGGACGCGCTGGTTGTCGAGCGGCCAGTTCGACAGCGACGGCATCGGCGCGCGCCGCGCCGCCATCAACGAGCGCTTCGAGCGCGTGCGCAACCTCGCCGCGCACCGCCGCCAGCGGCTGCACGAGGCCAACACGCTGCCCAATTCTTTCGCGACATAGCCGACGAGGAGTCTGGATCAAGTGAGTCGCTGTTCCCTTCAGCGTCAGTACGCCACCATCAACAAAACTCAAGTTACTGTGCACATTTATTTAAAAGGCAAGGAGAATCCAGCTAGTAATAACTTATTGAACACGAGTTAATTAAAACATGTATTTTTGTATTTCTTGATCTAAGAAAGGCGTTCGAGTCCATCTCTCTTCACATCATGATTGACAAATTACAGAATGTTGGTTTGGGGGAACATCACTTGTTGTTTTTACGGACTATTAATCAAGTAGGAATAGCAGATCAAACTGTTAGTGATACAGTACATGTGTTGTACATTGTACCCCAGGGATGCGTCGTGGGCCCAATGTTTTTCCTCATTTATTAATGACCTCTTCTACGACGTGCACACTCTCTTCGTTAGTGAGTCCCAGGGTAATGTCAGATCAAGCGCAGTAGCAGGTTCAGATAATAATATCGCGTTTTAACGGGAGAAGAAACTCTGTCGCCTCGGACGACTACGGCCGCGACCTCACCGGCGGGCAGAACTGCTGAAGAAGCACAAGAGGCTCGAAGCGGAGCTGGCGAGCCACGAGCCGGCCATACAAGGCGTGCAGGTAACGATACAAACTTACCTTTTTACAATATTTTACAGGGTTCATTAGTACGAAACCATCTTATCAACCCTGCGATCGCCAACCCGCCTGCCCAGCGTGGCGATTATGGGTTTATCCTCCAGTCCAGTCGTTTGCCCTAGGTGCGAACAATCGGAGAGGCTTATGTCCAGCAGTGGACTGCAATAGGTTGATGATGATGATGATCTGGAGGCTATGCCCATAACCGCAACGCTGGGCAAGGCGGGGTTGGCGATCGCGCAGGTCCTTGCTCGGTGACGCTGCGCCCGTCATCGGCCCGCGGTATTTAGCTATGTCTTCAATCGTAATCGTGATACATGGTCTCCCGTGTGCAGGAAGCGGCGAGAAGCTGATGGACGTGAGCAACCTCGGCGTGCCCGAGATCGAGCAGCGGCTGAAGGCGCTGGCGCTGGCCTGGGCCGAGCTGCAGGCGCTGCGGCCGAGCGCGGCACCAAGCTGCAGCAGTCGCTCGCCTACCAGCAGTTCCTGGCCAAGCTGGACGAGGAGGAGGCCTGGATCAGGTACGTACAGCGGCTGAAGGCGCTGCGCTGCCTGGCCGAGCTGCAGGCGCTGGCGGCCGAGCGCGGCACCAAGCTGCAGCAGTCGCTCGCCTACCAGCAGTTCCTGGCCAAGCTGGACGAGGAGGAGGCCTGGATCAGGTACGTACAGCGGCTGAAGGCGCTGGCGCTGGCCTGGCCGAGCTGCAGGCGCTGGCGGCCCGAGCGCGGCACCAAGCTGCAGCAGTCGCTCGCCTACCAGCAGTTCCTGGCCAAGCTGGACGAGGAGGAGGCCTGGATCAGGTACGTACAGCGGCTGAGGCGCTGGCGCTGGCTGGGCCGAGCTGCAGGCGCTGGCGGCCGAGCGCGGCACCAAGCTGCAGCAGTCGCTCGCCTACCAGCAGTTCTGGCCAAGCTGGACGAGGAGGAGGCCTGGATCAGGTACGTACAGCGGCTGAAGGCGCTGGCGCTGGCCTGGCCGAGCTGCAGGCGCTGGCGGCCGAGCGCGGCACCAAGCTGCAGCAGTCGCTCGCCTACCAGCAGTTCCTGGCCCAAGCTGGACGAGGAGGAGGCCTGGATCAGGTACGTACAGCGGCTGAAGGCGCTGGCGCTGGCCTGGGCCGAGCTGCAGGCGCTGGCGGCCGAGCGCGGCACCAAGCTGCAGCAGTCGCTCGCCTACCAGCAGTTCCTGGCCAAGCTGGACGAGGAGGAGCCTGGATCAGGTACGTACAGCGGCTGAAGGCGCTGGCGCTGGCCTGGCCGAGCTGCAGGCGCTGCGGCCGAGCGCGGCACCACCAGCTGCAAGCAGTCGCTCGCCTACCAGCAGTTCCTGGCCAAGCTGGACGCGAGGAGGCCTGGATCAGGTACGTACAGCGGCTGAAGGCGCTGGCGCTGGCCTGGGCCGAGCTGCAGGCGCTGCGGCGAGCGCGGCACCCAAGCTGCAGCAGTCGCTCGCCTACCAGCAGTTCTGGCCAAGCTGACGAGGAGGAGGCCTGGATCAGGTACGTACAGCGGCTGAAGGCGCTGGCGCTGGCCTGGGCCGAGCTGCAGGCGCTGGCGGCCGAGCGCGGCACCAAGCTGCAGCAGTCGCTCGCCTACCAGCAGTTCCTGGCCAAGCTGGACGAGGAGGAGGCCTGGATCAGGTACGTACAGCGGCTGAAGGCGCTGGCGCTGGCCTGGGCCGAGCTGCAGGCGCTGGCGGCCGAGCGCGGCACCAAGCTGCAGCAGTCGCTCGCCTACCAGCAGTTCCTGGCCAAGCTGACGAGGAGGAGGCTGGATCAGGTACGTACAGCGGCTGAAGGCGCTGGCGCTGGCCTGGGCCGAGCTGCAGGCGCTGGCGGCCGAGCGCGGCACCAAGCTGCAGCAGTCGCTCGCCTACCAGCAGTTCCTGGCCAAGCTGGACGAGGAGAGGCCTGGATCAGGTACGTACAGCGCTGAAGGCGCTGGCGCTGGCCTGGCCGAGCTGCAGGCGCTGGCGGCCGAGCGCGGCACCAAGCTGCAGCAGTCGCTCGCCTACCAGCAGTTCCTCGGCCAAGCTGGACGAGGAGGAGGCCTGGATCAGGTACGTACAGCGGCTGAAGGCGCTGGCGCTGGCCTGGCCGAGCTGCAGGCGCTGGCGGCGAGCGCGGCACCAAGCTGCAGCAGTCGCTCGCCTACCAGCAGTTCCTGGCCAAGCTGGACGAGGAGGAGGCCTGGATCAGGTACGTACCGCGGCTGAAGGCGCTGGCGCTGGCCTGGGCCGAGCTGCAGGCGCTGGCGGCCGAGCGCGGCACCAAGCTGCAGCAGTCGCTCGCCTACCAGCAGTTCCTGGCCAAGCTGGACGAGAGGAGGCCTGGATCAGGTACGTACAGCGGCTGAAGGCGCTGGCGCTGGCCTGGGCCGAGCTGCAGGCGCTGGCGGCCGAGCGCGGCACCAAGCTGCAGCAGTCGCTCGCCTACCAGCAGTTCCTGGCCAAGCTGGACGAGGAGGAGGCCTGGATCAGGTACGTACAGCGGCTGAAGGCGCTGGCGCTGGCCTGGGCCGAGCTGCAGGCGCTGGCGCCGAGCGCGGCACCAAGCTGCAGCAGTCGCTCGCCTACCAGCAGTTCCTGGCCAAGCTGGACGAGGAGGAGGCCTGGATCAGGTACGTACAGCGGCTGAAGGCGCTGGCGCTGGCCTGGGCCGAGCTGCAGGCGCTGGCGGCCGAGCGCGGCACCAAGCTGCAGCAGTCGCTCGCCTACCAGCAGTTCCTGGCCAAGCTGGACGAGGAGGAGGCCTGGATCAGGTACGTACAGCGGCTGAAGGCGCTGGCGCTGGCCTGGGCCGAGCTGCAGGCGCTGGCGGCCGAGCGCGGCACCAAGCTGCAGCAGTCGCTCGCCTACCAGCAGTTCCTGGCCAAGCTGGACGAGGAGGAGGCCTGGATCAGGTACGTACAGCGGCTGAAGGCGCTGGCGCTGGCCTGGGCGAGCTGCAGGCGCTGGCGGCCGAGCGCGGCACCAAGCTGCAGCAGTCGCTCGCCTACCAGCAGTTCCTGGCCAAGCTGGACGAGGAGGAGGCCTGGATCAGGTACGTACAGCTTCAGACACTGGACCACACGAATCTACTTTATCATTATCCTTAGCCTATTGCAGTTCACTGCTGGACTTGAGCCTTTCCAGCTGTTCGCCACTATGAGCAAACTTCTGGAGCATTACCCATAGTCGCCGTTTGTAATGTCTGGTGGAAAGCGAAAGAGAAGCTCAAGTCGCTGTGACAACTGGCAACTGGTCAGTTGCCACCGCCATGCCGGCCCAACTCTTAACGTCCCATGAGCTCCGGAAACCCTACTCACCGGCAGAAATACGACTCGGAGGTCTTTTGGCTGCGGTATTCTATAGGTGGAGGTCCTTCCTAGGACGGGCGGCTCAATTCGAGGGAAGATTCGCGATGCCTCTTTTTTTTTCGTCGTCAGCCTATCACATTCCGCTGCTGAACATAAGACATTTTCTGGATAGAAAATAACTGTTTGTATACGTTACAGCGAGAAGCAGCAGCTGGTGGTGGTGGGCGAGTGCGGCGACAGCATGGCGGCCGTGCAGGGCCTGCTGAAGAAGCACGAGGCGCTGGAGGCGGAGCTGGCCGGCCGCGGCGAGCGCGTGGCCGAGCTGGCCGCCGACGCCGACCGCCTGCTGGCCGCCGGCAACCTGCACTCGGAGGCCCTCACGCACCGCATGCACGCGCTGCAGGTACGCCGCCCACTGCTGGACATAGGCCGCCGAGCTGGCCGCCGACGCCGACCGGCTGCTGGCCGCCGGCAACCTGCACTCCGAGGCCCTCACGCACCGCATGCACGCGCTGCAGGTACGCCGCCCACTGCTGGACATAGGCCGCCGACAACCTGCACTCCGAGACAATCCACTGCTGGATCCAGTCCTATGTTCGATCCTGGTACAAAGATGAATCTGCCGCCTACCTAAAGGTTATCGGTTCAGATGTTGATATGGCCAGCCCACTGCCGCTTTCAACTTACTAATCCTATGAGCTATGTCAGAATCTGGATCAGATTCTGACATAGCTCATTCTTGGAAACTTGTCCCCATTCCATTTTTTTTAATAGAACGACGTAATTATGCCTGATGGAAAGCGAAAGACAAGTCCGAGTCGCTGTGACAACGGGCAAGTAACTGATCAGTTACCTGTTAGTTGCCACCGCCATGCCGGCCTAACCCTTTCCTCCGGCTGCCGATGGAGCATTCACCCCACGAGCTCCGGAGACTCTACTCACCGGCAGAAACACTACCCGGAGGTCATTTGGCTGCGGTATTGTATAGGGTGGAGGTCCTTCCCCGGACGGGCAGCTCAGTTCAAGCGAAGATATGTACTATGAAGATATATACTATGTATTTTTCATCATCGTACATCTCGCTCCGATTCAAGATTTCATCCTTATCATCTTGATAGATGGAAGTCTTCCACAGTGCGTTTTGCGCGCAATTTTCTGCCTCGTGCAGCTGCTCTTTGGAATCAGCTTCCGGCTGCAATTTCCCCGAATGGATACGACCTAGGGACCTTCAAGAAGCGAGCCTACAGATTTCTCAAGGGTCGGTAGCGCACCTGTGACTCCCCTGGTGTTGCGGTGTCTATCTGCTGACGTGATCACTTAACATCAGGTGACCTTCAGGCCCGTTTGCCCCATCTGTCATAAAAAAAGGGAAAAAAATGCCCTACCTCTCTTCATATGTACAATAGTTACAAGACTTAAATCGTACAGGCCAAACTGGAGAAGCTGACCGGGCTGGCGGCGCGTCGCAAGGCGGCGCTGGTGGACAACTCGGCGTACCTGCAGCTGCTGTGGAAGGCCGACGTGGTGGAGTCCTGGATCGCGGACAAGGAGACGCACGTGCGCTCCGACGAGTTCGGCCGCGACCTGTCCACCGTGCAGACGCTGCTCACCAAGCAGGACACCTTCGACGCCGGTCAGTATCATCAGCATCATCAGACTTTTTTTTAGAGGGGAATGCATTGCATTAGGCACAGAGGGCATACCCACTAAACCCACCTGTGTCGTCAGTGGGCAGCAAGTTGCTGGGACACGGGTAGCGGTGTGGTGGGTGCAGTCACATCTCTGCACGAGGTCCGCCCGGGGCGCACTCTATTGCTCCCAGGAGCCGGGGGTAGGGGTTCTTACCCTTCCCGGACCAGAAGTGCTTTCCACTTGTCAATAGGCTATTATGGCTAAAAATTTTAATTAGTCCTTCTTTTAGCTTATTCAAAAATAAAAGACACGTATTTTTATTTGTAAATTAGACTAAAAATTACAAAGTTATAGCCCGTTGAAATTACGCGTGACGTCACTCGGTGAGGCATTTTTACGGGAGCGAGTGACGTCAAAGACTCCCACTTTTTATGCCTTGTATCTTTGTTATTGTTTATTTGAATGAAAAAAGGAAAAATACGTGTCTTTTATTTTTGAATAAGCTAAAAGACGGACTTTTTTAGCCATAATAGCCCATTACACGACATCTATGCGACACAGGGGGGATTAGTGGGTATCCCATTATGGGTGGTGTGAGACCCACATACTACGCTGACTTCCCCCGGTGGCGGCGTGAAGACCGACGTGACGATTCCTATGTGGTTCTTTTATATTTTTATACCATTAGGGTGGCAAACAAGCCTACGGCCCGCCTGATGTTAAGCGGTTACCACAGGACACCTGCGACATCAGGTGTATCACAAGCGCGTTGCCTACCCTTTAGAAACCTCTTCACAGCCTTTTTGAAGGACCCCATGTAGTCTCGGGGGAGAGCCTCGGCGGGGAGTTCATTCCAAAGTTCTGACGAGATACTTCCGTTGCAGGTCTGGCAGCGTTCGAGCACGAGGGCATCCAGAACATCACGCTGCTGAAGGAGCAGCTGGTGGCGGCGCGGCACGGCGAGTCGGCCGGCATCACCAAGCGGCACGGCGACGTCATCGCGCGCTGGCAGCGGCTGCTGGCCGACTCGGCCGCGCGCAAGCAGCGGCTGCTGCAGCTGCAGGACCAGTTCCGCCAGATCGAGGAGCTGTACCTCACCTTCGCCAAGAAGGTAACCCGCCTCACCAGCGGCAGCCGACGTCATCGCGCGCTGGCAGCGGCTGCTGGCCGACTCGGCCGCGCGCAAGCAGCGGCTGCTGCAGCTGCAGGACCAGTTCCGCCAGATCGAGGAGCTGTACCTCACCTTCGCCAAGAAGGTAACCCGCCTCACCAGCGGCAGCCGACGTCATCGCGCGCTGGCAGCGGCTGCTGGCCGACTCGGCCGCGCGCAAGCAGCGGCTGCTGCAGCTGCAGGACCAGTTCCGCCAGATCGAGGAGCTGTACCTCACCTTCGCCAAGAAGGTAACCCGCCTCACCAGCGGCAGCCGACGTCATCGCGCGCTGGCAGCGGCTGCTGGCCGACTCGGCCGCGCGCAAGCAGCGGCTGCTGCAGCTGCAGGACCAGTTCCGCCAGATCGAGGAGCTGTACCTCACCTTCGCCAAGAAGGTAACCCGCCTCACCAGCGGCAGCCGACGTCATCGCGCGCTGGCAGCGGCTGCTGGCCGACTCGGCCGCGCGCAAGCAGCGGCTGCTGCAGCTGCAGGACCAGTTCCGCCAGATCGAGGAGCTGTACCTCACCTTCGCCAAGAAGGTAACCCGCCTCACCAGCGGCAGCCGACCTGATGCGGCAATAGTGCAACGCAAACTACAAATTATGTTTCTATAAACAAGGGTCTTTTGACGCGTGGCTGAAATCGGAACTAAGATTTTGACATTCCTATTTCACACTGGCCTCTCATGTGAATGTCACCGCGCGACAAAAGATTTTTGCCATACACATCGCCATCTGTTGAAACTATGTATTACGAATTAATAAATAAGTGTATTTATGGCAATCGATGACACCACTTCGTACCGCAATGTAACTGCGCCATCTATTTACATGATTACCGAACTAATCGTGAATGTATTAACTGGCAGATCTAGAAAAAGTAAATATCGGAAACCATTTCATTCCGCATCGTGTCTTCATAGAGCGTAGAGACATCTAGCGACACACATTTGTGTCAATATTAATGTGAACATTACGTAGTGAACATTCCTTTCACGTTTTGTACATGTGTATCAATGTGTGGTATCAATTAATCAACGTGTATGTATTGTGTTACAGGCGTCTGCGTTCAACTCGTGGTTCGAGAACGCGGAGGAGGACCTCACGGACCCGGTGCGCTGCAACTCCATCGAGGAGATCCGCGCGCTCAAGGATGCGCACGCGCAGTTTCAGGTAACATTCTACTAATGTCAATGCGAAAGTTTGTTTGATGTATACGATAGGATGCATGAATGTTTCTTACACAAAAACTACCCACTTTGCTGAAACTTTACAGTAATGGAGGTAATTTCACGGTGACCTCACCACCTGATGGTAAGTGGGCTTGAGGTCCAAAAGTTAAGTCAACAGGCATAATAGAACAAACCTACCGCGCCAGTCTCCCTAACCCTCGAGACCGGCTGAGCTCCGCTTTACGCCCCGCCTAAAGAAACCAAGATTATAAGAGGAAAGAAATCCATGATCTGGACATTCCATGACTTAAGGGCCCATACCATCAAAATCGAAAACGATCGTTCGTTAACAGATCGGGAACTTTTGCATCATAATGATTCCGGGCCCAGGAACGAGGAACTTAACCTCTCGGTGCACGCCACTGTCGTCTGAATGATATGCAACTTTCTGTTTTTTGGAACCACAAAATTAGATCGTAACTGGGTCATCATCATCAGCCTATTACAGTCCACTGCTGGACATAGGCCTCTCCAGTTGTTCGCCACTTAGAGCAAACATCTGGAGGATATACCCATAATCGCCGGGTTGGCGATCGCAGGGCGTAGCTTCTTGCTCCGGTGACGCTGCTGCCCGTCACCGGTCTTTAGCTACGCCTTCAATTGTGATGATTATACCGCCACCAGTCGTTTGCCAGCGCCTCGTTTGTTATTCGGCAGGATGCACCACGGGCAGGTGAGGTTGGCTTGGAGCGAAAAGGTGATGGCCGTTCCCTTACATCCCGTAACTGGGTATATTACTATATTTACTATATGTCAGGCATCGCTGTCGTCGGCGCAAAGCGACTTCGAGGCGCTGGCCGCGCTGGACGAGCAGATCAAGTCGTTCAACGTGGGCGCCAACCCCTACACGTGGTTCACCATGGAGGCGCTCGAGGAGACGTGGCGCAACCTGCGCAAGATCATCGGTAACGTACCGCCTTGGACACATTCGTTTACGTAGCTTCGAAAGCCGCTGTTGCGACGCTCATCATCATCATCAGCCTATTGCAGTCCACTGCTGGACATAGGCCTCTCCAGTTGGCCTCTCCACATCTAGAGGATATACCCATAACCGCCACGCTGGGCAGGCGGGTTGGCGATCGCAGGCAACTACGCCTCGAAGAAGTTGCAACGCTCGCTGTTGCGAATTATTTTTCTAGCTGCCTCATTAGTTCAAAAAGCTTATGGACTCGAATTTTGTAATCGCGAAAGACGCTGATTCGAAAAACATTTTCAATGTCTCATGTGCTCGGATGCATTACATAATAACTTTTTTCATCATCATCAGCCTATTGCAGTCCACTGCTGGACATAGGCCTCTCCAGTTGTTCGCCACCTAGGGCAAGCTTCTGGAGGTTATACTCATAATCGCCACGCTGGGCAGGCGGGTTGGCGATCGCAGGGCGTGGCTTCTTGCTCCAGTGACGCTGCTGCCCGTCATCGACCTGTGGTATTTAGCTACGCCTTCTATTGTGATGGTTACCGCCACCAGTCGGTTTGCCAGCGCCTCGTTTGTTGTTCGGCAGGATGCACCACGGGCAGGTGAGGCATGGCTTGGAGCGAAAAGGTGGATAGGTCGCTCCTTTACATCCCTGAATAAGATAACTTTTTTAAGTCACCTTAATGAAGCTTTTTGTTTAAAAATGCAATTTTTTATAGCCCAAAAATAAGTAAAATACCTAGCCTATTAGTATACGAAAATTGTAATTGTCCGTGTGCAGCGGAGCGCGACGTGGAGCTGAGCAAGGAGGCGCAGCGGCAGGAGGAGAACGACAAGCTGCGCAAGGAGTTCGCCAAGCACGCCAACGCCTTCCACCAGTGGCTCACCGAGACGCGGTACGTACCACTGCCGCGCACCGACCGAACCGACCGATCACCAAGATTACGCCCTTTCACCTGTATTACAACGAACATTCGAAAGCGGCAGCTATAGTTTGACCATTAAATCGCATATCGCGGTAAGAAAGGCGGGGGAGATGTTAACAGGTGGGTGCACGAGGTATGCAGGGTACCTCTGCTCCGCGTGCCCCGCGCACCTACCCGTTGTTGGAGGGATGGATATATCTGCCTATATGCACCGGTTTGTGGAGCAGGAACCAAGGTTAAAATACGATTCGCCTCATCTTTCATAGTGCGAATGGCCTAGCGGTGATACTACCGAATTCCTTGTGCCCCGAGATATATAATCTTTAGGTTTTCAACCGGTTTTTGACCGGTGAAAATGCTCCACCACATGGTCAAGTGTCACATGAAATAAACCTTATAATGAAAACATCAACACATCTGCTTTATGTAAATGCGAGTTATTACAATAGATAATTGATATACAGGTACCGGCTGCTAGGCTGGGACGGGTAACGTACAGAATGTCGTGTTATTTGTACTAAACGCCTAAACAAACAATACGCTTCGCTGCGCCCGAACAGACTCCAATATTCTGTAATGATGTTACAA
Organism: Conogethes punctiferalis; assembly: GCA_031163375.1. NCBI lineage: Eukaryota > Metazoa > Arthropoda > Insecta > Lepidoptera > Crambidae > Conogethes > Conogethes punctiferalis. The sequence continues at coordinate 2,096,126 of CM062078.1, read as the reverse complement.
AAATATCGTATTCGCTGGGTGCGTAGTACTAGGTGGGGGTAACATAATCTATCGCAGCGCTCATGCCCATGGTGGCCAAAAGTAGATATAATTTAAGCTCTGTCATAGACGTTTGCCTTATGATGAGAGCGTGAATTATTGAACTATTGTAAAACTACAACTATAAATGAAGTAAACAAACCCTGACACAAACAAAATTAAACACACTTTTTTGGCTTACTTAATTTGATCTGAATGAAAAGATTTCAAAACCTTTTTTCCACCCAAATCGTGGTATCATAACAATTTATTAGTGGAAAACATTTTTATATTTTTATTTCGATATTATTTCACAAATAAACGACCTAAATGTCAATGTGACAGAGCCCACAAAGTTGTGGACGCAAGTTGGCGCTGTAATCGTGCACAGAGCCAATACTCCTGAATAAGGTAAAATGGCAACTTTATTAGTATGATGGCCAGTTTGGCTCAGTGGTATTGAACGCTGCGTCTGACAGTAATCGCGGGTTCAATCCCCGCACAGTACAAACATTTGTATTCATAAACATGGCTGTTTGCATTGGGCTGGGTGTTTCCTATGTAAAATATGTATTGATATACAAAAAAAAGTATCTAAGTAATTTATCTAGTACCCATAACTTCGGCTCAGTTTGGGTCTATGATGGCGCTGCGTGGTTCAGCTTGGTATGACTTAAGTTATTTATATATTTCATAGATGTCGTAAAATGATTACGGAATATTGTTGTAAGAGTTGTCTGGCGAGGTGAGCAGTCGTTGATCGTTGTGCGCACTCCGTATGTCCTCGGTGTCTACCGTGCAGCTTCAACCTGGCAATGGCTTCCTCGACGACACGATATTAATGTACATAGGCCCTCGTGCCACCGTTACTAAGCTAACTTTAACGAGTGTTTTAGTTTTTATTAATTGTACTAATTTTATACTTCACTGTAACTTACTTTGTAAAATCACAAGTGTAATCATTTAATATCTGATAGTTACTACTACTTTTTACGGTTTCTATAAGTCTGTCTTTTTGTAGTTCAATTGAAACCTGAAAATTTCTTTTCAGGATTGTGGTTGTGATACTAAAATTCTACAGCCGTAGATACTGCGACATGTCAAGTTGATAAATTTAATTCGAGTCGTAATTGTTAGATCCAGTACAAGGAATACATTGATGAGATGAGAAGGAATACATGATTAGATTTAATATAATCTATATCGTTCCTAGTTAACAAGTTTACTTGTTAACTTTAAACACTTTAACTTATTTACTATCGTTCCTAGTTAACAAGTTTACTTGTTAACTTTAAACACTTAAACACTTTAGTGTTTTATTGGTCTTCGGTGACCGGGAGATCATAGTTTTCCTTTTGTTTCTCGGTAGTCAAAACGAATTATAATTACTCATGGGTATGGTAGCAAAATGAACTTTAGATCTTGAAAATGTATAAATATTTTGATTACGATGTTTTTTTTTTATATTTAAATGCAACTTTAAAGCGTAGAGTTTCGACACGTATAGAATTCGTCACATATCCAACACCGGCCGTGTGCCAAGGTCGTCAGCGAGTAACGGATGTCTTTTCCTGCCGCAGCACGTCCATGATGGAGGGCACGGGGTCGCTGGAGCAGCAGCTGGCGGCGCTGCGCACGCGCGCGCAGGAGGTGCGCGCGCGCCGCGCCGACCTGCGCCGCCTCGAGGAGCTGGGTGAGCGACACTACTACTGGAATACTGCAGCACACGCACAGCCAGGACGCTGACCTCTGTGCCGAGGAGATGGGGGCGAGACCTAACTGATTGACCACGCCTTCACGTTTGGGGCATTGACCTTTCACCGGGCAGAAACTACATGTACCTCTGTACGGGACAGTTGGGCGGGACCCAACCAATTGGCCACGCCCTCAAGATTCGGACATTGACCTTTCACCGGGTGGAAACTACCGCCGGTGAAAGGCCAATGTCCGTCAATTTCCGCTGTGCGGAGCCCATGGGCGGGGCCCGACCGATCGGCCACGCCCACACGTTTGGGGCATTGACCTTTCACTAAAGGAAACACATGAGCCGAAGGGTTTTACTACGTTTTACCTTCATTATTGTATACTGTTCCAAATAAAGTACAATCGTAATCACACCGTGTATCCCAGGCGCGGCGCTGGAGGAGCACCTGATCCTGGACAACCGGTACACGGAGCACAGCACGGTGGGGCTGGCGCAGCAGTGGGACCAGCTGGACCAGCTGTCCATGCGCATGCAGCACAACCTCGAGCAGCAGATACAGGCCAGGAACCACTCTGGTACGCAAACACTTTTGTTATGACATTGACAGGACCATTTCATACATTCGTTCATGCATTCGTTCAAACTTCATTCATACATTCATTCATACGTTCATTTAAGTGTCATTCATGTTATGTCAATGTATTAAAAAATGTCTTGTTGCAATTATAACCACTTGCAGTGACAAAGCTAATTTTACTCATCTCCAAAATTAATCAGGCAAAGTAAATACTAGTATTTTCAGCAAATAACCATACCAACTTTTATACATAGACCTACATAGGACTTGGCTGACACGCTCCCGCGTATATGACTAACACTATTTTTGCATCACGACCTTTGTATCGAATGTGCTCATGAGACGTAACAATTTTTGCTAAGTGAACATATTCTTTGCGTCATGTGCGTATTCTAGTTTCCAAAAGAAATGATAGCTTATTATAAATGTAGGTAAGTCTATTGTAGCTTGATGTTAAATAAAAAAAAAATCTATTATATTTTATTTTCCCCAGGTTAGCTAAAACATCGGAAATTAGCGTGTATAAACAGAAAAGCACAGATTTCATTTCAATTCTTGGTCTATTGCTGTTATATACAGTGTTAAAGAAACATCTTTAACACTGTATAGACGTTAGAATCTTCAATGTACTGCCTTATTTGACTGTTTTTTAATCAGTTATAATTGGGATGATGACTAAAAAATAATTTAATGTCCATCAGATAGATTAATGAAAAATATTGGATACGTATTTTTTATTTTGCCTCTTGTTCAAAAACTTACGAAGATACATTGATTTTAAATGTCACATGACGTCACGTTAGAGTACAAAATATACTCTAACGTGACGTAGTTAGCCCCCACTCCATAACTTTAATGCGCTATATCTAAGTATTTTCTTGTTATTTCGACAAAACAAAAAATACGGGTCTTATATTTTTTTATTATCTAAGAGACGGACTAATTATTTTCTTCATTTTCATACCTTGTCATCATCCGTATTGTGTGTCCGCAGGCGTGAGCGAGGACGCTCTGAAGGAGTTCTCGATGATGTTCAAGCACTTCGACAAGGACCGCTCGGGGCGGCTCAACCACCACGAGTTCAAGTCGTGCCTGCGCGCGCTCGGCTACGACCTGCCCATGGTCGAGGAGGGCCAGCCCGACCCGGAGTTCGAGGCTATACTCAGTAAGTTACGTTTTATACGTAAATGGTTAGCTTTTAAAAGTTTCTATTATCGAGGGAGACCAGATTTTTTATGCCGCGTTTACACGCTCGCGTTCAATACGACATTCAACGGGCACAAACACAAGCACAAGCATGTGAACGGGCTGTTCGTCTGTCACGTGCGTGCGCAGTGTGTAGGGCAGGGCTGCTCGCCGGGCTGCGTGGCACGCGTATAAACCTAGCATTAGACATAAGCGATAAAATTGAAATGAAGTCCATCCATAATAAACGCAAACCAAGAAGGCACGGCAAAATAATCGACGACCGAACATTCTTATAGTTGCTGCCAAAAAAAATTTTGAGGTGTCCGGGGACAAAACTATATTTCGCGCAAATGTCCGGGAGTTTTGTCGGCAATTTAGATGATGGCAGCCTTACGCATGACCTCAGGCGCCTGATATTAAGCGACGTTGGAGTCTACGATGGAGCGCGCTGTCCCATTATAAAAGATTCACTTTCGCCTTGAAAATCTGATGAGTATATCTCTCGGGGAACACGGAAACCGGTAAAGAGTTCCATAGTTTAGTCGATCGCACTTGTAGAGAGGCAAAGCGCTTTGTGCGAGTTTTTCGAACCTGCACTATAAATCGGTGTCTCCTCGCTGTGTCTCTGCTCATCCGATGGTAAAAGGAGCAGGTGGAATCAAACCAAATGCGATAACCTCTGCTGCCGCCCTTCTTATACATCATAATGAAAAGCCTCGTTTGGGCGCAATATGTCCAAATCTTAAATGGTGTTCACGACCATTTAGTGCATTCAACTTTTAGTAGATGTCGCTGAATGACAATAACAGCATGTGCTGTCATTTTATGTCACATTAATTGTGAATAGTTCAGAGGTACATCGCATAGATGGCGATGTACCTATTTACAACGCGATATCGTTGTGTTTCTTCAACCATATATAAGATCACCGGCCCATTGTATGGGCAGTTCAAAACCAGTTCAAAACCAGTACAAATCAGTTCAAGATCAACAGTGTAAATAAGTAGTTCAACAGTGCAATAAAAGTACCTTTGAAGAAGTTACAGTGTTTCAGTTCAGTGTGAGCTATCATCGACCAGCTAGGACAGTACGCCAGTACTAAACAAGGTCCTTCAGAGCGGATTTGAAAGACCAATTTTTGAGGAGTGGTCTGTGACCACAACCCGTTAGTGGACCGCGGGGCTCCGCGGATGAGTACAGCTCCAGCACTTCAGCACTACAGCACCAAGTGCTGCTGGAGACAGCCAAGGTGGACTGGGCTGTGACTATGATGCTGGAAGGCTCCAGTCCTTGAGGTGGAGTGGAAGCTGATGGTGGTGACGTGCTTCAACGTCACCAGGAAACCTCGCTGGAGTGGCGCCGAGGCGGCGACGTCGACGTCACAAACGGTGACGTAGTAGTGGACGTCACACTAGCAGGAGCACCAGGTTTGGTTCAGTGGTCAAGTGCGAGACGCGGTCAAGTGCGAGACGCGGTCAAGTGCGAGTCGCGGTCAAGTGTGAGTCGCGGTCAAGCGTGAGTTGCAAATTTAATTGTAAATAGTTCTCGAGCGACTTTGAACTTTATCGGTCTCGGAATATTTGTAAATAGTTTATTTGTAATTAGTAGGTCAATGTTAGGACAAAAGATTTTCTTAAGTTAGGTTTTTTAACATTTTAGTTCATTGTATATAATTAAGTTTTACTTTACGTTTTAAAGATGGAAGGCATCTTTAATGTACAGAAGCAATTGTCAAAATCAATAGAGAAAGGTATGATGAATTTCGAGAAAAGTCCAAAAGATAGAATTACGTTAGAATATTTAGAAGCAAAATTAGAAAATTTGGAAAGAAATTGGCAATTGTTTCATAGTAATAACATAAAGTTATATGAATTGTATTTATCGGAGGACGTAGAAGAGAACAAATATGTAAGTGAGGACATTTACGATAAAACGGAGGACAAATATGTCATTTACAAATCGTTAATGAAATTAGAAATTAAAAAACTTTCAGTAGGGCAGAACCAAATCGTAAGGGAGTCAGTCACGAGTGAGCCCTCTAGTTCCTTCGTAAAGTTGCCTAAGATTGCCATACCGATATTCTCTGGTAAATATTCTGAATGGCCTACTTTCAGAGATTTATTCATATCATTGGTTGACACAAACAAGTCATTGGATAGTGTACAAAAGTTACACTACTTGAAGGGGCATCTTAGCGGAGAAGCCGAACAGTTGATCAGACACACGCCTATTACGGGTGATAACTATAGTCAGTGTTGGGACTTATTGGAGAAGCGGTATAATAACAAACGGTACTTGTCAAACTGTATTTTAAAAAGATTATTAGGTCAAAAGAAATTAAATTCTGAATCGGCTTCCGGATTGAGAGAACTATTGGACAACACCTCTGACTGTTTAAGTGCATTGGGTAAATTAAATATTGATGAGTTCATGGGATGTAATTATTATACATATCGTAGCGCTTAAGTTAGATCATGAGACTCGAAAATGTTGGGAGTTACACGTTTCGAGTACCGATTCAAGTGAGCTGCCAACTCTTAAACAGTTTCAAGAGTTCCTTGAAAATCGTTTTCGAGCCTTAGAATGCATAGATCACAAAAAGCTTCTAGATCCTCATCATGTTAACGTTCCCCGCGAAAGGCCAGTTGTTTTATTTTCAAGAAGTAGCAACAATAATAGTATGAGCTGTGAATACTGCGCTGACAGACACAAATTGTGTTTCTGTAAAAAGTTCACAAAGTTAAGTACCGAGAAAAGACGGGAGTTTGTAAATAGGAATCATATTTGTTTTAATTGTTTGGGGGGGAATCATATCATCTACAACTGTAAAAAGTCAACAACTTGTAAAATTTGTCATAAACGTCATCATACACTCTTACACTCAGAGTTGGTTAAGAGTAATAAAAGAGAGTACAATGGTCGCACTAGTTCGTCGACTAGTGTTGCGCCAGTATCATGCATGCATGCACGGGTACATGAGGACAATTCGATGAAATCATTTGAAATTAAAGGTCAAACATTTAATACCAAGAGCAGGACAATAGAAGAGCAAACATTTAGTACAAATAAGAACAATTTTGAATGTAATTACTTACCTTTTCGAAAAAAACATTCTAGTTATAATAGTTCACGGCAAATTGCTGTAAAGAGGCCAACCTATCCCGTGTAGTCGCTATTTGAGTTCAATTATCTATACTTTGTTATTATGTTTTGTTTATTAATGTTATAGTGCACATATTATGTTAATTTTAAGTAAGTTTTTATTTGGTTTATATTTATGTTTTGTAAAGTTAGGTCATGGTGGGCGGTCGTGTACATATTATTTTGTTCTTACCAAGGAAGTTCATTTAATTTTAAGTTCAGTACATTTATTTTGATTAAGGCCATTTTTTTCATAAATGTCCTTGGTGGGCGGAATGTTCACGACCATTTAGTGCATTCAACTTTTAGTAGATGTCGCTGAATGACAATAACAGCATGTGCTGTCATTTTATGTCACATTAATTGTGAATAGTTCAGAGGTACATCGCATAGATGGCGATGTACCTATTTACAACGCGATATCGTTGTGTTTCTTCAACCATATATAAGATCACCGGCCCATTGTATGGGCAGTTCAAAACCAGTTCAAAACCAGTACAAATCAGTTCAAGATCAACAGTGTAAATAAGTAGTTCAACAGTGCAATAAAAGTACCTTTGAAGAAGTTACAGTGTTTCAGTTCAGTGTGAGCTATCATCGACCAGCTAGGACAGTACGCCAGTACTAAACAAATGGTCATCTGAACTCGGGGTCCAAAAGGTTTTATCTGTCCTATATACTTGTAATGGGGATGTAAGGGAGCGGCCTATCATCTTTTCGTTCCAAGCCAACCTCACCTGCCCGTGGTGCATCCTGCCGAACAACAAACGAGGCGCTGGCAACAGACTGATGGCGGTATAACCATCATAATTGAAGGCGTAGCTAAATACCACAGGCCGATGACGGGCAGCAGCGTCATCGGAGCGAGAAGCTACGTCCTGCGATCGCCAACCCGCCTGCCCAGCGTGGCGATTATGGGCATATGGATATCTTCCAGATGTTTGCCATGAGTGGCGAGCAACTGGAGAGGCCTATGTCCAGCAGTGGACTGCAATAGGCTGGTGATGATATACTTGTAAGTCAATTCAAAGTGTCTTTACTCTGCAACACAATGATTCTTGTTTGTAATTTGTGTGTAATGTTCCACAGACGTGGTTGACCCGAACCGCGACGGGCAGGTGTCGCTGCAGGAGTACATGGCGTTCATGATCAGCAAGGAGACGGAGAACGTGCACTCGTCCGAGGAGATCGAGAACGCCTTCCGCGCCATCACCGCGCACCAGGACCGCGCCTACGTCACCAAGGACGAGCTGTACGCGGTGAGTAACTGAACGTGACGTCACGCGCCGTCATCAGCCTGCAGCTGCTGGACATAGGCCTTGCCCAATGACAATAGGCCTGTTGCCGTAAAAATTGTAATCAGTACGTCTTTTAGATTGTTCAAAAATAAAAGACACGTATTTTTTCATTTGTAAATTAGACCAATAATGACAAAGGTATAGCCCGTTAAAATTACGCGTGACGTCAAAGAGTGGGAGTTTTTTAGCCACTGTGTGACGTCAAAGACCCCTAAATTTTGATGTCTTGTATCTTTGTTATTTTTTTGTTTAAATGAAAAAAGGAAAAATACGTGTCCATTATATATTTTTATTATCTAAAATACGGACTAAATATAATGTAATTATTTTAGCCTTAGTCGCCACGGGCAGGCGGATCGGTAACCGCAGTAGGATTTTTTTGTACCTAAGTAAACGCAGCTGCCTGTTTCGTACGTTAGTGCCTAGATCGTTTACCCTGTTTCAAATCGAACCCGGTAGCTTTAATCTGACGCGATGTTAGCCAAAACTGACCACAAAAAGGTTGGTCATCGAAGACAAAAGAAATAATCTCCTCAACGCATTTACTAACTCGATCGACTGGCTCGGTGGCTCAAAGTGACCCCTGCCTTCTGAACCAATGGTCGTGGGTTCGATTCCCACCCGGGACAAACATTCGTGTGATGAACACTTGTGTTTGTTCCGTGTCTGGGTGTTTATATTTGTATTTAAGTATTTATTTGTAGTACCTTCGTTGTTCTGATACCCATAACACAAGTGCTTACGCTACTTACTTTGGGATCGGAGCAATGTATGTGATGTTGTCTGATATTTATATTTATTTAGATTTAGATACTAACTGTGTCCATTTATGTACAGAACCTCACGAAGGAGATGGCGGACTACTGCGTGGCGCGCATGAAGCCGTACGTGGACCAGAAGACGGAGCGGCCCATCCCCAACGCGCTGGACTACATCGACTTCACGCGCACGCTGTTCCAGAACTAGGACACAACCTGCGCCCGCGCACGCTCGCACCAACATTAAACCACCAACACACACTCATGTCTTTTCATTTGTGAGGGCGAGTGCACACGCCTTGTATTCGTGAACCGATAATGCGATACTAAACATAAAACATCTAATCCTTTGCCCCGTAAGAGGTGGAGTTTCGTAAAATCTATAGGAAAATTACAAGTTCGTAGGTTTAGTAGTTTCTGAAATTTCGTGATTAAGCAGCAAGTGGTATTTCGCTTTTATATTGATTTGACGTGAAAAAAAGACCTTGGTTAACCCTTCATCAGACAATTTTGGAAATTGCTTTAAAAAAGATACGAAAGCCAATGAATTAGATCATACACGTTTAGCTAATGCGTGTTGTTTGACGTTCACCAGTCACTCTTATGGCAATTAAAGTGTTAAAATAACCCTCTAAACGGCACAGCAAATTGATAAAGTCGGGTCTAATTGTAGCGGTATTATAGTCCCATTATCTGTTAAAGGTGTAAGAAGCGAACGCATTCGATGCAAGCCTGTGCACTCCGCCCGCCGCATCCCACCTGCGTACCACCGGGCCGCCTTAGCTCTCACCGCTTGCCTATTTATTCCCCTATATTTATAGACTAACTAAAATGTGCATTTCGAAATATAGAATGTTCTAGAGGTAGTATAATGGGCAAAATGTAACTAAGAGTTTCGTGTTGCGCAGACGTCGCCGCCTCCGCTCGATAGGAGCGGACCTCGGCTCCGTCGCTCGCTCAGACCGCTCGCTCCGTGGCGCTGGTTTACTTTCCGTAAACGCGCGTAGGGTTAGAATTCCTTTTCTCTGAGCCAGCAGAGAGATCCGAAGCTCCCTAATTTAACGTTTTAAAATTTTACGCTTTGACGTTTCATATTCTATTGCATTTCGCCACATTTATATTCGCTTAGTAAGAAAGTATTATATTGTACGTTGAAAGTATAATCTATATTAATTTGATATAAATTCTATATGAATAAGTTTTCCATGCTAAGATTCTATTTATTTTTTGTAATCATTATATTCATAACTTCAATAAAATATTTATTTCTATTACGATTGTTTAAATTGAAATGTGATTCAGGCCGTCTGTGGCACTTTACCAAGAGACTGCTCGCATACAGACAGCCTGAAAAATAACACCAAACGCTATACTATCTCCGTTCCTAAAGGAACTTAGTGATCAGTTTTTTATCTAAAATAAGTGACGCGATAAGCACCTAATTTTCAAGGATTTTTGGAGAAATCACGAAGAACATACGAATTTTCGCGAAACGGGTAGATAGCACTTCTAACTACAGCCAAATCCAATGAAAAATGTTTACTAATGCCGGCCATACACGCTACGGTCTAGGATAGGGTAGGGTTCACCTGTGCAGGTATGCCTGCGCACAGGTGGCCTATCCGGTAGACCGTAGCGTGTATGGCCAGTATTACAAAGCGCTGCGAAGCAACCAGTTACTTGCATTATGTACAACACAACACCTTTTTTTAACTGCCAACTGAACATTGCACCAATGTTACAAATGCTTTAGAAACTTTGAGCAAAACTACGCTTCGTGCGAAACTTTTTTGATATGATTAAATTTATTTTTGCTAGCCTTAATATCAAACTAAGCATCTTAAATGGCGACGACTTTGCTCCACGCTTTTGGGTAATTGTCATTTTTTCTTTATCGAATTTGGCTGGGCTCTTAGTGAAGTGGCAAAAAGAACAACAATAAATTAAACTATTATATCCATTTATAATCCATATATTTGCAGTCTCAATTAGAATAAATTATTATAGTTACACATTTTAATTACACATAGTTATTGTAAATTTACACTATCTTATAAATATTTACTTAAACATTAATTACGGACAGACTGACTGGTGTGAGAAAGCTCAAAATGAGACCTATTATTTCGCTACATGTGGAACTTTACAATATCCATTTCATAAGTTGAGTTACGATTGAAATGGCGTAGCAAAATAAAATAGGTCGTTTAGTCCATTAACACCAAATATATTGCTAAAGATTATGTAATGACGAATATTTTACTACTGTTATTTTTAATAATCGTTCTGGGTCATACTAAAACCTTTAATAAGAGTTTAACATTCCTGCCATTTTGTGCTTCATGATACAGCAAAGCCTACCATGACGCGAGGATACTAAAATTTATAATTATAAAATGTTTTAATAAAATTTCACTTTTATACAAAACCATCAGACTTGGCAAAGTCTAGGACACGTCTAGGACTATCAAGACTTTACAAATACATTAACGTACTTTATGAGGATGCAATAGGGTAGATGACTATTTTTGATTTTGTTGTGTCACCAAATGGATCATGGTATTTAATACAAAACAAAATATATATTTTTTATTTCTTTTCCCCCATTCACATTCCAGCGGGGCAAGGAAAATTTAATAATACTGTATTTACATAATTGAATTCCCATTTCACCCCACTGTGGGGAGAAGCTCGATTGGGGAATAACACAAAGTTTACCCCAAAATTTGTTTAATGGAGAGGTCATAACAAGCCAAAATCAAACACAGTTATTTATTCTATTACATGGCCACTTCGCCATACAAAAGTTTCTTACATCTTGTGCTGTGGCTTAGCCGCTTACCGGAGCGATGCTTCAACTGTTAAGACACATAGCTGGGCTGCCTAGCTACTTATAGCTTACGGGAGTATTACTTAGACCGTTAGCCCTACTTATAGCCGGACTGCTTAGCTACTTGGTACCTGGGTCGTAACTCGTATCCTGCTACATTGCTTCGATTATTAGCACTGCACTTATAGCCGGGCAGCTCGCAAAGTATTACTTCGACTGTGCCAAGCCGAGCTGTGAGTGTCCTCGTATCTCAGGGTGTCGCTCCGACCGTTAACACACTTATAGCCGGACTGCTTAGCTATTCATTGCTGGGCCGTATATTGGAGCGCTGTTTCGCTCGTTAGCGCTACACTCATAGCTGAGCCGGTTAGCTAATCATAGCCAGACTGTTTAGCTCTCCGTAGTTGGTTGTATTCTGGTGCGTTGCTTCGATTGTTAGCATTACACTCACACCTGAGCTGGTTAGGTAATCATAGTTGGACTGCTTAGCTCTCCGTAGTTAGGTAGTATCCTGGAGTATTGCTTCGATTGTTAGCACTACATTCATAGCCAAGCCGGTTAGCTAATTATAGCCGGACTGCTTAGCTTTCCATAGTTGGTTCGTATACTGGAGTGTTGCTTCGATTGTTAGCACTACACTCGTAGCCGAGCTGGTTGGCACTACACTGTGAGCCGCAGCGTCGCTACAGCTGCGCGCGCTGCAGCAGGCGCCACTCCTGCGGCGTGACGTGCGGCCGGAGGCGCGTCAGCAGCGCGTCGGGCAGGCGCTGCCGCGGCGGCTGCAGGTGCCTGGCGGCCAGCAGCTCGCGCACGGAGGGCCGCGCCCGCGCGTTGTACGTCAGGCACCACTTCAGCGCTGCGATCAGTGTTGGAGGCAGGTCTGCAACGAAACGAGGTTCGATTAAAAATTAAATTCTATTGCCGGAATCATTACTTTCCTTCTTTTGGGTGTAAGACAGTGTAAAAGCGCAGCCCTAAATTTGTTATACTCCTAATATAGCAAAATGGCTTTCGTCTGATGTAATGGCGAGCGGCTACTAAAGCGATATCTGATTTATTAAAGCACAATTTCATATATCCGAGTTTTACAATTATGTACTACTGAAATGAAACCCACTCCCGTTGATTTTTTTTTAATACGGGAGTATTACAAGAAAAAAAATATAAAAAAAAATTTCATTCACCCTACCAGTGGGGTGAAACTTTATAAGAATACTAGCTGCGCCCCGCGGTGTTACCCGCGGTTTATCGTTGCAATTATTCGATTTTTTCTCGCCGTAAAAACCATCCTTGGACTTCAACGTTGGCAGGCGTTGTTGAGTTATGCGCTTACAAACACATTTTGCGATTCATTTTTATATTATAGATTGGGAATAACCCAAATCCCAAAACGACTGGTACTCACGGTCTACGGGCGGGTAGTCGATCCTGTGGTTGGGGTCGAGGATGGCGGCCAGCTTCGCCAGGTTGGGGATGTGGCCGAAGGGCGTGCGCCCGTACACCATGCTGTACAGGATGCAGCCCAGCGACCACACGTCCGACCGGAACGAGATCTGTACGACAATACACGTCTATGTTAACAACGAATAAATTGTTGACAAATGACCTCCGGGTCGTGTTTCTGCCGGTGAGTAGGCTTTCCAGAGCTCGTGGGGCGTTGGGGTTCGGCCGGCATGACTGCTCGTTGTCACAGTGACTTATGCTTCTCTTTCGCTTTCCATCAGACGTAGGGTAGCCATTATATCACGATACTATAAAAAAAAACCTTCCACAAATCTGCTCTCTTGAATGACTTTGAATGACTGGTAGAGAATGCTCCTAGCATTAAGTTCGCCTTTTGTACCATTTTTAACCGACTTCGGAAAAGGAGGAGGAGATAATTACTTACGTTATTTATCGCTTTTTAGATATGCAGGTACAGTTTTGTCAAATTAAAGTTATGGTTGGTTGTGTTTTTTTTTTGAAGTCATTTTGTGCAATAAAGTTGATAAGTAAGAGAACCTTGATGGGTGCGCTGCCGTCGGCCGCGTCGTAGCCGCCGGCGCCGCCCATGAGCGCCTCGGGGCTGATGTACGAGTAGGTGCCGGTGACTACGAGTGTTAGGGCAGTTGTCACGAACCTTGATGGGTGCGCTGCCGTCGGCCGCGTCGTAGCCGCCGGCGCCGCCCATGAGCGCCTCGGGGCTGATGTACGAGTAGGTGCCGGTGACTACGAGTGTTAGGGCAGTTGTCACGAACCTTGATGGGTGCGCTGCCGTCGGCCGCGTCGTAGCCGCCGGCGCCGCCCATGAGCGCCTCGGGGCTGATGTACGAGTAGGTGCCGGTGACTACGAGTGTTAGGGCAGTTGTCACGAACCTTGATGGGTGCGCTGCCGTCGGCCGCGTCGTAGCCGCCGGCGCCGCCCATGAGCGCCTCGGGGCTGATGTACGAGTAGGTGCCGGTGACTACGAGTGTTAGGGCAGTTGTCACGAACCTTGATGGGTGCGCTGCCGTCGGCCGCGTCGTAGCCGCCGGCGCCGCCCATGAGCGCCTCGGGGCTGATGTACGAGTAGGTGCCGGTGACTACGAGTGTTAGGGCAGTTGTCACGAACCTTGATGGGTGCGCTGCCGTCGGCCGCGTCGTAGCCGCCGGCGCCGCCCATGAGCGCCTCGGGGCTGATGTACGAGTAGGTGCCGGTGACTACGAGTGTTAGGGCAGTTGTCACGAACCTTGATGGGTGCGCTGCCGTCGGCCGCGTCGTAGCCGCCGGCGCCGCCCATGAGCGCCTCGGGGCTGATGTACGAGTAGGTGCCGGTGACTACGAGTGTTAGGGCAGTTGTCACGAACCTTGATGGGTGCGCTGCCGTCGGCCGCGTCGTAGCCGCCGGCGCCGCCCATGAGCGCCTCGGGGCTGATGTACGAGTAGGTGCCGGTGACTACGAGTGTTAGGGCAGTTGTCACGAACCTTGATGGGTGCGCTGCCGTCGGCCGCGTCGTAGCCGCCGGCGCCGCCCATGAGCGCCTCGGGGCTGATGTACGAGTAGGTGCCGGTGACTACGAGTGTTAGGGCAGTTGTCACGAACCTTGATGGGTGCGCTGCCGTCGGCCGCGTCGTAGCCGCCGGCGCCGCCCATGAGCGCCTCGGGGCTGATGTACGAGTAGGTGCCGGTGACTACGAGTGTTAGGGCAGTTGTCACGAACCTTGATGGGTGCGCTGCCGTCGGCCGCGTCGTAGCCGCCGGCGCCGCCCATGAGCGCCTCGGGGCTGATGTACGAGTAGGTGCCGGTGACTACGAGTGTTAGGGCAGTTGTCACGAACCTTGATGGGTGCGCTGCCGTCGGCCGCGTCGTAGCCGCCGGCGCCGCCCATGAGCGCCTCGGGGCTGATGTACGAGTAGGTGCCGGTGACTACGAGTGTTAGGGCAGTTGTCACGAACCTTGATGGGTGCGCTGCCGTCGGCCGCGTCGTAGCCGCCGGCGCCGCCCATGAGCGCCTCGGGGCTGATGTACGAGTAGGTGCCGGTGACTACGAGTGTTAGGGCAGTTGTCACGAACCTTGATGGGTGCGCTGCCGTCGGCCGCGTCGTAGCCGCCGGCGCCGCCCATGAGCGCCTCGGGGCTGATGTACGAGTAGGTGCCGGTGACTACGAGTGTTAGGGCAGTTGTCACGAACCTTGATGGGTGCGCTGCCGTCGGCCGCGTCGTAGCCGCCGGCGCCGCCCATGAGCGCCTCGGGGCTGATGTACGAGTAGGTGCCGGTGACTACGAGTGTTAGGGCAGTTGTCACGAACCTTGATGGGTGCGCTGCCGTCGGCCGCGTCGTAGCCGCCGGCGCCGCCCATGAGCGCCTCGGGGCTGATGTACGAGTAGGTGCCGGTGACTACGAGTGTTAGGGCAGTTGTCACGAACCTTGATGGGTGCGCTGCCGTCGGCCGCGTCGTAGCCGCCGGCGCCGCCCATGAGCGCCTCGGGGCTGATGTACGAGTAGGTGCCGGTGACTACGAGTGTTAGGGCAGTTGTCACGAACCTTGATGGGTGCGCTGCCGTCGGCCGCGTCGTAGCCGCCGGCGCCGCCCATGAGCGCCTCGGGGCTGATGTACGAGTAGGTGCCGGTGACTACGAGTGTTAGGGCAGTTGTCACGAACCTTGATGGGTGCGCTGCCGTCGGCCGCGTCGTAGCCGCCGGCGCCGCCCATGAGCGCCTCGGGGCTGATGTACGAGTAGGTGCCGGTGACTACGAGTGTTAGGGCAGTTGTCACGAACCTTGATGGGTGCGCTGCCGTCGGCCGCGTCGTAGCCGCCGGCGCCGCCCATGAGCGCCTCGGGGCTGATGTACGAGTAGGTGCCGGTGACTACGAGTGTTAGGGCAGTTGTCACGAACCTTGATGGGTGCGCTGCCGTCGGCCGCGTCGTAGCCGCCGGCGCCGCCCATGAGCGCCTCGGGGCTGATGTACGAGTAGGTGCCGGTGACTACGAGTGTTAGGGCAGTTGTCACGAACCTTGATGGGTGCGCTGCCGTCGGCCGCGTCGTAGCCGCCGGCGCCGCCCATGAGCGCCTCGGGGCTGATGTACGAGTAGGTGCCGGTGGCCTGCGCGCGCACCACGCTGGTGGCGTCGCTGCTGATGGCCGACGCGATGCCGAAGTCGATCAGCTTCAGCCGCCCGCACACCAGCAGGAAGTTCGCCGGCTTCAGGTCCGCGTGGATCACGCCTGGGGTACATAAATAAACAATCTCAGGACAATTGTCAGGAAACCAGGACTAAGAGAGGTAGGGCATAGCGAATCTTCGCTCGAATTGAGCTGCCCGTCCGGGGAAGGACCTCCACCCTATAAAATACTGCAGCCAAATGACCTCCGGGTCGTGTTTCTGCTGGTGAGTAGGGTCTCCGGAGCTTGTAGGGGGTTAGGGTTGGGCCGGCATGGCGGTGGCAACTGACGGGTAACTAACCTGTTGCCAAACCTGTGTAAAACGTACTTGCCAGTTGTCACAGAGACTTGGGCTTTTCTTTCGCTTTCCGTCAGTCGTAGGGAAGCCACTATGTCGAGCTACCTACTATAAAAAAAAATGACTATAAGATTTAGTAAACATAAAGTGCTCGTACCATGCTCGTGTATGTAGTTGACGGCGTGCAGCATCTCCTCCCAGTAGTGCAGCACGAGCGCGGGCGGCAGGCCGGCGCCGCGCGCCTTCAGGAACGAGGACAGGTCCGTCTCGCCCACCTCCAGCACCATCCGCAGCAGCTGGTTGCCGCGGTCGTATTCGCTGTAACATGTATTACTGTTAGGGTGTTGTTTACATATTTAGTTCTATGTCACAATCACAGATGGCGCTGTCCACACATAATGGGTTGTTGTGAGATTATTTATTTGGTTCACTTTCCCAATAAACTCGTGTCTTGTTACATAGTTCAATGGTTTTATTTAGTAGATTTGGGCTCTATTTTTACACCCTGTGTGTGTATTATGTGTGTATTCTTCCTTGCCGATTTCGGCAACGGCGTTCAGGCAATTTACACAGTTGACTGTTATAAATTAAATCCTATGTTTTGCTCTTACATGGCTTATGTATCCAATCTTAGCCGAAAACTTGCGACTACAATGAAGAGACACATGTAAGAGAACCGTCTACGTAATTATAGTCGATGTTGGCTGGCGGTCTGCTCTTCAACTTGTCGCGTTTCCGATCGAGTTCCCGCCTACGCTCTTCTATAAACTCGCCAACCCTGCCTTGAATAAGATGGCGCCACTCAGGACGATTTAGCGCCAAAGACTCCCAAACAGAAGGTTCCATACGACAGCGTAATAGGGCGCCCTATCACTTTAGTGAGTGACGTGCGAGTTGACGGGGGGTCAAATACACAGCGAGCGTTGGTCACGCGTGGAGACGCCGCTCACCGCGACACTTGCCCCGCTTTCAACTCGCTAGTATGATAGGCCCCTAGTGGATTGCACTTTATGTGCAGAATATTAGGGCTTGCATGCAGACGCGCAATGCTTTTGCTAGCCCTGATTACCGTCATTGAATAATTTTTAAAAATGTAAAATATGGCACTCGGGTAGAACCAACATAATTATTATTATATCAGTTCTACCAGAGCTCCATATTTTACATGAGGTAGTTCTTATAGGTTCTAAGAAAACATCATTCTGAATTTAAACTAACAGGGATTCATTAATAAGTAGACTATTTCATTTGTTTATGGGATCATCCTAAGAGTGTTAATATGAATGCTAGCCAACAACGAACACATGAACACTTGTCCAGAAATAACTACCTCATCCCTTAAGTGTAAGTAACATAAAATCTTGGCAACTAATTTCGTAGGTAGGTATAATAAATAAAAATAAAGAAAAACTCACTAATCATAAAGCCTTATTACTCTGTCCGAGTTCTGTAGCTCACGGAGCAAGCGCACCTCGTTGATGTAGCCCTGGGCCAGCTCCTGGTCCGTCGCCAGGTAGACACACTTCACAGCATACTCGCAGGATGTACCTACTTCTAGTACCTGGAACATAGCAAGCACATACATTACATAATAACTGCTCTGCAATATTTTAGAATTCTAATAATTGTTCTTAGTATTACAAATAACAAGAACAAGAGATTGCCAGGACTGGACTGGCTCGATGGCTCATTTGGTAGTGACCCCTGCCCTCTGAGCCAAGGGTTGTGGGTTCGATTCCTGCACAGTACAACCATTTGTGTTCATGAACATGTCCGTTTATATTGGTCTGGGTGTTTTCTATGTATAAGATGTATTTATTTACAAAAAAAAAGTATCTAAGTAAGTTTATCAGTTGTCTAGTACCCATAGTACAAGCTTCGGCTTAGTTTGGGCCCAGTGTTACATGTCTTGTGTTATTTATTTATTTTATTGCCAAACTCCGTACCTAGCTAAACAGATACCTTTCAAAGTCTTTTTATTTAACTGTATTTGCAGAAATATGTTTCATGGGTTATAAAGTTCACTGAGTAGTTTCACAGACAGACAGTAGGTTAGACAGTTCACTGAGTAGAGACAGATTGCAACATAAACCAAAAAAAAATTACCTTATAAACTTCACTTGATCCTCCGGTCCCTAATTTCTTTATGAACATATACTTTTTATCCTTAATACTAGTGGTCTTAAACAGAATCTTAGGGTTGTTCCCGCCCGGGCCCTGGGGGTAGGAGGGAGTGGCCGCATATGGCGCAGGCATCAGCTTATTGTTCAATGGTGTTTCAGGCACTATACACTTTTTATTCAAAGGTGTCTCAGGCACCGCAACGGGCGCGGGCGCAGTTTCCGACCGCTGCGCCGGACAAACAGCTTCGTCCTTTTGATTCTTTGTAAACAATTCACATCTCACTCTATCCCTATTCTGTATCAAGGCCTTCTGAGGGGTTTTCTTCTGACTTAGCTTCGTGTTCGAGCCTGGCGTGAATTTCCTGATGCCAGACTTTATTTTGGGCGTCGCAGTCTTCAGTTTCTGACTGCTAGATGGTATTTTACACATTTCCGGCGTCTTTTTGTGGACCGAGTTCACTTTGTTGTTGTTGTGGGGCATAAGCGCGCCGCGACTTTTCACTTCAGAGCTCGGATGTAAACTATTCATGACACTTTTGTGGGCGCTGTGGAAATTGTTACCGTCTTTGTTGGGATAGGTCTGGTTTGATGTGTCGTCAACGAGGTTTTCCTTATCATGCTCTTTGGTACTAATTTTCCTTTCCGAAGCATATCCCTTGTGATGGGACGCGATGTCTTTGTGTAACGTAACTCGAGTGTTGGGTGTCCGTAGTTCATTGTTTACTTTACGCGGAGACTGCTTTTTGGCAACAGTTTCACTGAAAGAGTTGTCGCTCTCGTCGGCTGATGTAAAACTGGAGTCGGGACTGTCGGTCTTCTGCAGGGGCATCAAATTAGCAAGCAGCGCCGACATAGGCATCGGAGCAAATTTGATGCTGTTAGCCGTCGATTCTGTGTTCCCACTCATGATTATTAACTACATTCACATTTGCTTATGGATTTGTTTAACACGATCTCCAATAGATTTGATGTTTAAACAAAAACTAATACAAATAAAAATATTAAATTTAATCACACAACGTAAATCCGTTCGTTAAACACAAATTTTTTGAAACGTTTTGACATTGACAGATTGACATAAGAGAGATCCTGTTTTTAAATAACTAGGCAAAGATATTGAGTAATATACAGCCAGTTAGGTTTTTCCTCACTAAAAATTATTGGAAATAATTTGTGATCTTTCGTCAAAACAAATCACAAAAAATACTGAAAAAATCACAATTTATAAACATTTGTTGCAAACATCTTTTTTATGTTTTCCACATAAGGTATTTTTACATTTCGTACAAGTCATCTTAGACATTCTCTTTTTTTTTGTTGTACAAATGCTACAATAATGCCGCACTTTAGTCGGAGGTTCTTCATCAGTTTCTTGAGGAAGTTCTGGATTAGCCTCTGGTACTTGTGGTAGGATCTTCTCTATATTTTCTCTCAAACTTCTTTGCAAAGTAGGAATGCGCAGTCTAGATCTCATCCACGGTGCACACAGTTCAATCGACAATTGTTTTATGTACTCTCTACGGTTTATTGTTTTTTTGACAACAAATTGTGAGTGTAAATTATATAAGAATTGATAAAAGCAAACATTACATAAAACATTGTCATCGGCCATCTGTTAGTTTTCCTAGAACAAGACATCGAAGAACACACCTGAAAACCATTAAAATTAATTTAGTAATAATAAAATATCTTTATGTTTACCATAAATGCGTAATAATAGGTAAAAAGTAAAAAAAAGTAAATCACTAATACATGTGCGAAAGTTACACAGAAGATAAACTTGCGCCTCTGGAGCGCAACGCAATGTCATAGTGGCAAAACTAAAGTACTTACCGGACAGCAGCGGACGTCCCTCGGACGTGTTGACTGACGACTGAGTTAGCTCGAAAACACAAGTGTAAACTCGCGCGGGTTAAAAAGATACAGCGATATATCAGTTTCGCGGGCGCCTCTGAGGCGCAGTTTATCTTTCTAGGGCTAAAGAAAGTGATAGGTTATACAGCGCGATAAGGTCCAAACTTTTAGCTGAAGTAAGTGATGAACACGAATAACACGATAAGACCCTAAAATCGTTTTGTGTAAAATTTTGTTATAATTTAAATAGAAGATGGCAAAGCGCACATAGTAAAGAAGTTGTTTTTAAAACTAAGAATAGCGAATGGTTACAAGCATGCATTATATGGCGAGACTTTATTAAATGTTTGATAAGCAGTAATGACGATCACGCAGTACCCAGTACATCAACACAATTTGTATCGCTAGCAAAAGTTTCTATCGGTGTCTCCACTGAACAAAGTCCTAGAAAACCTTTTTCTGAATTAGCACATAAACAGAAAAAAAGAAGAGCAGAAAATTTCCATTTGTCGTTGGACGAAATAAAATTTTGCCCAGTTAAAAGCAGATGGGAATGAGGAGATTGCTGAAATATTAGAACATTTACTTAAGAATCCCCAAGATGGGGAAAAAGCTAAAAGATGCATATCCGATAAAGAAACAAAACCAGCGTTTTCTCCGGATGAGGCTTTGGGGTTATTTTTATCTCTTAGGTTAACCAAGTGGCAATACAATACTTAAAAAACAGTGCCAATGAAAAAGGCTGCAATATATTTCCATCCTATTATCAAGTTCAACATGCGAAACAGGAATGCTATCCACTTAAAAAGGCTATCAGAGTGACAGAAACCTCAGCCAAAATTAAATTATAAATTAAATTACTTGATATAACAACAAGAAGAATAGTGATGCCTCTCGTCATTGAAAGTGATTGTGAAGAATTAAACCTCATCAGTAAGTGGGGATTTTAAATAATGTATTGACCAGCTCAGATCCACTTATTTCGACGAAGCGCCACAAACTGCTCCAAAAACATAAAACTTTGTCAAGAGAAGCTCAAAGTTTAATAACTGTTGAACAGGAAGAAACATGTGATGACGACGAAACTGAAAATTTTGCTTTCGTTAATGTAAAATTTTGCTTTCGTTAATGTAGATAATACCTTTGACAGTGATTAGCAGTGATTGTAATTTTTATTTTTTCTTATTTCAATTAGTAAAATTAAAATTTTTATTTCATATAAGGGGGGGGGGGGGGACTACCATCATCTTATGTAATGAATAAATGGTCCCTTAGTGGATTAGGCCTAAAGGGGACACCAAACCTACAAAAAAAACGCGCCTAGTTCTGAACCTCTAGGGTGGTGTGGAATAGAGATAAAAAGTAGAAATTGCGGCCAAATCGGGAAAAATCGAAACCTGAGGATCTATCTATATATATAAAAGGAGAAACTGACTGACTGACTGACTGACATATCAACGCACAGCCCAAACGGCTAAACGTAGGCACTTGAAATTTGGAAGGGACGTAGCTCAGGTACCGTAGGGGTGCACTAAGAAAGGAATTCCCGAAATTCCCACGGGAACGGGAATTAGCGGGAAAATCCTTTTGTATGAAAAATCTAAACCGCTTAAGTTAGACGCTTGAAATTTGGCATGCAGGTAACTTAGTAAATACAAAGTTTAGTTATGGCTGTATTTTGAGAAATTCCCACGGGAACGGGAGTTAGCGGGAAAAAACTTTTGTATGTATAAATTTAAACACGCGGACGAAGTCGCGGGCAAAAGCTAGTAGACACTAAAATAGGACAAAAATACGTACTATGCATACATTAAGGCGATTGTTTGAGAAAATTTGAGAATTTCGAGATTTCCACAATTTTATGTTTTGCTTCATACAAAAAAAACTTTGGAAATTAATAACGCCGAAAATACTAAGTTATCGGAAAAACCGCACTAGTAATAGTTTCTTATAATCAATAGCTAAATCCAAAACAATTATTTAATTATCAAAAAATCAACACTTTTTTTTTAACATGCTATGACCATTACCGGCCCGTTTCGTTCCACCGTGCGTCGGTGACTGTTATTTTTGCGTAGTACTACATTTGGAGTTTAGTCAGACAAAGTTCTTATGAACATGAATGAAAATGTTATAGGGTTCACTTTTAAACCTTTTCCTACTATTTTGTAATTTGATACCATATAAAAAGTTGACAAAATTTTATACCTGCATAAATTAATTTGTTTCAATTTTTTATAAACAAAAATTTAAAATATGTATTTTTTTTGTATATGGATAAACTGTTCGCCTAGATACAAAAGCAAACTTTTTCATGATTTATATACATTTTTGTTTAATTTATCGATAAATCTATCGATATTTCATACCCTCTTCTCAAAGACAAAATTCATGTTGACTGATGTAATTAAAAAATAGTGGGAGTGCCTTAGTTTTCTAGGAACTCTCTTAGGAACTAGGAGCGCATAGCAATATGGGAAGTAGAAAACCTCCGAAGAAGAAATAGTTAGGGTGTTAATAACTAAAATACCTAATTAGCTTGCCCGAAAACACTATTCGGTATGAGCGCTCAACGCAACGGTCCTCGGATCTTACCTATCCCGTTTTTTACTTTCAACACCACGTTTTTGCGCTCCAGGTACTTTTGAAAGACAAATACAACAAATAAATATCAGACAATATCACATACATTACTCCGACCCCAAAGTAAGTAGCACTTGTGTAAACGTGTGTGTGTTTGTATTAAGTGAAAACCCACCTATACTTTAAGGTGATGGCCCTAGTGGGGCAGAATACACATGAATAAAAATCTGTGTATGGCGCCCCATAAATCGTAGCAGTGCGACGATACACACTCAATTTTTAAGCGCTCTACTTTGCCCCACTGGTGGGGCGCTTTGGTGGGGCAAAGTAGATGTACCCCTTCTCTATCTTTCCTATGCATTGGGCAACATAAAAATAGTGAAAAATTTCATGAATTGGGAACAAAAACGGTGGTAAATAAAACAAACGAACATAAAATGTAAAGATAAATTGTAATATTATGATTTCTTACATTATAAATATAACCATAATAAATACAGGTATTTATAAAATAATTCCGATTCTATTTACATACAATAGTGAGCTTAAACTAATGGGATTAGGTGTCATCGGTCGTCTTCTCTGGATACCGGCACTCCGGCGTACCACACTCGCATTTCATCCATTTGGACTTCACAGACCAGAACTTGTCTCCATAGTCAAAACTGGAACAATAAAAAATATATATTATTATGACATTCTTAAAACATTAATCAATCGCTTGTTTAGGAAAGACAATTTATAGTAAGTTGGGGGAGCGGTAGGTGATGTCGCAGTCGGCGAACAGCGCGATGTGCGGCAGGCGCAGGTCGCTAGTTGCGGACACAAGCGCGTACTCACGTGAGCTGGTCGCCGGCGCGGATGTCGCAGGTGGCGAACAGCGCGATGTGCGGCAGGCGCAGGGTGCTTACTCTCGACGCTCGATAACATTGGGATTGGAGATTGGAATTGAAATATTGTCCTTTTGGCACTCTTGAATGCCACACTAGCGCACGATTGGAATCAAATCTGGTGGAATTTTATGGAACTAAATGAGATCGAGCAATGCACTTTTTCGGCACCCTTGACGGGATTTTGACATTGACGTATCGAGTTTAGATTCGTGTTTAGGATCGAACAAATACAGTCGCACAAATCTTACTTTTTTGGGATCGAATTTGGTGTTTGTGTTTGATTTTACTAGTCTTGAATATAAATAATGGCACGTATCGCTCTTATTTGTAATACTTTGAGTAATGCGCATTCATTTGATGTACGACAAAGGCGGAATTTAAGAATAATGGAGCGATATGCCGATAACGCGTTTGCTATGGGTGACGATGAATTTCGACAAAATTACAGAGTTTTAAAGAACTTTTCAACCTAATTCATAATGAATCATCCTGACAAAGCTGCTAAAATTATTAAAGCTTACTGTGTCTTACATTACATTTGTAACCAGCCACAACTAAGTCAGGGTGATTTTGATGAAATTGTGCCACCCATAGGACAAATCCAAGATCTATTAGATAACCGAGGTGTTACTGATGAGCTTCGGCGAGGCACTGAAGCAGAATTAGTACAGGAATTGTGGGCGGCAAGATATAGGCAGTGAATATATTAATAAATATTTAAACTTTTATGTCACTTATTTCTTTCCTTTGTTAATACACAATAGACCCTATAAAAATGCCTATTTTTAATATTAGTAACTTGAGCCAAAACATAAGCTCTAATATTATGATAGGTAGCCTTCATGGACGACGGTAGCCTTATACCTATCATATAAAGGATAGGTATTTATGATCATACATAAATTAAAACAATTATTGACTTGATATTACTTGTTTAATAAGATTACTCTTTCTAAACACACACAGCTTAATTTACACATTACATGTAAGACAATTAAAATATAACATTTAAACTTACAAAGTAAATATATTCCGTACATAATTTAACATTATTATTCTGCAATTTTATTTAGGGCATTTCCTATTCTTTCACTGCCCAATCTGATAGCAGTTCCAACAGAATCCAACGATGATGTGAAGGCTGTTAGACTATTCACAGCATCGGAAAGAGCTCTAGCAGTATTTGATTTTGCTTCAACTCTTTGCCTCTCTATGGCAAAAAATCTTTCACTCTCTTGATCCAGTCTAGTCCTAGATTGTGATTGAGATGAGCGGGTCCTGCGCCTTTCCCTAATTGCAGGACGAGGCCGAGGACGAGGTATTGGTGTCTAAAACCGGACTATGATTCGGTTTCGTATCTGAAAAAATAAAGTAGTACATATTTAAAAAAAAAATGCTTTCTGTGTCTTTATTAGACTTCTACAAAAATAGGTATTTTAAATAAAAGGAATGCCTTGCCTCTCACAGGCTCTAAACCATTTTTAATTTCAAAACTATAAAACCAGAGTAATTAAACTTATACAGTTAGTACATACCTTTGCCCAGCCTTTTCCGTCTTTCTGCGCGTCGCCTAGAGCATTTAAGGATATTTCGTTCCACTTTATTTTGGTCTCTTGTTTCGCATGAGCGGTGCGCAAGAGACGCTTGGCTATTCCCGGGCTTTGCGACAAGAAATCCGTCAGGATCTCTAACTGTTGGTAGAACGGTCTGCTGCTCATTATATTCTGTTGAAATTACACATTATTTGTATAAAAGAAATAAACAACGCAATATTTCTATCAAATACAATAAATAGAACTTTCATACCTGTGTTGAATTATTTGTGTCTTGACTTAAAATATTCCAAATACGGTGCACAAGAAGAGTTCCGTCTACGGAGTGATTATTAAGGGCTTAATACTTGCATTGTATCAACAAAAACTAGCCACATAGAATACTTTAGCTTTTTGTAGCGAAGTGTTCATAAATTTCAAAAAGTTATTTGTTTATTTGGAACCACAGATTACCCCCAATAGATACCGCATGTTCGGCATTTTGCTTTGAGTTTCGCGAGTCAATTTCAGGTGGTATGGAAGGGTGTGCGGGGGACGTAACTCATTTCTCAAGTGATGTACATTTGTATTGTGCAATGTCGATAATTTTATCGAAAAATTACCAATCAGGTATATTAGACTAGATTATGTCTGTATCACCTTTTCAGTATTTTGTGCAATACTGGATATTTATCTATGTATATATATAAATATATGTTTATATATGTCACCGGAAAATAGCAAGAATCGTAAGTTGATCAATTTCCTAGGTAGTTGATTATCTTTCGGAATATAACAAACGGTAGTGGAAATGTATTATTTAACGCAATGGATTTCGGTTAGTTAATCAACTTACGGTAGCCTGACAGTCATTTAATAATTTACGATTTTGACACAAGTAAAATCGTCCTCAAATGGGCCAATCGTTGCTCAATGTACTATTTAACGGTGCACTATTACCCGTAACTTAATACACTGTTCCCTGATTGGTTGCCGGGATAACGCCACGTGAGCCATTGAACCAATCAACGTTCACCTCACCTTCGTCGGATGATTTTACGGCAAGATCCCGTAAAATGATCAATTTACTGGAATACATGCGTTGAATAATACATTTCAACTGCCGTTTTGACATTATAAGTATATTCAAATGAGTATAGTTATAAATATGGTTAGGTGAAGTAATCACAGCAGTTTTCATTTACTCGTCTTCTATCCTTCATACATTGAAAACTATCCTATGTAAATGTCTCTAACAGCAGGGTGCGGCATTTGTCCATTTTAATGTTCTCTCAGGACACTTTGGAAATCTAAAGTAGAAACACTAAAATTTTTCTCATCTTGCATTATCGATATACTTGAAAGTAATACATTGTAACACTATTGTCAAACGTGTCTATGCTAGAAAGGGATAAAAATAGTGAAATTGGTAATGAAAGAAAGGGATCATGAAAAAAGACATCAACGCGAGCTAACATCTGTCAAATATTTTCCATCGTAACTTGAGCTCCGGCGCCAAGGAGTTCAATACTAAGATTCATACGTTTATGTTCTACAAACTATTAAAAGTGTCTCCGATACACACGGGTCTGACTTCTGGTCAGTACTGACCGTGGTACTGACGCACTTTAAGCGCATGCGTATTTCGCGCCTGCATTGCATTGATGTATTACCTCTCGCGCGATATCTTAAGTGCGGTATCTATTGGAGATATCTGTGTTTGGAACTGACAAGAGTGACAAGTCGACGCGTTGTTTTTTTAAATCCAATATGGCGGGCAAGGCAATGACATATTCATCAGTCTTCCTTCATTATTTTTCGTAAATTACGCTTTTAATCGACATACATTAATTGTAAATGCTGAAAATAGTTACCTTTGTAATAAAAAACAAATTAAGTAATATTTAATCATAAATTAACGTATATTCAAATATTCCTGTATTTGGTAGTTTACATTTTGTTACATTATGACCACCCCAAGTCATAGTTCATTCATTCTCTGTATATTATCTGTACTCGATCCTGCAGACGATTGCGATCCCAATCCTATTTGGTTCAAGAGTACCAATATTTTTAAGATTGGAATTGAAACTGCACTAGATTGGGATAGGATTGAGATTGGGATTGGTTTCAAGAGTAGGCCTACAGGTCGCTAGTTGCGGACACAAGCGCGTACTCACGTAAGCTGGTCGCCGGCGCGGATGTCGCAGGTGGCGAACAGCGCGATGTGCGGCAGGCGCAGGTCGCTAGTTGCGGACACAAGCGCGTACTCACGTGAGCTGGTCGCCGGCGCGGATGTCGCAGGTGGCGAACAGCGCGATGTGCGGCAGGCGCAGGTCGCTAGTTGCGGACACAAGCGCGTACTCACGTGAGCTGGTCGCCGGCGCGGATGTCGCAGGTGGCGAACAGCGCGATGTGCGGCAGGCGCAGGTCGCTAGTTGCGGACACAAGCGCGTACTCACGTAAGCTGGTCGCCGGCGCGGATGTCGCAGGTGGCGAACAGCGCGATGTGCGGCAGGCGCAGGTCGCTAGTTGCGGACACAAGCGCGTACTCACGTGAGCTGGTCGCCGGCGCGGATGTCGCAGGTGGCGAACAGCGCGATGTGCGGCAGGCGCAGGTCGCTAGTTGCGGACACAAGCGCGTACTCACGTGAGCTGGTCGCCGGCGCGGATGTCGCAGGTGGCGAACAGCGCGATGTGCGGCAGGCGCAGGTCGCTAGTTGCGGACACAAGCGCGTACTCACGTGAGCTGGTCGCCGGCGCGGATGTCGCAGGTGGCGAACAGCGCGATGTGCGGCAGGCGCAGGTCGCTAGTTGCGGACACAAGCGCGTACTCACGTGAGCTGGTCGCCGGCGCGGATGTCGCAGGTGGCGAACAGCGCGATGTGCGGCAGGCGCAGGTCGCGGGTGGCGAACACTCGCACGGGCGCGAGGTTGGCGCGGCAGCTGTGGTTGATGAACCGCGCCGCGCTGCCCCAGCGGCACGCGTCCACGCACAGCAGCGTCTTGTCCGCGCATTGCTGGAGAAACAACAACTCGTTAATATAATATCAATATTGATGATATCAACATTTAAATTGGGTAACTGGAGAGTAACGCACTGGTATTGTAACGGTATCGACATCAGTAACGGGGTTAATAACTATACCGGTATCGGTAGCAATACCAGCATCGGTAACCATAGTTGTAACTGTGTCCGTAGCGATATCGGTTGCTGCAAAGGTATTGGTAGCGGAAACGGTGTCTGTAACCGTCTCTCTTCTCTTCCATCGGTCCCTCATTACTGAGGATCGTAGTCACTGGAATCTCCTGAACGGACAATCTGTCTCCATCGATTCCGGTCCGACGTAGCCATCACAGCTTGGTAAAACTTTTCTGTAACCGTACTTACATCGTTATCGATACCGGTTACCGGTTACCGTAGCGGCAGCAGCTCGCCGCAGTACAGCGCGACGGGCGCGCCCCGCGGTACGGGAGCGGTCGCGGTACTGCACGCTCACCTCGAGCAGGTCCGGCTTGACGTCGAGCGCGAACAGGTACTGGTCGTTGGCGCGCCGGTCGGCGGCGGCCAGCGGCAGCAGCTCGCCGCAGTACAGCGCGACGGGCGCGCCCCGCGGTACGGGAGCGGTCGCGGTACTGCACGCTCACCTCGAGCAGGTCCGGCTTGACGTCGAGCGCGAACAGGTACTGGTCGTTGGCGCGCCGGTCGGCGGCGGCCAGCGGCAGCAGCTCGCCGCAGTACAGCGCGACGGGCGCGCCCCGCGGTACGGGAGCGGTCGCGGTACTGCACGCTCACCTCGAGCAGGTCCGGCTTGACGTCGAGCGCGAACAGGTACTGGTCGTTGGCGCGCCGGTCGGCGGCGGCCAGCGGCAGCAGCTCGCCGCAGTACAGCGCGACGGGCGCGCCCCGCGGTACGGGAGCGGTCGCGGTACTGCACGCTCACCTCGAGCAGGTCCGGCTTGACGTCGAGCGCGAACAGGTACTGGTCGTTGGCGCGCCGGTCGGCGGCGGCCAGCGGCAGCAGCTCGCCGCAGTACAGCGCGACGGGCGCGCCCCGCGGTACGGGAGCGGTCGCGCGCAGGCCCCAGCCGGCGCGGGCGGTGCGGAATACTTCAGCTCGTACGAACAACGAGCCGAGGCGGCGCAGGCGCGTGATCACCATGTTGCCGCACTTGCGCTGCGGGGCAAATGTGTAAAGGATGAATACAGCGCTAGGTAGGAAAGTTGACGCGCTTGCCATATGTGTACAGAAGGCCGGCTGACTGGCTCGATGGCTCATTTGGTAGTGACCACTGCCCTCTGAGCCAAGGGTCGTGGGTTCGATTCCCGCACAGTACAAACAAATTGTGTTCATGAACATTTCTGTTTGTATTGGTCTGGGTGTTTTCTATGTATAATATGTATTTATTTACAAAAAAAAATGTATCTAAGTAAGCTTATCAGTTGTCTAGTACCCATAGTACAAGCTTCGGCTTAGTTTGGGGCTAGGTGGCGCTGTGTGGCCCAGGGTGGCATGTCTTGGGTTATTTATTTATTTATGTGTGTGCGCAGTGCGTGCGTGTGCGGTACCTTGTTGCAGCGGCAGGTGGCGTTGCACTCGAACAGCATGGGCGGGTGGTGGTGCGGGAAGGCGGGCAGCAGGCGGCCGCCGCGCAGCCAGCGGCGCACGCTCAGCACGCAGCACGCGCACTCGCCCTCTGCGCACGCGCCGTCCGCGCACGTGCAGCCCTGGAGGTTAAAAATCCTTATATTGTTGTAGGTTATGTGTGTAATAGGCCCTTATATAAATACTAGCTGCTGCTCGCGGCTCTGCCCGCGTGAATATTCGTATAAAACATAGCCTATGTGTCAATGTGATGTACAAACTATATTCCTGTAAAGTTTCATTAAAATCCGTTCAGTAGTTTTTGCGTGAAATTGGAACAAACATCCATCCATCTATCCAAACAAACTTTCACGTTTATAATATTAGTAGGATAAGACTAAAAATCAAATTAACATTAAAAAATCAAATCGCAATCATATTCAAATAAAAGCAAATAAAAATTTAAAATTAGAAAAATTAAAAAAATAAAATAATAACAAAAAAAATTTTTTTTTTTAAAAAACGTACGGCTTTTATATGACTTAAAAAAAATTATTAACACGAATACCTTTTAAAATAAACATTTATAAATCGTCAAAAATTAATATACCACACCACACCGGCACCGGTTCGGACCACAGTATTCTATCGAGACACCAGCAATTATTGTCTTGTCATATTAATAG
This sequence comes from Conogethes punctiferalis, assembly GCA_031163375.1. Taxonomy (NCBI): domain Eukaryota; kingdom Metazoa; phylum Arthropoda; class Insecta; order Lepidoptera; family Crambidae; genus Conogethes; species Conogethes punctiferalis. The sequence continues at coordinate 2,065,428 of CM062078.1, read as the reverse complement.
CACACATGCACCCGATGGACGGGCCTTCAATAACAGTCGCGACTCGCCTGCATGCTCTGTATGGTGTTGTCGATGCTGAGCGGCTCGGGCAGCACGTGGTCGGCGACGTACGTGAAGTCGGCCGGCAGCGGCTCGTCGTCCGCCTCGTTCTGATGAGCTGTGAGCTAGGTCCTAACTACAGTCGCGACTCGCCTGCATGCTCTGTATGGTGTTGTCGATGCTGAGCGGCTCGGGCAGCACGTGGTCGGCGACGTACGTGAAGTCGGCCGGCAGCGGCTCGTCGTCCGCCTCGTTCTGATGAGCTGTGAGCTAGGTCCTAACAACAGTCGCGACTCGCCTGCATGCTCTGTATGGTGTTGTCGATGCTGAGCGGCTCGGGCAGCACGTGGTCGGCGACGTACGTGAAGTCGGCCGGCAGCGGCTCGTCGTCCGCCTCGTTCTGATGAGCTGTGAGCTAGGTCCTAACAACAGTCGCGACTCGCCTGCATGCTCTGTATGGTGTTGTCGATGCTGAGCGGCTCGTCGTCCGCCTCGTTCTGATGAGCTGTGAGCTAGGTCCTAACAACAGTCGCGACTCGCCTGCATGCTCTGTATGGTGTTGTCGATGCTGAGCGGCTCGTCGTCCGCCTCGTTCTGATGAGCTGTGAGCTAGGTCCTAACAACAGTCGCGACTCGCCTGCATGCTCTGTATGGTGTTGTCGATGCTGAGCGGCTCGGGCAGCACGTGGTCGGCGACGTACGTGAAGTCGGCCGGCAGCGGCTCGTCGTCCGCCTCGTTCTGATGAGCTGTGAGCTAGGTCCTAACAACAGTCGCGACTCGCCTGCATGCTCTGTATGGTGTTGTCGATGCTGAGTGGCTCGGGCAGCACGTGGTCGGCGACGTACGTGAAGTCGGCCGGCAGCGGCTCGTCGTCCGCCTCGTTCTGATGAGCTGTGAGCTAGGTCCTAACAACAGTCGCGACTCGCCTGCATGCTCTGTATGGTGTTGTCGATGCTGAGCGGCTCGGGCAGCACGTGGTCGGCGACGTACGTGAAGTCGGCCGGCAGCGGCTCGTCGTCCGCCTCGTTCTGATGAGCTGTGAGCTAGGTCCTAACAACAGTCGCGACTCGCCTGCATGCTCTGTATGGTGTTGTCGATGCTGAGTGGCTCGGGCAGCACGTGGTCGGCGACGTACGTGAAGTCGGCCGGCAGCGGCTCGTCGTCCACCTCGTTCACGCACGGGATCGGGTACGTCTCCGCGCCGTTTGATATGTCGCTGTTAATAAGGAAAATTATCTTATTATAAATGAAATGCTTTTATTTCATTTATTTGTATATGGTAAATAGATGTACTAGAATGGCTGGCCGAGAATGGATACAGAAGCCGTAGCAGGGAGAACAGGAACAGATGGGGATTTACGACCCTGAAACTATGGCTCACCTTTGATCCTGCCCGGCATGCCCTTTCTCGGTTGGGCACTCCCAATTTGCAAAATGTCCAACTATTCAATTTCCAATTGGCCCAGTTCGCAACTAGTCCAGTTTGCAATTTGAGGGTGGTGTTTCCACTTTGGTGGTTCTATTAATAGACCGCTGCACACCTGCCCGGCAGCTGGCAGCAGAGACGGCTCATACCTGGCCAGCAGCTTGTGCCGTTGCAGCGAGTCCTTGACGGCGAGCGTCATCTGCATGTTGAGCGAGATGGCGCTCTGGCTGGGCCCGCTGCACACCTGCCTGGCAGCTGGCAACAGAGGCGGCTCATACCTGGCCAGCAGCTTGTGCCGCTGCAGCGAGTCCTTGACGGCGAGCGTCATCTGCATGTTGAGCGAGATGGCGCTCTGGCTGGGCCCGCTGCACACCTCAACCGGCAGTTCCCCGGCAGAGTTCTCCAGGTCAGTCTGTGTGTAATAACATAAAAAGTATTAATAAAGCTTATTTATGGAGACGCGTGACCTCACAAGTCGCTTCGGGAATTGTATGTTCACTTTGCCTAGATGATTTTGATGATGATTATAAAAAAGTGCAAGTGGTTTAATTTGCAACTATTCAAAATTTTATAATACACTGACATAACACGAATGAACGAGAATGAATATATGAATGAATGTATAAAGAAAGTATGAAACAGAACTGTCAAACAAGGGTGCTTTTTAAACGCTTCTATAGAAGTTATCTAGTATATAGTCTACACTCACCCGCGCTCCCCGCGCCAACAGCACCACGACACAGGCGTAGTGTCCTTGTCTGGCGGCCACGTGCCTGATAAATAACATGACATTATTAGGAATCATCATTATTAGGCGTCGTCGCCTTTAACAACATGTTTCTTAAACTTTCATCTCAACTGGCATAATATGTACAAACCGTGTGTAATAACAACCAAAAAATAAATTGGGCGCGTGGGCGGCGTGCGGCGCGTGCTGCAGCAGTAGCCGCAGCGGGTACTCGTACTCACAGCGGCGTGTCGCGGTGCGCGTTGGGCGCGTGGGCGGCGTGCGGCGCGTGCTGCAGCAGTAGCCGCAGCGGGTACTCGTACTCACAGCGGCGTGTCGCGGTGCGCGTTGGGCGCGTGGGCGGCGTGCGGCGCGTGCTGCAGCAGTAGCCGCAGCGGGTACTCGTACTCACAGCGGCGTGTCGCGGTGCGCGTTGGGCGCGTGGGCGGCGTGCGGCGCGTGCTGCAGCAGTAGCCGCAGCGGGTACTCGTACTCACAGCGGCGTGTCGCGGTGCGCGTTGGGCGCGTGGGCGGCGTGCGGCGCGTGCTGCAGCAGTAGCCGCAGCGGGTACTCGTACTCACAGCGGCGTGTCGCGGTGCGCGTTGGGCGCGTGGGCGGCGTGCGGCGCGTGCTGCAGCAGTAGCCGCAGCGGGTACTCGTACTCACAGCGGCGTGTCGCGGTGCGCGTTGGGCGCGTGGGCGGCGTGCGGCGCGTGCTGCAGCAGTAGCCGCAGCGGGTACTCGTACTCACAGCGGCGTGTCGCGGTGCGCGTTGGGCGCGTGGGCGGCGTGCGGCGCGTGCTGCAGCAGTAGCCGCAGCGGGTACTCGTACTCACAGCGGCGTGTCGCGGTGCGCGTTGGGCGCGTGGGCGGCGTGCGGCGCGTGCTGCAGCAGTAGCCGCAGCGGCTCGGCGCGTCCTGCCAGCGCGCACCAGTGCGCCGCTGAGTTGCCCTCCGCGTCGCACGTTTCCGCCGATGCGCCCAAAGTTAGCAGCCGACTGTGTAAGAGACAGGTTAGGTACTCGACTTGCTGGACAGTAAAGAGATAGTGACAGTGAGACACCTATACAGAAGGGTGGAAAGATTGGAGTCAATTTTTTTTTAACACTTGTGTCGTAAGACTCGCCAAATTATTCGCCATGTGTCCATGGGCAGTGTTGACTGATTACCATCAGGCATCACACTTATTCGTCTGCTGTTACTCATATAAAAAATTATGTAGCAAAAATAGGTCGATTATAGAATAATTCAATATGAAATAAGGTTTAAATTTTAATATACCTCCATATTATGGCACAGCGTGGCACACCCACGACTATATGCGTTGCTGTCACCTAAAATATTGCACAGTATAGCCTCACTCACCGCACTATCTCGACGTGGCCGTTCTCGGCGGCCCACACGAGCGGCGTCCACCCGCCGTGGTCGCGCGCGTCCACTTCAACGGTGGTCGCATCCAGCAGCACGCTGCAGACGGCCACGTGGCCGTGTTGCGCCGCCAAGTGGAGAGCTGTCATGCCTTCGGGACCCTAACAAGAACATACGCCATAAGCAATCTCAATTAAATCACATTTCTCGCCATACAAAATTATAATATGGGATTCTCTGCCAGATGGCGTCTTTTCTGAAGGTTACAACTTAAGATTTTTTTAATTAGAGTGAATAGGCTTTATCTCAGTAAGCATGCTCAAAATCGCGTCACGTGTTCGTAGTCAAATGCCTTTTTAGAATAAAAAATAAGAAACAAAAAAAAGGCAAAGAAAATAACAAAATAAATAAATAAAAATCTTTCAAAAACGTTTTTTTTTACTGGCCCAGCATAGTCGCTCATTTTGGCCTGATGCGAAAGTTAAATAAAGAGCCAATTGAGACTCGTGCCCTAGTACCATTCTCGTATTGTCGGTCAAAAACAGTAGTTCCTTCCTTGCCTTCTCCGCTGCTTCACTCGCTCTCGCTCCTCTGCCTTCAGCCTTTCGCAGTCCACCGCTGAACATAGGCCTCCACTTGGTCAAGCTGGAGGGCCTGGTGATCGCAGGACGTAGCTTCTCGCTTAGCCACGGTGGCGATTATGGGTAAAGCCTCCATATCCATATAATAAGTTTATTTATTCTTTGTGAGTTGAACAGTAAAACTATAACCAAATTGAGTTGCTCTGAAAAGATACATATCGAGTGTAAAAAGACCCTTAACGAAGCCGTGAACTACATGTTCTCCTGGTCATGACGAACATCGTTAGTTCTAGAAAAATACCTGGGAAATGTATGGTTCCTGAGATATTGACCTTCAAAGTTGAAAAAAAAAATTTACGTTTTCATATTAACGCTTATAAAACGTAATTACTAACATTTCTTCTAAAGAAACCATATCTGAATTTTGAATATTTCTCGGAAAACTAGGCCTTTCAAATCACGGCCCGCAATGTACATCGCACGCGCACACACAGTCACTATCCCCTGTAGCGACCGCAGCGCACGCACACGCGCGGGCGCGCGTCAGCTGTTCGCCGGCGTATCGGAGGTCAACGACTTGCGGGCAGGAAAACTCAGCTGATAGCTCGACCCTGTGTAATTTAATAAGTTACCTTACCTAGCTAGGAATGTACCTACTGTATGTAAGTAGCTGCTAATTACAATAATCATCTCATTTCCATTTTATCGACATTCGGAATGCATTACCCACCGTAATCTCAGTTGCAGAACTCAAATCGTGTTAGAATTCCTCTTGGGGGCTTCAAAATACTGCGTTCATTGATTTTCGATGGAGGGAAGATACCTAAATACCAAATTGCACTTACATGTTAGGGGGTTTGCTCCGTATGCCCACTCCTGAACAAATTTCCACCAATCGGTGCTGCTAATCTCGTAGGAGACTAGCCGACTAACGTGCACAGTTGTGTTCTCAAACCCTGTACTTTCTCTGTCGCTATACCCTTTTATTCCGATCCGAATCCTACCATTCCGACCGGAGAGAGATCGGTCGCAGGTCATAAGGTGGTTTCCGATGGACTTGGGTGTAATACCGGCACTACCCTGGCTCTGGAGCTACTAACTAATTTCTTTAAAAAGAAATACCTACCTAGGAACAACTTTAGGGACAACCTGGGATTCAAACCCGGGACTTCTCGATTGACGGGTGCCACCTGCGACCAATAAACAGACCAATGAGACTGTAAATGAGGATAGAAGCGATCATATTGGGCACTTAAAGCATGTAGCGAAAACTTGCATTTAATTTTAATTTCAGTCCAGTCGCAATTTAGGAAGAATACTAACTTTTGCTACTAACTTTCCTGCAGGATTGCATGATATTTCATTGCTAATTTTCAAATTCAGTAATTTATTATTAAAAAGATGATACTATGTGATGATTAATAACGATTGGTAGTAAATACAGCTGTCCTTCGTAATTTACTCGAGAACAGTTAATTTTTTAAGCAGGATTACAAGTAAATGTAACTTTTTTTCTTCATACAAATAGCGCATTCCAAGCGCCTGAGGGAATTCTACCATTTTCCGTAATCGGATTCAAGGACGAAATTAGAGTTTCACAATCAGAAGAGCATTTCTAATAGTCAAAATGTAAGTAGGTACTTGTTGACTACCAAGTACATAAAACAATACATAAGTAAACTCTTAGAAAAGCCACAAATTATTAAAATGATACTTTACGTAGGGCCCTTCTTACGTACCTAATTGTTGATTGAGACGTATTGAAATTGAATTGTGTTTGAAGAGACTACTTATGTTTAAAAGCATGTTTAATTTTACCCCGAGTAGGTATCTACCTACGACATAATCAGTAAAACATAAAATACCTGTGAAAAAATACGATAATTTCTATTGCCGACATTGCCGTGGGTGGTGGTGTTGCCATTAGAGCATTCAAATAAATAACTTTTATTATTTAAAGTAATAATTTTATCAAGACAATAAAATGTGTTATTTATTTCATAATTGGGTGTAAGTTAGCTAGCTAACCAAGTTTTTACGTAAGTAGGTACATTTGCAGCGTATAAGTAAATTATGGGCGGTTATTAACCTGGTTATTGGTATCAGAACCTAATGATAAATTGTTGAATGCAACACATTAGCGATGAATAATACTAGAAAAAGAACAACTCCAATCATTAGGTGGTAACTTCTGTAACCTTAAACGCTCAGACTCCAGAAAATTTAGGTTCCTACTTATAGCAAAAATGTTAAATGAGTGAGAATTATTACATTGCCTTAGCAACTTTCAATAACGTGTATTATTCATGCGGATTTGTTAACTAGTTTAATTTGATTTTTAGGTGAATTACTTAATAGGTATTTTAAATAAATTTTATTAATTAAAATTATTACTAGTTAAGTAACTAGGTACTGTACAGTATATCCATTTAACTAATCGCTAATCTGATTTTGTAATTTACCGCAAGCAAAACAAAATTATGTAACCTAGTTTATAAAATGGCAACATTCGGCGCGCGCGGCGACTCAAAAGGATTTCTGCGCTTCCGCGGAAGTTAGGTACCTAATTTTTCAGTTCGGTTCTAAACAACATCGAATGCGTTTTGATTTCGGATAATTTCGCCTCGTTGTGTATTTTTCTTTTGTGTTGAGTTGAGTGTTATTTGTTGTGTTGTGCTGTGATCAGTGATTAGTGTCGAAGGTGCCATTCCATGCATACAGCGCTTGCGAGTACGTTAACATGGTGTAGGTACGGTATGGCCATACATGGAAAAGTGCTTTTGAGGCACTGCGGCTGTATTCATCGTTCGTTCCACTTGGTACCAGAACGATGGAGCTCCGCCACACATTGTGAGACCCGGCCGTGAGCAATGGCTTGGCAACCAGTAGATTGGGCGGTTCAGGCCCCAGACGTGGCCCGCGCGTTCGATAGACTTGACTAACTTGGATTTCATTTTGTGGGGCTTCGTCAAGGACCTTTATGAAGGTTTTCGACCGCCCACCCGCACATCGCCAGTTCGAGCCACATCTTGTCCGCTTGGAGAGACCTACACTAGAAGACAACGATGAGTACTAGGTAAGTACTTAGACCTCATTTAAGGAGACGCGACACGACAGTCAACACGAGCTGCGATTTATGGCGAAGTATGGAAGCATAACAAATGCCAGTGACGTCGCCTATTGCGTCATGTCGTTTGTCTTAAAACCTGTGATTTCATACATTCAAAATAAGTGTTTTTATGTGTAAAATAAGTGTAAATAAGGGTACAATAGGTAGTTTAAACTTATTATTGTAGTTCTCATAAATTTTTGGCAGGTGCCACTTTGGCAAGTGGTAGGCAGGTGGTGCCTAGTTGCCAGTTGAGCAGAGTGGTCTGCTAGGTAGTCTCTTCCAGTAGTTTCTTCGAGGTATCTTGAGGCAGAAGTAAAACTCGATCAGAAGGTAGAATTTGGAATATTTATTCGGTAAAAATGTACAATTTATAAAGGTAAAAAGTGTGTATAACTAGCAACTAAATAAATGATTATAAAGACAAACAGAGTAAGTAGGTAACAAAATTGTGGCACGTGTAGGGGGAAAGGGATGCAGTGTATGTATCCGTCTCGCTCGCACGATCCGCGCAGCGCAGTCATGATGAATGAAATTGGCGCGCGGGCGCGCGCGGCTCTTGCTCTCATTCCGAATTTCCGACGGCGAGCGGCGAGGCGCGCAGACGCGCACATGACGCGACGACTTGGGCTCGCACATGCGCGCGTCTTCGAACTGCGAGACACACGACGCGACGACTTGGACTCGCGCATGCGCGCGTCTTCGAACTGCGAGACACGACGCGACGACTTGGGCTCGCGCATGCGCGCGTCTTCGTTGGCGTCGTGTGTTGTTACGCGGCGCGTCGATCAGCTGTGCGGTGTGCGTGCAGTGCTCGGTGTCCAGCAGTGTAGAAAAGGCTCTTTTCGGAGCCACCATCCATTGAAACACACGTAGAGTGACAACGGCTCTTTTCGGAGCCACTATCAGTGAAACACACGAAAGAGTGAAATAGTTCTTTTCAGAACTGTGTGCTTCTTATTTCATTGAACCACGTACACGTAAGAGTAGCCACAAATTTCTATCGCACGAGCGCGCGTTCGCGTAGGTATCTAGCGAAAGAGCGGAGACATGCCGCGCGCCGGCGACCGCGCCGCGAGACATAGGCACCTACGCGCTGTACATTGCGTGGTCTTGAAAACAGCTGTTTTTTTACTCATAAAAACCAAAATCATTTCCCTGTCAAAATATTTGAAAATAGTACTCAGCTATAGGAACAGAATGCGTAGTTTCAGGCTTCGTTAAGGGTCTTTTTACACGCTGTATGATAAAGAAAAGATAAAGATATATATGTTTGACCAGAGTGGCGAACAACTGGCGATGCGAGAGGCTACAGTCCAGCAATGAATTTCGATAGGCTGGTGATGATGATTTCTTCATCATCATCATCAGCCTATTGCAGTCTACTGCTGGACATAGGACTCTCCAGCTGCTCGCCACCTAGGGCAAACCTCTGGAGGATATACCCATAATCGCCACGCTGGGCAGGCAGGTTGGCGATCGCAAGACGTAGCTCCTCGCTCCGGTGACGCTGCTGCCAGTCATCGGCCTGTGGTATTTAGCTACGCCTTCTATCGTGATGGTTTTACCGCCACCAGTCTTTGGTTTGCCAGAGCCTCGTTTGTTGTTCGGCAGGATGCACCACGGGCAGGTGAGGATGGTTTGGAGCGAAAAGGATCCCTTAAGGTTAGGGTCGCTCCCTTACATCCCAATGATGATTTCTTACCTGGTAGTTAATGTCGCAGCCAGCTGCCACCAAGTAGCGAACGACTTTAATGAGATCCTCCTCTTTGACCTTCGCCTCGCCGGCGTCACTCTTGGGTGCACACTCCTCATCTTCCTTCGGCGTCAGGTCCTCATCTTTAGATTCCTCTTTGGCCTCCTGCTCGTTTATTTTTCTGTTCTTAACTGGACTTTTCTTTTCAGACTTTTCTAGTAGAGCTGGAAGAAATTTGTAAGCATTTTAAATAAGTAAAGGATCCCCACCGCCTACATCCAAATATTTTGAAATGAAATGAATATTTTTTCTTGTATGTTTAGTTGAAATTGTTTATTCTTAAATCTACATGGTCTTATATACTATGGTTTATTTTATGCACACTTTCGATGGTCTTCGGTGTGCCATCGGCGTAGAGTGCCGACGCTGCACGCGCTGGGTCCATCGGTCAGGTCGCTGCATCTAGGTCGCTGCTGACGGCTGCACCATGTACGACGTAGCTCGTACAACTTATTTCTGAATTGTTAGAGAGGGCGTAACAAATCTTCGCTCTCAACATCATCAGCCTATCGCAGTCCACAGCTGCACATGCCCCTTGTGTTGTTCGCCACTTAGAGAAAACTTCCTGAGGATATATCCATAATCACCACCCTGGGCAGGCGGGTTGGCGATGGTAGGGCGTAGCTTCTCGCTCCGGTGGCGCTGCTGCCCGTCATCTATCTGTAGTATTTAACTACGCCTTCAATAGTGGTGGCTATACCGCCACCTGTCGATTGCCAGCGCGTCGTTTGTTATTCGCAGGATGCGCCACGGGCAGGTGTGGTTGGCTTGGAGGGAAAAGATGATGGGTCACTCCCTTACATCCCATATGCTGCGGTATGCTTATCACCAGGGGCCGTAGGCTTGTTGGCTCTCAGTACCGACCGTGCAGAGCCACGAGCAGCGGCGAGCGCTGCGCGAGGTCGGGCGCGTCGAGGTCTGCGCCGGCGCACTGCAGCGCGTACAGCGCGGACACGTGGCCGCGAAGACTTGCCGCGTGCGCTGCCGTGCCGCCGCCGAGCGACGCTAGCGGCGTGTTCACACACGACCGGGACACTGTACAACAAACATTGTATCAGAAATAGTAAAAGACGCTTAGCACTCTTCCACGCATCACATAGCGTATGAATTCGCGTTCTAACATTGCATGGAATGATCTCCGTTTGTATAGCAAACACAAACAGAGAATGGATCCACGTGCGTTCATGCAGATCCTGAGAGCGGATGAACTCGCACCTATGCGCGTGGATACTAAAGGGCATACCGAGACTCACAGAGTGAGTTTGGCTCCAGCGAACAACTTTGAATGAAACGTCAGCAAGAAGACGTACCTCATGGCTCAAGAATCTCCGGACATTTAATCTGAGCATGAGATCCATGGGGCCCTACTTTAATAATCGAAAACAATTGTTCGACGGACGGATCGCGTAGTTTTGCACCATAAATCCCTTCTATAACATAGTATAGAAACATATTTGAATATTGATAGATAAATATAGGAAAAGGCCTCGTGGTCGCAGCCCAATACGGTGGTCCGGCCAGATCCGCTCCGCACTCGACTCTTCGGTTCACCACGCTCTCCACGCCGCCAAGGACAGAAACCGGTGGAGAAAGACCGTACGAGAGAAGATGTTTCGCAAGGGAGGTCACGACCCTCATTAATGAGGAGTACGACGCAAGGAGGAGGAGATAACTCTCCTTTCCACTCCCGAACAACACGTGCTGGACAGCGTTGTCATCCGCATACCATCCAGACGATGGTGGCGCGCACCAAGAGGTTTAGTTCCTCGTTTCTGCCCCGTGCCATTAAGTCATGGAATGCCCTTCCAGCTCATGTGTTTCCTTCTTCTTACAATCCTGGGTTCTTTAGGCGGGGCGTGAAACGGCATCTCAGTGGGCCTTCAGGGTGAGGGCGACAGGCGCAATGGGCTCTAATGTGCCTGTCGACCTGACTTTTTGACCTCACGACCGCTTACCATCAGGTGGAGTGAGGTCATCCTGAATGCTCTTCTTATAAAAAAAAAAAAAGATAAATCTACTCACCAATCTTCGGCAGCAACTCTTCCAAGGTCTCCCCAGCCAGGATGCCGTCGCACAGCCTCTGGGCGGGCGTAGCACCCAGCACCTCGTCGTAGTCAGCACTCTCGGCCTGCTGGCACAGCCGCTTGAGGTCTATCGGCGGAGACGGCAGCAGGTCTTCGGGGATCAACGGTGATTGGTCCACTTCGGCCACTTCTGTCGCGGTGAAGCTGAGGTAGGCTGGTGTGCTGTAGATGAGTTTAGGCTGTTAGAACTCGAAATGTTCATATTGATGTTGTCGTATCCGGCTCGAAGGACCATTCACGTACATTCCCACTTTGAAGTTCATCAAGATATTTGTGAAAGTAGAAGAAAATAAAAATATAGCTATGTATATGTCACCGGAAATTAGCAAGAATCGTAAGTTGATCAACTTCCTAGGTAGTTGATTAACTTTCGGAATATAACAAACGGTAGTTGAAATGTATTATTTAACGCAATGGATTTCAGTTAGTTGATCAATTTACGGTAGCCTGACAGTCATTAATAATTTACGATTTTGACACAAGTAAAATCGTCCTCAAATGGGCCAATCGTTGCTCAATGCACTATTTAACGGTGCACTATTACCCGTAACTTAATACACAGAAGTTAATCAACTATCTAGGAAATTGATCAACTTACGATTCTTGTTATTTTCCGGTGACATATATAAATTGGAGCAATGTGCACCTGCAAAAAAATTCAGTTTTCATTCGCTCACACACACAAAGATACTGAATATTTAATTACACACACACACATCACAAAAAAAAAGTATGAATGTTTATCAATTTTCTAGTACCCAAAGTACATGTTTCTCATTAGTTTAGCGTACTAGAAGGCGCTGTGTGGCCCATACTGGCATGTCTTGAGTTATTTATTTAGTGGGCCAATGTTCATAAGAAGCAGAAAGAAACTATAAGCCAGACAGTCTCACCACTGCTCTCGCTGGTCGGGCAGGAAGATGCGCTTGTTGCTGCAGTGCATCCGTAGAACCACCTTGGTACAGTCCTTGTTGACGGGCTGCCAGCGGTACGAGCGCACGCCGCAGTGCGGGCAGCCCGGCTTCAGCTTCACGTTGTTGTACGGCAGCCCGCACTCCACGTGGAACAGGTGCCCCTCGGAGCATTGGTAGAATGTGCCCTACGAGTGAGGTTACAGGTACAGGCCAGTTCAACAGAAGTGGAGGTGGACTGGCCACATATTGATAGGAAAATAAAAGAGAAAGAAAAATGGAGCAAAACTGTAACAGACTAAAACTCAAGAGATGAGCTGAAAATTATGGCGGGGCCCAACTGGAGAAAAGTCGCTCGTGATAGAGCACAATGGAAACAGCGTCACCGGAGCGAGGAGCTACGCCCTGCGATCGCCAACCCGCCTGCCCAGCTTGGCGATTATGGGTAAAGCCTCCAGATCATACACTGCCGGACATAAGCCTCTCCAGTTGTTCGCCCCCTAGGGCAAACTTCTGGATGATATACCCATAATCGCCACGCTAGGCAGGCGGATTGGCGATCGCAGGGCGTAGTGCTCCGATGACGCTCGTCAACTAATAATGTATGGATTTTTTTGGAAATAAAGTACTTTTTATTTATTTATAAAGACTGACCTGCGTGCAGAACAGTCCGCAGGCGGGGCAGCACATGTGGCGGCGCATCTGGGCCGCGTGCAGAGCGCACGGCAGCAGGAAAGGCGCACGCGGGCCGGCGCGCAGGAGCGGCGCCAGCTCGCCGTCCGCGCTGCGCAGCGCCGCGTGCGAGCAGCCCACGCGCACGCCGTCCACCAGCTCTATGGCCTGGCAGAACACCGGCTCTGCCGACAAACTCATAATAATATAATAGTGAAAGGATATGTTTTATAACCTGAAAAGTATTTATTAACTTAATCCTATCGCTAACACAAATTCAACCAGAGACTCCGAAGATGAGACCTCAAAGAAATAATTGGCCAGCGGCGTAGCTAGGTAACCGAGGGCCCTGGGGCAAACCAAAAAATAAGGCTCCACTACTATGTATCTAAATTGATTAGATTTTATCAAGTAAAAATATGAAATGAAAAAAATTAAAAAAAAAAATGTACAGAAGTTGGTTTCCGGCCTGTATATTTATTTTGAAAATGGGAGACATTTCAAAGCGATCGAGAGTTTTCGAGGGCAGCCTGAGCTTGAGGGCCCCGGGACACTGCCCCACTTAGCCCCTAGGTAACTATACCACTGCCGCAGAGGTCACTACCGAATTAGCCATCGTAACAAAGAAGCAACAAATTGCACCACTGACCGGTCAGTTCGGAGGGCGCGGCGTGCACGTTGCTCGGGTCCTCGCAGTAGCACGTGGCCACCACGGCCGAGTCGTCGTCGGGGCACGCCGCCTCCGAGCCCTCGTCGCCGCCCGCCGGCTCCCTGAATCGTTTAAAAACTTATTCACAAATCACACCCTCAGTGGAAAAAAAAAGCATAAGTAATCTTACTACGAATAGTCTACTAAAACGTTGTAGAAATCTAAAAACATTAGCACGAAATCAAAACCATTGTGGAGTTACTTGTCCCGAGAGGCACGGGACAAGTAATGTAAATCTCAGAAATCTAGATGTCAATTCATGCAATGAAAATGAAAAAAAAAATGAATGAACTGGCAGCTACAGTGTGCAGTGTGGTAAAGGATAGAAGTCCAGTACCAGGAAAATATATTTGGTGCACCTTTAAATAAAATAAAATTTATACGTGTAATGCCGCGTTCACACGCTCGCGTTCAATACGACATTCAACGGGCACAAACACAAGCACAAGCATGTGAACGGGCTGTTCGTCTCAGAAATGTGAACACGCGTGACAAGCAATTATGAAATTCTTGTGACGTACTTTATGGATGGCCCCTAAACGAGTGGTCGGAATACGCGGTGGGGAACGACTTTCAGTTAGGCAGCACACAATACAAAACTGCGTGCGCTGCAAAACTACAATTTTTTTTTTTTTTTTTTTTTTTTTTATTGTGGCTCGCAGAATGGCTTCCCTACACCTGATGGAAAGCGAAAGAGAAGCTCAAGTCGCTGTGACAACGGGCAAGTAACTGGTCAGTTACCTGTCAGTTGCCACCGCCATGCCGGCCCAACCCTAACCCCCCACGAGCTCCGGAAACCCTACTCACCGGCAGAAACACGACCCAGAGGTCATTTGACTGCGGTATTCTATAGGGTGGAGGTCCTTCCCCGGACGGGCGGCTCAATTCGAGCGAAGATTCGCTATGCCCTACCTCTCTTAAAAAATGTAGGCCGCTACACCATCATGCATATAATTTTTCTCCTTTTTTAATGTAAGAATGATTATTCTACATCTAGAGATAACGTAGTTATGTCCATAAATTCGTATTTTTTTGGGTGTACTGAAAAATCGGAATTATTGACTTATGCTTTTTTCCACAGGGGGTGCGATATTATCCTTCATAAAACCGTGTATTAGACTGAATATTCGTTTGCTTAGAAATCGAGTTAAATTAGTTTCGTATCATACAAGCAATGTGAATCTCGGAAATCTAGATGTCAATTCATGCAATTACTATGAGAAAAAAATTAATGAACTGGCAGCTACAAGAGCAGATTGATATTGAAGTGGTGATATCAGTACATAGTTGCAAACCACAGTGCCCAGTTGCTTAGCCTGTCTCCTCTTTGTGCTTGCTCCATGGGTCTTACCCGCTGTCGTCCTCCAGCGCGGGCTCAGACTGCTCCTCGTCCGCGCCGCGGGAGCTCCACCAGGCATCGCCCTTCGCCTTCCCACGGCGAGGGTGGCTCCCTCTGGCAGAGCTATAAATAAATAGTATGTTCAGCATTTACTACACAATACAACACAACAATCCACTGCTGTACATAGGCCTCTTCAGTTGTTTGCCACTTTGAGTAAACATCTGGAGACTTTGTCCATAACAGCTACGATGGGCAAGCGGGTTGGCGATCGCAGGGCGTAGCTTCGCGCTTTAGCCTTAAGTATTAAGCTACGCCTTCAATCGTGATGGTCACTGTGACTGGTCATCATCATCAGCCTATTGCAGTCCACTGCAGGATATAGGCCTCTCCAGTTGTTCGCCACACAGGGCAAACGTCTGGAGGATATACCCATCGCCACGCTGGGCAGGCGGGTTGGCGATCGCAGGGCGTAGCTTCTCGCTCCGGTAACGCTGTTGCCCGTCATCGGTCTGTAGTATTTAGCTACGCCTTCAATTGTGATGGTTATACCGCTTCTACTCGGTTGCCAGTGCCTCGTTCGTTATTTGGCAGGATGCACCATGGGCAGGTGAGGTTGGCTTGAAGCTAACTGATGATAGGCACACTTACATCCCTGTGACTGTGCTCACCTATTGTTGCTGTCTTCCTGTTCATCGGCCTGCGCATCATCTGGTTGCGCTTCCTCATTTCGCTGCCCGCGGCTCCTCTTGCGCGGAGGTGGATAATCGGTATAATCGATATTATATCTCGTCCCTAACCTCGAAGACCTTCGTGGAGCGTCTCTGTAATCAAAATAAATGTTAAACTTCACAGCTTTTTGTCATCTAGATTAATTTGGGTTTTCTATTAGATGCTACAATCATTGGTACAATAGAGAATATGCATCAAACTCCCTACGAGACATTACTTACTAACTTATCGTAAAACAGGTGTGAATAAAGTATGAACTGTGAAAACAAATATCCCATATGGCGGGAATGTAACATGACATCATCGTGGCAAGGATCTCCCTGTTTCAACAATAAGCTTACAGCTTTATCATTGATATAAAAGTTATGATGTTTGGAAATGATCACATGTTATCATCATCATACTAGTACACAATACACATAGTTTTGTAGCTTATCTTTCACTTATTCTCACAACGCCTATGCTTACTGAGAACTGCAGGTGAGCACTGAGCAAGGAAGCACTTTTTGGCACACTACCTTATTGCAAGTTTCTGCTTAGCCCAATGGTTGACTGGTACAGAATGCCTATGTGCCATTAAGTCCGCCTTTTCTACACTAATTTACTGTGCAATAAAGATTAAATAAATAAAGCACTGCAGGTGGAAAAGCACCCTAAGAATAATACTGCAATGCTTACTTCTGATCATCATCAACTGGAGTAGGCGAAACATTATCCTGGAGGGATCCGGGGCGATAGAATGAGCCAAGTCTAGTGGAGCGTCTCGTCGTCGGCCGTCGAGACTTTGACGAGTGGAAGTCCTCATCGCTGGTGTCTTCGTCCGCCTCCAGCAGCTTGCTGATCACCTCCGAGTCATCATCTATTTCGTCATTTTCGTCATCTTCATCTAGTTCCTCATCATCATCATCTTCTTCTTCTTCTTCCTCTGCATCTTCATCACTAGACAAATACAAATCAAATTAAAAAAAAGTGTGTATAACAAATACATTCGCCTGCCCTGTTCCCATTTTCTGGAGTCGGTGTAATATGTTTTCTTCTTCCATTCATCCCTATCAGCCGTCATGGTCCCATTCACTCTTGTCTCAGCCATATCATCATTCACACAGTCCATCTATTTTTCTTCAGGCGGCCTCACCCCTTCTATCTAGTCACACTCATATTCATTACTAGCTGTGCCAGCGGCGTCGCTCGCGTGGATATCGGGTTTCAAAAATAACGGACTTCCATATAATACCCATCTATACCTTGTGCCTAAGTTTTAAGTTAGACCTCTAGCAATACATTGGTGAAAACCGCATTCAATTCTATGCAGTAGTTTTCGCGTAATGCGCGTTCAAACATACAGGTTTAAATTTCTCGCGTTTTCCCAACACTTCCCGTCACTGCTCCGCTCCTATTGATTGTAGCGTGATGAAAAGTATCCTATAACCTGCCCAGGAGTATGAAGAATAATTGTACCAAGTTTCGTCAAAATCTGTTCAGTAGTTTTTTTTTCTATAACGAACATACAGACAGACAGACAGACAGACAGACAGACAGACAGACAGACAGACAGACAGACAGACAGACAAAAATTTTACTGATTGCATTTTTGGTATCAGTATCGATCACTTATCACCCCCTGATAGTTATTTTGAAAAAATATTTTATGTACAGAATTGACCTCTCTACAGATTTATTATAAGTATAGATGGTCTTGGTCACATGTCTCTTTATTATAAGATCCTACTAATAATACAAATGCAAAAGTTTGTTTGGATGGATGTTTGTTCCTCTTTCTCGCATTAATTACTGAAAGGATTTTAATGAAACGTTACAGTAATACATATAGCTTAAACATTGGATTAACACATAGGCTATGTTTTATATGTATATTCACGTGGGCAGCAGCTAGTCCTACTAATATTATAAACGCGAAAGTATTTTTGGATAGATGGATGGATGTTTATTCCACTTTCACACAAAAACTACTGAACGGACTTTAATGAAACTTTACAGGAATATAGCTTGTACATCAGATTAACACATAGGCTATGTTTTATATGAATATTCATGTGGGCAGAGCCATGGGCAGCAGCTAGTTTTAAGTATAGAATGGTGAATTATACATACAGCTCATCCTCTTCTGCATCATCGTCCAGAGTGTCGGGGTTGATGGCTTTGAGGCCCAGCTCACAGAGGTGCTTCAGCTTCATCACCGTGTTGGGATTCTGCTTTTTCTCCAAACCTGTCTCCTCACCATCGGCAGATTCCTCATCCTCCACCACCTTACTGTTCCTTACTTCCTTCTTGCTGGTGCCTGCTACTGAACTACTTTCCACATCGGCCTGCAACGATTGGGCAGACTTTCTTGTACGCACACCCTCCTCTGTCTTATCGGCCTGTATTCCAAGACGAGCATTGTTTTGTGACTCTAAGCCAATACGCAACTCTTCATTAGCAAGGATTTTAGCAGTAGGCTTGATTCGGCGAGAAAGTCTCTGTGTGGGGCCTGGAGTGGACTCATTATAAGATTTCTCTTTCCGAGCTATGGCATTAGCTAGGACGTTGTCTGAGGAGTCCTTGCTTCGACGACGTGTGGACCTTTTTAATGTAGTGTGCGAGCTGTCTGAAGTCTCGTCAGTCTCAGATACTGATTGACTAGAGTTTTTGTCTTTCTTAGGGTAGAGCCGCCGCGGTACCTCCGCCTCCTCCGTCCACTCCCACCTGCCGCGCTTCCTGCCAGACCGCCGCGGCGAAAACTCCTCCTTTTCGTCGTTAGGCACAATCTTCATGTTGCTGTTTTTCTTGTCTGAGCGGAATGTTAACACGATACGGGGCTTGGGGTCCTCTCCATCGCTTTTCTTGGGCTCGGCCTTGTCGGGGCTGGCGCTCACGTCGCTGGAGCTCTGACCTTTGTCGAGTTTTTTCTTGGACGCGACAGGTAAATCGTCTTCCTCCGTTTGCATGTTGTCAAGGTCTTCTACTAGCACTTTCACTTCGCTGCCTCAGAGTTTATTTATAAACTCATCCGCGGCGGCATGCACTCGATTTGTTACAATAGAATTAGAGTTTTAAAACATAACAAAAAAATATAAACACTTTAGAAATCTCGAGTACTGTAGCTTCAAGTGTGATGAAAGATAAATGTCTCTAAAGTGCAAACTAACATCATTGAAACATTAACAACGGTAACAACTAGGCATAAAAGACAACATTGTAGGAAAACTCAAATTAATTGTATCTTCAAGAACGAAATAAATAAAATCCTCAAGCAAAGCTCATCTTCCATACTTTTTTAATATTTTTTTCTTTCTGTCTATAAAGTAGAGCACACAGAGTACTTTTTTTTTTTTTTTTTTTTTTTTTGGGGTTGGATGGCAATGCACGGCTTGTGCTTATGCCAGTTGCGATAAAAGTTTGGGAAAACTGTTGCAAGGAAAAATAAAATTGGAATGAACGGAACGGAATTTTGATAGGATCAAAGGAGTTATGGAATCGTGAGGAGTTTCATGAAATTGGGTGAGGATGTAATATGACGATATGGTGATAATACAATACACAAATTACAATTTAATATCATTTTTTAGAATGAATTCAGATATGGCATTATAAATATCATAATTTTTTAATAACAATATGGAAATAATCGATGTAGGGAAAGGAACACGTAAAGTTATTAAACTCACTATAAATGAAGATCGATCATATTTAGAACAACTAAAGAATATATGGTTCAGATCTCCAATCCCCGCGCCACACTCGCACATAGGGTTATCAATTATGTGAAATCTAGCTAGATTTGCAGGGGAACAAACATGACCCAATCGCATTCTTATGATACTGGTAGTGGCAATTTTTCCAAGTCTTATTTTAGAGAACCACGGCTTTAATGCAATTTCATTTTGAATCAATTTATAGTGTTTTGCTTTGAATTGAGTGGTATGATCCCAATTTACTTCCCAAGTCCTATGAAGATAGACTTTGGCCAAATGAACTAAGTCCTCACAAAAGTTTTTATATGGGGTTAAATCTCCACAAAGAACAGCTTCATTTGCCAACTTGTCAGCTCTAACATTACCATAAATGTTTTTATGGCCAGGAACCCACATAAAACATATTTCAAACCCCCTGTTTACGCATTGATATAGTAGCTTTTTGCAATCAAAGATAACTGTATTAATAGTATTACATTTAAATGGAAATTTTTCTAGGGCTTGAAGAGCGCTTTTCGAATCTGAGATAATTAGAGCTTTCGAAAGTTTAAACAATAATACATATTCAAGAGCCTTGAAGATGCCAAAACATTCACCAGTGAAAACAGAAGTTTCAGGAGGAAGTTTAATCTTTTGTACGATTCCATACTCATGATGATACACGCCCACACCTACAGGGCTTATACCATTATGTTTAGATGCATCGGTATATATACAATGGTAGTTTTCAAAATCCCTGGTTAAAATAAGATTAAAATGAATATCAGCTTTGTTATCATTTGGAATATTGAGATCTAAATTAACATTAGGTTTGTGGATCAATGAATTAAAATCTGTGGCAAAAATGGGCAGATATGATGATTTATGGGTAGGTGCTTCTAAAGAAATAAACTTACGGTAACTTATTACAAGGCATGGCATATCTTTGCGAGACCAATAAGAAGAACTTTCGATATAATCTGAAAGAATTTGTAATTTTGAGTGTAATAAATGGTTAGAATGCTGCAACACACGGAAAAGAAAACGGTCGCATAAATATTGTCGCCGGAATTTTAAGGGTGGATCACATAACTCTACTTGTAAAGCATTGATAGGGCTAGTTTTCATAGCGCCAGCTACAATTCTTAAGGCTTTCGATTGCACTTTATCTAATTTGGCCATAGCAAGAACACTGCAAGGCTCCAAGAGAAAGGTTCCATAGTCTAGAACACTCCTTATCAATGCGTTGTAGAGTAATTTTAAAGAAAAAGGGTGTGATCCCCACCATACGCCAGTGAGGCATCTAAGAATGTTAATAGCACGTTCACATTTAGCAGCAATATAATAGCAGTGGGGAATACCAGTAAGTTTACTATCTAATAATACTCCTAGGAACTTGGCTTCGTTTTGTTGAGGAATAATAGAATTATCATAACATATAGAAATAGAAGGTGGAGTGCGCATTCTTGTGAATAAGACAACAGAACTCTTAGTAACTGACAAAGCTAAGCCATTGTTCTCTAACCATTGTTTGAGTAATATTAAGGATGAATCAAGGGAAGAAGTTAAATTTTCTAATGATCGGCCGGAACTATATAAAAGTAAATCGTCTGCGTATTGAAGTATTCCAACAGTACCATTCAGGCTTGCTTCCAAATCGAAAGTATATATGTTGTAAAGGATAGGGCTCAAAACGGAACCTTGAGGAAGACCTCGCCATAATACTCTAGATTTAGTAGTCGAGTCTTCAAGGTTGACACTGATACACCTTTCTGCTAATAAATTGACTATAAAATTTGAAAGCATTAAAGGAACATTTAATTTTTCGAGTTTATGTTTAAGAATAGATACCTCGACATTATCGTAAGCGGCAGTAATATCCAAAAAAGCAGCAAGGAGACTTTCATTTTTTGAAAAAGCAATACGAATATCTGTGGTAAATATAGCAATACTATCTATTGTACTTTTACCCTTTCTGAAACCGAATTGACTAGGGGCTAATAATCCGTTACTTTCAAGAAACCATTCTAGCCTGTTTTTAACAAGGTGCTCGGCTATCTTTATAAGGACTGATGATAAGGCTATAGGGCGATAAGACGAAGCTTCAAAAGGTTGCTTACCTGGTTTCAATATGGGTATTACCTCTTGAGATTTCCAAGAAAGCGGTATTATACCAGATAACATTACAGAATTAATTAAAGTAAGAAAATAGGTCAAACTAGAATCACTTAAGTGAGATAGAAAAGAATATGGGATCCCATCCAACCCTGGAGCTGAATCGGTCACATAAGATAAAATGCCTTTAAGCTCATTAAGATTAAAAGGTGCATTCAAGCCTACTCGTTCTTCAGAATTTAAACATAAAATAGATGGCTTAATAATATCTAATGGAACAAAAGATGGCGCTAACTTATCAAGAAACTTTTCGGCAATCGAGCTATGTAGGAAGGGAGGCTTTGATTCTTTATAAATAGACCTATATCTCCTTATGTTATTCCAAACAATAGAAGCAGGGATATCTGGTGATATAGAAGCGCAGAATTTTTTCCAACCTTCCCATTTTTTATTTTTGAATAATTTTCTAGTGCTTGTAATCAACTCGGCCAACACGTTATAATTTTCCTCTGTAGAAATATCTTTGTACTTTTTTTCCGCAGCTTTTCTCGCCTTGATTGCAGACGAGCAATCACTGTCCCACCAAGGAGGGAGAGGAATTTTTCTAGGGCCGCATTTTTTTAATGGGAAAGTTCTATTTGCGGTTTCAATTAACAGTGTAGCTAATGCGTGAGCACATTCAGATTGGTTAGACTGAGTAACTGTAGGCAAAGATGTCAGTTCCTGTTCAATTTGTTCTTTGAACGAGGTCCATCTGTCTTTTTTAAGTGTATATTTTAATCGTGGGGAATAACTAGGTGATGATGAATTGATTACCATGTTAGGAAAACGGATTATTATGGGAAAATGGTCACTGCCTAGTGTTGAAGTATGCACATGCCAGGTTAAAGAAGTTGCTAAACTAGGAGAGCATATAGACAAGTCAGGAGCACTTATTGCTTCATGAGGCTGAGTACGCCTAGTTGGGTCACCGGTATTTAATATACATAAATTATTTACATCTAACATATCTAAAATTCTAGATCCATAATAATTGCTATTTGAGCTACCCCATGAGTAATGTTGAGCATTAAAATCACCCAAGATCAGTAGAGGAGTAGGGAGAGTAGAAATGATATTTTCAACTTCGTCATAAATATCTGAAGAAGGGTGGGGTATATAAACGGAAACAAAACATATATTATTAATACTAGCGGCAATAATTGAAAAGTCAGGACTATGCACAGGAATGGGAATATGATAAAATGGAACATTATGTTTGATAAGTAAGGCAACACCAGCATAGCTGTCAGATCTATCTTCTCTGACGCATGAATAACTATTTATTTTAAAAATACTATCATGTTTTAACCATGTTTCTTGTAGTGCAACTACAAACGGATTATAATTATTAATAAAATAAATTAAGTCGCATTTCTTATTAGAAATGCTACGGCAATTCCACTGCATTATTAGTGGGACGTGGGCCATATTGGATGTTTAAAATATCTAACAAATCGGAGGAATTGATGGCGGCGTTGGTCGGTGAAACGGAAGAAGATTGAGTTAACTTGTTAATAAGGTGTATCAGTAATTCTTTAACAGACATATCTGTTAGGGGCAAATCAGTACTATAGCCACATCCATTGGATGGAGAAGGCATGTTATAGTCGTGTGTTAGATTTTCATGGGCTGCTCGATCATATCCTTTACTTATGGGTTTAGGAGGGCTTTTTTTCAAAATTACTTGTTTTTTATAATTGGTCCTGATGGGATGATTTTTTGACGGAGAATGCATGGAATGAACTGGAGATTGAGGTGCTATGGAAGTTAAGACATCAGCATAAGATTTGGTGATTGGTGGATGAAGCTTAATAGCTTCCGAGTAAGATACACAATTCTTTGCCATGGATTCCTTAATTGCCTTTTGCCTCGAAAATTCAGGGCACTTACGGCTGGTTGCAAAATGATTGCCCGAACACATACAACATGTAACATACTCCTCATCTACTGAACAATTTTCTCCTGAGTGCCCTTGTCCACATTTATAACATTTAGGAGTCGACCTGCATTGGCTTTTTATGTGCCCATACCTACAACATTGGAAACATTGGATAGTAGGAAAGATATATAGGTCAACTGGCAGAGCATTGTAACATAGAAATACTCTCTTAGGTAAGATTTGCCCGTCAAAAGTCAACACTACAGTTTCTATCGGAACAAATTCACTCTTTCCATTCACTACATTCTTCCGTTTCAATCGCCTCACTTTTAATATATTCCCTGTTCCTACTGGCACTGTGATATTTTCAATGATTTCTTCATCAGACCAACTGTTAGGTACACCTCGTATCACGCCCATACGAGTTGTGTTAAATGTAGGAATAAATGCTTTGTAGCTGTTCTTCTTCAAAGCACCATTGACTATAAATGAATTTGCATCTTCAAAGTTTGTAAATGACAGAGTTGCCCTGTTTCTACCAATTCGCTTGACACTTCCATTTACTATATTTCTAATGTTGTTTTTTTTTAGAAAATGTCCAAAAGAAATGGGATGAATATATGTGTTGTCATTGGGAGATGTTTGCTCCCTCTGCACATGTACCACATACGGAGATACATCAGTAGCACTATAGTATGCTCGTCCTACAGGAGTACGCTGAGTATTCGATTCCAGAGTGTTTGAAGCCAAAGGATCTTGAATAGGTGTCTGAGGAGCAGACACCGGAGCGGGAGGTGGACAATCTGAATTATTAACTTCAATTTTCTTGGAAATGGGTTGAGAAGAATCGGAAAAACATTCGCAATTGCAATCAATCTCATTTAAAGGAGCTATTAAAGTGGATTTATGATGCCTTCGTTTCTTTTTATTACAATGCTTACATATTTTTTTACCAGAACAACGCTTTCTTTTTGTAGTATTTCTGGCATTTTCAGACCCATCAGTGTCGACTACTGAACCTTCCGTGTCCATTTCAGACCCATTATGGGTAATAGTTACAGTGTGGAAGACCTGGGGGACTGTCCCCCCAGGATCTTCAGGGTCGTTCATGAAGAACGAAGAATGAATTAAAAAACTTACCAGATGATGATGTTATTTACACTACAACTACTAAAAATAAATAAATGAACTTAAATATGTACACTACGCAACAAATTTGATCCTATATAACAAATTAATTAATTAAAATATCAAAGCCGAAAAAGGGACGCCCGCTCAAGTTGAGATTTCCCGCGCTTTTTCACAGAGTACTTTGTAATATAGACTCGTGTGCCAAAGTCTAATAGCCCGTTTAAGATTAGACCAAATGATCCAATGCTATAATTTGATAGATTTTAAAACATAAACCATGCATGACAGTGACAGTCGGACGCGTTATGACGTATCGGACTACCTATCGGATACATCGAATCAGCTGATTGATTTGTTAATTTGTTTATTCACATTTTGTGTTAATCATCGTGTGTGTGCTCGACTTATTAGTTTAGTCAAGCTATAAAATTGCGGGCTGACATTTTATCTTAAAGCTCAATTTAATAAATTTAACTTGAAAAATTAATCTCTGTACGGTTTCGTGCAGGATCTAATTTGTTCGATTATTGAAATTATAAATTAAACTATGAGTCTTTTCTTAAGACCAGAGCACATGCTTCAAGGGGGGTACTTCCACCCTACTTTGCGGAAGCTGCAAGAGCCTAACACCAGCATAGAACCACATAACTTGATGTATCCGGTTTTCCTCCTGTGAGTACATCTCATTGAGTTAAATATACTCGCTTAACAAGCGCAACACCGCCATCAATCATTGGCCACTGTTATTTGAATTGTAAATCAATAGAAACTAAGGATATCAATATAACCTTGACATGCTTGAAAGTTATCATTTTGCTATCATCATTTGTTGAGTACATTGGCTATTGAATGTTTGAATACAAATAACTACAATATGTTATTTTATTATAAGTATTTATTTATTACATCACCAACTTATGGTACAGTAATAAATTAACTTATTAAATACTAGGTTTTGCCCGCGGCTTCACTCATGTTAAATTAGAAAAGGGCAAAAAGTAGCCTGTTACTCTCCATCCCTTCAACTATCTCCACTTAAAAATTCTCGTCAATTCGTCGCTCCACTTTGCTGTGAAAAAAGGACATACAGACAGACACACTTTCTCATTTATAATATTATAGTATATAGTATATTATAGTATGCCCATGGTGGTAAACAACTGGAGAATCCTATGTCCAGCAGTGGACTGTGATAAGCTGTTGATGGTCATGATGATGATAGGGAATAACAAACGAGGTGCTGGCAACCGACTGGTGGCGTTATAACCATCATGATTGAAGGCGTAGCTAAATACCATAACCCAATGACGGGCAGCAGCGTCCCCGGAGCGAGAAGGTAAGTGGCGAACAACTGGAGAGGCCTATGTCCAGCAGTGGACTGCAATAGGCTGATGATGATGAAATAAATTTAATTACAGGGAAAATGATGATGCCATTCAGCCTGTGTCAAGCATGCCCGATGTGTACCGGTATGGCATCAACCAGCTCATACCTGTGCTCACAGACCTGGTGCAGAAGGGGCTCCAGTCCATCCTCATCTTTGGCATCGTGGAGACTTTACCAAAGGTGAAATATAAGTACATCATTACCTAGTATAAAACAAACTTGCTTTTTGTGTCTGTCCATATGTATGCATGGGTCTTTCTAACTATGCAACAGATTTTGATGTGGGTTTTTTAAATACATAGAATGATTCAAGGGCATGTCGCTAATAAATTATGTAGGTATGTACGGGTATAACGCATCAATAATATTTCAAGTTTTTTGAACTATAGGTACTAGATACCTTATTAGCAAGCTTGACCTTCTGTTATATTATATTGTATAAACAATTTTGGACTTTTTTTATTTACCTATTCAGCATACTTACTTGATGCCTGAAAATTGTATTTTCCAATTTTTTTCGTCCCAGACCAGACTTCTGGCTTGGCCAGGTCAATTTACGAAATGGGTGTTGTGGGATACGCCCCCAGTGTCCATCATATTGTACAAGGGAAAATTCGTATGAGACCTGTGATTGGTGTGGATCTGGCGCATGCCTTATAATTTCTTTTTATAGTGGCTCGACATAATGGCTTCCCTACGCCTGATGGAAAGCGAAAGAGTAGCCCAAGTCGCTGTGACAACAGGCAAGTAACTGGTCAGTCACCTGTCAGTTGCCACTGCCATGCCGGCCCAACCCGAACCCCCTACGAGCTCCAGAAACCCTACACACCGGCAGAAACACGACCCGAAGGTCATCTGGCTGCGGTATTCTATAGGCTGGAGGTCTTTCCCCGGACGGGCAGCTCAATTCGAGCGAAGATTCGCTATGCCCTACCTCTCTTAAATTTATTTTATCATTGCATTTATCATTTCTCCTCATAGGATCCCACCGGCTCAAGCGCGGACGCAGCCCAAAACCCGGTGATCAAAGCGCTTCCGAAGCTGCGCGAAGCGTTCCCGACGCTTCTGGTGGCGTGCGACGTGTGCCTGTGCCCGTACACGTCGCACGGGCACTGCGGCGTGCTCAGCGGCCGCGGGGCCATCGACCACGCCGCCTCCGCCAAGAGGATAGCCGACGTCGCGCTGGCTTATGCCAAAGCGGGTGAGCAGAATAGGCTATTAGGGGCCATCCATGAATTACGTCACACTTAAGGAGGGGGGGAGGGGGTCCATGAAGTGTGACATACAAGGAAGAAAGGAGTCTCGCAAAAGGGACCAGCTGTGACAAGGAGAGCTGTGGCTAAAAATTGTAAAATTAGTCCGTCTCTTAGCTTATTCAAAAATAAAAAACATGTATTTTTAATTTTTCATTCAAATAAACAATAGCAAAGATACAAGGCATCAAAAGTTAGGAGTGGGAGTCTTTGACGTCACTCGCTCCCGTAAAAATGCCTCACCGAGTGACGTTACGCGTAATTTCAACGGGCTGTAACTTTGTAATTTTTAGTCTAATTTACAAATAAAAAAATACGTGCCTTTGAATTTGAAATAAGCTAAAAGACAGACTAATTACAATTTTTAGCCATAATAACCTATTGTACCTATTTGTCTTATCTTTCATCATTATCGTCAGCCTAGTTAGTTTATCCACACCTCGGCGTCTTAGCGCCTATTTTGCGTGGGTGGGCCGAGTTTATTAAAAATACCATAATGGTGTTTATTCCCACCAGCTCAGCAAGCTATTTAGCTTGCTTCAGGTGTTCCGTAGAGTGTCGGGCTGGCCAAGGTGTTTCAGCCGTGATAATCAGCCTATCGCAGTCTACTGCTGGATATAGGCCTCTCCAGTTTCTTGCCACTTGGGGCTGACGCTGCTGCCCGTCTTCGGCATGTGGTATTTAGCTCACCGGCAGCGGGCCCATCGACCACGCCGCCTCCACGAAGAGGATAGCCGACGTCGCGCTGGCTTATGCCAAAGCGGGTGAGCAGGGTTCCATGTGTTTCCTTCCTCTTACAATCCTGGGTTCTTTAGGCGGGGCGTGAAACGGCATCTCAGTGGGCCTTCAGGGTAAGGGCGACAGGCGCAATGGGATTGTTCTATTGTGCCTGTCGACCTAGCTTTTGGACCTACCATCAGGTGGAGCGGGGTCATCCTAAAAGTTCTTCTTTAAAAAAAATGGGTCTCCTTCATTATGATTATCAACCTATCGCAGTCCACTGCTGGACATAGGCCTCTCCCGTCTCTCGCCATTTTGGGCTGACGCTGGTGCCCGTCTTCGGTCTGTGTTACCAGAGACTCGTCTGTTGTTCAGCAGGATGCACCACAGGCAGATGAGGGTGGCATGGAGCAAAAGATAATGGCTCGCTCGCGCCCTTACATCTCGTAAGAGGCGTATAGTTCATTCGCGTTAAGAAAATAGTGACTCATCAGTGCAAATGCAGGGTAAGGGTGTATTCATAATGGAGAAAAAATTAAAAATTTTTTTTCAAAACATTAAATAAGTTTAATAGAAAAGTAATAAAGTATCAATGATTTTAAACATGTTAAAATATTCCTATTAAGGTAATTTTTAATGTCAACTTAAACGCTATATTAGTAGAGTAACACATATTTGGATTAATCGTAATAAGTACTAAAATAAAAAAATACAAAATTGTCTTAAAACTAAGTACTTAAATCGCTAATCAGTATCGCTAGATTCTCCCGTTACATTTATTACGAATGAATTTTGTTCTGCATGTTCCATGACGTCATCCAAACCCCACATGGTATTTTCTTCGCGTATCACGTGGTCGCAGCATTTCTTCCACCGATTGGCGTCTACTAACGCGATTGCGTCATAAAATATTTGAAATATCTGTTTGAAATATTTATAAACATTGTAAATTACGCGTCTCTCTCCGCTATGTATAATTGATCCACTTTTATTTTTTTTAATAGGTGAGATATCCATTTTCCAAATTTAATTTTAAACAAGTAGTACGCAAAATACACAACCGATCAGTTCGAAGGTCTGACTTCAACTGAGCACTGTGAACTCGCCTTACTAATTTCTAGCGTTTTAAATTGGCTAGGGGGTGTGGCTTGGCCGGCAGTCGGTGATGAGTCACTATTTTCTTAACGCGAATGAACTATAGATAATGTAGCGATAATGACGTAATTAATACATACTTAAATACATACACCCATACATGGATATAACACACAAATTTTCATCAAATGTTTGGGCGTTAGTAACTAACTACCCAACAGCCAATAGGCCAGTCCATAGTACTACCTATGATGATGATGATGATGTACATCATTATCAGCCTGAAGGCGCTCTCGCCGCCTTCACTATTCTAACCAGATTTATATTGTAACCTTAGATACATGTTGATGATCAGTTCTGCAAGTAATATGACTTCCTCATTGAGGTAGTAATCAAGTTATTTTTTTTTTCAGGAGCTCATGTGGTGGCGCCGTCCGATATGATGGACAACAGGATTAAAGCTATTAAAGATGCCTTAGTCGCTAGTAAATTACAGAATCAGGTACGTAAGCTATTTGGCAGGAAGATTTCACTGCGAATTTCAAAGCGCTCCCTCACTGTCACCACGTTTGTCAGCTGTATCTTCAAGGATTACATTAAATCAGCGCCTATTTAAACTACAGTACATTTATTTAGCACCAAGAACCAACTTCCGTTCCCGTGGGAATTTCGGGAATTCCTTTTTAGTGCACCTCTACAGTACCGAAGCTACGTCCCTTCCAAATTTCAAGTGCCTACGTTTAGCGGTTTAGGCTGTTGATATGTCAGTCAGTCAGTTCCTCCTTTTATACTTAGGTATACAAAATTTTGCCCGCGTTAAATTGGGGGTGAATGCTCCATACAAACTTCCACCCCTCATTTAAGGCAAGTGGGGGGTTAGAAAGGGGCAAAAATTAGCCTATGTTACTTTCCATCCCTTCAACTATCTCCTCTTAAAAAATCACGTCAATTCGTCGATCCGTTTTGCCGTGAAAGAAAGACAAACATACAGACATTTAAGAGAGGTAGGGCATAGCGAATCTTCGCTCGTATTGAGCTGCCCGTCCGGGGAAGGACCTCCACCCTATAGAATACCGCAGCCAAATGACCTCCGGGTCGTGTTTCTGTTGGTGAGTAGGGTCTCCGGAGCTCGTGGGGGGTTAGGGTTGGGCCGGCATGGCAGTGGCAACTGACAGGTAATTAACCAGTTACTTGCCAGTTGTCACAGCGACTTGGGCTTCTCTTTGGCTTTCCATCAGGCGTAGGGAAGGCATTATGTCGAGGTACTATATAAAAAAAAAGACAGACACACTTTCCCATTATTGTGTAATACTCGTATTATAGTTCATTCGCGTTAAGAAAATAGTGACTCATCACCGACTGCCGGCCAAGCCACACCCCCTAGCCAATTAAAACGCTAGAAATTATAATTTCTATATATATATGGGTTAGGTTAAGATAGGTATTGTTTTGTGAATACGGTTGTGAGCGTATCGTTGTTGGCAGGTGTCGGTGCTGTCGTACTCGTGCAAGTTCGCGTCGTCGCTGTACGGCCCGTTCCGCGACACCATGAAGAGCTCCCCGATGGAGGGCGACCGCAAGTGCTACCAGCTGCCGCCCGGCAGCGCAGCGCTCGCCGCGAGGGCCGCGGTCTGTCTACACCACTGGTTCTTAACCTTTTAGACATCAGGGACCATTTGTCAAAATTTCTGTCTTGTTAAGAACCACTTGGTCTAATTGGTTTACCTATTAGTTTTGAAGTACGAGTAATATACATTATCTAAGTGTAAATAAATGCAAGGTTGTTCTTATCTATCTATATAGGATGGCTTCGTGGACCACTGGGAATGCTTCCAGGGACCACCAGTGGTCCGCGGACCACTGGTTAAGAACCACTGGTCTACACCATTATTTTTTAAAATCTTTTTAGGGTTCAAAAAATGGCAAAAAAATTATTATTCGTCATAGATTATAGATTCGTCAAGTCTGTCCGTCCGTATGTCACAGCCACTTTTTTCCGTAAGTACGAGTATAAGCTTAGGCGCGCACTGGTGACTTTTTGTCACCGTGACAGGTATCTCTCTTCTTCTCATTTTAAAAGTGCAAAAGAGATGAAACGACTGTCACGGTGACAAAAAGTCACTAGTGTGCGCCTAGCCTTACGGCCGTATTCACAAACGTTACTATGCGACGCGCGGACGCACAGTGCCCAAAATCCTATACGGTTTTGGGAACCTGTGCGTTCCCGCGACGCATATTAACGTTTGTGAATACGGCTGTAAGAGTTATAAGTACTGTGGAAACTTGGTAAGTAGATGTATTCGGTGTGAACCACATTAAGATTTTCACACAAATATAGAAAAAAACTTTTTTGGAGGTACCTAATACCGTGTTTAAAATTGATATTGAGGCTTCTAATATTATTTTTTTTCGAATTGGAATTTACATTAAAATTTGCAAAAGAATCCTCTGATGGTTGTCTGGAAGAGTTGGCTATAAGGGATAAGACCGCCTAAATTGTACTTTGTTGTTGTTTATAATGTGGTTTCCGTTTCCTGTAATGTCTGTGTTTTTGTCCATGGGCGGTGTCGACTGCTTACCATCAAGCATCACCCTTGGTCGTCTGCCGCCTGACATAAAAAAAATTAAATAAATAAAAAGTTTCTATCTATCTATCGTCAGGCACGCGACGTGGCGGAGGGCGCGGACTTCCTGATGGTGAAGCCCGGGCTGCCGTACCTGGACATCGTGAGGCAGACCAAGGACTTGTTCCCGAAGCACCCGCTCTTCATTTACCAGGTATGAATTAATACCCGGTTTGGTAATATTATAAGTAATAAGGTACTTTACTCTATACCTACACTCATCATCATCAGCCTTATTGTAGTCCACTGATATAATACAATTGTAGAATGATCGAAGATGTGCGTCGTGTGCGTTGAGTGTGTGAAATATCCGCAACAGATTTTTGCGCGTCGTATGCGTTACTTATCCGTGACGCACTTTTTAAAAGTGCGTCACGGATAGTCTGTCGTCTGCGCTGACCCTTACTGATATTCCCTAGGTCGTCTTCTACGACATCCATATGATTCTTGTGATAAATGGGACAGTCTTATTCTAAATCAGGAAACCACACGCAAAAAGTTTGTAAACTTTTTCAAATTACTTTCGAGACATGATTTATTCTTCAAAATAATAAATAAATAAATAAGCCAAGACATGCCACGCTGGGCCACACAGCGCCACCTAGCCCCAAAATAAGCCAAAGCTTGTAGGTACTATGGGTTCTAGACAACTGATAAACTTACTTAGATACATTTTTTTTTGTAAATAAATACATATTATACATAGAAAACACCCAGACCAATACAAACAAACATGTTCATGAACACAAATTTTCCATATACCTACTACACCGTGGCGCGTGCGCTGCTACATCCTCAGGTGTCGGGAGAGTACGCGATGATCTGTCGCAGCGGAGACTCCTCAGAGGTGCAGTCCACGCTCATGGAGACCCTCACGTGTATGAGGCGAGCAGGTAACTAACACCAATGGTTTTCAGTGATACGTCACATTTTTATATACCACTAGGGTGGCAAACAAGCTTACGGGCCTGATATTAAGCGGTTACCGCAGCCCTTAGGCTAAAGTGATCACTTGCCAGGTGATCTTTAGGTCCGTTTACCCTTCTGTCATAAAAACGACACCCGTCTAAACGGCTTAATTTTCCGGGTACGTTTTCAAGCCAGGGCAGACCAGACCTGACCAGATATGACATGAAAATTCATAATCATGACATTTGCTCTCTGCATGATCCAAAGGTTAACTGGTAGAGAATGCTCCTAGCATTAAGTTCGCCTTTTGTACCATTTTGTGCAATAAAGTTTTAAATAAATAAATAAATAAATCATATCTGGTCTCACTCAACCTATGGTTTTCCCGTGTACCATGGCACTTATTTAACATATAAGTACATATGTTTTACCTACCTAACTTGTAATTAACAGTAAAAAGTATTTATTAAATGTATTTTTATATCTTTTCAGGTGCCGACTGCATCATTACCTACTTCGCTCCGAAAATTTTGAGCACCATATCTAAAAAGTAGATTATAATAATAAAATGAATAAAGTTCCGTAGTTTAAGCAAATTATACGAATATAATATGAAAAATTATTGTGAATCAAAGGGTTTTCCAACTTGAATTGAATGGGTTTATGAACTCTTAATGAAAGTGTATTTTCTTAGGATTAATGTCTATAAAATAGGTCTTCAGGCGGAATTCTCTAAAAACATGTTATGCAACAAATTGTTTATAGGCTAAGTGTGTTACCACACCTATCGATCGATCGACCGTCGACTTCGATCAATGTTATCGATCGATGATAGATTCATTGTTCTGGTAACATTCCAACACTAGGGGCCCTATGTCTAACGATCGTTCGTGTGTATTTGTACCATAAATATTTCTCGAGTTTGTTATAGTTAGGCACCTCTAGTAGGTCTATAGGTAGGTCTATTCAAGGACAAAAATTAACCTTAGGTGCACCTTTATAAAGAAATCAAATGAAATGAAGTTTTTATAAATATAATTGTGAAGACTTTTATTGGAAAATATGTTCCTAAAATTATTTTATGTGTGTGTTGTTTCCTTACATTTGCTTAGCACCCATAGTTTACTGTTCAAAACGTAACCTACTCTAGATATTATTTGTTTGTTGATATTTGATACAAGATTACTCTTGAAATAAGTCTTCCATTGGTATTTGTACGTAAGGATAGTTGACTGGCTTTTTTAATGTGTTTACGCGACAATGTACTAAAAAATGATTGCTTTATATCGTCTCAAAATGAGTGAGTATATGCCCCTTTATGTTATGTATAACGATTACACTTTAATTTCCCAAGTACTGGCATTCCAGGCACAATAGAAAATCTTTTGTGTTGCGCCCGATATCGAGGTTATGAGATTTAACGGGTTAATAGTTGAATATCAATAATTTAGGATGTATGATGTTTTATTTCTGCATCTGTATATCGACAGCCCTTCGTCCACTGCTGGACATAGGCCTCTTCAATTGTTCGCCACTTTTCTCGATTATGGGCATCTCACATCCAGCATTTGCCAGCCGTCCTGCGCACATCGTCGCTCCACCTGGCCCGAGGGCGTCCTACACTACCGTTTGCCGAGAAGCGGTCTCCAAACTCTAGAACTCGCATCTGTAAATCGGATACGATATCTTACCTTTTGTTCAATCTCCGAACGAATCTTTTTCTTATATAATCTCCATATTTTTCTTTCCGCCACAAGTAGTTTTGTCTCTACTTTAAGGGGCTGCGCAGACGACAGACGCTTTGCGCGATAGAGTCTGCGTCTGAGACATTTAAAAAGAGCGTCTAGGTCTGCCGACAGAATAATCGAAAATGTGCGTCGTGTGCGGTACTGCATATAATTGCAAAAAAGTGCGTCACTGATAGTCTGTCGTCTGCGCTGCCCCTAAGAGTCAGCGTCCAGGCTTCGCAGCCGTATAAAAGGAAATTTTATTCATAATCAATTTCTGTATGCATAATAGGGTATAAGTGTAAGTAGTAATGGTGCTAATGTCTGCTAATGAATATTTTAATTTTGCTCAATGTTTTGGGTTGTTCTAAGTACAGTTTCTGTTGTTGGTATTTTGTAATAAATGTTTATAACACTTGCGAGTTTTATTTATCTCCTGACCATTATAATGTTGTATCAGAGTAGGTAGATAAGAGCTAATTTATCACAGAACAGGTAGAAACTACCAGATAATTCTTGAACAATTAAATTTTTTAACATTGATACCAGAGTTGATACATATTTTATCACTAGCTGTGCCCGCGACTTCGTCCGCGTGGAATAGAGTTTCATCCCCTTGGGGGTGGAAATTATCAAAATCCTTTCTTAGCGGATGCCTACGTCATAACATCTACCTGCATGCCAAATTTCAGCCCGATCGGCGATCGGTCCAGTAGTTTGGGCTGTGCGTTGATAGATTACTATGTCAGTCAGTCACCTTTGAGTTTTATATATTTAGATAGAAGATAGATAAAAGATACTAATTAAAGTTAAAACAACTGTAGATTATGCCTCAAACATGAAGTCGAAAGGTGCCGGGTTCGTTTCTGCGAATACCGCTGAAGCAGATTAACCTGATAGATTTTGGCTCATCAGTAACATTTTTCATTGACCATCGCGCTTCGTCCACCCGTCTCGGTGACTAGCAAGTGGCACATTAAAGCAGATAAAACCTATCTTAGCTGAAGCTGGCGACAACGAAGTGCAATCCTCTACTGACCGTTAGTTACCTACAGTTTTGTTAATTAATACAGTACTTAGAGTACATAGTTACTAAATACAGTACTTAGTTAGCTACAGTATTTCATCATTATCATCATCATCAGTTTTGTTAATACAAAAATACCTGGTTCCTTAGGTAGGTACCTAAGGATTCGTTTCTTGACTGGCCCAATGGCTCATTTGGTATCAAGTGATTACTGCCATCGAACCAATGGTTGTGGGTTTGATCCACGCAGAGTACAAATATTTGTGAGCTTGAACATGTCTGTTTATATTGGTTTGGGTGTTGTGTGGCCCAGGGTGACACATGTCTTGGGTTTAAATTTTTTTTTTTTTAGTTTTTTGAATAAGTCCCATAAGGGGCAGCGCAGACAACAGGTTATCCGTGACGCACTTTTTTTTGCAATTATATGCAGTAACGCACACGACGCACATCTTCGATCATTCTGTCGGCAGACCTAGACGCTCTTTTAAATGTCTCAGACGCAGACTCTATCGCACAAAAAGTGTGCCGTCTGCGCTGCCCCTTAGTCGCGAACTATATGAACATCCTATTATCCATTATAATTTAGTATGTAACCTTTCATCTCTAGGTTAAATAAGGACAATATTCGGAGATTCGTGTACAAAACTATCTATGTCTAGAATGTTCTGGTTGCCAATAATCTGATAAACGGAACATTTCTGGATATTTCCCGGTAGCGAGTAAAAATCCGCAGGTTTCACTAAAATGATAAACAAATTTTATAAAAGTAGGTACCCGAGCTTGTACTGGTAAAAACTTCCTAGAATTTTCTAGTTTTATGGGATGTGTTGGAAACTTCTAGAAAGTACAGGAATGTAGGTAAAAATTCAAGTACCTACATATGTATGTCAAATGAATCAAAATAATTTTAGATATAATTACAAACAGAATTACAAAACCTACGAGCAGAGCAACGGTTACATTGCGATCTCCACGAGACTCGAACCTAGAACCTTACTCACTGCTCTGTGGCGTTTATAGTTTACAGCTGACCGAAACTTCAGACTTCAGTTACTTTATTCAACAAAGAAATCTTTTAATTTTTTCCTTGTCATTATTTAATATTCTATGAATTTGAGCTAAACAATTGTAAAATGTATCAACTAATTTCGTAAAATAACATGTAATTTAATCCTTGCGAAATCATATGATGTAAATTTTAAACTTTTTACACAATTCGTATATTACCGCGGTTCTAAACGTCCCTCTATGTGCCAGTTAATAACGTGGGCCAATAGCATAGCGCCAAATCGGCGTTCTTGTTCCAATCAGCTTTGAGGGCTGAATACGTCATCAATTCACCGGCCAATGGTATTCGCCCACGATCTACACTAGCGCTAAATAATAGGAGTGGCGGCGTGCAAAACTTCAGTTCTCCACGAAAAATCGAATGTGCAAGATCAGAGTATTGTGAAAATTCGTGCAAGTGTTCAATAAGAGTGCTGTAACGTGGCTGTGAACTACAATTTTCGGGAATAGAAGTCTTCATTCATCTTTTATATTCATAGGTAATTCGGTTTTTGTATTTGGTACCTATTCTATTAATAGTCTCTTCCAATAAGACTAAGATTATCGGTAACCTTTTGTCACAATTCGGATTTTTATTAATTTTTAACCTTTTTATTTCCTTTTATTGACCTTTCGTTATGCATTTTCCACGTTTTTGCTATGTATAAATTTAGTTTAAACCTAAAGGTAGGTCCGGTCGGCGAAATTTCTGGATGCCGACGGGCCGGTTCACTGCCCTATATCTCGCCTTTTGGAGGGGGCAAAAGATATTTGAAAGCACCGTTATCCTGTTTTGTGCCGTTACAAGGCACTCTTTATTTAACATTCCCTTTCTGTAGCGTGAGTGGGTCACGAATTCGGTAGGTCGGTGACGTGTGACGTGTCCCGTATTACGATTACGTGTCCGTCAGATTTCATTGAACTTGACTTGGCGTACGTTGCCGGTTGTTAGGGGTGATAGTGTAAGCTCGGTTCTGACTGCGTGTGGTTTGTTCGCAGCGTGCAGTGACAAAGCGAAGATGCGGTGGAGTTTACTAGCGCTGGTTGTGGTGGTCGCGGCGGTGGCTGCCGACGACAAGAAGGAGAAAGATAAGGACATCGGCACCGTCATCGGTATCGACTTGGGAACCACGTACTCATGGTGAGGACACTTTGGATTTACTTACGATTTGTTACTTTTACAAAGTCGGAATTTAGAGCCCATATGGCCAACAAAATTCTCAACTTGTACTCAATTCAATGAATGTAAAATTGAAGGTGGTACATACCTACCTACTGAATAATTAAGTACCAATGTAGTGCACTTCTCACCTTGTGTTAGATCTTTCGTGAAGAATATTGAATTAAATAAATCTTATTCTTTAAGAATTTGGACCTTAGTAACAACATTCATGTCACTGCCACCAGCGTTTGTCTACGTTTGTGCCAGGAATAGTGTAAAAGTAATGATGTAGTTACTTTTACACTATTCCTGGCACAAAATTAGATAAATTGGGAAGATTTGAAAACAATTTATCTATGTACTTTATGTGATGAATCTGATCCTTATAAAATGCATTTGAAAATTACCAGTTTTGGCCTATTCTTATTCTACCTATGTTTTTACTTTTTCAAAGTTTTGATAAATAAAAGTGAACTTAAATAATTTTATTCATTTATTATTTTCTTTTGTCCACAGTGTTGGTGTGTACAAAAATGGGCGTGTTGAGATCATCGCCAATGACCAGGGTAACCGTATCACACCCTCATATGTTGCCTTCACCGCTGACGGCGAACGTCTCATCGGTGATGCTGCCAAGAACCAGCTGACCACCAACCCTGAGAACACCGTGTTCGATGCTAAGCGTCTCATTGGTCGTGAATGGAGCGACTCTGCTGTCCAACATGACGTCAAGTTCTTCCCATTTAAGGTTGTTGAGAAGAACAGCAAGCCCCATGTTTCTGTCATGACCGCTCAGGGAGACAAGATTTTCGCACCTGAGGAAATCTCCGCCATGGTCCTGACCAAGATGAAGGAAACCGCTGAAGCCTACTTGGGCAAGAAGGTCACTCATGCTGTCGTCACCGTCCCAGCTTACTTCAACGACGCCCAGCGTCAAGCCACCAAGGACGCCGGTGTTATCGCTGGTCTCAACGTTATGAGAATCATCAACGAGCCTACTGCCGCCGCCATCGCTTACGGTCTCGACAAGAAGGAGGGTGAGAAGAACGTTTTGGTCTTTGACTTGGGTGGCGGTACCTTCGACGTGTCTCTGCTTACCATCGATAACGGCGTCTTCGAAGTAGTCGCGACCAACGGTGACACCCACTTGGGAGGTGAGGACTTCGACCAGAGGGTCATGGAGCACTTCATCAAGCTGTACAAGAAGAAGAAGGGCAAGGACATCAGGAAAGACAACCGCGCCGTCCAGAAGTTGCGTCGTGAGGTCGAGAAGGCGAAGAGAGCTCTGTCCTCCAGCCACCAAGTAAAGATCGAAATCGAATCCTTCTTTGAGGGTGAAGACTTCGCAGAGACCCTCACCAGGGCCAAGTTCGAGGAGCTAAACATGGACCTGTTCAGATCCACCCTGAAACCTGTACAGAAGGTGCTTGAGGACGCCGACATGAACAAGAAGGATGTCGATGAGATCGTACTCGTCGGTGGTTCCACCCGTATCCCCAAGGTGCAGCAGCTGGTCAAGGAGTTCTTCAACGGCAAGGAGCCTTCCCGAGGCATCAACCCCGACGAGGCCGTCGCGTACGGTGCCGCCGTCCAGGCCGGAGTACTCAGCGGCGAACAGGACACTGACGCTATCGTCCTACTCGACGTCAACCCTCTCACCATGGGTATCGAGACAGTCGGAGGAGTCATGACCAAGCTGATCCCACGTAACACCGTCATCCCCACCAAGAAGTCCCAGATCTTCTCCACCGCCAGCGACAACCAGCACACCGTCACCATCCAGGTGTACGAAGGTGAACGCCCCATGACCAAGGACAACCACTTGCTGGGCAAATTCGACCTTACCGGCATCCCACCTGCGCCGCGAGGCATCCCTCAGATCGAGGTCACCTTCGAAATCGACGCTAACGGTATCCTTCAAGTGTCTGCCGAGGACAAGGGCACCGGCAACCGAGAGAAGATCGTCATCACCAACGACCAGAACAGATTAACGCCTGAGGACATCGAGAGGATGATCAAGGACGCGGAGAAGTTCGCCGACGACGACAAGAAGCTAAAGGAGCGCGTCGAGGCGAGGAACGAACTCGAGAGCTACGCTTACTCGATCAAGAACCAGCTTCAGGATAAGGAGAAACTGGGCGCTAAGGTGAGCGACGATGAGAAGACGAAAATGGAGGAGGCGATCGACGCCGCGATCAAGTGGTTGGAGGACAACCAGGACGCGGATGCGGAGGAATACAAGAAACAGAAGAAGACCGTCGAGGATGTAGTCCAGCCGATCATCGCGAAGCTGTACCAGGGCCAGGGCGGCGTGCCGCCTCCGGGCGCGGGCGGCGACGACGAGGACTCGTTCAAGGACGAGTTGTAACCTAACAGACTGTAAAAATGGAGTGATTGTGGCGAAATGTGATCTCAACGGTCACTACGGGTTGTGCAGGGGGCGAGGCCGCCTGGCCCCGTGCACAGGCCGTACAGCACGGATACGGAGTGACTCGTGTAGCTCGTGTTGTGTATTTATTGCGTGCGAGGGACGGATGCGTGGTGTGCGGCGGCGCGCGCGGGCCGTGATCTGAGACTGCCGCCGCGCACGCTTGAGCGGCTGAGCGAATGTTGTTACTGTATAAATTGATGCATTTTTATTTTTAGTAAAAGCAATAGTTTCTCGCGTGAATTGCAAGTATTTCCATGACTGTCTAAAAATCGATTCGTTTGTCTTCCTCGAGTTTATGGTTGGTTTAGAGACATGAATCGATATAGTCTCAATTCACTCTGTGAGGCTACCTCAGTGTTCTATTTTGTATGTATGTGTAATGAGACTGCAGAATTGTTAGATTATAATTAGCAAACTAATTATTAATAATTATGTAGTAATTAAATAATTTCAATTGAAGTACGAAGGAGTACAGAAATAATAAAAAAAAACAATTTTATATCAATTTTCTTTTTATTTTTCATCCCTTTAAAACACAAACCATTCATAGGAAGCTAAAATAGATAGGTATACTGAAACCATAATTAATGAAAAAGAACTAGAGAAATCTCATGATAAGATGACGTCATCTTTATGGTTACTATGCCAAATGATGACAACGACGTTTCATGATGCCATGTCATTCATGTTAGTCACCGCGCACGTTTCGCAGCTGAGAGCCACTCTCTATGTCGAACGCAGGCGCAGCGATCACCGCTGCTTGGATCTTCACTTGCACATGATCTGAAATGTGATAGGTAAACACTTGATAGCCTAGTGAACCGATCATCAAATCTCATCAAGTATTTTATTATTACCTAGGTAGGTACAAAAAGTTCTACAATAAACACACGCATTATTTATTTTTGTTACATCGGGTAGGTTCGCTACTTCGCTAGCCGGCAGTTATTGCAAATAAATTATACGAGACCGACATGGCGCACGTGATAGGTTAATTAACTTTTATTTCTTTTGCTGTTCTAGCAATAGAGCGATACCTAACGCAAGTTTTACTATTGACTCGGGCCTACGTACAAAAAACCTGCCAAGTGCGAGACGGACTTGCGCTCACGTGGCCTTGGAACACACCCTTCTACATACGAGATAAACAGACAGCGAAGTCTTAGTAATAGGGTACCGTTATTACACTTTTGGTACTGAACCCTAAAAAGAACGCGCCACCACACACAAACTTATAGGTACCTACCTAGGTACTGGAACTTGCTCTAGTAAATAAATAACTTACAGCGCCATCTAGCCCCAAACTAAGCCGAAGCTTGTACTATGGGATACTAGACAACTGATAAACTTACTTATAGTTACATTTTAGTAAAGGTATGAGTAGGTAGGTGTGTAGTTCGGTTAAATTGCAAGCCATTAGTTTATTACATTACATTTTACTGTAACTACTACTCGTACTACAGTAGTAACAATGGGATCAAATTAACATCAATAGTACTACTGCAAAAGTGCATATCGTCTACTACTTACTTAAAACTAATAATTACCTACATTTTATGAATGAAATATTCTTCTAGTAGGTAATACCTGTAATAGGCCTACAATATCTAAGTACATACAGGGAGCGAGCTATGTAGGTATGTTCATCATAACCTAATGACATAATGGATTCATTAGAAAGTGTAAACTGACCAAAAGAGATGGTACCTACCTACTACTGCCATTTTTTGTTAGTAGGTACATAAATTATTTAGTCCAAAGTGCTGTTGTTGGCCTCGTTAGCTTGTGGCAGAACACCAACTTGCTTACCGTGCGGAAATTCTGCCCACTTAAGTAGGTAGGTAGGTACGTTATTTTTCTTAGTTAAGTACTTATCTACTATTTTTATTTAACAACATAATTATTATTTCAAATATTTAAGTTCCTACCAATGCCATTTAACTCGATTGTCTAAAAGTC
Source organism: Conogethes punctiferalis (assembly GCA_031163375.1). Lineage (NCBI taxonomy): Eukaryota > Metazoa > Arthropoda > Insecta > Lepidoptera > Crambidae > Conogethes > Conogethes punctiferalis. Next base: position 2,023,792 of record CM062078.1, on the reverse strand, counting down.
ATAATTAGTTAGTATACCTAGTCAGAGCTATCTTACAGGCCGTAGCCAGCCAACTGCATAGCGATGGCAAACTGTCAATTTTGGATTTGGCTATTGTTCGTTGCCGTAGCATCTTCGGTTTTTCTTTCGCTTACCATCAGGCAAAGGGAAGCCAGTCGTTTAAAATAACTAGGTAATAGATACGGGTGCTATGTAATACGAGCAATCTTGGAGTACCTAGTCGATAATATGGTAGTAGGTACCGAATATACCTGTAGACGGCTATTCTAGAAGTTACCATAAGATTCTCTAGCGTCAATCTCAACTGCGGTGATGCCGGCGGCCGCCCGAAGTTCGGCCAGCGCCTCCGTGAAGTAATAGTCCAACTGTAAACGATGTAAGGTCGTCAGACCCGTAACGGTCGAGCCGGTATAGAACCGCGCGCTAAATTATTTATTTAGGCACATTAGCAAGGAGGTGTGGTGCCCGCGTGAATACGGCGACCCATTATAGGAACCGTAAGTGGAAAACTAACAAAGGAATTCGAACCAGAATGCCTACGTGATGACAAAATCAACTGTTATCCGGAGGTTTTTACACGAGGTTGTTTTATTCTTTCAGATCGCTTTCGAAGAAATGAGAGTGAAAGTGGCGGAGATAAAAAGTTATCTACATTTGGGTCACGATATGAAGATGAATGTGCCCAGGCAAGCACTATCACCCGTATTTAGAATCAATACTTGCCTATCTAAGAAAACTAACAACACTATGCGAAGTAAGGCATTTACTACGGCGACAAACCTCGAGCAGCCTTGCCTATGAATAGGTTTTGGGTAGGTAGGTACCAGTGCGCCAGCGCGACGCATAATAGTTACGTTTATGAATACTAGAGTCTGCGTCTGACGGCCGTATTCACAAACGTTACTATGCGACGCGCGGACGCACAGTGCCCAAAATCCTATACGTTTTTGGGTACCTGTGCGTTCCCGCGACGCATAGTAACGTTTGTGAATACGGCCGTCAGACATTTAAAAAGAGCGTCTAGGTCTGCCGACAGAATATTATAGTCTGTCGTCTGCGCTGCCCCTTAATGACTAAGTACGATGATAGCCAGAGGCGTAGCGTACTTTGGCGGGGCCCCATATAAAAAATTGTTTAGGGGCCTTTAGGAAGGGAAAATATTTGTCACAAAATTTGGGAAGTTTTATTAGTTTTTTGCTTACGCACTTTGGGGGCCTCCATGGCCTGGGGCCCCGTATAATTGATACGGCAGATACGGCGGTAGCTACGCCCCTGATGATAGCCAAGGCGACCTTGTCATCACCGGGCTGTTGGGGGAGCGGAAGGCTCTCACCCCTAGTAGGCTACATTATGCAACGCTAGATAGGTACAGTTGTAGACTACGGTGGGCACCTCGTAATCGATCTGGGCCTCCGTGTCGCGCGGGTGCGGCAGCACGCGCGGGCCGGAGCCGGGCGCGGCGGCGCGGCCCGTGCACCAGTCCACCGCGATGCTCATCAGACGCTTCTTGCACGTCGCCTGGTCCACGTTCAGGAATATCACACTACAAGTAGGTACCTATAACATTACTAGCTGGCCCGGCAGACTTCGTACTACCCATTATTTACCTTTAAAACCTACCCTGGACTACGACAACCATTTTAAAACCAAAATCAGCTCAACCGGCCCAGCCGTTCTCGAGTTTTAATCAGACAAACGAACATCAATTCATTATTATATAGATTCATGATGATGATGATATGAGATCAAGAGGGGGAGAAATCATGTTTAACTTGCAAACCTATTAAGTAATAAGACGTTAATAACCTATTAGATGAATAGATTCACGAGTAGGTACTCGTGAATCTATTCATCATCATCATCATCAGCTCTTAGCAGTCCACTGTTGTATATATAGGCGGCTCCGATTGTTAGTCACCTTTCACGTTCAACAACATTTGGAGGAATTGCCTATAATCGCCTCGCTGGGCAGGCGGGTTGGCGATCGCAGGGTGTAGCTTCTCGCGGACGGCCTGTTGTATTTAGCTACAGCTACGTCTTGTTGGGTGGTTAATACCAGTCGGTCATTAGAGCCTCGTTCGCTAGTCGGAAGGATCGAAAAGCTGGTAGATCGCTTCCTTACATCACCTGCAATGGCTGCAATGTTTTTCCTGTATTTTTTGTGTTTTAAGCAATATTTAGAGAAAATGTATTTATCGATGATTTATCATACCCACCTATGTAGGTATGTAAGTACTGGGGTCATCAGTCATTAGTGGGTATATAGGTACATTAGGTACACACTTGCTAGTCGTATAAGTAGGTATTAGCAAATATTTCGTACACGAACAAGTACTAAGATCTTATAATGTTTCGGTTTCGAGAGATACATTAGCGAGATAAACTACAATGAATTTTAGTAAGAGCAAAACAATTAATTGGCAACTAACGTTAGACGTTCACCAACTCTATACAACAAGTACCTACCGACTTACTGAGTACTTTCACTTCGAAAGCGGTGTAAAAGCTAGGCAATTTCTAATCGTAAAAGATCTAGATATTCTATACCAACTAACAATGGAAGTTGTCAACAAAAACGAATCAGCAAAATAAGCTACCACAATTTTATTTCTGTTACGGTAGCGAAATGGATCTACAAGTCGAAGAAGACATGTATAAACATCTGTAGGTACATTTTATTTTTAAGTACTTAATTTGATGGGTACACACAGCCACCCATGAAATTACTCAAATGTCTCAAACTAGTTCGATAACGGAAAATTTACTCTACACCTATACATTTAGGACTTAAGGGGGCTTAGCAGAAAGAGGTAGGGGTCTAGGTTGATGAGTTGCAGCCTGTACCTGTACGTTCTATGTTCTATCAAAATGCTTTGTCTGTCTGTCTGAATGAACCTACGAGATCTACTTAGATAGCTATGTAAAGAACTTAAAGTAATGCTTTTGTACCGATTGGGAGGAGTACTCATGTTGTCGAGCTTTTCGAAGTCCATGCCACTGGTGGGGAAACCGCTCAGGACCCAACCAAGGTCAATGCAATCCTATAAATAGTAAGTAGAAAAGTCAGCCTCAAAAGTGGCTGAACTTTAGTATCATCAAAGTAAAGTCCATCATGCTCATAGCCTCAGACAGATTTGTCTTTTTATAAGTTATCACATTATGTTAACACGGTTAGGTAATAAAGTGTTCAGCTACTTATGATGCTGACCGTACAAAGATAAATGTGAGCAACAGCGCGCGGGCTGTATCTGTGGTACTCCACTGCAGACTATGGGCCACCTGCTTACTTGCCGGAAGTGCCCCACCACGTGCACGATGAGAGACCTTCTCGAGGCGACGGATCGCGGCGTCCAAGTCGCTAAGTTTTGGATGGGTTCTATATGATTTTGATCGCCATTGACACGAAAAGAAGAAGAAGAAGACTAAAGTCTATAGGTACCTTTATTTCATGCTACTCGGTATGTTTCACAGCATATGTACCTAAACAGGAGGACATACCTACCTTCCTTATTCCTACTTACCCTTTTCATTATTCGACGTTTCACGATATCCGCCTTCAATTGCACGCTTGGACCGAAATCTCGGAGCTTTTTACCGATTTCGTCGTCTCTCTCCATTGCCTCCTTGTACAGATCTTCGAAGTGTACTGAAAATAGAACAACGTCTAATTTTAAGCACAAAACAAAAATATGCTATCTGCTATGGTAGTAAGTAAAGCGTCAGTGAAAAGTGCAGTATAATCATTAAGTAGAAATTTATCTCTGAGTTGGTGTCTCTGAAATTATGCATGAAAAATTATGAAACATGTTTAACACTCTAACAGTCGCCCCATATTTTATTGTATGTATTGGTCTCGTATCAGCTGATTTTGTATCATTAATGTTTCTCTCACAAGTCCACAAAAACCATACCTACTCATAGTGTGGTTCAAAATTGAGGTGGACAAATTTTAAGTGCTATGAACCCATATGGGGACGTCGACGCATGGGTATAAGCTGCTATGAAGCCATATGGGGTCACAGGACTGTTATCGTGTTGGTAGGTACGATACGGTACGGTAGTGTGACCGCATCATAAAAACCAAGGTTGGTTACGCGAGTCACTGGCGGGCGCATAGGAGGGCAATGCATCAGCCACAAGCACAGCAGTCCATAAACCGGTCACTGTAGCCGAAACCTGCTTGGAACTTATACAGGGTGTTTGGTGCATCGTGTGCCAAAATCAATCTAATCTAAGTCTAGCTTAAATTTTTTAATTTAATTTTAAAATTGTATTAGTGTACGCTTCTATCGAAACCAAAATCACTCACAAACTCACATATCTAGTTTTTTTTAATTGCCCACCAAAGCTTATTTTTATAAAAAGTATAAACTTGAACGAAGACTTGGCCAAGACTTTTTAGGGGGCGTGAAGAAGTAGCCAAGGACCCCCCCCCCCCCCCCCAATCACTGTTTTTTTTAAGAAATAAGATGCACCAAACACTCTTTATATACGACTAGCTGTGCTCGCGACTTCGTCCGCGTGGAATAGTTATTTTTTCCCCGTTTTTTTTACATTTTCCATTATTTCTTCGCTCCTAATAGTTGCAGCGTAATGTTATATAGCCTAAAGCCTTCCTCGATAAATGGTCTATTCAACACAAAAATAATTTTTCAATTCGGTCCAGTAGTTCTTGAGATTAGCGCGTTCAAACAAACAAACAAACAAACAAACAAACAAACTCTTCAGCTTTATAATATTAGTTAAGATACAGTACGGTAAATCAATCCGAAATGCTTGGCCAGCGCCGTCGCCTGCGTGCGGCAGCCGGCGCCGCGGGGCCCGAGGAGCAGCACCCGGTACACGCCGGGCGCGCCCACCACGTGGAACCCGTGCCGGCTGTGCTGCAGCCCCGACGCGCACGCGCGGATCGCGTTGAAGCACTTCGACGATATCTTCACGTAGTCGTCATCTGGCTCAACGTGCACTTCCTTTAAGAGATAAATAGGTTATCATATTGATGATATTCCCTTAGTTGCCTTCAACGATCCACGGGATGACATGGTGTCCTATTCTTTATCCGGATACCACACGGATAGGCTTGCCAGGTGTCCGTGTTTGGCCTTTTGCGGTCACGTCCGGCCAAATATCTACGTGTTTGCCCTGTCCGGCTTTTGTCAGGCTTTTTGTCAGAGTGGCGATTCGTACGCCGCAGTCCGGCCTTTGCATTTTATGGCCTGGTAACCCTACACATGGACAACCTTAAGATATAAATAAATAAATAATAATAAATTGTACCTTTGCATTCAAACCTCTTTCATTAGTCAACCAGGAGTCCGGGGCTCGGGGTATCTAGGTAAAGTCATGTTCTTGGGTCCAATAAAAAGGATCTTATATTAAAAAAGGATATTCTTAAGGCCTATCTCCACCTTCAGTTTATGGTAGGTATGTATAGTCTCATCTACCTGTAGGCTAAAGGCTCTTCAAACATTGATAATGGGTTCACAAACGAATACACAAGGTTTTACTCACAACTCTCTCGTCTCTCGACTACTCTCCTCGAACTCACCTTAAGCGTAGCCTTATAGGCGAACTTGAGTCCCTCATAGTCCTGCTGGAAGAAGTTTCTAGAAGGCGTGAGCGGGTTCTCCGCCGGCGGCGCCACCGGAGGCGTAGGGATCAGGGCGAGGGTCACCGTCGGGAAGACACCGTCTTGCTGAAGGCAGCGGGCCTCGCGGACCGTGCACGGGTGATCTGGGTCAACATGATATTGTATGGGTATGTAAGGTGGCGATCCCTCATCTTTTCGCTCCAATCCAGAGTGTCTTGGAGCAAAAAGATGAGAGTATGTGGGTTGGGTGGACAACCTGCTGTGGTGCATCCTGCTGAATAACAACAGAGGAGGCTCTGGCAACCGACTGGTGGCGGTATAACCATCACGATTGAAGGAGTAGCTTAATACCACAAGCTGATGACGATAAGCAGCGACGCCTTGGTGGTAGAATTGATCAATATCCTTTCATCTACCTGCATGCCATTCAGCCCGATCCGTCCAGTGGTTTGGGCTGTGCGTTGATATATCACTGTCAGTTAGTCAGTCAGCCAGTCACCTTTAAGTTATATATGTTACGGGTAATGTTAGAAGATGGAGTAAACCTAGGTTTACCCGGGTTGACTTAGTATTACCCAAGCTTCTTGGGTAAAGTCTAGAATTTAGATTTAAAGTAGGTGCAATAGCACACTTACCGAACATGAGCCAGCCAGCCTGCGCCACAAACTCCTTGGTGGTCAGCTGTTTGGTCACCGCCGACATCAGCACCGGTGACACGCAGCCGGGGACGTATTCATCATCCTGTGTCGTAGATAATACATTTATTTCGATTTATTCCCGCCCGCACATTACAAACATTTGTGTTCATGACGAACATGTCTGTATGTATTGGTCTGGTTGTTTGCTATGCATTTTCAAAAAAAAAACAAATAACTAGTTATGTAAGTTTATCAGTTGGTGTACCCATAATAGTGTACCTATTATGGGTCACCATACAGCTTCACCATAGTTTGGGAATAGGCGATGCTGTGTAACCCAGGGTGGCCTGTCTTGAGTATTTATTTATTTATACCTACATGCCTACCGTAGCATATACCGTTCACAGTCACTTCCATGCGGGATCATGCAGGTACCAATATATTTTTAAAATTTTACTTAGTAAGTAGGTAGGTTCCTATGAAGAAATTCTAAAGGGTATTATGAAGTCGTCAATCTGCTTTTGTCTAGCGTAATTGATCTGATATAATTATGTAAGCTGATGATGATAACAGAATCGATCACCTTCGCATAGCGATCCATCACACAGCGTCGCGTGATGACTATGAACCCCAGGTCTTTAATCAGCTCTTTCACTAGTGCCTTGACATCTGGGAAATATTAACGGTAAATTACAACAATGATTTCAAAGAATAAGGTACGTATTTAAATGTACAGGTCTCTCCAGTGCCTGATATGCAAGGGTGTTCATCTATTCAAGTAAGTTACAGAATGTACATTGCTGTAATTTCGTGGCAGGCGTTTCAATAAATAAAAAGAAATGTTAGTATCCATCAACGGCCGGTCGCGAAACAATACCGCGAAAAAACATTGTGTCTGGAATAACCACAATAATTTAAGTACATAATCCATTATATTATAGCTTCCGTTATTTTTCTGTGATAAGTGCTAGGCATATTAGGAAGACACAGTAGCGATACCAATTTTAAGGTCGGGAGACACCAGCAACATAATACGATCGATGTCCTTTGTGCTGTGCAAATGCCGGCCCAGGAACACTTTGATATGCTTCAAGTGGTCCTTTGGTAAACTGATAATGATGTCCTCTACCATGTCCTAAAAATGTACAGAATTAGAATTAGATTGTAATTGGTTGTAACAAGGTTGTTACGTAACGAACAAAAATCTTTGCTGTAAGTATCGGAAGATGGTACCTTGAGTACTTTAAAAATCCTGTATTTCTCAAGATACGGTATAAATTTTTCCGGCATGGTAAGTGGCCGTCTCGTTTCGTCGGTTTCAGTCATATTTTCCGAGGTATATCTACGTAGGTATGGGTTCTATTAACTTAGTTCTTTAGTCAATTTTAATAATTTTAGGCCTCATAAATCTTTGACTATAGTAAGACGACACGTAAAATGCAATTTATTGACGTAGACCTGTCGCCCTGAAGAAAATTATATGATGTAGGTTTAATACCAACAAAATTAGTGAGTTTCCTCGGTGGTAGTAGGGCATCTGGCGCTTTTGTTGATCTATCTTGAACGCTACATAGGCTTGAACGTAACAGCATCACAGTTATTAGTTCTTTACAGATTTATTTCAATCATTCCACAGGATTTTTGAACGTATGCCAATCTGTCAACTGTCAAAAACACATGGTTGGCGACTACGCGCGCGACGTCAAAAAGTTGGCCGGCACTAATTAGAGGTTATTGTTTTGATTGTTCGATCGAGATAAAAAACACACAGTTCAATTTAATAGCCGATTGTTCAGTTCGGTGTTGTGACGACGCGCGACGCGAGGGTCAGGTGTCATCGCGATCCGCTGATAGCCGGCGGAGTCTCGCGCTTTGATCAATCAAATCATGATTACTGTGGCGTTAGCATCGAGGTCACATTTTTTACTTTATTGCAACGAAACTGCGTAGCTGTGACTCCCCAGTCTCCCTGCAGATAGCCGATGTCTGTCACCGGCTGGTGTCGCCAGTTTGTAGCGAGTAGATTAACGCTAAGAATGTTTTCCGCGAAGCATTCCTATGAGGTAAGTTAGTCCGTATTTTTTATGCTTCCTTCCTGTCTTATGTAGTTACTATGTAGGTAAATAAACTGTGTAGCTAATCGTTCCTGATAAAATATTCTAGTTAGAAATATTAACTAAATATTTACCACCCAACATAAGTAATTATTTTGTTTCCTCAATGATTTGATTTTATTTTCTACAACTTTTGTTTTAGGATGCTGTGCACAAACTTAATTCTCTGCAGTCTAATAAGGCTACATTAGAACAAATATTGAGGGATATTAAAACAGGAAAAGTATGTTTATTTAATGTTTTTTTTTAAATATTAAAGTTTAATAAGTTCTTTTATTATTTCATGATGCCAATCTTAACAAAAGCTTTAATAATTTAACTATTTATACTATTTTTATTTAAATTGTGGTGTATGTTTTGTACCTCTTGGTTTGGTAAGAGTTGTGACTATTCCTTAACTTATAGAATCCAAATAATAATTCAAAAGAGGTCATCTTATTAATTTTATGTGTGGGCAAAATACAAATTGACATCACATTTGTTTATTCCTTAACTTATAGAATCCAAATAATAATTCAAAAGAGGTCATCTTATTAATTTTATGTGTGGGCAAAATACAAATTGACATCACATTTGTTTTTTTTCAGAGATGTTCAAACTTAGAAGATATAGAAAAGTATTTGCTAAGGACTGGAATAACTCTCTCGGATTTGGATAAATTATCTGTGATACATGTGGCAGGGACAAAGGGTAAGGTATGCTAAACATTGATATAAATATTTCATAGTATGAACCATATCACCATCATCATCATCAAAATCGACCTAAGTGGTGAACATTAGGAGAGGCATATGTCCAGCAGTGGACTGACACGGGCTGATGATGATGATGAACATCACATCACAAGCCTACACTACACATAGTATGAACACTTGAAATAATTTAAACTTGAATTAATTTATTTAATATTATGTTTAAAGTAAAGTTTCCTTGTATGCCATTTATCAAAATGTAGGCAAAATTAAACCCTTTAAAATTAGGCCCAGAATTCCTAACATCTATACTTATAATAAATCTGTAGAGAGGTCAATTCTGTACATAAAATATTTTTTCAAAATAACTATCAGGGGTGATAAGTGATCGATACTGATACCAAAAATGCAATCAGTAAAATTTTTGTCTGTCTGTCTGTCTGTCTGTCTGTCTGTCTGTCTGTCTGTCTGTCTGTATGTTCGTTATAGAAAAAAAAACTACTGAACAGATTTTGACGAAACTTGGTACAATTATTCTTCATACTCCTGGGCAGGTTATAGGATACTTTTCATCACGCTACAATCAATAGGAGCGGAGCAGTGACGGGAAGTGTTGGGAAAACGCGAGAAATTTAAACCTGTATGTTTGAACGCGCATTACGCGAAAACTACTGCATAGAATTGAATGCGGTTTTCACCAATGTATTGCTAGAGGTCTAACTTAAAACTTAGGCACAAGGTATAGATGGGTATTATATGGAAGTCCGTTATTTTTGAAACCCGATATCCACGCGAGCGACGCCGCTGGCACAGCTAGTAATAGATAAAACAATTGGATATGCAACACATGAGGACATTGGGCCTTACAATGTTAAAAACAAATTTTTGAATTTGCATATCATCAAAAAAGAAATGCAATTATAGTTCATTCGCGTTAAGAAAATAGTGACTGACAGGTCACTGACAGGCCACTAGCCAATTAAAACGCTAGAAATAAATTTCTGGCCTGTCAGTGACCTGTCAGTCACTATTTTCTTAACGCGAATGAACTATAGGGGTAAGGTGCATACTGCTTCTCAGCAAACACAGTTTAAGACACCCTCAGGCAGATGGTGGTTACTATCTGCACAAGATGGCTGGCAGGAACAAAATGTGATAAGTCCAGGATCAGGCAATGTGGTCAACAATGAGGGTGTTTCAAAATGAAATGCCCCATAGATAGCATATTGGCTCACAGAAACGGTACGCAACAGAATCCTCAGTTATAGTTTGCGTAAATTGTTTTCGTACTCAAGATATTAGACGAAAAATGCGGAGGTACTTTTAAGTACCGTAAGGAGGGAAAGGGTTAAGACATCCTCAGGCAGTTGGTGGTGACTATCTGCACAAGATGGGCGGCAGGAACAAAATGTGATAAGTCCAGGATCAGGCAATGTGGTCAACAATGAGGGTGTTTCAAAATGAAATGCCCCATAGATAGCATTATGTAGCCCGCGGTTCAGCTATCACGTGATTGGTCAAGTTCTATGAAAATGTCAGTGGCATATCAAAATGAACCGATTACACAACAGTTGGACCTGATGTGTATGTGGTGGCATCTGGTGGATAAATTTGTCCAGAAAACCCTCATTGGTGAGGCCATACTGTCTACTAGGGAACTGTAATAGGCTAAAAATGATTTGAAAGAGCCTACCATGGTGTAGGTATAGCAAGGTTTCAGTCTTTTTGGATTATCTGTGAACATTAAATATAAGTTATTATTATTAGGTATATAATTTTTTACTGTTTCATTCTTGTTTACATTTATTACTCTAGTTAAATCTGGTTTCAATGAGACAACTTGTTTTTGTGCTATCAAACTAAGTGATATTTCATAACATTTACAACAGCTATCACTGAGATCTATTTTAGGATAGGGAACTCTGACTGGCAGTGACAAGACTTACTTAGGACTTAGAATGCTACTATGGTAAGCATCATCGTCAGCCTATTGCAGTCCACTGCTGGACATAGGCCTCTCCAGTTGTTCGACACTTTGGGTAAACATCTGGAGTGATCATCTAAGACTCATTACCGCCACGTTGGGCAGGCAGGTTGGCGATCGCAGGGCGTAGCCCCTCGCACCGGTGAGGCTGCTGCCCGTCATTGCCATGTGGTATTTAGCTACGACTTTAATCGTTGTAGTTATACCGCCACCAGTCGGTTGCTAGCGCCTCGTTTGTTATTGGCAAGGATGTGCACCACGGGCAGGCGTCCTTACATCCCATACCCCTTACATCCATGTTTTATAAAATACTAGCTGACCCGTGCCCCCTTCGTTGGGCATAATTATTTAACCATACGACACTCAGCAATAATTGGAGAATGAATTTTTAAAATCGGTTCAATAGCCGATTACCATTTAACCAATTTATCTACAATTTAACTAAATTGATCTACAATTTAACCAATATACAAACACACAAACTTTACTTCTTTATAATATTAGTATACATGACCTGCTCTGCGTTGCGTACGTCCGCGCCCCCTGTGTCTCAGCATACACTTAGCCTCAACCTTCTGTGTGCAAAAAGGGTTAGGGCTCATATGATGTGACGACATTTGTACCTCTTTAGGGTTCCACGAGCGCGATGTGCGAGTCCATACTGCGGCAGCACGGGTTCCGCACGGGGTTCTACTCGTCGCCGCACCTGGTGGCCGTGCGCGAGCGCATCCGGCTCGACGGGAGCGTCATCGGCGAAGACACGTTCTCTGACTATTTCCATCGGATATACGATTTGTTGGAGGCCTCTAAGGTAAAAGGTTACTACTTTTGACTGGCTCGGTGGCTCAATTGGTAGTGACCCCTGCCCTTCTGAACCAAGGGTCGTGGGTTCGATTCCCAACCGGGACAAACATTCGTGTGATGAACACCTGTGTTTGTTCTGTGTCTGGGTGTTTATATTTGTATTTAAGTATTTATTTGTGGTACCTTCGTTGTTCTGATACCCATAACACAAGTGCTTAAGCTACTTACTTTGGGATCGGAACAATGTATGCAATGTTGTCTGATATTTATTTATTTAAACTTTGGCGTGACATCTTAGGATATAAAATATTCAGAATGTAACGCGCCACACATACCTTTTACCTTTTTTTTCCATCGAATATATGATTTGTTGGAGATTTCTAAGGTAAATTGAAGTGACGACCAGTGATAGTGAACGTATTTTCTGAAACAGTGAGTGCGGGTTTTATGTCCGCACTGTACAAACTATTGTGTGCATTACTGTACAAACTATTGTCTACATTATCGTGTTTGTTTTCTATGAATAATATGTATTTGTTTATAAACTACTTTGGCCCGACGCGACTTAATTTTTTTTATAGTGGCTTGACATTATGGCTTCCCTACGCCTGATGGAAAGCGAAAGAGAAGTCCAAGTCGCTATGACAACGGGCAAGTAACTGATCAGTTGCCTGTCAGTTGCCACCGCCATGCCGGCCCAACGCTAACCCCCCACGAGCTCCGAAAACCCTACTCACCGGCAGAAATATGACTCAGGGGTCATTTGACTGCGGTATTCTATAGGGTGGAGGTCCTTCCCCGGGCGGGCGGCTCAAATCGAGCGAAGATTCGCTATGCCCTACCTCTATTAAAATTCGTCATGCACGCTGCTGAGCATAAACGTGTCCTGCATGTAACCTGCCCTTGTTTTCTCAGCGTTGAACCATCCTCGTACTTGTAGGAATATGTAGATATTCTAAAAAATAAATTCTCGAAATCAGTTTAGCTATTCACGGGGAGCGTAAAATTTTCCAATGATATTGTTCCACAGAACTGAAGCGTGATGTAAGGAAGCGACCTATCATCTTTCCGCCCTAAAGCACCCACTGTGCATCCTGCCTGCTGTAGCATACGAGGCTCTGGCAACATGCAAAATGTCCAGCAGTGGAATGCAATAGGATAACAGATGATGATCTGAATCGGAGGTGACATATGTAATTTGAGCAATATCATTGGCCAATTTTGGTTAGTTTCATGCATTTCCGCTGCATTGGAAACCCAAGGCACTCATTTATTGAGATTTCTGCTTGACAACCGTTAGTAGGGATTCAAATCTCACACGAGTTTATTTTTTCAGGAGTATGAAGGGGACATGCCCCGGTACTTCGCGTTTTTAACTGTGATGGCGTACCACATGTTCCTGAAGGAGAAAGTGGATGTGGCGATTGTGGAGGTCGGCATCGGAGGCAGGCTTGACTTCACTAATGTCTTAAGGTTAGTTATTTTTACGGTATCAGCCGGTAACACCTTTTACAATAATCCACCATTTTTTTCCATCATTTTTTTTAAATAATATATGGGGCAAACGGGCTTTCAGGTCACCTGATGGTAAGTGACAGCTCTTCAGCCCATAGACGCCGAAACACCAAGGGAGTCACAGGTGCAATTCCTACCATTTACATAGAATTGCTAATTTCCGCTCTTCTACACGTATGTTCGCAGAAAAGTTCCTGTAGTGGGTATAACAGCGTTAGGGCTGGACCACACCGCGATACTGGGCACCACTCTGCCGCAGATCGCCGCTGCCAAAGCGGGCATCATGAAGCGAGGCTGCGTCGCGTACAGCGTGCAGCAGCCGCCTGAGGCCATGGCGGTGCTTCGAGACGTCGCGGACGACGTGCAGGTGACGTCATAGGCCAGTGACCGTCGCGACTGCGTGCTGGCTGCGTCGCGTACAGCGTGCAGCAGCCGCCCGACGTCATGGCGGTGCTGCGAACCGTCGCGGACGACGTGCAGGTGACGTCATAGGCCAGTGACCGTTGCGACTGCGTGCCGGCTGCGTCGCGTACAGCGTGCAGCAGCCGCCCGAGGCCTTGGCGGTGCTGCGAGCCGTCGCGGACGACGTGCAGGTGACGTCATAGGCCAGTGACCGTCGCGACTGCGTGCTGGCTGCGTCGCGTACAGCGTGCAGCAGCCGCCCGAGGCCTTGGCGGTGCTGCGAGCCGTCGCGGGCGACGTGCAGGTAATAAAATAAATAAATAAAAATAAAAAAATAAAAATGTTCTTTATTTCTTTTTAGTTACGATATTACAATGGTAGGGTCTTCCCTTTTAAGTATTATTACTTGTGTTAGGGGAGACCCGCTCTTTATAGGGATACAGTTTTTATTTAATTTTATACTATTTATATTATTATACTATTTGCTTATACATATTAAAATTTGAAAGTGAACGTATGTTGTAGTTTAGTATTAATGTATAATGTGTTGTATTAGCTTATACATATGTGTACTTAAATTACGTATGAAAGTGTGTGTTTGTATGTGTGTGTGTGTTTGTGTGTGTGTGTGTGTGTGTGTGTGTGTGCGTGCGTGTATGTATGTACTTATGTATTGTGTGTAAGTTTGTGCTTGTGTAGGAGAGTGTAAGTATTAAATGAGTGTGAAATTTTGTTTTATTTTATATAAATTACTTACATAATATTAGTTTATTATTGTTTTATTAATTCCTCAGTTTCAGAGTAAGATTTTAATTTAAGCCATTGTGTTAATATCCTTTTACATTTACGGTAGGTCATAGTGTATATATTTAATTTTTTGTTTATTTTATTGTAAAGCTGAATAGATTTTATGTAGAATTGTTTTGACGCAAATACAGTTCTTACTTTTTGGTGGTGTACAACAGTGTGGGGATTACGTTTATTAAGTGTTTTATGGTCTATGGGTGTTATTTTGTGAACTACCAGAATTGTCTGTAAAATATACAGCTGTCGAACTGTCAGAACATCTGCTTCCGTATAAAGTTTACTGGTGCTATATAATCTTTTCTTATTATGCATTACTTTTAATATTGTTCTCTGAGCACGTTCTAAACTAATAAATTTCGATTTAGCAGTACCTCCCCATATAGTAATGCAATATAAAGTTATTGATTGTACGAGCGTTATATATATATATGTTAATAATTTCGTGTTAGCTATGTTTCGTAGACGTTTAAATAGCCAAATTAGTTTTCTACATCTATTTGCTACTGCATCAATCTGTAGATACCAGGATAAGTTTGAGTCGATGATGACTCCAAGATATTTGGTACTTAGGACTTTTTCTATTTTTACGCAAGTACAGTTAGTGCTAGTACTGTTATTACATATATGGGGCGTTATTGATAGGTTAAGATTAGGTTGGGTAGTTTTATTTATACTGAAGGTCATATAGTTCGTTTTGGAGGCATTTAGGGTAAGTAAATTAAGACGCAACCATTCAGTAACTCTCTGAAGTCCCTCCTGTGCTTGACTATAAGTTTTTTGCCAGGTGGAATCACAAAATAGCAAAGCAGTATCATCCGCATAGCAGAAAATCCTTCCTTTAGTTATATTCATATTTGTAAGGTCATTTATATATAATGTAAAAAGGGTTGGCCCCAATACACTACCCTGGGGCACTCCGTAGGCACCAGTCATAATATCCTTACTCGAAGTATTTTCATCGAATTTCACTCTTTGCGTACGATTGGTAAGATAGTCTGTTAAAAGCGCCAAAAAGGTACCCCTGATACCGACACATTCCAGTTTTCTAAGGAGGATGGGAACAGAGACCGTATCGAAAGCTTTTTTTAGGTCTATAAATATGCACAAGGCTTTATTTTGTTTATCTAGATTTTTAGTAATGTCAGTAGTTAAGTCACGTATTGCATCCTCAGTACTTATGCCTTCACGAAATCCATATTGAGCATTAGATAGGATGTTATACTTGCTCAGATAGTCCTTAATACGCTTATTGATAACTTTTTCTAAAATTTTTGAAAGTATGCATAATATCGATATTGGTCTATAGTTATTTAAATCGTCTCTGTTCCCACCCTTATATATCGGACGAATGACAGAACGTTTGAGAAGAGAAGGGAATACACCTTGATTTAAGCACAGTGCGAAAAGGTAAGTAAGCAAGGGCGCTAGTTCCTTTATAGCTAGCTTTATAAAAATGGTAGGAATGTTATCCCATCCCGGGGCTGAATTTAGTTTAAGATTGTTCACTAAAGATGGCAGGTGACGTCATAGGCCAGTGACTGTCGCGACTGCGTGCCGGTTTCGTCGCGTACTGCGTGCAGCAGCCGCCCGAGGCCATGGCGATGCTGCGAGCCGTCGCGGACGACGTGCAGGTGACGTCATAAGCCAGTGACCGTTGCGACTGCGTGCTGGCTGCGTCGCGTACAGCGTGCAGCAGCCGCCCGAGGCCCTGGCACACCAGGGAAAAGACACCGCGCCTTTTGCCCTCACCCTGAAGGCCCACTGAGATGCCGTTTCACGCCCCGCCTAAACAACCCAGGATTGTAAGGTGCAGCGCACACGGCACACTTTTTGTGCGATAGAGTCTGCGTCTGAGACATTTAAAAAGAGCATCTAGGTCCCTACAGCTCTGCCGACAGAATGATCGAAGATGAGCGTTGAGTCTGTGAAATATCCGCGACAGATTTTTGCGAGTCGTGTGCGTTACTGCATATAATTGCATCACAGACTGCTCATGGTCATGGACGGCAACATGCTACTTGCGTCACGGATAGTCAGTCGTCTGTGCTGCCCCTAAGAGGCAGATACACATGAGCTGGAAGGGCATTCCGTGACTTAATGGCACGGGGCAGGAACGACGAACTTAATCTCTTTATGCGCGCCACTTGTCTGAACGGTATGCGAATGACAACGCCTGTGATGATTAACAAGTAACATTTGTATTAACAGTGCGATCTACACGTGGTACCGGACTACAGCAGCTATACCTTTCCCAACGGGTACAAGTCGCAGCTGCGCGTGGACCTCTGCGCGTACCAGACCAACGCGTCGCTGGCCGTGCAGCTGGCGCACGCGTGGATGCGCGTGCGCAGTGTAAATAGCGGTCGTCGCGGCGTGAAGGGCTTGAAGACCAACGGGTTTAAGGTGAGGATAGCCTGGCCATGTCGTGATGAACATAGTATCAGGCTACAGCAGTTACACGTTCCCCGGCGGTTTCAAGTCGTGTACCAGTTCTGCGCGTACCAGACCAACGCGTCGCTGGCCGTGCAGCTGGCGCACGCGTGGATGCGCATGCGCAGGGTGAGCGGCGGTCGACACGGTGTGAAGGGCTCGAAGACCAACGGGTATAAGGTGAGGATAGCCTGGCCATGTCGTGATGAACGGCACCCGGCGGGTATAAGTCGTGTACCAGTTTTGCGCGTACCAGACCAACGCGTCGCTGGCCGTGCAGCTGGCGCACGCGTGGATGCGCGTGCGCAGGGCGAGCGGCGGTCGACACGGTGCGAAGGGCATACGAACCAATAATAAGGTGGGTATAAGGTGAGGATAACCTGACCATACTGAGGTGAACTACAAGTCGAAACTACATCACGTCAACCTACGTCGCCGTTGACAGGGGGAAACAGGATCATACGGTATAATTTTGACTGGCTCGGTGGCTCAATTGGTAGTGACCTCTGCCTTCTGAGCCAAGGGTCGATCCCCACACATTACAAACATTTGTTTGCATGAACATGTCTGTTTGTATTGGTCTGGGTGTTTTCTATGTATATTATGTATTTATTTACAAAAAAAAAATATCTAAGTAAGTTTATCAGTTGTCTAGTACCCATAGTACAAGCTTCGGCTTAGTTTGGGGCTAGATGGCGCTGTGTGGCCCAGCGTAGCATGTCTTGGGTTATTTATTTATTTAATTATACAGTATATCCCGAACATACGGTACGCCCAACTAGGCTCTAGGGTATGAATCTTACCCTAGACTAGAGCCTAGTTGGTCGCGTTCAGTACCTTTTAAAGAAAGTTCTTGCCGCGCACACTCAGGCTATGGAATGAGCTCACCGCCAAGTCTCTACGCCGAGACTACAGTCCTTCGAAATGGTTGTCAAAAAGTATTTAAAGGGTTGGCAACGCGCGTATGATATCTCTGGTGTTGCAAGCTTCCATAGGCTGGGGTAACCGCTCAACATCAGGCGGGCCGTAGGCTTGTTTGTGGTATAAAAAAAAGCACGCGTGATTGCGCGTGCGCAGCTCATAAGAATCATGGTGGTAAGATGATAAGTGACCCTTACTCAAACACGCCTATTTGCTTTTAGCACATAGCCGCGCCGCACATCGAAGACGCCACGTGGCCGGACGACCCTGCCGTAGTGAGGCAGCTCCCGAGCGAGACGGCGGCAGGGCTGAGGCAGTGCCGCTGGCCCGGCCGCTTCCAAGTGCTGGAGGCCAGCTACGCGACCGTGCATCTGGACGGCGCGCACACCAAGGAGTCCATGGAGATCTGCGCTAAATGGTTCAGCGATAGCAATAGGTCAGTTTATTCGTTGGATATTATTTTTTTCTTTGAAGCACAGAGTACCAGATCCCTTCACATTTGATTGGCAATCAATCAACCAATCATCAGCCTTGGACCGTTCACTGCGGAACGTGGGCCTCCTTTAAAGAGCGCCCAGGATAGAGTAATCTCTAGGCCAACTACGCGACCGTGCACCTGGACGGGGCGCACACCAAGGAGTCCATGGAGATCTGCGCCAAATGATTCAGCGATAGCAATAGGTCAGTTTCTTCGTCGTCTGTATGTACAACAGCGTCGGTCCTTCCACTGCTGAACAAATTGAAGGATGCCTACTCATACAATTCGCGCCACATTTCTCTATCCCGGGCTTTCCCCATCCAGCAACTCTTAAGGCCAACGGGTTGTAGGGTGTCCTACATTATGTCTACCTAAAAACGGCTTCCACTCCAAGACTCGACACCTAAAGGACAGGGAGAAAAGAAGGAACTGAACCCAAGGTAGAAGTCGCGTAGCTGGCCTCTACCACATAGAAAACGAGTTCTGTTATTGAGTGTATCGTACGCCACCCACAGGCTCTGCTATAATCATCATTACCAGCCTATTTCAGTCCACTGCTGGACATATGCCTCTCCAGTTGTTCGCCATTTAGGGCTGGAGGATATACCCATAATCGCCACGCTGGGCAGGCGGGTTGGCGATCGCAGAGCGTAGCTTCTCACTCCAGTGACGCTGCTGCCGGTCATCAGTCTGTCGTATTTAGCTACGCCTTCAATTGTGATGGTTACACCGCCACCAGTCGGTTGCCAGCGCTTCGTTTGTTATTCGACAGGATGCACCACGGGCAGGCGAGGTTGGCTTTTTTTTGTTTATGCGCGAGGCGGCAGACGAGCAAGTGTGACGCCTGATGGTAAGCATTCGACACCGCCCATGGACACCCTCAGCTCTAACCGAGTTTAGGGTCGCTGCCGGCCTTTTAAATATGAATACGCTCGTTTCTTGAAGGTTCCCAAGTCGTAGCTGTTCGGAAAGTCCTTGAATGCGTGGCTTGGAGCGAAAAGATGATGGGCCGCTCCCTTACAGTTACACCCCCTGCTTAAAAACGCATGTAATGTGCCAGTGTGATAGGGCCCTAATGGTTAGCCTTTAAATAGTTTATCATCACGTTTCCTGTATCACCAGCTCCGAGGACAAGATCCTGATATTCAGCGCGACGGGCGACCGGGATCCAGCGGTGCTGCTCAAGCCCCTGACCGCAGTGGCCTTCACCCACGTGTACTTCGTGATACCCGCCGCGTACAAGACCGCCGCCAAGCACAGCGACAACTACTCTGTGGTCGAACACGAGGACTTGCTGGCCAGGTATGGAGCCTAGTTAATATCATCATCATCAGCCTATTGCAGTCCACTGCTGGACATAGGCCTCTCCAGTTGTTCGCCACTTTGGGCAAACATCTGGAGGATATACCCATAATCGCCACGCTGGGCAGGCGGGTTGACGATCGCAGGACGTAGCGTCTTGCTCCGGTGACGCTGCTGTCCGTCATCGGTCTGTGGTATTTAGCTACGCCTTCAATCGTGATGGTTATACCGCAACCAGTCGGTTGCCAGCGCCTCGTTTGTTATTCGGCAGGATGCACCCAGGCGCGGATCCAGCGCTCAAAAAGGTTGTGGGCACACCTACTCCAAATTCTATTAAAGCTTATTGTCATCCTGTCGATCTCAATAGATCGTATAAATGTGACGTCACAAGTCTATTAAGGTTATGGGCATGCCCATCGTGCCCCCAACGATGGATCCGCGCCTGGATGCACCACGGGCAGGTGAGGATGGCTTGGAGCGAAAAGGTGATTGGCCGCTCCCTTACATCCCTAGTGGAGTAAGTAAGCCTAATTTTAAAACTTCTGTAACTTCCCACTCCAGGTGTCAGCGCAACGCCGACGCATGGGAGCAGCTGGTAGGCTCTCGTGCCAACGTCTCGGTCCTGGAGTGCGTGTCGGACGCGCTGGTCGGCATCAAGCGGCGCGCGGTCACCCATCGCGCCAGCGTGCTCGTCACCGGCTCGCTGCACCTCGTCGGACACACGCTCGCCATATTGGACCCTAATCTATCCACTTGAGACACACTAGCACAATAAAAATCTTGTTTGCGGTACAATAAGACCAGGGCCCCGAAAAACGATCGTTCGTTGAACGGCTCGCGTACTTTACACATAACCACCCATATGTGTTGACAAAATCGCAACGCTTGCGCGAGTGAAAGTGGGACAGCGCCATCTGTGATTATGACGTAGAACTAAACATGTAAACAAGTTTGATTATACTACTTTTATAAAACTTATGCACAATTAATAACAAATTGGACAGGTACCATAAATCCCGCTCTTTGTCCCCCCCGTGTTCGAATATACGAACTAAAATTCGTCAAAGTCGATTTTAATTAATTTAATTCATATTTAAGAACACGGGAGGGACAAATGGGAGAGATTTATTTTGCAAAATTAAACGATCCGTTCAAAGAACGATCGTTTTCGATTTCGGTGGTAGGGGCCCAGGCGCGCACTACGAGTTTTCGCCGAAAAGAGCAGCGGCATAATGTCGCACTGTAATACAGTTACTGTAAACGTTATGTTACAGTTCACAAATAAGATTGTGTTACTCTAAAGCCTCTCCTGGACACTAGCGGGCGGCGCGAGGGACGTCACGCGCGTCTTTATCAAGTCCATAGATTTGTGTGAAGCTGTTTTCAGCGCCGTTTCCGTCCGCCCGCTAAGGTCCAGGACGGCCTGAGAAACATCTACATAAACGAGTGTGTACTTGAATGGTATGGCACTTATTCAAACTTTTGGATCATAATCCATATCCGAAGTGCCACTTATACATCATGACAAATCAGCATGTCATGACAAATAATTAAGCATAAAATCTACTGTATTTTATTTGATAACAGTGGGAAATAAATGTAAGTGATAAACATGTGTTAACTTTCATTTCGAAATGTATGGTGGTATACCTTAAGACAACTTATGTCCAGTCTCCCAGAAAATATAATTTCGAAATAAATTTTTCTGTTAAAATTATTTGTGTGTAGATAATAATATAAATAATGGGTTATTTGAATTTGATATAAATACTGGAAATTCTGTAGTATGGCAGCAGAGATGGTATTGAGCAGTTCACCAATCCCTCCATACAAAAAATAAAAAAGGCAAATTTTAAATAAATAAAACAATATTTATTTTCTAATATCACATAATTGTTACATTCAATATAAAAATATAAGTAGTTATTCTACTGTTAATTGTGTATCGTTCATATCTAATAATCGATCAATATCGGTCAGCCAAGACACCAGTCTGTCCAGGTAGCCCCCATCCTGCTTGTAACTCAGCAGGAGCAGCTGCAAATGTTGAAATGCAGTTGGCTGCTCCAGCAAATACTCCAGTCTTTTATCCCTAAGCGATAGCAACTTTATTACAATGATAGCAATTAGAGTCCATTGAATCGGCTTGAACATAATGTTGTTTGCTTTCAACTTGAAAGTGTTCACGAGGAGGCGGACATCGGAACTGATTGACAAACTAAGTAATCCTAGCGATTTGAGTATATCTGGTAAGACTTTGTTCAAATGCTCGCAGACTATTCTCCGTCGTAACGCGTTTTGGGCATTCTTGTCTACCAAAGGCAGTTGAGTAAGCAGAGAGTCTTCAGACTGTTCCTCTGATGGTTTCTCTACAACACTATCTACATCCGGTATATCGGTTTCTCCTGCAAAGAAAGCTCTCACTTTCAGCTGCAGCTTTTTGCTCTCTTCCTGCAAGATAGAGTAATTAGGCAATGGTTTTGTCTCCTTTTGCAACGTTTGAGCATCGTAACGCCTGTCTTCCAACTCTAGCATGTTTAGTTTCTTGCAAAGAGCTTGATACTGGTCATAATTATTGGAGTTGTAGAACACGCTATTAGCGTAATTGTTTAAATACTCTTTTATGCATTCTCCTTTATCTAGAAGCAGGTCTTTGACTTTCTCTTCTCCGAACAGCAGTAGCAATGTGTCTATGGTGAACCATTCGGCTAAACACTTCTCTACTTGTATGGCTAGGGCTGTGACGACAGGTTGCTTTTTCCTCACCACTGGCTTATTTGGTTTTGTGTCATCTATATTTTGGGTCATATTGCTTTGTAAAATTGGGTCTACTTTTCTCTCTGGTTTCTCTATGATGTCTCCGACAATGTTCAGTGGATTTTTCAGATCTTGTTTTTTATTGGGAGCATTCAATTGTTGTTTTTCATTGCTTTTCACAATGGGTTCTTCTTTTAATGATTCCTGTACTATTTTGTGTTCTTTTTCACTCTTATTACTTTGACTATGGTTCTGTGATTCCACTTGTTGATCCCCAACATCAGATTTGTCTACTATTTTATTATGATTTACATTACTTTGGTCACTGTTCTCATTACTATCCGTCATTTCATTGAATGTCGCACTTGCAAAATCATTGATGGAAGTAAATGGCTTGTCAGATCTAATTTTAATTTTCTCCACTAAACCCAAATCAACCTCTTGCCCAAGACTTCCAACGGAATCTGATGGTAATAAATTAAATTTAGGCATCACCTCATACTCCCGGAACCACAGTGGACTGGTCAGCATTTGCTTTTTTATGTACATGGCAGATTTGTAGCACCCGTTGCTACAGAAACTCTTTCGAGCGGTTATGTCGTACACTTTGTTAGTTTTCACTGATATTCTGTATTTTTGTTTCGGAATATCCTGCATTGATATAGAGTTTTGGCAAAGAGGATATCCACACATTTGTATGATAGCCCTTTCTTCTACGACGTCCTCGAAGTGCGATTGGTTGATGTCGGGCAAACATTGGAGAAAGTACTCCTCACTGATGCCCTTTTCAAGCAAACTTTCAACAATGTTTTGAGCTTTCGCATTGCATTCGCGTTTCTTCACGATGGCTTCGCGTATTTGCTCTTTACTCATTTCCTCGATCTTTGTCGGTTTCTTCTTGGATTTTATTGTAGTGCTCGCCATGTTCACCAGGCAAAAATAATGTTATATTAATTAATTTAGAGAGGAAAAATCAGTGTATTGCTCAACAAAATTCCCAGTTTTTATTGAATCTATTTTAACGTTTGGTTTTGCTAAAGTCAAAGTGACACATGAGCCAACTTCTAGCAGCGCTTATTAAAAAAACGAACGTCACAAATGACACACGTTTAAATAATAAAATTTTCGACCTTCGTTTGGCTATTTTTCGCACGGGAATAAAATGAAATTTTCTAAAATAAAGGTGCCTTTCACCGTTTAGCAGTGAAATAAATGAACAAAATAGCATACGCAAGTTGACTACGTTAATATACTCGAGCTTATTTGATAAATAAACCATTTTACTAAGACTTATATCGTTATCAATCGTCATAGCTCATTGAACCTATCGTTATATCCTCATTTGTATTCGTGAGTTAGTAGTTATTTATCTCGTCTGTTATCGAAGCAGGGAGTGCGATATCGTACGGACAGTTAGTAAACAGCCATGTGGTTTGAAGAGGGCTAGTGCACTGGAATAAATTTAATTTATTATTGGTAAGTACAAGTAGATCTATTCAACTTTCTTTATTTAAAATTTATATTAAATTTCACACAACAAACCAGTTCTCGAATGGACACATACCTACATTTATTTTACCTTGATCAATCTAGCATAATGAGTTTCAATCTTGAACATAATATCTCACATAGGAAGTCGGGCTAATTAGTAAATACTAGATAACTAATGCATTACATAGGTGCTAAGTTTATATCTGTATTCGATATAAATTAAATTAAAGTAGGTCACATCCTACATAAAATCTCTTCTCTAAATCTGCAATAAATAAATGCTAAGCTATATTATTTAAAACTCTACTTTTATTAACTTGTATCCTACACATTTTTAAATAGCAATGAAATGATAAAATGTGTTATTAATGGTAACATTTATCTGGGGAATCCTGATCTCTTACCTTACGACTTCAAAGTATTAAAATAATTTTGATAAATTGGCTGGTAATGATGTTAGTATCTGGAATGCAAGTGACATACCTATATACTTACAAGATTGAAGTATACATTCCTTTAATAAATTACAAATCATTATAGAACCATGGCACATAAATTGACCACATTTGAACTTCAATGTGTTGGATTACTAAATGATAAATGATTATTTAACTGTAAATAAATTATTCATATTCATTATTATAGCTTTGTAAGTTAGTAAATGTCAAGCCAAATGTTTATTTATCACTGTATTTTCATGATTATAGAGTACTTTTACCTAATATTCATAATAATTTACCTATTATATAATTTTTGGTATAAGTTGTGTAAAATGTTAAATGCAATAAAAATTTTAGAAAGTTAGAATTATCCAGACAGAATTAAGCCATAAAATCTATGAATACAATCATAAAACTCAGCTCTTATCATAAACAAACATCTTATCTCTCCCACTAGCACACAACAATACTAACATTATTACAATCAGAACTGCATTTTACTGTGTTATACAATAATGTGATATGTCACATTGATTTAATGTGTGGATCTAAATATTTCCATTACTTTTTAGTTCTACTATAAACTTCTATTATAAATAGGAAATTTAATTAGGCTTTCTCTATCAATTCAGCCTTAAAATGTTTTTTCTTTTATAAAAAGAGTGTTCAGGATGATCTCACTCCACTTGATGGTAAGCGGTCTTGAGGTCCAAATGTTAGGTCGACAGGCACAATACCCACCGCGCCTGTCGCCTTCACCCTGAAGGCCCACTGAGATGCCGTTTCACGCCCCGCCTAAAGAACCCAGGATTGTACATAAAAAATGACTCAATCACTTGATGCTAATCAAATATACCATATTAAACTTATAACTACCATGTTTAAGAATGTAAGATCCTATGTTCGACATCCTTCTCCATCCTCCTCATTAAAACATCTATTTGTGGCGTCGTGCAACGACCGCGACCGGCTTGAGAACATCCTTATTACAGTGTAAGACTAGGAATTACTAAGGGCTCGTTAGTTAGTTTGAATGGGCCGGTTTCCGCAACTCGACTAAGCGCCCAGCTCGTCCAGGAAGCCCAGCAGACCCTTCAGCCTGCTGAAGACGTCCCGGAGTGCTTCAGGCGGACCGAAGTGTTCTGACCAGTATGGTGCCACACCAGAACATTCCATCAGAATGTGGGCGGCTGTTTAAGGGCTCGTTTGTTTTGATGGGACGCGGGGCGACGCGCGCCAATCATCAAACAGGTGTCAAGAAAGTTTTAAGACCCTTTAGGGTCGGCAACGCGCGTGTGGTACCCCTGGTGGTTGCAATCGTCCTAGACGGAGGCAACCGCTTCAAATCAGGCGGGCTGCAGCTTGTTTAGTATATAGAAACAAACACTCGCCGAACAAAACACTCCTCATTTCCCGAACGATCACCTAGCTCGGCGGAAGTACTTATAGTATTCGTAGGGACGAGTCTGTTGCTACCCCTCCATACTTTGACTTACATTTGGTTAGCCGGCGGCCCGCTGGTGGTGTCACGCGCCACGTCTCCATAACGGCCCAGGGTGGCATATCTTTGGTTGTTGTAAATAACAATCTTGCTAGACACCTTCTTGCATACATTCTGTATCTGGCTAGTGACAGTGTTCATCATAATCAGCCTATTGCAGTCCACTGCTGGACATAGGCCTCTCCAGTTGCTCGCCACTTAAGGCAAACATCTGGAGGATATACCTCTAATCGCCATGCTGGGCGGGCGGGTTGGCGATTGCAGGACGTAGCTTGTCATAGTTTCTTGCTCCGGCGACGCTTTGTTAGCGTAATGCGATATCAATTAGTTCGGTCAGCGATTAGGTAAGCCCACACGATTATTGAATAAGCATAGCGCCGCTCCGTATCGTACGTAAAGATGTGTATTTTGTATACTGGACTGGACTTTACTTTGCTCATCATTACTGTCCACTGCTGGGCATAGGCGTCCCCAATTGTTCGCAACTTTGATCGATCTTGGGACTTTCGCATCCTGCACTTGCCAGCCATCCTGGACAAGTCATCACTCCATAAAGCGTCTACTACGTTTGCCGAAAAGCGGTTTACCCCAATGGTTGCTAAAAAATAGCCATATCAACTTGCTAAAAACTTTTAGAATACTCTAGGTCACGAGATTAGATTTGTCCACGTATTTTAGCTAATCCCAAATTGATTACTCATTAGCTGTGCTAAATCGGGTAGGTGATATTATGATAACTATAGGTGCTAATGTTTGTGTCACAGAAATGTACGAAAGATACGAGTTGAACGGGCTTGTGTGCGCAAAACGTGTCGTCTTCTTACGCTATTTGGTGCATGTTTGTAAGAGCGTTTACTATACGTCCGATTCGAATCTCATCATCATCATAATATAGCAGTCCTCTGCTGGACATAGGCCTCTCCAGTTGTTTATCACTTTAGTCAAACACCTGATGCTTTACCAATAATCGCCACGCTGGGCAGGCGGATTGGCGATCGCGGGGCGTAGCTCCTCGCTCCGGTGACGCCGCTGCCCGTCATTGACCAGTGGTATTAAGTTACGTCTTCAATAGTGATGGTTATGCCGCCATCGGTCGGTTGCCAGAGCCTCGTTTGTCATTTAACTTATTCAGTAGTATGCAACAAGGGCAGGTGAGGGTGGCTTGGAGTGAAAAAATCGCATAGCAATAAATCTTTGGTTAATTTTTGTTAGCCTCAAATTAGCTACGCTCAGCCTTGTCTTGTGTTGGAATGCACCCTAACTTAGACCTATTTCGTTTTCGATTCAACTTTATTAAATAATACTCGTCATCGAAGCTTACACTATCCCGTTTCAACACTTCAATATTTACTTTAGTTCAATTGTGATCACTATTATTGTAGTACAACTAGCTTAGGCCGAGTGCGACGAAAAATTTGGTCATGTTTTGCTAACAGGCCACATTTGCACCATTGTTCCATCTCTGTTTACATTCGCTAATAACAATCAGCTCTGTCACCATTTGCGGAGTGGAGTGGCTGAGATAACCCGTAGCAGTTGGACTATGTGCAGTGGTGCTGGAAAGGTAGACTAGGCAGGGAGTTGGAGAATTAATTTTTGATGTGACGTTTTTGGTGCTTAGTTTTTGGTATTGTGAAGTTTGTTCTGTGATGTTGAGGATTATAATGAGATATTTGAAACTGATTGAGCGGGATTGGTGAGTGATATCCTACTATTATAATAGCGAAAGTTTGTAAGTCCTTCACGCGAAAAGTACTGTACGGATTTTAATTAAACTTTTTGTATCATATGAAATTAACACGTCTACATCTACACTATGAT
Source organism: Conogethes punctiferalis (assembly GCA_031163375.1). Classification (NCBI taxonomy): domain Eukaryota; kingdom Metazoa; phylum Arthropoda; class Insecta; order Lepidoptera; family Crambidae; genus Conogethes; species Conogethes punctiferalis. The sequence goes on along the minus strand of CM062078.1, from coordinate 1,996,105 downwards.
ATAAAGATAAATGATTGGTATTTTTGTCTGTATGTATGTTTGTAATGCATAAACACAAAAAACTAGTATCCAGATTTGAACATTTCTTTTACCATTGGAAAGCGTCATTTACATAGATTATATTTATTTCTAGAAAATATTAGAGATCCTTACTTTAACGCCAATGAAATGTAACTCAATGAAATGTTTATATGTGAGTGAAATACCCGAAGCGTGCGAGGTACGAGGGCGGTTCTCTAATAGGCTACAAGGCTAGAAGTTTATAAAGTTACTATCATTTAACACGCGGACTTTTACAAAAAAAAGAGCATCAAGGATGACCTTAATTCACCTTTTGATAAGCGGTCGTTAGGTGCCAAAAGTTAGGTTGACAGGCACAATAGATCCAATTAGGAAATTACTGCGCCTGTCGCCCTCACCCTGAAGGCCCACTGACATGCCGCTTTACAACCCGCCTAAAAACCCAGAATTGTAAGAGAAAGGAAATACGAGTACACGAACTGGCAGGGCATTCCATGACTTAAACCCTACTTTAATCCATCCGTCCGGGTTTCCCCGGATTTGTCCTAGTTTGTAGGGCGTCCGGGGTCGGTCCGGCCGGGGTTTTTAAAAGTGTCCGGGTAAAATCCGGACACTTTTGAAATTGAAACTCAAATTCTTATAGATTAGCGATAAATCCACAATCAAGAAGGCACGGTAAAATAATAAAAAAACTGAAGTGTCCGGGGAAAAAACCATATTTCGCCCAAATGTCCGGAATTTTAGCCGTGTTATCCGGCGCCGGCAATTTAGGTGATGGCAACCCTAACTTAAAGGGATGGGGCAGCAACGAGGAATTAAATCTCTTGGTGCGCGCCATTATCGTCAGAATAATATTGTGGATGGAGACGCTGTCCAGCACGTGTTGTTCGGGAGAGGAAAGAAGAGGATGGGATTAGTTGGACTAACTCTTCTGAGCTCTTCTGATGGGGAATCCCGAGACTGTAGACAACTCTCAAGACTGGCAATGTGTCTACGCAGATAGATAGATAGATATTCTTTATTTGCACACCAAATAGATGACTTAAAACTAGGTACAAAGACAACTCGATGTACAAATAAGGCGGCCTTATCGCTTTCAGCGATCTCTTCCAGACATCCTTTGGTAAGAAGAGGCTGGTGAAAAGAAGGGGCTTACTCCTTCTTTTATCTTAGTGCACGTAGGTGTACGTAGCTGAGCTAGTAGGTCAAAGGTTTTTACTCATTTTTTTAAATTTTTTTTTATAGTGGCTCGACATTATGTCTTCCCTACGCCTGATGGAAAGCGAAAGAGAAGCCCAAGTCGCTGTGACAATGGGCAAGTAACTGGTCAGTTACCTGTCAGTTGCCACCGCCATGCCGGCCCAACCCTAACCCCCCACGAGCTCCGGAAACCCTACTCACCGGCAGAGACACGACCCAGAGGTCATTTGACTGCGGTATCCTACAGGGTGGAGGTCCTTCCCCGGACGGGCGGCTCAATTCGAGCGAAGATTCGCTATGTCCTACCTCTCTTAACCTTACCACTGTTCATCTAAACCGTTTGTCCGCAGCTGAAGAGCCGCAGCCATGATGCACATGTGGATGTGGTTCGGCTACGACCTGGGCGAGTTCATGTTCCCGGGGCTGACCATCGACTCGCGGTGGTCCTTCGCGCTCACCTGGATCGTGCTCTTCTTTGTGGCTCTGCTCTTCGAGGCTTCCAAGGTCAGTCTTTTTATTATCATCATCATTATCAACCTATCTTATTCCACTGAACATAGGCTTCTCGCCACTTTTGGCAAACATCTGGAGGCCTTTCTCATGATCGCCATGCTTTGCGTGAAACGATCGGGTCCGATCTACGATTAAAACCAATAAATACAAACGTTTATTATTAAAATCATTTTCTATTCTATTCTTATCGATTCCTTACTGTGCTTGTTCCCAGGTGTTCCTAGCGAAAATGCAGAGGGATGCGCACAAGAAACTGTACCCGTTCCGGTCGGACGAGAGGCGGAACTTACTGGGTGAGAGGTGAGCCGCTTTTGTATAGGTAGTTAGAACTGGCATTTCCGCAATTCCACGACTATTTTGCGTTTTGTATAGGTAATAGACATCATAACTTTTTAAAATAAGTAAATGGTAAACGACGTTAGAGTTATTCAGTTATCTACGAACGATGGCGATAAAAGCCGATTGACTCTCGCTATGAAAATCGGAATATTACCTATGTCTATCGGGGAAGGTATCACAATTATCTCCAACACTTCAAGTTGGTATTTAGCTTATGCCAGAGTTAAAAAAAGATATATAATAAAAACATTTTTTTCCTTTACGTTAATTACCTGCTATTCGTATCTGGGTTACCCGAAACACATTATTTTGTTTTGTGGAGGGATCGTCAAGTTTATCCTCAAACCGAGTATAGAACTGGATTGGTAAACCGGTTAAACTCAACAGAGTGTCGACCAGCATTGAACTTGGAGAAGGTTTGTTGCATTTGCATTTTATTTTTACTTGTCCACGTCATAATAACAACGATCATTCGATATCTATAATTAAATTCTATCTATATAAATACATTAAGTTCAGTCAACATTTTCGAACGTACAAAAATGGATATCACAGTCGCATGTTATTAAAAATAGAGCCGATAATAAATAAATAAATCTTGAATTCAATATGATCGTAAGAGAAACGTAAAATGTAAAAAGTAAAAATGTGAATAAATGCAATGTAAAAGAAGCTACCACCGTGTTCGGAAAGTAGATTTCTACCGAGAAGAAACGGCAAGAAACTCGGTAGTTACCCTTTTTAAATCGCCAATTGTTACATGTTTTAGTATTACAACATTTTTTTTCTTTACTTTTAGCTGATAACCTAAGAAATTACAACATTAACACTCCACACAAACACATCCTCCATTAATACAAATAATTGAAATTTAACTTGTAATAATTAATGAATACGAATAAACGCTCAAATTGTAGTCATTGCAGTAAATAAACTGACATAGAATTGTCTGATAAAACAAGTCTCCTAGATATCCAAACCGATTAGCACAATGTAGCGGCATCCCGCTCTGTTTACGTATCTCGTATTGTTCGAGCTTAAACAAAGCTGCACATTTTGTTTTTGTTTTAATTCCACACAATACCAGTAGTGCAGTCAATGAAGCATTATAGGTCCGAATTTTTTTACTGTGAACCGAATTGCATACAATTTTGGGATTAGGTTCATCTTACCATTAACTTCAAAAGTGAAAATGATTTGAACTCCGCCACCACCATGGGGGTGGTTGCCGCCCCTTCTCGGGGGTCAATGGTTGTTTTTTCAAAATAACCTCGGATATCGATTGAAGATCTAATTTTAAGCAAAAAAGTTTCTATAAAGTTTCTCGAAAAATCTAATACTTTTCAAGTTATTGGCAATTGAAAATTCGCAAATTTTTCACGATTTTCATCAGTTTTTTTCAAATATCTCCAAAAATATACGTTTTATCGAAAATTTTATAAGGAACGAAACTGTAGCAGGTAAAAAAATGAACAATTTGGTTTTTTACAAAGTATTCTAAGTGCAATATTAAGCTAGATATTAAAGATCAAAGCCGTTTTTTATTTTATCTGAAATTTCATCGATGTAGTCAATGCCATCTAGCAGCGAGCAAATGCATTTTATGCTTTCTAATCGAAAAGGGTTTTGTAGTGCTTGAAATAAGCTTTAAAATGAGCTTTATCAAAAGTCTTTTGCACGTAAAATAAGTGAGCTATATTGCAAATAAGCGGAGCATCGAATGTTTTTTCTTTTCAATCAATGGGTTTAAATAAGTGCCATTTCCACCAAAACTAAAATTAATCATATTCCGCCTAGAATTAACTTTATTATGAAGAGTTTTATAGATTGTATTAGTTTGGCTGCTTTAGGACACATAGTTTTCAAAAAAGTCACGATTAAGGGAGGCTGTGATTGCGCTGCCACGCGCTCTTTAAACAATCATATCTCCGTCAATTTTTATTTGATAGAAAAAACAAAAAAACCAAATTGTTTGTCAGACAAATACCTAAATTTTTTATCCCTACACTTTTATACGTATCTGTCGTCATTTTTGAGATATTATGAAAAAGGGGTGGGATTTTAAAAAATTTGAAATTCTCGATTTTTTTTCAATCGTGACTTTTTTGAAAACTATGTGTCCTAAAGCAGCCAAACTAATACAATCTATAAAACTCTTCATAATAAAGTTAATTCTAGGCGGAATATGATTAATTTTAGTTTTGGTGGAAATGGCACTTATTTAAACCCATTGATTGAAAAGAAAAAACATTCGATGCTCCGCTTATTTGCAATATAGCTCACTTATTTTACGTGCAAAAGACTTTTGATAAAGCTCATTTTAAAGCTTATTTCAAGCACTACAAAACCCTTTTCGATTAGAAAGCATAAAATGTATTTGCTCGCTGCTAGATGGCATTGACTACATCGATGAAATTTCAGATAAAATAAAAAACGGCTTTGACCTTTAATATCTAGCTTAATATTGCACTTAGAATACTTTATAAAACACCAAGTTGTTAATTTTTTAACCTGCTTCAATTTTGTTCCTTATAAAATTTTCGATAAAACTTATATTTTTGGAGATATTTGAAAAAAACTGATGAAAATCGTGAAAAATTTGCGAATTTTCAATTGCCAATAACTTGAAAAGTATTAGATTTTTCGAGAAACTTTATAGAAATTTTTTTGCTTAAAATTAGATCTTCAATCGATATCCGAGGTTATTTTGAAAAAACAACCATTGACCCCCGAGAAGGGGTGGCAACCACCCCCATGGTGGTGGCGGAGTTCAAATCATTTTCACTTTTGAAGTTAATGGTAAGATGAGCCTAATTCCAAAATTTCATGCAAATCGGATCACAGTAAAAAAATTCGGAGGTTAGCCCGTATTTTTCGCTTCATTGACTGCACTACAGCCGTAGTAACTATTGTAATAGAAGTAGACCATTGTGCTGAGTAGATGTGCCAGGTGTTCCAACTGTAGTTCCAAAGGTACCAACCCAACGTGGATCTAGATTAGAAATACATATAATAGGTATTCCAGGGTCAAAATAATTACATTATTATTTAGTCCGTATTTTTGATTATAAGAATATATTGGACACGTATTTTTCCTTTTTTCGTTTAAACAAAAATAACAAAGATACAACTCATCAAAATTTAGGAGTGGGGGTCTCAAAGACCCTCACGAAACTAAAACAGTGGGGGTTTTTTCTCCACTCAGTGGCAAAAAAATCCCCACTGTTTGACTTCACGCGTAGTTTTAACGGGCTATATCTTTTCATTTTTGGTCTAATTTACAAAAAAAAAAGTGTATCTACAGATTTAACTGCACGATCTATTAACCATTCCGGTCCATCGTTTCGGATTGAAAGTCGACAGTGTATGACTGTCACCGGAAAATAGCAAGAATCGTAAGTTGATCAATTTCCTAGGTAGTTGATTAACTTCCGGAAAATAATAAACGGCAGTTGAAATGTATTATTTAACGTATGTATTTTAGTAAATTGATCATTTTACGGGGTCTTGCCGTAAAATCATCCGACGAAGGTGAGGAGGTGAACGTTGATTGGTTCAATGGCTCACGTGGCGTTATCCCGGCAACCAATCAGGGAACAGTGTATTAAGTTACGGGTAATAGTGCACCGTTAAATAGTACATTGAGCAACGATTGGCCCATTTGAGGACAATTTTACTTGTGTCAAAATCGTAAATTATTAAATGACTGTCAGGCTACCGTAAATTGATCAACTAACTGAAATCCATTGCATAAAATAATACATTTCAACTACCGTTTGTTTACCGTATTCCGAAAGTTAATCAACTACCTAGGAAATTGATCAACTTACGATTCTTGCTATTTTCCGGTGACACATAAAACAAGATTTTAATCTATTTACTTTGACGTTAGATCAATTTACTACAATTTAGCTTCCACAACCATAAGTCACAGGTAATATGACAAGTCGATATTCAATACTTTGTTACACCTACATCCGTTATCTAAGCTAATGGATAATGATCGTGGTTAAGTTACGATATTGCGGACTTTAAGCATGATTAATTGCTTAGTTAGTTGATTGTTATCTAACGAAAAGAGAATGTGCGCCGGACACAAGTGTGTCAATGTTGCGGTGGTCACGTGCTAACTAATTATTATGACTTTAGTGAACTGATTTGGCGCGAATTAAGACGGGCCGTTCGTTCGGAATTCCGAATTGAAATACACGTTCGCAAGAAAAATGCTCAAGTAGAGCATTTTTCATACAAAGCCCTCCAGCATTTTATATGTAAGTGTAGAGCATTTTTGTCGCGAACGTGAAGATCAATTCGGAATTCCACATCGAAATCCCGGACGTATAAAAATGCATTCTTGCAGGGACCAGGCTGGCATCATGGAGCCGACCACGAGCCGCAACGCCAGCTCGGGGCAGGTCAGCCGGTGGACCTCGCTGAGAGTGCGGTGAGTAGGCACATCATCATCATCAGCCTATCGCAGTCCACTGCTGGACATAGGCTTCTCCAGTTTCTTGTCACTTGTTAAGAGAGGTGGGGCATAGCGAATCTTCGCTCGAATTGAGCTGCCCGTCCGGGGAAGGACCTCCACCTTATAGAATACCGCAGTCAAATGACCTCCGGGTCGTGTTTCTTCTGGTGAGTAGGGTCTCCGGAGCTCGTGGGGGGTTAGGGTTAGGCCGGCACGGCAGTGGCAACTGACAGGTAACTGACCAGTTACTTGCCAGTTGTCACAGCGACTAGGGCTTCTCTTTCACTTTCCATCAGGCGTAGGGGAGCCATTATGTCGAGCTACTATAAAAAAAAACTTTGATCAAACATCCGGAGGACCCATAATCGCCAGCCTGGGCAGGCAGGTTGGCGAGCACAGCGCGTAGCTCCGGTGATGATGCTACCCGGCATCGAACTGTGGTATTTAGTTACGCCTTTCATCGTGATGGTCATGCCGCCATCAGTCGGTTGCCAGCGCCTCGTTTGTTATTCGGCAGGATGCACCACGGGCAGGTGAGGGTGGCTTGGATCGATAAGATGTTACATTCCTATCATCCATTCTTAATAACTCATTGTCCGTATTTTATCGCCAATTAAAATTTTACTTTGTGTCGACTTCATTCTTTTGTAATGAAATTCGGTAAAAAAAAAGATGCATGCATATTATCTAACTGTAGGTATGTTCAGAATTTACGCGCAGATTGATTGATAAACGATAAGACTTGATTATGATAAAAATACTTGATAGTGCGCGGGACTCTTTTGATGGTATCTTGTGCATTGATTTATTGCATAAGTTCCCGACGGTGATGCCACCCTTTGGGGAGCGCTAGAGTGTCAGTTGCCACCGCCATGCCACCCTTCTGCTGATGCCGCACTCGCCCCCATTAGGTGTCCTTCAAGCTGGAATCCTCATCTCTGAAACCTGCATGAAAACGAATTTTGACTATGCCAAAAAATAGTCATGAAATAGTCATAAATAGTCGCCAAGTGAAAAAAATAGTCGCATTATAGTTTCGGAGTTATAGCTATAGGTTGGTGAGGATTCTAGCTTGACGTTCAAGCTGTAATCCTCACCTCTGATACAAGCAAACGGCAAAGTCTATCGAATTGGTTTATGTTCCAAAAAATAGTCATGAAATAGTCGCAACGGCATACCAAATTTCAGAATAAGTCGTTAAGAGATTCCAGAGATATAAGGGTAGGTTGGTGAGGATTCTAGCTTGAACATTTGAAAACTTCAAATATCTCCGAAACGGCTACGATTTTCGATTTGAGTTTTTGCCAAAAAATAGTCGTGAAATAGTCGTCTCCAACGGAAATAAATTTGAGCTGATTTAATTAGAAAATAAAAAGTTATAATTTTCCCTACAATTTTGGAGGTACAGTTGTATACAAAATGTTTTACTTCATTTGATATTATTGTGAAATGTTCTGCTTAAAATATAATATTTCGTTCAATTAGGTATTTTCCATGGCAGCTGTTATGATTAAACAAAAAAAAACAAACATTTTTATGTAGCTATTTTTATTTATTATAATATAAAGTTTGCATATTAGTACAAAACTTGTTTAAATCTGAAATCAGTACATATAATACACAATTACCGACCTGTTCCCACCCAGCAAAAAGAATAACTATGAGCTTTAATTATTGATCTTTACATATATTTCGCATAATATCACAGCAATACCTTTAATGTTAATATCACAGCAATGCGTTTTTAAAATGGTTAGAGCTAGTTCCACAACACTTACTAGATGGCGTGACTGTCAAGCAAAATACTCAAGTCAATGAAATGTCCGCGACGATGATTGTGGGAAGACACTAATGGTGCTCCCACACTGCCGCGCCGTTAGAAAATGTTTAGCAACGTTAGCAGACATTTAATCACATGTCATTGTGTTAAAAATTATTTCATGTTAGAAAATGTTTCGTAACTGAGTAAACATTTTATAACAAGTTATCTTCTATCCATACTTATAATAAATATGTAGAGAAGTCAATTCTGTACATTAAATATATTTTCAAAATAACTATAAGGGAGTCATTAGTGATCGATATTGATGCCAAAAATGCAATCAGTAAAATTGTTGTCTGTCTGTCTGTATGTTCGTTATAGAAAAAAAACTACTAGACGGATTTTAACGAAACTTGGTGCGATTATTCTTCATATTCCTGGGCAGGTTATGGTATACTTTCGTCACGCTACAATTAATAGGAGCAGAGCAATGGCGGGAAGTGTTGGGGAAACGGGAGAAATTTTTATCTGTATGTTTGATCGCGCCTCACGCGAAAACTACTGCTTGGAATTAAAACTAATTGCTGTGATATAAACATTATACCTATTTAGTTATTTTTAATTTAAACATGTTATGTACGCATTTTCAAGCTTTAAATTGTACTAAATAAAAATAGCTACAAAAATTATAAATGTTTGTTTTTATTTGTTTAATCATAATAGCACTCGGTCTAGTCACTAGTCTTGGAAAACACCTAATTTGACGAAATATTATAGTTCAAGCGAAATATTTTACAATAGTATAAAATGAAGTAAACATCTTGTACACGACTGTACCTCCATAGAAATGTAGGGAAAAATTAACACTTTTTAATTTCAAATTAAATCAGCTCAAATTTATTTCCGTTGGAGACGACTATTTCATGACTATTTTTTGGCAAAAACTCAAATCGAAAATCGTAGCCGTTTCGGAGATATTTGAAGTTTTCAAATGTTCAAGCTAGAATCCTCACCAACCTACCCTTATATCTCTGGAATCTCTTAACGACTAGTTCTGAAATTTGGTATGCCGTTGCGATTATTTCATGACTATTTTTTGGAACATAAACCAATTCGATAGACTTTGCCGTTTGCTTGCATCAGAGGTGAGGATTACAGCTTGAACGTCAAGCCAGAATCCTCACTAACCTATAGCTATAACTCCGAAACTATAATGCGACTATTTTTTTTACTTGGCGACTATTTATGACTATTTCATGACTATTTTTTGGCATAGTCAAAATTCGTTTTCATGCAGGTTTCAGAGATGAGGATTCCAGCTTGAAGGACACCCCATTAGCTCCGGAGACCCTACCGGCGGAAACACGACCCGGTGGTCATTTGTCTACGGTATTCTCAGTGCCGTAACTAGGACGCTGCTCAGAGCCTGGAGGGGCGCAGAAATGACCAGACCACATTCTTCAGGGGCGCAGTTTTGAAAGCTCGCACCGTGCGCATAAGAGACTAGTTACTTGGTCCTTCCCTGGCCCTACCTCTCTTAAATAGAATGCAGTTACTGTATAACAAAAGTCTCTAAAGGCACAAATATTCGATAAGCCAGGTGTTTTTATGAGATCTATTCTTACTACTTCAATAAATAAATGCCATAGTTAACCCAACAGTAGGTATTGCTGTTGTATCAGCGGCACGGCAAGTGTTGCCTCTGTGGCAGTGACATTAGTGAGAATCTCTCGATCCCAAGACGTGTAGTCGTAGGGCTAATGCCGCAGCCACAGCGGCAACACATTTCAACCATTTATGCATGCCGTGGCAGCCTCTAATTAAGGCGTCACTTTAGCACTAATATAGAACTATTGTTAATACCATGTTATTAAGTGATTGTTTTGTTGGCTGCCATTAAATAAATAAAATATAATAAAATCCTCTTTGGAGAAAACTTTTGGGGGGGTTTGCACCATGACACCACCACGCTCTGGTCCAGTGCGTGTTGGTGAGTGATTCGTCAGAGCCTCGTCCGTTTGTCAACAGTATGTACCACGTGTAGGTGTGGTTGGCTTGGATCAATTGGGTAGTTGAATAATCCCTTACATCCCAAGCTATGGAGTGACTTAGGGGAGGCCTTCACTCAGCAGTGGGACAACAAAGGCTAAAAAAAATCCTCTTACATCGCTAATAGTTAACACGAGTTGTTATGGTGCATTTGTCGTCAGCGTGCTGGTGAACTGCAGCCAGACGGCGATGTTCGTGGCGCACAACGTGGTGGGGTACCTGCTGATGCTGGCCGTGATGGTGTTCAACGTGCACCTGCTGCTGGCCGTCGTGTTCGGCATGATGCTCGGTAACTACTTGTAGTAGAGGATCCCGCCATACAACGACCTCCACCGAGACGTTTATTGGATGAAACTTATTTTATACTAGCTGTGCTCGCGACTTCGTCCGCGTGGAATAGTTATTTTTTCCCGGTTTTTTTTTACATTTTCTATTATCTCTTCGCTCCTAATAGTTGCAGCGTGATGTTATATAGCCTAAAGCCTTCCTCGATAAATGGTCTATTCAACACAAAAAGAATTTTTCAATTCGGTCCAGTAGTTCCTGAGATTAGCGCGTTAAAACAAATAAACAAACAAACTCTTCAGCTTTATAATATTAGCTCGCCTCGCCTCGCTTCGCTTCAGGTAGTTTAGGTTGCTATGGTAACGTATTCAATACACGTCAGTTTGAAAGATAGTTTTTTGGTGATTTTTTCACACCTTGGGTTACATTATTAAACTTTTAGCACGGATCCCTAACGTTTTTATAATTATAATATAGGGTATATGTTCACCGGGGATAGTGTAGTTTTCCGACAGTGAAAGAACTATTCAAATCGGTCCAGTAGTTTTGGAGCCTATTCATTTCAAACAAACAAACAATCAAATCTTTCCTCTTTATATTATTAGTGTAGATAAGAAACATTTATTACCCACAAGGACATTATGGCGAGCTACTATAAAAAAACAATATTTGTGAATGTATCATGTGGTTGTTTTTTGATAAAATCATCATCCTATTGCAGTCCACTGTTGGACATAGGCCTCTCCAGTTGTTCGCCACCTAGGGCAAACTTCTTGAGGATATACCCATAATCGCCACGCTGGGCAGGCGGGTTGGCGATCGCAGGGCGTAGCTTCTCGCTCCGGTGACGCTGCTGCCCGTCATCGGCCTGTGGTATTTAGCTACGCCTTCTATCGTGATGGTTTTACCGCCATCAGTCGGTTTGCCAGAGCCTCGTTTGTTGTTCGGCAGGATGCACCACGGGCAGGTGAGGATGGCTTGGAGCGAAAAGGTGATAGGTCGCTCCCTTACATCCCGGTTGTACTTTAGTTAAATAAATGAAGTTAATGGTATGGCTGGTGATGGCGTGTGACTGGTCGTTGCAGGCTACTTCCTGTTCGGCACGAAGCTGACCCGGCTGCAGATGCAGTGCTTCGGCACCAAGCGGAACGTCATCTGCACGCCGGAGTGCGACGACACCGGTCAGTACCTACACCAATACTTACAATAGCATTTAATTGAATGTACATATTCACAACCGTTACAATGCGGCGCGCGAACGCACCCAAAAACCTAAATTTTGGGCACCGTGCGTCCACGCGTCACATAGTAACGTTTGTGAATACGGCCGGAAGTAGGTATATTGAGAAAGTACCTGCCGTTGAAAAAACTTACAATGGTAAAAATAATTTAATGGTACCATAGTTAACCTATACATTTAAACAAGTTAGTATGTCAAAAAACGAAACTTTCTCGATGGTTTTCTTCCTATTGCAAGTAGAATCCCTTTTTATTTATGTATAATAAAATAAAAATGGATCTTCGGGACGTATGTATGCATAACTTTCGAACGGTCGTTCCAAATTGAATGATTTTTGGTTTTACGCATTCGTTATTTAAAATACAAAAAAAACGATGGGTATTAATTATAATAAAACATGGCGATACTAAGTACGCCGGGTCAGCTAGTTATATACATTTATTGAGCAGCCATTTCTACTCTACCATCATAACCCTACCTACAAATCAGTTAACTAAAGCTGGCACGTTCACAGTATTCACACGTATGCAATTTCACTATACTGTAGCAAAAGTAAAACTATAGCCCGGCGCCCATTATCGGCATAGGCAAGGAAAAGGATCCTTCGGCATCCTACATGCAAGCGCACACTATCGGCAATTATGCTTTGGCATGCTTCAACGTTCTTAGGGATGACGAGGCGTTCTTAAGGATGCCACCTTCTCGCCGAAGCGTCTCAAGTCGCTATCCCCCGAGTGTTGCCTCGGCGCCGGCGTACCGAATGTTGCCCAAGGATGCCGAAGCATCCCGAAGCGGTATATTTGTTATTACGACCAGATATCACGCAAATTTCTACTTTATTGCCATTATGTTATAGTATTATGCTATTTGCCACCTAAAATCCTCAGTCGTGCCGATGTCGATAATGGGCGCCGGGCCTATAAGTGTCACCTTCACACTCATAAGTTAGACCGCGAGCGAGAGAGACAGGCAGACTTGTCAAGATGCGCATGGAATATGACGTCACGCCGCGCGATTATTCACAGACACTAATGTGTTGAACGTGCCAGCTTTAGTTAACTGACCTTTACCATCAACGCCCACTAATCCGCCCCGCCCCAAGACCGGTGCAACACGGAGAAGTGCAGCTGGGAGGTGTGCGAGGGCAAGCTCTGCAAGGAGATGGACGCGCTCGAGACGCAGCAGGCCGCCACGCCGCTCACGCCGGAGCCCTACCGCGCCAAGTACCAGCACGCAGTGGCGCCCCGAGATATGTCCCAGTCGTTGCTCTCTTTAGGAAACATTTTTTTTTTTTATAGTGGCTCGACATAATGGCTTCCCTACACCTGATGGAAAGCGAAAGAGAAGCCCAAGTCGCTGTGACAACGGGCAAGTAACTGGTCAGTTACCTGTCAGTTGCCACCGCCATGCCGGCCCAACCCTAACCCCCCACGAGCTCCGGAAACCCTACTCACCGGCAGAAACACGACCCAGAGGTCATTTGACTGCGGTATTCTATAGGGTGGAGGTCCTTCCCCGGACGGGCGGCTCAATTCGAGCGAAGATTCGCTATGCCCTACCTCTCTTAATGGGTCTCATTAGGCTTCGTTCCCAGTAGGTAAACTGTTCGCTGCCGACTGATCGGCGTACCTATGAATATCGGTTAAGTATGCCCTTCCATATCCTACTTACTTCAAATGGAGCGATCAGTTTGATGGTCGGTGCGCGTATCGCTGCAAATTGCGCAGATTCTACCAGGGCGCAGGTTAGGCTCCATTAAACGCGTCCCGCCTAACCTAAACGATTTAACAGCAGGCCCGCCGCTAGCGGTTTGAACGCCGGTGTGCAATTCCTATCGTGCCGCCCCTATTTAACTACAAAACCTAGGTGATTATAAAAATGTGAAAAAAAAAATGCTGTACCTACAGTGAAAAACTATGTTATATTAAGTTATTATATACAAGATAGATACACTAATACGACATTAAATGAAAAAATGAAGGCAAGTAAGGTGCAGTTTATACATATTATGTAGGTAGGTATAGGTATTAAGTACGTCAACCAACATTCTCTTGACATTCAGAGTCCCTATTATCTGGTTTACCAAAAAAAATTCTCAAGAGACCCAGCTAGTGTTTTTTTCTCTGTATCTTTTTCTCGTTTTTGCCGTCGAAATTGAGCTCCTGAATTTTTTTTCCTTTTTAGGGGTTCCTGGAATTTTTTTGAAAAAGTTTAGTATACGGTTGTACAAAAGTAACTTAAATCCCAAAAGGGGGTCGATCATTCCACCCATTATTGCGAACAACCTTTACTAGGGGGTCAACACTGAAATCGCGAAAAAAAATCAGCTTTTCCATACATTTTGTATGGAATAGTTTTTTTTTTCGCGATTTCACCGTTGATCCTATGGTAAAAGTTGTTTGTATATAAGTGTAGAATGACTCCCTTTCGGGATTTAAGTTACTTTTGTTACACCCTGTATAGGTATAATTTTAATATTTTCTTTTATAAATCTTCACTCTTAAGTTGTTTAATAGAAAAATATACCAATTTAAATCACAATACTACTGCGAAAAAAAATGTTCATACCTACTGCACACAAATGTAATGGAATAACCAATTTTTTTTTCGCGACTTCAGAGTTGACCCCATAGTAAATGTTGTTCGTAATGATTAGGTGAAATGTCCCCCTTTTTAATACATTTTTTTTAAATATATCTTTACTTTTAAGTTTTTTCAGTAAAATAACCTTTAAATTTTACATGAATACTCGTACCTGCTCTTTATATGAATGCGCCCATATGCTGATTAATTAAACAAAGACACTTCCCATAATTATGATTTTTTGCGCCGGCGACGGATAATATAAATAATTTTCTAAATTATTTTTATAGTCACACTTCGCACAAAAATGTACAGAATATTATTAATTTTAATTATTATTAAGTACCCTGGACCGTTTCCGGATCTCACATTAAGGCTATAACAAAACAATTGAAGTTTGTTGTTTACTCACATCACTTTTGCATTTGTGTTAAATAAATGAGAATATAGTTTTAAGGGGATTTCCCCTGATATCTGTGGGATTTTCCTATTTCGCATAGAGCACGATACGGATTAACTTTGTTCTCATGAATTTCAATAGATGGGGCTATGTAATGCTACGTTATAAAAGAAATATTTGGGCGCCGTTCATCATATTATTTTTATAAGGATAATCTTTTTAGTATTTTTAGAGGTGACAATGTCTGAATTTTAGTCGATGATTGTCTGATTTGCCGCCCCCATGAATGCGCCGCCCGCGTGCGTTGCACGCCTTGCACGCCCGCTTACGGCGGGCCTGTTTAACAGTGGCAAAGCATAGAATTCCAGGAAACGTTTCCGATGCCGCAGGAAGGAATTTGCCCACATCTTCTTATAATAACGACTTTATAGTGTATCTCGGGGCTTTACTGAACAGTATTTGTTACAATCACTAGCTGCAATTAGGTGTTACCTAATTACTTTAATTTTTCACGTAGTTACAGCTTCGTAAGTTGGCACTGGTTTTACCGAACCTACCCACCATCCTGTCCCTTCACGCTGTAGATATAGGTACATCGTCGTAGCTACATTCTTTGATGAAATTATCTAATATAGTAAAGTCACTTAATATTAGTAAATATCTATAGTAAATGATGCGTATCATACAAAGTAGTTTACTTTATAAAAGCGGTTGGTTTCATATTAGCGTTTTTCTTTTGCGTGTATACTACCGTTTGTTTTATAGGAAGCGCTTTCAATTAATACAGGCGTTTTATTCGCGCACAGCCAATATGATTTTTTTTATAGCTCGACATAACGGCTTCCCTACGCCTGATGGAAAGCGAAAGAGAAGCCCAAGTCGCTGTGACAACGGGCAAGTAACTGGTCAGTTACCTGTCAGTTGCCACCGCCATGCCGACCCAACCCTAACCCCCCACGAGCTCCGGAAACCCTACTCACCGGCAGAAACACGACCCAGAAGTCATTTGACTGCGGTATTCTATAGGGTGGAGGTCCTTCCCCGGACGGGCGGCTCAATTCGAGCGAAGATTCGCTATGCCCTACCTCTCTAAACGTTTAACAATCCAATTTTCCTTCCAGCTGAAACCTCAACGCCGCCCCTGCTAGACTCGGTCCAAAGCTCCGAGTCGGACTTCTTCGAGTGTCGCACGCGCACCTGCATCCAGCCTTCGCACTATTTCGCCGCTAGCGAAGCCTCGGCCGGCGAACCGTCCAACGCGACCTGCTTCTACGGAGCTAAGCAGTGCCCTTCGAAAGTGGCGCGTGCTAAACGCAGCCAGGAACCAGGGTGCCACTACACGGAGAGCGAGAAGGAAGACAGCCCTAGCGTTGAAGACGTCCAGCTCCTGCGCACGGAGCGACAAGGCTGCTGCAAGAAGAAGCAGGAGCCGCCACCCGAGGAACACTGCTGCAAGTCCAAGACCAGCCACGAGGTCATCGTTCATGAGACCGATGCGGAGGTCAGGGAGGAGACGAGGGAGGAGAGCCCGCAGATCTCGTGCTGCCACAACGCCAAGACGCCGACTGAGAGCCAGGAACAGATCATGCAGTAGGTGTGGTGTGCGTTTGCTCAGGGTAGAGTTTTAGGTCCTATAAGATTCCTTAGCGTTATCAGAGCGAATTTGTAAATAGTTTTTTTTTCAACTAGTGTATATTGAAGCGACTGATGTTTAGAATATGATTATTGATTAGCCTTCGTTGTTAAGTTTTGTGAAATTATAATATTTTGGGATGGCGTTGGGGCAAAATAATCCCTCCCCGGACCAGGAGTGCTGGCCGCTTGTCATCTGCGGCTGGCCAGAGCATGCAGGGATGCGGCGGTATGCTTCGGCGTTGCCCGTGTGCCTGCAACTTGCTGCCCACTGGCGACACGGGGGGGTTTAGTGGGTATACCCTCCCCTCAGGGAGGTAAAAATAATTGGATGAGATGTTGTTTAAATAGAAAAGAAAGGAATTTATTATAATGTAGACAATACCTGATTAGTTTTATAGTTTGAGATTACGCAATACAACGTCACAAAATGTTTTTGTTTATTGCCGCTCGTTTAAATATTTAGATCCTTTTGTTTATATGCTGTGCTAATATTATAGATAAAGCAAGTTATTTTTAAGAGAGAGCACATAGTGCCTGAAAGGAAGCATCCATGTACCAACTCTCGACAATCAAATGAGGGTGTACTCTTTATAACTGTTACCTTTTGTAGTTTTACATGACATATCATTATACGTAAAGCTTTATATTAGTCTATTGTTTCTAAATTAAATGAAGTATAGTGCTTTATTTTAAAGGTGCTAAAGTAGTCATAAGACATTTGCCATAATGTAGTTCCACTTTTTTAAAATTGACAGTCAGATTTGTGTTCAATTTGTTTTGGACTGACAATAAATTATACTGTATTATTTAAGTTTATGAAATTGTTATCTTTTTGGCATAAATATGTTTCACAAACGTGCCTGATCTTGTTTCATTCGCGTGCCAAATGTTGTAAACTATTTATTCATTTGCGTAGTTATTTAATATTACATAAAGATACATAGTATTACTGTTGCAATAAAGAGACAATATTTTTAAATTATTTCTGTGTTTTAGTGTGTACTTGAATTTAGATGTAATTCCGGCTGTGTGTTGCACTTTAGGGGCCGTTCAAGTATTACGTAAGCACTATGGGGGGGCGGGGGGGGTCTATGCTTTGCTTATTTTGGATGACATGGGGGGTGGGGGAGTCTAGATGATGATTACGTCATCTTTATTTATTTTATTTTTAACACAAATGGCAATCCTCACATTCTGTTTGCTTAAAAACGAAACGTATTTTCGGGGAATTACCTACAAATCCATACGTTTAGTAGGGTTGCCGAGCTGTGACAAAAAATCGAACTTAAGAATCGATTCGAACCGGTGCCTTGAAGATCGATTCGAAAAAGAAAACGATGATATAAGATAGATCTATTAAAATCGATCTCAATTCTCGTACGAAAAATTTTATTACACTGAGGAAGTGTTTTGGCTGATGGCTAGAGAAAACAAAAAACCCATATTTCTAAAACTATGCATTTTACTAATGAAAATGATTTCACTAATACGATGACATTGAAAAAAGGAAGTATTTTTTTTTCTTGAAAATAAAATTGAAAATTTTTCTTAGTCCCGATTTCTCCACCTATTGTATAGGCTTGAGGGCAAAAAACTTAGAAAATGTTTAAACTTTTTTTCGAAGTCTTTAATCCTCCCTTTTTTAACCGACTTCGAAAAAAGGAGGAGGCTCTCAATTCGTCTGTATGTATAATATTTTTTTTATGTATGTTCACCGATATTTCCGTCAATTATGGATGGACTTCAAAAATTTGCTTTTTTTTCAAAAAACTTTTGTTCGACAGAGGACACTTCCGAGGTGGTCCCATTATCACCAAGTCAGGATCTGATGATGGGATCCTAGAGAAATTGAGGGCAACAACCGAAAGTTGTATGCTCATATGGTGATTTTGTTACGTAATCATATTTTACTCAGGTATATGCTTCCGGGCGTCAACAACTGGTGCTGATGATGAAGCCACAGAACTCCTTAACGGTTAGGAGTTAGTGAACAGTACTGCCATTGGTTGATAGAAACTAGGTAGTAGTATGTACTTATGCAGGGCTAATAGGGCAGGTGATTTGGTAAGTGATTTGCTTGATTCTAGATTGCAAAGTCTTCAGTTGACTTAAATCAATTTTTTTCATTCCTAAGTAAAACTCTTAAGGACATTAATTAGCCTTTATTCAAGTTCACAGCACATTAACGCAACTAAAAATCGAGAAATAAAATTATTTTTTAAAAAAAATTAAACCGACTTCAAAAAAAACACAAACGACCAAAACTAAAAAGCGATAAATAACGTAAGTAATTCTATCCTTAATCCATATTATGTGTATAACTATAATTATTTAAATATTACAATTATCACTTATTTTTGAAGTCGGTGCCAGCCAACAAATAAATGTAGGTATATTGTCGTGTGGATTTGCCGGCCGCGCGCGTCATACAACAACAGTCTACGTAATCTACGTTAGGTACATAGAGAGATTAAAACGCTAGAAATTTAATTTCTAGCGTTTTAATTGGCTTAATTGGCTAGTGGCCTGTCAGTGACCTGTCAGTCACTATTTTCTTAACGCGAATGAACTATAGTGACAATTGCAACAATTTTTGTCCTGTACATGAAATTCGCAAAATGCATAGTTTCCGAAAAAAATGCATATAAAGAAAAAAATCACCAATATCTCGGAAAATTTGCATTTTACGAATTTTATCTACAGGACAAAAAACATTTCTTTTATCCATATTTATACATAGAACTAAAAAAAATTAAATTTTTGGTCAAATATTTTTTTAAGTCCTTAATCCCATAGTGCCCCTAAGGCTACTCCAACCAAAAAAAATCTAAAAATGTTTACGTAAGCATAGGGGGAGGGGGTAAGAGCTTTGCTTACTTTTGCTGACAAGGGGGGTGGGGGGGTAAAAAACTGTAATAAATCTGCTTACGTAATACTTGAACGTCCCCTTACCATGAAACTTCTCGTTAATCTAGATTAATTCTTTACAAAGTTAAAATTTTAATAATTAATTTCTAGCCTGGGCACACTCCAAACACTGGGTGTTTTGAAGGCAGAGCTGAGGCTAATTATTGTTTGTATAAACTCTAAAATAAATTGAAAAGAAGATAAAAGAATAGAAATGAAAACCAAAAGTAAGTATCAATAATATTTATTTTATCAATATAATAGAACATTATATGAATGGTATTAAAATAATAATGGCTTAGCCTAAGCTTATTCTACTTGTTTTGTTATAAATAATCACAATAATGCGGCGGGTACGGCTTCACTGTACAGTTGCGCGAGAGATTCAACCGGCTCCACATGACATCTTTACATTGCACTGTATCTCCTTATTTACAGCTGTGTAGCGGATCGTCCGCCGCAAGCTAAGGCTGCGGACCCACTGAAGCGGAGCGGTGACGAGGTATGCCGCGATTCACCAATCACATGGTTTGAAATCCAACTTACTCGGCACTGCTCGCCTCAGTGGGATCGCAGCCTAAGGACGCTTTTCCGCAGAAGCGGGGCTGCGCCGAGGTATGCAAAGACTAACAAAAGTTGACCAAATGATATTGTTCAAATCATCTTCACATCATTCCAATGGAACAATATGATTGGACAATTTCTGTTATCTCCGCGCAGCCCTACTTCAGTGGAAACGCACCCTAAGCCGCATGTATGAAAACCTCGTCCAATCACGCGAGCTAGTTAGACATACGTTATCTGCGGTGAACGATCTACGTATGAGTTACCCGTGGCTGCGGCCCTGGGGTCCTACTACAGAAAACGATAACGATCGTTCGTTGAACGGATCGCGTATTTTTGCCACATAAATCCCTCTCATTTGTCCCTCCCGTGTTCTAATATATCAATTAAATTATTGAAAATCGACGTTGACGAATTTTGGTTCGTATATTCGAGCACGGGAGGGACAAATGAGAGGGATTTATGGGGCAAAAATACGCGATCCGTTCAACGAACGATCGTTTTCGTTTTTTGTAGTACTGCTTCGAGCTTCGAGCACGCGGTCGCTTTTTGCTTACAACTTTTGTAACGCATTCCATCTTAATTGTCAAACGTAACGATCACTGTTATAATCGCTTTAAAGATTTAACAGTGTGCATGAACAATCAATGCGACTCCCGCAAAAGGAAACCGGGTGCTTACTTTTAGGCTTCGTTCATACCAAACGTAGTCATCCGCCGACTATAAGCGCGCGTTACGCAGTTTTAGCTTTTCCATATACATATGTACTCGTATCTATATTTAGCTTTTCGTTCACACCGAATCGACTATACACTATTACACAGTGCGTTCTCGCCGACACTAGCTTGGTGTGAACGATGTCTTACCTTCATGGTAGAGACAGAGTAAACATAAATTGCATTGGGCCTATCAAAAATCCAGTAGAACTATTGAAGACCACGGGTAACATGACAGCTTAACTAAAACTTATTGATCAACTTATACGTTAAGGTAATCAGAAAATAAACGAAACGATATACATATGTATTTAAATTCGTGGTTTTGATTATTTTGTGATTGCAACAAATTAAAAGCAACAATAGTCGATATCGCAGATAGGATGCCACTGTGACTAGTTTTTTTTAGTGTTAGGCAACATATGTATGTTATGTTGAACTCCACATGGCAAAAGTTTGACAGTGACAAAACAAATATAGATATCGAAATCGAATACGAGGGCAGGGCTTAAATTGCCTTTCCCCTAAATACGTGGTGTTGCCAAATATTTCCAACTGTAGTTAGAAGTTTAGATAGAAGTGATAGGTCATAAAAGTTAAAACCAATGAAAATTGCAATTAGTTTCTTTTTTTTATTTTTATAGTAGCTCGACATAATGGCTTCCCTACGCCTGATGGAAAGCCAAAGAGAAGCCCAAGTCGCTGTGCAACTGGCAAGTAACTGGTTAGTTACCTGTCAGTTGCCACCGCCATGCCGGTCCAACCATAACCCCCCACGAGCTCCGGAGACCCTACTCACCAGCAGAAACACGACCCGGAGGTCATTTGGCTGCGGTATTCTATAGGGTGATGGTCCTTCCCCGGATGGGCAACGCATTAGTATGCAAATAAAAATTTTATTCATGCAAAATGTAAGTCACAGTG
This sequence comes from Conogethes punctiferalis, assembly GCA_031163375.1. Taxonomy (NCBI): domain Eukaryota; kingdom Metazoa; phylum Arthropoda; class Insecta; order Lepidoptera; family Crambidae; genus Conogethes; species Conogethes punctiferalis. Next base: position 1,974,499 of record CM062078.1, on the reverse strand, counting down.
GTATTCCAACTACGCGTCGACTATGTGAGGCCTGAATGTAAAAAATGCAAATAGATTAGCCGCACCCGGTACTGCGAGGCTTCTACAAACATAGTTACAACAACAATAAAATTAAATAAATATGGCAATAGTTGTCAAAACGTTTGTTGGTCCGTCGGGTAAATCGACTCTAAAGTATAACATGGAATCTTCTATTCACTAGGTTTACAGATTCAATGTTACACGTGGCATTCATCGATTTTTTTTTCTAAATGAATATGATGATGCCAGGGCGGCCTTGACATCGTCGGATTGATGAGACTAGCGAATGTCTCTCAACCCTGCACGGATCGAAATGTGAAGATAGTTAGATAGATGTAGCAGATTCTAGGTTTAATTTCCAATGAACATAGTCTTTCCAAATTACATTATCTTATTATACAGTCCGTTTTATTTTAGAGTTGTCTATGAACAGTTGACGTCATACCGTTTGGTTATTTGGTTACATAGATTACTTTTGGACCGTCTTACTAGGTTTCAAAGTAGACAGCAAAACTATTAGCTAATTATGTAAAATTAAGATTTAAATATATCCTTTTCCTGTCTGTAAACTTTTATGATCCATACGACATTTCTATCCTATAGGGAACGTGCACATAGATGGTGCTGCCAACTGGTGTCATAAATTTGAATGTTTTACCCTAGTTTACACTACGCAGTGCTGCCACCTATAGTTTGTGCACGGTCCCTATCGCTTTATTGCAATATCCGTGTTTCCTAACCTTTTCTGTCTGTGAATATACAAGCCGTTCAAAGCAGATGTAAGTTCAAATCTTTAAAACGTTACCCGACGCACCAACGCATCACATGTCTGCACGACACAAGTCGTCAAATGTTACCCTTAACTTAAACATTATCCTGTGTACGCAGAGATTAAATAGTTTTAAATAAAAACTGGAATGAAACTAAAACGGGTTACAACAAGTTAGTGAAAAGGAAGACCTACAACTCCGCAACAACTTAAATGCAGCGCGCGACGACTTATAGCACTTGCATCTACTAATTTCAATTTGATATAGTAGGGCAATGAAAACTTGATTCCGATATAAAAATTACTGACTCAAGTTAAAAATTGTAGAACTTTACACTGAGTCCCTGATACCACAAACGGATTTTATCTGACAGATAAATTAGATGTTCAGTTTTCGTTATCTGGCAAATAGCTAACTTTCAAACATAAATTGCTGGTTCTACCGCACAAGTAAGCGGTAGAACCAGCAATTTGTGCCATGAACAGCCATTTAAACTCGTTTATGAATTATGTGGATAAAAGGTTTTCGTATTAGCAAGGCATTGCACACCACATAAATGCAAATGTATTGCAAATATGCTTTCATGAAAATGAAAAATATCTTTATTCACATAGACTTATGAATCGTCAAATTATGCATATGCGAACATAATTATTTTCCGTTGGTCCTACTACTGAACTATTCACACAAAAGTTAATTTTTCTTTGGTAAATTTGTATGAAACGCAACTCAATGTCTGTAGGACAAATCTTTTTTATTTGCTATTATTTATTTACTGGTTGCCCTTATCTTAGTAGACACTGCAATCTTTATCGTGACCAAAAGCGTCTATAAGTTGGCCGCGGACTGTAACTTTTCTATACCTACGCTACTACACATCTTCGAACAAGACCCTTCTCATGACAAGAACTATGGTCAAAGTGGTGTAATTAGACTTTGATGAATGAGATACAACCTTCTATTTCAGAAAACGAAACAAATGGATTCGAATTTGGAAACGTTTCGGAACGTTTTGTGAATAAGAGGCACAGCACAGAAATCAACTCGAAACTGGATCGTGAGAAGATAGGCATCCTTCCATTTACATTACCTAGGGCGTATTCTTGAAGTTCTACGGTTGCTACACATTATATTTTCACGGATTCGGATCAGACATAGTCCGAAATCGATCTAAGTCGTAACCGTATCAACTCTGTACATACTCTGTATGTTAAGTTAAAACTTTTTTGACATAGATACTGTAATGATCCCTCTCTGATGTGATAGATGTGCTGTTCTGAACAGGATCTATATTTTGTTCAAGTATCCTACGCCCTCTCAAGACGTATTTTTATTGAACCACAGTATCCTGCCGAATAACAAACGAGGCGCTGGCAACCGACTGGTGGCGGTATAACCATCACAATTGAAGGCGTAGCTAAATACTAATGACCGGTGACGGGCAGCAGCGTCACCGGAGCAAGAAGCTACGCCCTGCGATCGCCAACCCGCCTGCTCAGCGTGGCGATTATGGGTATATCCTCCAGATGTTTGCTCTAAGTGGCGAACAACTGGAGAGGCCTATGTCCAGCAGTGGACTGTAATAGGCTGATGATGATGATGATGAAATTTTTACACCACCTAAACTCATTAGTTCTCGACCCAGTCTGCCGTGGCATAACGCCCAAAACAAGAGAGCAGACCTGCCACCTCTCACCTCGACGACTTCATACAAAAATAAAATTAAACAAATTACAACAAGACCTATACTTTAACATTATAAACATTAGAGTGCAGAGTCAAAATGTGGGGACCTTATGTGTCCGCTTTATGCACGATGATTGGTAAATCGAGCGAATCCTTTCAAGGGGTTATTAAGTAACTTGATATTATGTATGTAGCATTTTCATATATGAATACAATATTATTTTTTCCAATAAAGAAATTAGGTTCTCAAAGTTCACTTCTTACCTCGTCAAGGCCACATCCCGCTTCCCCTACTATAAGGCGAGAGCTTTCCGCTCCCCCAACAGTTCGGTGATGATGTCAAGGCCGGCCTGGCCATCATCGTAGTCATTTAGAAAAAAAAATCCTCTACTCCTTTATTTTAGGGGTGCTGCGCGGGAGTGACTAGCTAGTCTAGTAGCAAACGACCCGCGGTATAGTATACAGAAAATTATGAAATAAATCATGTCGTGAAAAAATGCATGAAAATGCTTTTTATTATTATGTTTGTGAACATTTTGCTTGTAGATAGGGTACAGCTCTGTTACGTTATAATTATAACTCTTAAAAGGGCTCGCTCGATTTACCAGTTACAATGCATAAATGAATTATATTAACATGCAAAGATAAAGTCCTGTTTACACTTCGTTAAGTGCGGGTGAAAGTTATACATTTATTAGTTTTATTTTATTGGAATTGTAAATTCAATGAAACTTCCAATTTTACGTTTGTATTATTTCGAATTGCAGTGTATTTTCACATTATTTACTTATTAAATTTATATTCGCAGTAAACGTCGTAAAATTAAATAAATGACGCCGTAAGTTGTTGTTACATTTGAGCTGACAATTCCAAATCCAGTCTTTTCGCTACTCACGTCTATAAACCACAATTTTATAGCTACATACCCTATAACCCTCGTACATAACGACGCGTAAGCAGTGTACATAACATAGAAAATACACGAGACGCTAAGAATAGTAAGATTGCACGCAAACGGCAACATTATCAGCCAACTAATCGAGAGTGAAACGAATATTTTAAACCTTAGTTTACTTTCAATAAACATTAATATAGATTAGAGCCGCTACTATAAATTATGCAATAGAGAATTTAAAAAAAAACTATTCTCATACATTATACATAAGCAGAAGATAATTCTAATCATAGAAGAGTTTCGAGTACACCAAAAATCATGATTTTTATTAGTTACATTCTTATTTTTACTCAACATATCACAATAGATCATAAAATGTATGATCAACACTTTTTATATTTTCTTTATTAATTCATGCAATATTATCATTGTTCCTATACAAAATGTAGGACTTGCCTTCACTGGACATATTTTTATTAACATTTAAGACCTTATCTGTTACTTCAAAACTAAAGATGTTCGGTCCCCAATATATTAGTATCTAAATAATGTTAACAGAATCGAATAACTTCCATTTCTCAAAAGTAAATATAAAGTTTCGAAAGAGTCAGAAAAGAAATTATTCATCAAAATATATTTTTAAAACCAAGCAATTAGAAAATAATTTAGTAGGCAACAATTTAACAAATACTTCATAATACTTTTGTAGAAACCAAACAAGCTTAAACTCTGTAATAATTTAAAATTTTGTTTACAACAAAAAGGGTAAAATGTAATTTTAGCTAGTCATTATAAATTAGTGTCAACATGAAATGCAATGGATTGGATATTGAAGAGTTTAATTAATCGACATCACTTGTAGCACGTTCTAGGAGCTTTTCTTGGGCGCACAGACGGACATATGAACGGGAGCATAAGTAAGTATATGTTACTATTCAAATTATAACGAAATTCACGGAAACCACACACAACATTTAAGAATTTTTGATCCGTAATTCAGAAACGCTTCCCTTTAATTTCATAAATTTTGGCTATCATGGGAATGGTTGGTGGTTAAAAAACATATCCTAGTCCAAATCTGTCGGCTAGTAAATCATTTAAGAAAACTAGAAGAACATTCAGAAACGCTTCCCAGCTTCCCATAGACACAGACAGCCCATCTCACGCGAAATGATCGCTCAGACGCCGAGTTGCGGAAAACGGCACTTTCAAAGTAACTATAAATGGGAAGCATTAAAACTTCGGCTGGCACGGGCTTGGAAGGTTAAAAACATACATTTATATCCTGGTGAACAGGATTCTGGTTTACGGGTGAAGCTTTGAATAACAGGCGATAATTAATTTACATGTTTATTTACTTCCACCTCATCGCCCGTTATTCAAAGTTTCATGGTCCTTCGAGCCGGATAACAGGCGATAATTAATGTACACCTGGTCCAAATCAGGCTGCACATCAACATCTCGAACGTTCTACAGTGACGTCGGCGCGTCGCACGGTACCTGCTCAGGCCATGAGCTCCCAGAACTGCAGCACGCGCTCGCCGGCCGGCGCCGCCATGCCCTGAGGCCGGATGAAGTTCATCTCTATGGTCTTGAACCTCTTTTTGAGTTCCGCGTCGAATATCTGCGGGAAAAGGTCGGGATGAGCGTCTTCGTTTTACCGTGTGGTTCGTGTAGAAGATGACTACTTCCTTTTTTTTATGTGAGAGGCGGCAGACTGGTAAGTGTGATGCCTGATGGTAAGCAGTCGACACCGCCCATGGACACACGCAACTCAAATCGAGTTTAGGGCCCTGCCGGCCTCTAAATATGAATACGCTCGTTTCTTGAAGGTTCCCATGTCGTAGCTGTTAGGAAAGACTGTCGCAGGAAGTTGGTTCCACAAAACCGAAACTTAAGTACTTAAGGTAATATCAGAAAACGGACAGCAGCGTTTATTAAATAAAATCTACTGCAGTCACCTGTCAGGTGGGTCGGTACCAAGCTTGGACTGAGGCATATCCCCCAAACGACTCGTCATCGGGAATGGCCTGTCCAGCAGTGGATGTTTGCATGTTTATGAGCATCTCGCATCTCATATATCACGGTTCTATACGGACCTTATAAGTCCGTTTTTAGTAAGTCACCTAATGTTAACTAATCACCTCAGCCCATAGACATCGCCAAATTAGGAGTCACAGGTGTATCGATGGCCTTTGAGAAATTTGCAAGCTCATTTTTTGAAGTTTCATAGTTTGTAAACATCTTTAGACAGCATTGTGGCATCACCGTACGAGGTATGGACATAGAAGTGCAACTCACCTCACTCACTATGTAAAAACGTTTCAATCCACAGTTCACACGAATTTGAGTTAAATGTCACATTGTCTTTTGCTTGAAGGTTGTCTGGAAGAGTTCTCTCCCAGCGATAAGACCGCCTACATTCTACTTATTATATGTCTGTATATTGTTTCCTGTAAATGTTTGAGTAGGGTGTAAGGGAGCGGCTTATCATTTTTTCGATTCAAGCCAACCTCATCTGCCCGTGGTGCATCCTGCTGAATAACAAACGAGGCGCTGGCAACCGACCGGTGGCGGTATAACCATTATAATTAAAGGCGTGGCTAAATACCACGAGCCGATGACGGGCAGCAGCGTCACCGGAGCGAGAAGCTACGCCCGGCGATCGCCAATCCGCCTGCCCAGCGTGGCCATTATGGGTATATCATCCAGATGTGTGCTCTAAGTGGCGAACAGCTGGAGAGGTCTGTGTCCAGCAGTGGACTGCAATAGGCTGATGATGATGTTTAAGTTTTCTTTCTCACCGCGCTGTCTTGCGGCGGGCCGGGCGGCGCGAGGGCGACGGGCGCGGCGGCGGGCGCGGACAGGACGCGAGTGGCGGCCGCGGCCACGGAGGCCACGTGGTGCCGCCGCAGAGCCGACACCTCCCATAGAGACGCTCCCAGCGCACGCGACCGGACCGCGCACGTCTCCTCCATCACGTACGGGTCGCTCGACACTGGAGCGAGAGATAATAACGTTAAGAACAATCAGGAATTTTTACATTTTGTACATAATGAAAAGACAGATTTCATAAAAATATACACAGACGGGTCTAAAACAAAAAAAAAGCGGTTTGCTTAAAAACAAAATACCCGACTGCACACTGCATGTCTTTATCCCGTGGGACTTTTAGGATAAAATGTATCCTATGACACTCCCGTAATCAAGACAAATCTAACGATACCTCATACATCAAAATCCATCAAGCCGTTTAGGCTACAGGAGGTCACAAAGGAACAGACATACATACATACTTACATACACTCCAACAACATTACCCTCCCTCTTTGGCAGTCGGGTAAAAATAATAAAATCATCCTCTTAGCGTTGTCCCGGTTTGTGCCTCTAGGCCCAGGGTCCGCTTTGACCGTGATCCTAGATTTAGCGAGTCTGGTTATTACATTGAAGCGACTGCCATCTGACCTTCGTAACCCTCAGAAAGGGGAACCAGACAAATTTGGATCATGGTTACACATTCAGAATTAAACTGGATGTGCAGGTTTCCTCACGATGTTTTCCTTCACCGCTAAGCTAGTGGTATAATTCCGCACATAGATTTTTGCAAATCCAGAGGTGCGTGCCCCGCGCGGATTCGAACCGACGACCTCACGTGTGTGAAGCGACGATCTTACCACTAGGCTACCACGGCTCAGATAAAAATAATAAAATAGTTTATTTCTGCAAATAGATTCACTAGTAATACTTTTGCAAGTCAAAATTTTTTCCTAGGAACACTTTGAAGTGTAGCCTGCTGAGAAGTACCGTAACAAACTCAACGGTTAGCTTTTATTCAAATATTATATATCTATACTTATTATATAATAAATCTGTAGAGAAGTCAATTCTGTACATTAAATATATTTTCAAAATAACTATCAGGTGATGATTAGTGATCGATACTGATGCCAAAAATGCAATCAGTAAATTTTTTGTCTGTCTATATTATGTTCGTTATGGAAAAAAAACTACTGGACGGATTTTGACGAAACTTACGGTACAATTATTCCTTATACTCCTGGGCAGGTTACAGTATACTTTTCATCACGCTACAATCAATAGGAGCAGAGCAGTGAAGGGAAATGTTGGGAAAACGGGAGAAATTTTCACCTGTATGTTTCGATACGCATCACGCGAAAACTACTGCATAGAATTGAATGCGATTTTCACCAATATATTGCTAGAGGTCTTACTAAAATTGAGGAAGAACTATTTTATGGAAATCCGCTGCTTTTGAAACTCGATATACACGCGTGAGACGCCGCCGGCACAGCTAGTTGTGCAATAAAGTTTAATTAAATTAATTAAATTTATAATCTAACTTCCTAACAGCTGTCACACAACCAAATACTATCAAGAAATAGATGCAAGAGCGGTAGGGCATAGCGAATCTTCGCTCGAATTGAGCCGCCCGTCCGGGGAAGGACCTCCACCCTATAGAATACCGTAGTCAAATGACCTCTGGGTCGTGTTTCTGCCGGTGAGTAGGGTTTCCGGAGCTCGTGGGCGGTTAGGGTTGGGCCGACATGGTGGTGGCAACTGACCAGTTACTTGCCCGTTGTCACAGCGACTTGGGCTTCTCTTTCGCTTTCCATCAGGTGTAGATAAGACATTATGTCGAGCCACTATAAAAAAAAAAAAAAAGAAACAGCGGATACTGACTGATGGCGGGCGTGTCCTCGTGGCAGAGCATGCGCTTGAGCGGCGCGTGGCGCAGCACGAGGTTGGCCACCAGCTGCAGCAGCGCCGCCGCGTCCTCCGCGCCCGCCACCAGCGCCAGCCGCGACAGACGCTTGGCGAACGCCGCCACCAGGCTCTCGGGGAGGTGCCTACCAATAATGAAAGGGGCTATATAAAAAAGAAGGGGGATGTAAGGGAGCGATCTATCATCTTTTCGCTCCAAGCCATCCTAACCTGCCCGTGGTGCATCCTGCCGAACAACAAACTAGGCTCTGGCAAACCGACTGGTGGCGGTAAAACCATCACGATAGAAGGCCGGTTCGCCGCCTAGGGCAAACTTCTGGAGGATTTACCCATAATCGCCACGCTGGGCAGGCGGGTTGGCGATCGCAGGGCGTAGCTTCTCGCTCCGGCGACGCTGCTGCCAGTCATCGGCCTGTGGTATTTAGCTACGCCTTCAATTGTGATGGTTGAAGCGACACCAGTCGGTTGCCAGCGCCTCGTTTATTATTCGGCAGGATGCACCACTGGCAGATGAGGTTGTCTTGGAGCGAAATGATGATAAGCCGCTCCTTTACATCCCTTACAACAGGGTTCTCACACTTACTTATCATATTACTTATCGAGCAGGGATACGGCGAATAGGCACCGTTACATGGTGCAAGTTCCTAGGACGCGCACAGCGCATTTCGCTTCTACCTTCATAGTGCGAACGGCTAAACTTTGCCGGGCTCCTTGTTCCCCGAGAGATATAATCTTCCGATGTTCAAGGCGAGAGTGAACCGGTTTTTGCTGGGTGGGCGCGTTCCATCGTAGACTACGATATCGCCGAATCGCATGCAAGAGCAAACTCATTTTGAATTAAAAAAACTTACGTGGAACTGAGGAATATATCGGCGAGGTGCATGAGCCGCTTCTTGTACCGCGTGGCGAACATCTCCGGCTCGAACATGGCGTACAGCCGGTCGTACATGTCCGGGTAGCTGATGTTGTGGTGCCGCACCAGCTCGAGGACGCCCTGCAGCGCCAGCATGCTGATGGGGCCGCCTGAAAGGGGAGAGGGGGTTGAAGCTACAAGGCACTTGTATAGTCTGCTCAAGCAAATTCTTAAATGAATGAAGTTAAGCAGAAACGTTTAAATCCACAGGTCACACGAAATGAGGGCTATCGCGTGTGATTTCGCCACCAGAGGTGCTAGTGTAGCGTGAAGTCTCCGAAATGTCAAATTATATTGGTTTGGGTAAAACGAGTGTATTTCGGAAAATTAAGTAATTTCGGCACAGCCGACATTAATTTTGGAAAATATGAGACACGTCTTAAATGTTAGTCTGCGCTTTATAAGCGGCTCCGCGAAAATGAGGTATAAAGTTAAGCGGTCTGAAAGAAAAGCTAGTTCACTGGTTTGTCTATTAACAAACAGTTCTCACATGCATAAAACAAACCTTAACAGCTATTCCCGAGGACCTCACTGTATAGTGGCGCCCTCTGGTGAACACAAAAACTGTAGCCTTCATTGAGTTTATCCTTTCTTTTTGACACTTTCTTTACTTATCTGACAGAATTTCGTCGAAGCTGTCGCACAGCATGTCGGTGGCGAGGTGCGGCCGGCTCAGCAGCGGCATCAGTATGTGCGGACTCACCGGCGTCGAGGCTGTCGCACAGCATGTCGGTGGCGAGGTGCGGCCGGCTCAGCAGCGGCATCAGTATGTGCGGACTCACCGGCGTCGAGGCTGTCGCACAGCATGTCGGTGGCGAGGTGCGGCCGGCTCAGCAGCGGCATCAGTATGTGCGGACTCACCGGCGTCGAGGCTGTCGCACAGCATGTCGGTGGCGAGGTGCGGCCGGCTCAGCAGCGGCATCAGTATGTGCGGACTCACCGGCGTCGAGGCTGTCGCACAGCATGTCGGTGGCGAGGTGCGGCCGGCTCAGCAGCGGCATCAGTATGTGCGGACTCACCGGCGTCGAGGCTGTCGCACAGCATGTCGGTGGCGAGGTGCGGCCGGCTCAGCAGCGGCATCAGTATGTGCGGACTCACCGGCGTCGAGGCTGTCGCACAGCATGTCGGTGGCGAGGTGCGGCCGGCTCAGCAGCGGCATCAGTATGTGCGGACTCACCGGCGTCGAGGCTGTCGCACAGCATGTCGGTGGCGAGGTGCGGCCGGCTCAGCAGCGGCATCAGTATGTGCGGACTCACCGGCGTCGAGGCTGTCGCACAGCATGTCGGTGGCGAGGTGCGGCCGGCTCAGCAGCGGCATCAGTATGTGCGGACTCACCGGCGTCGAGGCTGTCGCACAGCATGTCGGTGGCGAGGTGCGGCCGGCTCAGCAGCGGCATCAGTATGTGCGGACTCACCGGCGTCGAGGCTGTCGCACAGCATGTCGGTGGCGAGGTGCGGCCGGCTCAGCAGCGGCATGAGCCGCTCGACCAGCAGCAGCAGGGCGCGCCGGTGCGTGCGCGAGTCCGAGCACAGCGGCCACTGGCACGCGAAGCTCCAGCAGCGGTTGGCGTAGCGGCGACACACACCCGGGTTGTACGGGAACGGGGCTTTGTCTGTGCAGATAGTATTATGTTAAACACATTATTTGACTTTAACTATAGAGAAATGAGACAAAATGGAAAATCTATTGTCGTATTTAAGCATCAATGGCGTGCAAACGTAGTGTAGGTCGCCCTCAAGCACCTGGCTTGAGGAGGGACGATTTGCGCAGCAATGGAGTGCAAGAGGCTGACAATGATGGTTAAGAAATTATCACGCTCCACAAACTCATCATCCTGACGTTGTCCGCCGACCATATTGTCGAGAGTGCCATAGCCAAATTCAACCAATGGGGCCTGCGCAGACGACAGACTTTTTGTGCGATAGAGTCTGCGTCTGAGACATTTAAAAAGAGCATCTAGGTCCCTACTGGTCTGCCGACAGAATGATCGAAGATGTGAGTTGAGTCTGTGAAATATCCGCGACAGATTTTTGCGCGTCGTCGCGTTACTGCATATACATGGCATGACAGACTAAAAAGTGCGTCACGGATAGTCTGTCGTCTGCGCTGCTTTTTGTGGTGTACATTCAGTCAATTATGACTACATACTAATTTCTTATTAAAATTACCTTCAGAACCACACAAAATCTTTTCCTCCTTTTCTTCATAATCCCTGTTATGTTGTTTGTTCTTGGTGTCCATCTGTATTTCCAACATCAGCAGTTTGTCTAGCAATTCCAGGTAGTTTTGCATGTATGTAAATGTCGGGGACCTAGAAATCATTGAAGTCATCAATATTGTATCAAAACTTTCAATTAATATACAAGATACATATTAATTAGTAAATAATGGGAAAACAGTTACTTTTACCAAATGGCTATAGTAAAAAAAAACCAGAAGAATAATGAGGTGGCTGAGAACCAAGCAGAGTGGCCAAATCTCATATCGAAAGCCAAGAATCCACATTAGGTTGCTCAGTGAAGTAAGTAACACATAATACTCACTTTCTGTATGCAAGTGTAGCGAGGACCCTTAGACCATATTGCTGCACATCTCTGTACTCGGTGAACTCTTGGAAGCGAGCGATGGGCGCAGACATAGACTGCTCAGGGTCTAGCAGTACCGTGAAGATGTTCTACAACAATGTAACAGTACCTTAATGCATCAATTGTTTAAGTAACATACAATATCTTAATTCAATGGTATGCAAGAGACTGCACATTTAACTATCATAATCACATTCACTTTATACTAATTTTAGCAAACTGTTGCAAAATAATAAACTTTGATAAAATTGTGATAATACTAAAACATCTTTATCAATACTTGGGACTATGCAACACAAACAAATGATAAAATTTCATACAAATTGCTTTATACAATTAATGTATTACATTCAGATGAGTAAGCTTTCTTTGTTTGTTTAGATCTCTTAATTATCACTTTAACGTTCAATATTATAGTGATACTGTTGTGAAGGGAAAAAGAAAACCTTGAATGTCTCACATTTCAATATTAAAATGTAAAGTTTGCAAAACTAGACAGATTATCTATCATAAATTATGATTCAGTTGATAGCCCACCCCACCCTCTCTTTTTGACTATCCTCTACCCTAAGGTTGCCTGGAAGAGATCGCTTATAGCGATAAGTGATAAGGCCGCCTATACTGTACAACAAAATGTCTACTGTACCTAGTTCAATGTAAATTGTTTGGTGTGCAATAAAGAATATATCTATAAGCAAGTCAAAATAAATGCAAGTTATTAAATTAGGTAGATAACAATGGAAGTATATTACATTTATTTAGCAATGCAAATTGTGTACGTAAACAATGAATCAGTGGTAATAACATTTTTACACAAGTACAACCAATTACAATAACAATTACAATAGATTTTGCCTGTTCAAACAAACATTTTGCAAGGATATCTATTAATTTAGGTGTATGTCAAACACAAACTGTGTTTATTCAAAAAATTAAATAAAGTATTGATACTATCAATCCTTACCAACTTACTAAACCTTACTCCTTACAAAATGAATGGTTGTCCATGCCATCACTGGGACTCATTTTATGTGATCCAAGATTCTTAACAGGGCTATTAAGCTTCTGATATTATAAAAATAAATACCTTGAGTCTGACAGATGGGAAGAAGTATCCAGTGGAGCTTTCCAGCGGATACTTCCCTTCAGCCTGCAGCAACTTGCAGACGGTGACCAGCGCCTGCAGTCGGGAGTTCATACGTCCACGCTTGACACACTCCAGCGTTTGGGTCAGAGCAGACTCGTAGCATTCGCGGAGCCATCTTGTGTATTTCGCCTCTGGGCTTTGGTCTGTTGATTTTTAATAACTTAATTGGGTTTCCAGTGTTGGATATTTAAAGCTTATGTCTAGGAGAAATGCTTATTGCTTGGTACTCATGTTATAGTAAGGTAATTTATTTCTCTCCACTAATACATAAAGTCTGTTTAGTAAACACAGGTTTAATAGATTTTATACTTTGTGGAAGACTGGTACATGAGCACTGACTGAGCACATAAATGCCTGTACATTCAACCATTATGATCCTAGAGGTAGGATCCTTGTTGTCCCTAATTTGGGGAATATTGAAAGGAATATTGCTAAATTTTAAAACTCTATTAATTGTATGATATTATGACTTGACAAGAGAGGGAGGGTAACTGCTAGGTTTTTCATTATTCATTTCCCTCTGTAACAATACCGTAATGTACCTACATCAATAGTAGCCACACATTGAATTTATTCATTACAGCTGACTTGCAAATACATGAATGGGCTGAGCTGTCTTTCAACAAGACACATTTGACCTTGAACCGTTTAGCAAAGGGGCCGCCAAATTGATGTTTGCGAATTTCAACAAAAGGCCTGTGTAGACTACATTTTATTATGTAAAAGTTTATATAAATTGAAAAGCTGGCTACGGGCGCGTTTGGTTACTGAAGAAATTACACAAGAATACGGGTGGTGGCCGCAGCAGCCTTTATATAAGCAAATAACGTCACATGTCGAAAAATGTGACCACTGCCAGGCACTCCCTTGATAAACAAAATCAAAAAGAAATGCCCGAAAACAGTTTAAACACGCATGAAACACTAAAACTTATAAACATTCTGGAATAAAATCAATAAATTCAACTAAGAAGTAGAAATAACACTCGAAAACCGCTTGTGTAATGAACTCACTTATTGGCTTCAATGGGACGATTTCCTCGATTAAATCTCCTCGTCTCAATAATTCTGTGAATATTACTTCAATGGTAAGCAACAGCGGCGAATAATTATCTGTTACAGCCTGAAAATATAGATAAATACCATTAATTACAAATGTAACCTATGACGCAGTACATTTAAAGGAATTAAATACACTTTAAAATGTATGCGCTTACCTCGAACATTTGCAAGATATCAGCCAGATTATTGGCATGTTTTCTAGAGTTTAAAAACTCGTTTGCCTTAGTGCGTAGTTGAGCTGAAACCATTTTTAGTAAATTTTGTGGCACTGCAGCGGCCATTTTTGTATTGAAAAGAATTTGTCAAACAAGCTGACAACATGATAAAAAAGTAAAATTGGATGCGTTCAAAAACTACACAAGTACTAATTTTTGTTTACATTTTTCCAATAGTATTTAATTTTATGAGAAATATAAGTATACCTACCTTTCTTTATGTACTTTTTGTTGTGTCTGACTGAAAAAGAAAATGGAAAATAGTTGTTGTGGCACTTGAAAAAAAGACCTATAAAAAGCAACCTACTGACTGACATCGAAGCCGTGTTGTAAATTAAAAAAAAAAGATATTTGTAGGTTAGCTGTCAGATGGTTAACAAATGAAAGAAGCGGCATTTGTTTTGGTCTAGGTTTTGGTCGTATTTTCGTAAATATTTTGAATTATTTTACAATTTGTTGCATTGAAAGTGATACAAAATGGACGGGGACTTATACGACGAGTTCGGGAACTATATTGGTCCGGATTTGGAATCTGATTCGGACGACGATCAGAGTGTTTACGGACAGGATAACAGGGACGCCGATGAGGATGCTATGGAGGAGGACGACGACGCCGACGCGGAGCCCGAGGTGGCTCCGATGTCGGTGGTACTCCACGAGGATAAACGGTAAATAAAAACTTTGGCCGCAATTTTTCGTTAAGGTTATAAAATGTTGCTGTGAAAAGCATGTTTTTCAAGAATGCCTGGTGTGAACGACAAATTGACTTGAGCACATCAGAGATATCAATATATTAAAATTCACACCCTACCACAGTTTATTCATATCCAAATTTTAACTTAATTAATTTTCAGATATTACCCTCAAGCAGTAGAAGTGTATGGTCCGGACGTTGAGACGGTAGTTCAAGAAGAAGACACCCAAGCGTTAGATAAGCCGCTGGTGGAGCCGGTGAAGCACAAGAAGTTCCAAGTGCAGGAACAACAGCTGCCGGAGACTAACTACGACATGGAATACTTGGCCGATATGTTGGACAATACTAATTTAATGAGAAATATTACGTTGATGGGGCATCTACACAATGGTAGTATTCTCTATATGTTGTTAATATTTTGTCTATTCTGTCTGTTGGTCTGTCTGCCTGTCTGTCTGTATGTTTGTTATAGAAACAAAAACTACTCAACGGATTTTAATAAAACTTGGTACACTTATTCTTTATACTCCTGGGCAGTGATTTGTGTGAAACATGATTTGTTGTGGAAGACTCTTATGATATGTTTTGGTGCCTATAATTGGCTAGCACAGACAGTCACCTATTCACAACACCTGCTCTTTCGGAGAATAGCATGCTTAATAGTGCTAGGTTTTAATTTTAGCAAACAATTACTTTCAGGTAAAACATCATTTGTGGACTGCCTCATCAGGCAGACTCATCCCGGAACCATAAACAATGATACCACAATCCCTATGCGTTATACCGATACCCTGTTTGTGGAACAAGAACGAGGTGTCTCCATAAAGTCTATGCCGGTCACTCTACTGCTCAAGAATATCAAGGGAAAATCACATTTGTTGAATATTATGGACACACCTGGACATGTCAACTTTAGCGATGAAGTTACGGCTGCGTTGAGGATATCTGATGGTAAGTTGGTTTTAAGTTGAGGTATTTTATGTTGAGGAGGTTTCATCTTTATCAGCCTATTACAGTCTACTGCTGGACATAAGCCTCTTCAGCTGTTCACCACTTAGGGCAAACACCTGGAGGATATAATATCACACACTCAACATAATCGCCACGCTGGGCAGGTGGGTTGGCAATCGTAGAGCGTAGCTTCTCGTTCCGGTGACGCTGCTGCCCGTCATCGGCCTGTGGTATTTAGCTCGCCTTCAATTGTGATGGTTATACCGCCACCAGTCGGTTGCCAGCGCCTCGTTTGCTATTCGGCAGGATGCACCACGGGCAGGTGAGGTTGGCTTGGAGCGAAGAGATGATAGGCCGCTCCCTTTCATCCCTCTATTATGCTAAACACATTTTATTTGGCAACAGGCGCAGTCCTCTTCGTAGACGCAGCGGAGGGTATAATGCTGAACACGGAGCGGCTGCTGCGGCACGCCGTGCAGGAGCGAGTGCCGCTGACGCTCTGCATCAACAAGGTGGACCGGCTGATCCTGGAGCTGAAGCTGCCGCCCGCGGACGCGTACTACAAGCTGAGGCACATCATCGACGAACTGAACTCCATGCTGGAGACGCACCAGCCGCAGGATAACCCTGATGAGCCGGCTACTGTGTTTTCGCCACTTTTGGGTTAGTTAGTTGTCCATCTATTCTATACATATTAATCTGTAGAGAAGTCAATTCTGTACATGCATTTTTTTTTCAAAATAACTATCAGGGGTGATTAGTTGTCGATGCTGATGCCAAAAATGCAATCAGTAAAATTTTTGTCTGTCTGTTCGTTATAGAAAAAAAAAACTACTAGACGGATTTTGACGAAACTCGATACAATTATTCTTCATACTCCTGGGCAGGTTATAGTATACTTTTCATCATGCTATAATAAATAGGAGCAGAGCAGTGAAGGGAAAACGGGGAAATTTTTATCTGTTTGTGGGGTCGCGCATTACGCGAAACCTACCGCATGGAATTTAATGCAGTTTTTGCTAATGTATTGCTAGAAGTCTAACTTAAAATTTATGGAAGTCCGTTATTTTTGAAACCCGATATGCACGCGCGCGACGCCGCCGGCACAGCTAGTATAGGATAAAATAGAAAAACGTTTTAGAGTCCCATACAAATTACATGAACAAAAGAGAGAAAAGAACAAATTTACATTGTGTCACTAAACTAATATTAGTATGTAATGATGATGATACACTATGAATGGTAAATTGAGGAAATCCTTTAAAATGTGAAGAATTAAGTCTCTTCTACTTAACGCGCGAAATCAGCTGTCAAAGGTCAAAGGTCCGACCTTTTTTGTTCCGACCGGGCGCCGATCGCGTCAAGGCCACACTACGCCTCCCCTTACTTTTTTTTTTATAGTGGCTCGACATAATGGCTTCCCTACGCCTGATGGAAAGCGAAAGAGAAGCCCAAGTCGCTGTGACAACGGGCAAGTAACTGGTCAGTTACTTGTCAGTTGCCACCGCCATGCCGGCCCAACCCTAACCCCCCACTAGCTCCGGAAACCCTACTCACCGGCAGAAACACGACCTGTTCGCTGTGTTGTATCCCTATAGCTATTGTTTAGATAAACGATTGTTAATTCTGGGTAAACACTTAACATTGTCAGGTAACGTGTGCTTCGCCTCGTCGCTATACGACGTGTGCTTCACACTCGAATCATTCGCGGCGATGTACGCGGCGGCGCACCCGGCGGCCGGGCTGCGCGCGGGCGACATGGCGGCGTGGCTGTGGGGCGACGTGTACTTCAACGCCAAGACGCGCCGGTTCACCAAGAAGCAGCCGCACGCCTCCGCGCAGAGGAGCTTCGTGGAGTTCATACTGGAGCCGCTCTACAAGATCTTTGCTCAGGTAATCTTCATTCATTCATTCACTTGTCGCTCTCACTTGGAACAGCCGAGCCACGCGCCGGTTCACCAAGAAGCAGCCGCACGCCTCCGCGCAGAGGAGCTTCGTAGAGTTTATATTGGAGCCGCTCTACAAGATCTTTGCTCAGGTAATCTTCATTCATTCATTCACTTGTCGCTCTCACTTGGAACAGCCGAGCCACGCGCCGGTTCACCAAGAAGCAGCCGCACGCCTCCGCGCAGAGGAGCTTCGTAGAGTTCATACTGGAGCCACTCTACAAGATCTTCGCCCAGGTAATCTTCATTCATTCATTCACTTGTCGCTCTCACTTGGAACAGCCGAGCCACGCGCCGGTTCACCAAGAAGCAGCCGCACGCCTCCGCGCAGAGGAGCTTCGTAGAGTTCATACTGGAGCCGCTATACAAGATCTTCGCTCAGGTAATGCTCACTTATCGCTCGCACTTGGAACAGCCCAAAGGCACTCAGGTAATCCTAACTCATCGCTCATGCGTCGATGGAGCACGCAGATTTTTACGATGCGACTTAGCGTCGCAGTTTTGTGTAAGAACCCTTAACCTTTCAAATTATAATAATAATATCAGACAAAATCACATACATTGCTCCGATCCCAAAGTAAGCACTTGTGTTATGGGTATCAGAACAACTAAGGTACCACAAATAGATACTTAAATACAAATATAAACAAACACCCAGACACGGAACAAACACATCTGTTCATCACATGAATATTTGCCCCGGGTGGGTATAGAACCCACGACCCTTGGTTCAGAAAGTCATTACAAATTGAGCCACCGAACTAGTCTAATAAAAGTCATAATAGACAAATGGATGCCACATAATTTTGCCACACAACCAAATCTGTTGGTCATTGGTCATTTGGTCCAATTCGTTTTAATTTTAAAGGTACTGTAATAAATCATATATACCATCCACTTGTGTGGAATTTTTCAAAAGAGTGTCATTAACAGTATCCATTGTTCGCAGGTGGTAGGCGACGTGGACGACACACTGCCCGCCGTGCTGACCGAGCTGGGCATCAAACTGACGAAGCAGGAGTCCAAGCTGAACGTGCGTCCGCTGCTCAGGCTCGTCTGTAGCAGATTCTTTGGGGATTTTGCGTAAGTCAACTTTTAGGGAGACACAGAGCATCGGTTTGATGAAAAACAATCTGTCAATGGTTAGCTGTTCAAAAATGATAACAACATTTCTAACATAATTTTCTTCTAAACTAAAATGTGTAGTTGTTTACGGCGCTTGTACGCTGTACCTATTGATTTTAGAATATAAACGGTTATACATTTTCTCTTGTGTCCATATCTGAAGGGTTTAGGCAGGTTATTTAATTAAATTCGTTTTCTATAAAATACGTCGAAAACGAGCCATGTATTATTACTGCTTTTAGGCGCCATTTTCCCAAAATGGTGTCGCGAGCGGCCATGTTGGAGATACGAAGTGTCAAAGTTGAAATTCGGAAAGAGCACTCTGTATCTATAAAATTGCCAATTTTCAGAACGTCATCGAGTTAAAGCAACCAATTGTCCAAATCAGAAGCGTAGCGTGCCTTAGCGGGGCCCCACTAGCAATTTTTTTTGGGGGCCCTTCATCATCATCATCATCAGCCTATTGCAGTCCACTGCTGGACATAGGCCTCTCCAGTTGTTCGCTACTTAGGGCAAACATCTGGAGGATATACCCATAATCGCCACGCTGGGCAGGCGGGTTGGCGATCGCAGGGCGTAGCTTCTCCCTCCGGTGACGCTGCTGCCCGTCATCGGTCTGTGGTATTTCGCTACGCCTTCAATTGTGATGGTTATACCGCCACCAGTCGGTTGCCAGCGCCTCGTTTGTTATTCAGCAGGATGCACCACGTGCAGGTGAGGTTGGCTTGGAGCGAAAAGATGATGGGTCGCTCCCTTACATCCCCGTATAATTGAGACGGCAGATACCCCGGTAGCTACGCCACTGGTCCAAATCCAATCCTCTTCTTCTACCTCAGGGGCTTCGTGGAGATGATAGTGTCCCACGTGGCGTCCCCGCTGGACGCGGCGGAGCGCAAGGTGGCGCACACGTACCGCGGCGCGGGCGGAGCCCTGCGCGACGACATGCTGCGCTGCGACCAGTCCGGCCGCCTGCTCGCGCACACCGCCAAGATGTACCCCACCGACGACTGCACCTTCTTCTTGGTTGGTACCGCCTGCGCATGCGCACACCGCCACTACAGATGCCTCGTAGAGCTACTAGTGTCACACGTACGCTGCGCGACGACATGCTGCGCTGCGACCAGTCCGGCCGCCTGCTCGCGCACACCGCCAAGATGTACCCCACCGACGACTGCACCTTCTTCTTGGTTGGTACCGCCTGCGCATGCGCACACCGCCACTACAGATGCCTCGTAGAGCTACTAGTGTCACACGTACGCTGCGCGACGACATGCTGCGCTGCGACCAGTCCGGCCGCCTGCTCGCGCACACCGCCAAGATGTACCCCACCGACGACTGCACCTTCTTCTTGGTTGGTACCGCCTGCGCATGCGCACACCGCCACTACAGACGCCTCGTAGAGCTACTAGTGTCACACGTACGCTGCGCGACGACATGCTGCGCTGCGACCAGTCCGGCCGCCTGCTCGCGCACACCGCCAAGATGTACCCCACCGACGACTGCACCTTCTTCTTGGTTGGTACCGCCTGCGCATGCGCACACCGCCACTACAGACGCCTCGTAGAGCTACTAGTGTCACACGTACGCTGCGCGACGACATGCTGCGCTGCGACCAGTCCGGCCGCCTGCTCGCGCACACCGCCAAGATGTACCCCACCGACGACTGCACCTTCTTCTTGGTTGGTACCGCCTGCGCATGCGCACACCGCCACTACAGACGCCTCGTAGAGCTACTAGTGTCACACGTACGCTGCGCGACGACATGCTGCGCTGCGACCAGTCCAAGATGTACCCCACCGACGACTGCACCTTCTTCTTGGTTGGTACCGCCTGCGCACACCGCCACTACAGATGCCTCGTAGAGCTACTAGTGTACCGCCAAGATGTACCCCACCGACGACTGCACCTTCTTCTTGGTTGGTACCGCCTGCGCATGCGCACACCGCCACTACAGGTGCCTTGTAGAGCTACTAGTGTCACACGTACGCTGCGCGACGACATGCTGCGCTGCGACCAGTCCGGCCGCCTGCTCGCGCACACCGCCAAGATGTACCCCACCGACGACTGCACCTTCTTCTTGGTTGGTACCGCCTGCGCATGCGCACACCGCCACTACAGACGCCTCGTAGAGCTACTAGTGTCACACGTACGCTGCGCGACGACATGCTGCGCTGCGACCAGTCCAAGATGTACCCCACCGACGACTGCACCTTCTTCTTGGTTGGTACCGCCTGCGCACACCGCCACTACAGATGCCTCGTAGAGCTACTAGTGTACCGCCAAGATGTACCCCACCGACGACTGCACCTTCTTCTTGGTTGGTACCGCCTGCGCACACCGCCACTACAGATGCCTCGTAGAGCTACTAGTGTACCGCCAAGATGTACCCCACCGACGACTGCACCTTCTTCTTGGTTGGTACCGCCTGCGCATGCGCACACCGCCACTACAGACGCCTCGTAGAGCTACTAGTGTCACACGTACGCTGCGCGACGACATGCTGCGCTGCGACCAGTCCAAGATGTACCCCACTGCCGACTCGTACTATAGCAGGTGCAGTCGTCGGTGGGGTACTATGGGTACTAGACAACTGATAAACTTACATTGTTTTTTTTTGTAAACAAATACATGTTCATTATGTCCATGTTATGTTATCGTCCGGATAATTTTGTATTTTATAATACATGTGTTTGTCTGTGTGTACAGGTACTGGCGCGAATTATGTCGGGCACGCTGTACGCGGGGCAGACTGTGCGAGTGCTGGGCGAGAACTACAGCACGCACGACGAGGAGGACTCGCGGCTGATGACCGTCGGCCGGCTCTGGATCTACGAGGCGCGGTACAAGGTAACAGCCCACTGCTTTGACAGGCTCGGTGGCTCATTTGGTAGTGACCTCTGCCCTCTGAGCCAAGGGTCGTGGGTTCGATTCCCGCACAGTACAAACATTTGTGTGTTCATGAACATGTCTGTTTGTATTGGTCTGGGTGTTTTCTATGTATAATACGTATTTATTTACAAAAAAAAATGTATCTAAGTAAGTTTATCAGTTGTCTAGTACCCATAGTACAAGCTTCGGCTTAGTTTGGGGCTAGGTGGCGCTGTGTGGCCCAGCGTGGCATGTCTTGGGTTATTTATTATTATTTATTATTACTGCTGGACAGTGGCCTCCAGACACCCGGCGAGAACTACAGCACGCACGACGAGGAGGACTCGATATGAGGGTGTCCATGGGCGGTATCGACTGTTTACCATCAGGCATCACATATGCTCGTCTGCCGCCTCTTGCGTAAAAAAAAACACCTGGAAGCTTTATCTTTAAGCGTCGAGCTGGGCAACCAGGTTGGCGATCGCAGGGCATACGGTGACGCTGCTGTCCGTCATCGGCCTATGGTATAAGTACGGGTGCCCATGTGCATTTGCCGGTTTGCCATCTATAGTTACGCCAATGTAAACGCCATCCTATAGTAACGCTATTCTGAACAAAAGAAGGTTTGTATTATATTATCTGTTATATTATTATGTTAGGGATTTCATTCTACCCCAAACGCATGTGTTTTTTTAATTGCCATCGACACGCAAAGAAGAAGATTCTACTCATTCTCTCTTCTATAACAGCATAAGCTGAGGATGGAACCTGATTGGCTACACACTTTCGTTCTTTTTCTGTATCTTTTATGTTCTCTGCTCATATGTTATTGTGTATTTTTATCATGTATTACCTGTGTCTTGTGTTGCCAATAAAACATTTTACTTTCTTCTTTTCATTCTACTCCACTCACCATTGTACTCATTCGGCCAACAGGTGGAGCTGAACCGCGTCCCGGCCGGGTGCTGGGCGCTGATCGAGGGCGTGGACCAGCCCATAGTGAAGACGTGCACCATCGTGTCCGCCGAGGAGGACGAGGAGCTGCACACGTTCAGGCCGCTGCGGTTCAACACGCAGGCCGTCGTCAAGATAGCCGTGGAGCCCGTCAACCCCTCGGAGCTGCCCAAGATGCTGGACGGGCTCAGAAAGGTGGGTGAAGTACCTAGTCGGCTCATGAGGCACAGGAGATCCTTCCAGCATCATCAAGGTCTCCCCGGTCAACCTCTCGGAGCTTCCAAGGTGCTGGACGGGCTTAGGAAAGTGGGTCATGGTGTTATTGTCAGCTAATGATGAGGAGAGACCCTTCCAGCATCATCGAGGTCTCGTCAAGATAGCCGTGGAGCCTGTCAACCCCTCGGAGCTGCCCAAGATGCTGGACGGGCTTAGGAAGGTGGGTCATACCATCTTGTCAGTTAGTGAAGAAGCTTCCAGCATCATCGTGGTCTCGTCAAGATAGCCGTCGAGTCCGTCAACCCATCGGAGCTGCTTAAGATTCTGGACGGGCTCAGGAAGGTGGGTCATACCATCTTGTCAGTTAGTAAACAAGCTTCGAGCATCATCAAGGTCTCCCCGGTCAACCTCTCGGAGCTTCCAAGGTGCTGGACGGGCTTAGGAAGGTGGGTCATGGTGTTATTGTCAGCTAATGATGAGGAGAGACCCTTCCAGCATCACCAAGGTCTCGTCAAGAGAGCCGTCGAGCCCGTCAACCCGTCGGAGCTGCCCAAGATGCTGCAAGGGCTTAGGAAGGTGGGTGATACCATCTGTGTCAGCTAATGAAGAAGCTTCCAGAATCATCGAGGTCTCGTCAAGATAGCCGTCGAGTCCATCAATCCATCGGAGCTGCCCAAGATGCTGGACGGGCTTAGGAAGGTGGGTTATGGTGTTAATAAACAGAGGAGGAAACACCTTCTAGTAAGACCAAGGTCTTGTGTATCAACAAGGTCTCGTCAAGATAGCCGTCGAGCCCGTCAACTGTTACAATATGTACAATGTCTATACATTTGTATAGTATTTTAAGCTTAGGGTTGGCAATACTGATCTAATGTGTTTATGGTTCCTGTGTCTATAATTTGTCTATGCCTCTGTCTGTTCGCTATAAACTGTCACGGAAAGTAACCGAAATAAAACAGCTTGATTAAATCTCTGCGTTTATATTTAAATAACTTCAGGTTATGGGCCCAGTCTCATAACTCTGAATCGCGATTAGGCTATTTACTAGTAAAGTTCTGCGTTATTAGTTACTCTCTGGCGGAAAAGAAATTAACGTTAACCTTCACGGCAAACGCGTGGTCGGCGAAGAAGAAAACTTGTTTTATTGCTTCGAAGTTATAAACAAGGCAGGAAAATGGAGAGTAATAATGTGAACGTGATCAAGCTGGATGGTTCTAGAAACTGGAATGTTTGGAAGTTTCAAACGATGGTGCTGTTGAGAGGACAAGGATTGCTGGATGTCGTCGAGGGTAAATGTGTAAAACCTGAGGCGGCTGTTGAAATAACCAAATGGGAAGGAAAAGATGCGAAGGCACAGACGTTACTGGTTACACGGATAGCTGAAGAGGCCATGCTACACATCATCACATGCACGAGTTCTGCTGAAATGTGGAGAAAACTTCAGAGCGTGTATGAACAGAAAACGGAGACTAGCATATACATGATACAACAAAAATTCTTCCAATATAAATACGAAAAAGGCTGTGATATGTCAGTTTTCTTATCCAAGATCCAAGAGATGTGTAATTTGTTAAAGCAAATGGGTGAAGATATCCCCGAAAAGTTCGTTATCACGAAGGTGTTGATGTCGTTGCCTGACGAATATAAACATTTTGTATCGGCGTGGGAGTCGGCGCCTGATGACAAGCAAACCATGGATAATTTGGTTGCTCGTTTACTGATTGAGGAAGAGAGGGTAAAAGGCAAGATAGAAGAGTACCAACAAACTTCATCCTCTGCGTTCGTTGTGAAAAATAAAAGACAAATAAAGTGTTATAAGTGCGGCAAAACGGGACATTATCAAAATGAGTGTAGAAACAATAAAACTGGCAGTGATGACAACGCAAATAATAACTGTTTTTACTGTGGAAAGTTCGGCCATTTTAAAGCGCAGTGTAAATTTCGTAAACAAAAAGTGAATAAGACTGAAAACAAAACGAAGAGCAACGCGTTCGTAGTGTCTACTTCGGGTCATGAACTGCATAAATCTCAGTGGCTAGTTGACTCTGGTGCTAGTGACCATATGTGTAGAAACCGTGCATTGTTTACATCATTTTCGAGTTCAAAAGAACAATCGGTCATCGTCGGTAACGGTGCGGTCATTAGTGTACTCGGCCGCGGGCAGGTGGCGCTGCAAGTGTCCAACGGGACCGAATGGATTGATACGGTCATAGATAACGTGTTGTTCGTTCCTGAACTGAATAATAACTTGTTCTCGGTCATTCGCGCCACAGATAAAGATTACACCATGGTGACAGATGACAGATTGTGTAAATTTTACAAAGGAAATAAAATTTGCGCCATTGCTGAGAGAATCGGTGAATCATATTATTTAGAAATGCGGTATAAATACGAGACTGCAAGCATTGCAACAGTAATACAGACTGATATGAACGATTGGCATAGAAAATTTGCGCATCAGAACTTTAGTTACGTGAAAGAATGTCTTCACAAAAATAATGTTGTTGTCAAACAAACTACCAAGCCTGAGTGTGAGAGTTGTTTAGTTGGAAAGATTCATCGTTTGCCCTTCTGTTCAAGTGAAAGCTTTACCACAAAGACATGCGAGTTAATTCATGCTGATACGTGTGGTCCGATGGAGCAAATGTCTATTGGAGGGTCAAGATATTTCGTCATACTGAAGGACGATTATTCAAACTACAGGAATGTGTATTTTGTCAAATCAAAAGATGAAATCAAGCAGTGTATCGAGAATTTTATCAATAAAGCAGAGAACATGACAGGAAATAAAGTGAAGATATTTAGATCGGATAATGGGACAGAGTTTGTGAACAAGGATATGAAAAGTTTGTTTTCAAAACATGGAATAACACACCAAACATCAGTACCCTACACGCCTGAACAAAACGGAAAGGCGGAAAGAGAAATTAGGACATTGGTGGAAGCAGCCCGGACAATGTTGCATGAACAACATCTTTCAACGGAATTGTGGGCGGAAGCAGTCAATACGGCAGCATTTGTATTGAATAGAACTGGGAAAAGTCATGAAAATGGAAGGTCTCCATTTGAAGTATGGACAAATAAGAAGTTTGACATTCATCAATTAAAAGTCTTCGGCTCCGAGGTATATGTTCACATCCCAAAGGAACACAGAAGGAAGTGGGACAGGAAAGGTGAAAAAGGGTTAATGGTGGGCTACGACGATAATGTTAAGGGATATAGAATTTACTTTCCAAACCGGAATACGGTAGAAGCAAAGAGGGATGTTGTATTCTTGAACGGAGAAGGCAAAGTGGAGAAACTTCAGGTGAAGGAAGGAAAAGAAAAGGAGTCTACAACATCAGTTATCCTCGAAGAAGAAAACAATATTGAGATTGAGCCCAATCCGGCGAGTGAATTACCTAACCCGAATGAAACAATGGAAGTTACTCATGCTAGTAGTATCCAAGATGGATCAGAGAGTGAATGTGACAGTGAGTACTTACCATGCAGTGATGAGGAGCATGCTATGGAAGAAAGTAGTTCGCCTGTACGGGAACGAAGCAAGCGGGTGAGAAAGCAAACATCTTTCTATAAGTGTAATAATGTGAAGTTAGATGAAAGTGAGTGTGAACCTCGTACATACATTGAGGCAATGAACAGAAGTGATGCGTTTAAGTGGAGTGAGGCAATTGCTACGGAGTTACAGACTCTGAAAGACAATGACACTTGGGACCTGTGTGATGCACCAGGGAATGTGAAAGTTATTAGCAGTAAGTGGGTTTTTAAGTTTAAAAATGTTAATAATGAGGTAAAGTATAAAGCTCGTCTTGTTGCCCGAGGGTTCGAACAACAGGAGTCATTTGATTTGTGTGATATTTATGCCCCAGTTGCTAAGTTGTCCACATTTAGATTATTTGTTGCAGTAGCCACAAAATTAAATTTGCCCATCTATCAGATGGATGTAACGGGAGCTTTCTTATATGGGGACATTAAGGAAGATGTATATGTCCGTTTGCCAAAAGGGGCCTATACTGACAGTAATAATGTTGTAAAATTAAGAAAATCTTTGTATGGTTTAAAGAGCTCTCCAAAATGCTGGAATAAAAAGTTTAATACTATAATAACAAAAGAAGGGTTTATAAGATCAAAATGTGACTCGTGTTTGTACACTAAAATGAATGGCTCAGATAAAATGTATGTTTTAATATATGTTGATGATTTTTTAATTTTCGGAACAAATGAACAAGAAATTAAAGAACTTAAAAGTGTATTGAATAGTGAATTTAAAATGAAAGATCTAGGGTTTATTTCAGACTTCTTAGGAATAAATGTAAAACAAAATTTGCAAAGTGGTACAACTATATTATCACAGAAAAACTATCTTGAAAATGTAATTAAGAGATTTAATATGGAAAGTTGTAAGCCTATGATGACCCCTATGGATGTAAACTTTAATAGTAAGATACTCAACTCTGATGTAAAATGTGATAAGAACTTGGAACAAATTTGTAGGCAAATAATAGGGTGTCTCATGTATGCCGTTTCAGGCACCAGGCCTGATCTTTGTTTTGCTGTTTCCATGTTGAGTAGATTTCAATCATCTGCTAACAGTTTATTATTGAGTGCTCTCAAAAGGGTATTACGTTATGTGAAGCATACCATTAACTATAATTTAGTATATAAATGTAATGATACCATGTTAGAAGGTTTCTGTGATGCTGATTGGGCGGGTGACCTAAGAGATAGAAAGTCTACATCAGGATATTTATTTAGATTTGCAAATTGCTTAATAGTGTGGCATTCTAAACGGCAAACATCTGTAAGTCTGTCTTCGACGGAGTCTGAATATGTTTCTATGAGCATGGCTGCTAGTGAGGCATGTTGGCTGGTTAATTTATTAAAAGATTTCGATTTTCATAATATTTGCCCGGTAAACCTATTTTGTGATAATAATTCTGCGATATTAAATGCAAGCACAGAGTCAGTCAAAAGGTTGAAACATGTAGATATTCGATACCATTTTGTAAAAGATTTAATTCAAGATAACAAAATAAATGTTAAGTACATATGCACTTCACAGCAACCAGCTGATATGTTAACTAAATCTCTAAGCAAAGAACTAATTGTTAAGTTTCTGAAAGAGTGTGGAGTAGGAAATGTAAACTAAAACTAAAGCAAATGTTGTTGGCTGTTGGTGAATTCTTGTTTTTAAGTGTTATTGTATGCTGTGTTTAATAAGTGTGTGTTTACTAAATGTATAACATTGAGAGGGGGTGTTACAATATGTACAATGTCTATACATTTGTATAGTATTTTAAGCTTAGGGTTGGCAATACTGATCTAATGTGTTTATGGTTCCTGTGTCTATAATTTGTCTATGCCTCTGTCTGTTCGCTATAAACTGTCACGGAAAGTAACCGAAATAAAACAGCTTGATTAAATCTCTGCGTTTATATTTAAATAACTTCATCAACCCATCTGAGCTGCCCAAGATGCTGGACGGGCTTAGGAAGGTGGGTCATGGTGCCACTACGAGCTATGCACAAACTCTTTGTAGCATCATCGAGGTCTCGTCAAGATAGATGTGGAGCCTGTCCATATGAAGCCCATAGTGAAGACGTGCACCATCGTGTCCGCCGAGGAGGACGAGGAGCTGCACACGTTCAGGCCGCTGCGGTTCAACACGCAGGCCGTCGTCAAGATAGCCGTGGAGCCCGTCAACCCCTCGGAGCTGCCCAAGATGCTGGACGGGCTCAGAAAGGTGGGTGAAGTACCTAGTCGGCTCATGAGGCACAGGAGATCCTTCCAGCATCATCAAGGTCTCCCCGGTCAACCCCTCGGAGCTCTCAAGGTGCTGGACGGGCTTAGGAAGGTGGGTCATGGTGTTATTGTCAGCTAATGATGAGGAGAGACCCTTCCAGCATCATCAAGGTCTCGTCAAGATAGCAGTGGAGCCCGTCAACCCGTCGGAGCTGCCCAAGATGCTGCAAGGGCTTAGGAAGGTGGGTCATACCATCTGTGTCAGCTAATGAAGAAGCTTCCAGAATCATCGAGGTCTCGTCAAGATAGCCGTCGAGACCGTCAACCCCTCGGAGCTGCCCAAGATGCTGGACGGTCTCAGGAAAGTGGGTGATGCTGGTACTGTTAGCTAATAAAGATACTTATCCAGCATCATCAAGGTCTCCCCAGTCAACTTCTCGGAGCTGCTTAAGATATTATATATCATAATATTTTTCTTAAAATGGGACATTTAAAAGGTAGTAAAACAGGAACTTTTGTTACAACAATAGGTAACTTTAAAGGTTTCATCCTTGCCTAATCACAAAACAACTTTTAACACAGCCATTAAATGCCGGCGACCCGGACAATGTCAGCACTTAAGTCATTTTATCCACGCAACCAAAACCGTTAGAGTAAACGAGTTCTAGAGATTTGAGTTTGGGTGTCCATGGACAGTGTCAACTGCTTACCATCAGGCATCACATTTGCTCCTCTGCCCCATCTTGCATAAAAAAATCCCTGGTATAGGGATGTTTCCAGGGTCTAAAAGATTACATTACCTATATTTAGTCTGTATTTTAGATTATAAAAATATATTCGACACGTATTTTTCCTTTTTTTATTTAAACAAAAAATAACAGATACACGGCATCAAAATGTAAAAGCACCCAAGATCTGACTTCACGCGTAATTTTAATGGGCTATGTCTTTGTCAATTTACAAATGAAAAAATACGTGTCTTTTCTTTTTTAACAATATAAAAGACGGACTAATTAGAATAGAAAAATGATGACATGTGATGCTGGCAGTCATGGTGCTGGAGAAGAGTGAAGGGAATAAGCTGGATGGAAAAGAAGACAAATGAGGAGGTATTGGAGATGGTAAAGGAAAAGAGATGCTTAATGCAGGCGATTGAGAACAGGAGAGGGAGAATGGTGGGACACCTTGTGCGTCATGACACACTTATGAAAACTATACAAGAAGGTAAAATAGAAGGCAGAAGAGGAAGAGGGAAGCCAAGACGAACATTTACACAACAGCTAAAGGAGAAAGTTAATGTCATGACGTACAAGGAGTTGAAGGCGCTGGCGGAGTCCAGGGAGGAGTGGAAGTTGCTCCACCGACAAGAGCAAATGTGATGCCGATGATTTTTTCGGCAACAGGCCTATTGCAGGCGTCTATTGGCTGCGGTAACCGCTCAACATCAGGCGGGCCGTAGGCTTATTTGCCACTTTAGTAAGAAGGTTCTGAAGGTAGTTTCTACATGCGGCTATAGTACTTCGCGCTTGTCGTCAGGTGAACAAGTCGTACCCGCTGCTGTCGACGCGCGTGGAGGAGAGCGGCGAGCACGTGATCCTGGGCACCGGCGAGCTATACCTGGACTGCGTCATGCACGACCTCAGGAACATGTACTCCGAGATCGACATCAAAGGTAAATGGCTGTCTTCAGAGTCACGCTTGTGATTTTTTTTTATAGTTGCTCGGCATAATGGCTTCCCTTCGCCTGATGGAAAGCGAAAGAGAAGCCCAAGTAGCTGTGACAACTGACAAGTAACTGATCAGCCAAACTTTGGAACTCCTTGCCGGACTCTTTGTTTCCGGAGACATAATTATAATCTTGAGGTGTTCAAGGCGAGAGTGAATCGGTATTTTCTGGGTAAGCGTGCTCCATCGTAGGCTTCAATATCACTTAACACCAGGTGAATTGTGGCCAAACGCAAACCCATAATAAATAAATAAAAAAAAAAAGTTGCCACCGCCATGATGTCCCAACCCTAACCCCCCACAAGCTCTGGAAACCCTACTCACCGGCAGGAACACGACCCGGAGGTCATTTGGCTGCGGTATTCTATAGGGTGGAGGTCCTTCCCCGGACGGGCGGCTCAATTCGAGCGAAGATTCGCTATGCCGTACCTGTCTTAAAAGGTTATTGTCATTTGGGGCTAGGTTTGCCAGACATGTTTTGCTTTTTGCGGTCGCATCCGGCCATATATGTACGTGTTTGGCCTGTCCGGCTTTGTCAGGCTTTTTGTCAGAGTGGCGATTCGTACGACGATGGGCGGACGAGCGTCCGAACGGACAAGAGAGCAAACTGTAGGCGCGCGCGGCGGGTCTAGCACACACTCCATCTTCGATCTCATTCTCACTTTACATCACGTATAAATACTCTTTTCAACAGCCCAGCCGTAAAAACATTACGTTTGGCAATAATATAAAAAATATGTCCGGCTTTTCGGGCAAAATGTCCGGTCTTTGCATTTTTTTTTTTTATAGTAGCTCGACATAATGGCTTCCCTACGCCTGATGGAAAGCGAAAGAGAAGCCCAAGTCGCTGTGACAACTGGCAAGTAACTGGTCAGTTACCTGTCAGTTGCCACCGCCATGCTGTCCCAACCCCAACCCCCATGAGCTCCGGAAAACATCATTTTATGGCCTGGTAACCCTATTGGGGGGAGGTCTATGTCCAGCTGTGAACGTTTGCAAGCTGATGATGAAAGTGTGGTGTGGTAAGTAAAATCGACTCTCTCTCTTCTTCCTATTAGCGTTGTCCCGCTTTGTGCCTCTAGGCCCAGGGTCCGCTTTGACCATGATCCAAGTAAAATCGACTGAAGTGGCCATTAATTCCAGTGGCGGATCCAGTGGTCTCGTTCTGCGAGACTGTGGTCGAGACGTCGTCGCTGAAGTGCTTCGCCGAGACGCCGAACAAGCGCAACAAGCTGACCATGATCGCGGAGCCGCTGGAGCGGGGGCTGGCGGAGGACATCGAGGCGGGCGCCGTCTGCGTCACGTGGGACAGGAAGAGGCTGGGCGAGTTCTTCCAGACCAAGTGAGTTCGGGATGTAAGGGAGCGGTCTATCATCTTTTCGCTGCAATCAAACTCACTTGCCCGTAGAGTAGCATCAACCTAGCCTTTTTCCCGATTGTCTCAGGGTCGGCTTCCCAAACTGAGAGATTTGGCGAGGGCTAAGCTTTTACACAGAGCGACTGCCATCAGACCTCCGCAACACTTAGGGTAAGCTATACCCATTCCCAGTTTAGGCGTCAGAGTTATCATCATCTCTGATATGATGTAACGACTGCTATCTGAGTTGGTAAAGATAGCACCCGGGACCAACAGCTTAACGTGCCTTCCGAAGCACGGAGGAAATCGGTGTCAAATTTTGGTCACCCATCATCGGAATGACCGCGCCAATGGTTGCACAACATTTGCGATCATTGTTAAACGAACAAGACCGCGGCGCCACCGAGCTCCTTACTTGCCCGTAGAGTATCCAGCTGAATAACAGATGAGGATCTGGCATGGCAACCGACTGTCACCAGTCGGTTGTAGTCAGAATCAGTATTCTTTCAGACCAAGTGACTGCAATATGGCGATTCACTCACTAGAGATGCGTCCCGCCGCTGTTCGCGGTGTGACAGTAAACGCGCAGATCTGCGTTACTTAGCGGTGTAATCTGCTTCTCCGCGGGGTAGTAGATCGAGGAAGACGATGAGATCTCTTGTGCAAACGTCTTAAAAACATAAAATCGTCCGCCGGACTGCTTAAGCCGATGTAATACCGCGAGGTACGCCCCGCGCAGATCGGCAGAATCTGCATTGCCGCGTCGGCAATGTTGTCCTAGGCGTGTATTCTATACAAATTGAGATTTCTGCATACGACAGTAAAATCTGCGGCTACGCGACCGGGCGCGGTAGTGGATGAACCGCTTTAAGGACAAGTTACTTTAAAAATCCATATCTCCGCAGTGTCAAAGTCAGGGTAAGCTAAGTCGCGCACGTCCGCCCTCCAGAAGGTCGGACGATATAGGTAACGTGGCGGGGAAAACTTGGGTGAGTGGGTGAGAATAGTGCAGGATTGTGGTGACGACGTCGTCCATGAAGGGCTTCGCAACAAGCTGACCATGATCGCGGAGCCGCTGGAGCGGGGGCTGGCGGAGGACATCGAGGCGGGCGCCGTCTGCGTCACGTGGGACAGGAAGAGGCTGGGCGAGTTCTTCCAGACCAAGTGAGTTCGGGATGTAAGGGAGCGGTCTATCATCTTTTCGCTGCAATCAAACTCACTTGCCCGTAGAGTATCCAGCTGAATAACAGATGAGGATCTGGCAACCGACTGTCACCAGTCGGTTGTTGTCAGTATCCAGTATTCTTTCAGACCAAGTGAGTGCGATATGGCGATTCACTCACTAGAGATGCGTCCCGCCGCTGTTCGCGGTGTGACAGAAAACGCGCAGATCTGCCTTACTTAGCGGTGTAATCTGCTTCTCCGCGGGGTAGAAGATCGAGGAAGACGATGAGATCTTTTTTTTTTTATATAGTGGCTCGACATAATGGCTTCCCTACGCCTGATGGAAAGCGAAAGAGAAGCCCAAGTCGCTGTGACAACGGGCAAGTAACTGGTCAGTTACTTGTCAGTTGCCACCGCCGTGCCGGCCCAACCCTAACCCCCCACGAGCTCCGGAAACCCTACTCACCGGCAGAAACACGACCCAGAGGTCATTTGACTGCGGTATTCTATAGGGTGGAGGTCCTTCCCCGGACGGGCGGCTCAATTCGAGCGAAGATTCGCTATGCCCTACCTCTCTTATGCAAACGTCTTAAAAACATAAAATCGTCCGCCGGACTGCAAAGCCGATGTACGCCCCGCGCAGATCGGTAGAATCTGCATTGCCGCGTCGGCAATGTTGTCCTAGGCGTGTATTCTATACAAATTGAGATTTCTGCATACGACAGTAAAATCTGCGGCTACGCGACCGTGCGCGGTAGTGGATAAACCGCTTTAAGGACAAGTTACTTTAAAAATCCATATCTCCGTAGTGTCAAAGTCAGGGTAAGCTAAGTCGCGCACGATATAGGTAACGTGGCGGGGAAAACTTGGGTGAGTGGGTGAGAATAGTACAGGATTGTGGTGACGACGTCGTCCCTGAAGGGCTTCGCAACAAGCTGACCTTTATCGCGGAGCCGCTGGAGCGAGGGTTGGCGGAGGACATCGAGGCGGGCGCCGTCTGCGTCACGTGGGACAGGAAGAGGCTGGGCGAGTTCTTCCAGACCAAGTGAGTTCAAGACTAAGAGCGATGTAAAGGAGCGGCACATCAGCTTTTCGCTGCAAGCAAACTCACCTGCCCTTAGAGTATCCAGCTGGATAACAGATGAGGATCTGGCAACCGACTGGTAACAGCAGGGCCGTCTCTACCAGGGGGTGCGAGGGTTGCGTGCACCCGGGCGCAGGCGCTGCCGGGCGGCGCGGCGCAGGTCCCCGGGGACATCCCGCGGGTCCGGCACCCCGGCGCCGAAATATACTGAAGACGGCCCTGGGTAACAGTATAACCATCATGTACACAGGTCGATGACAGGCAGCAGCGTCGCCGGAGCGAAAAGCTACACCCTGCGATCGCCAACGATCGATGGGGATCAAGCGCTACGCATTTATTTATTTAAAATAATGTATTGAATGTAAGACGTTGGTACTGACATCAAAAGTATGTATGACTAGCTGTTGCCCGCGGCTCTGCCCGCGTGATATTCGTATAAAACATAGCCTATGTGTTAATCTGATGTACAAACTATATTCCTGTAAAGTTTCATTGAAATCCGTTCAGTAGTTTTTGCGTGAAAGTGGAACAAACATCCATCCATCTATCCAAACAAACTTTCG
Source organism: Conogethes punctiferalis (assembly GCA_031163375.1). Lineage (NCBI taxonomy): Eukaryota > Metazoa > Arthropoda > Insecta > Lepidoptera > Crambidae > Conogethes > Conogethes punctiferalis. The sequence goes on along the minus strand of CM062078.1, from coordinate 1,940,074 downwards.
CGTTTATAATATTAGTAGGATAGTAGGATTAATGAGACGAATTAGGCAGATTTAAAAAAAAAATGTGACAATTTCACATACCAATTGAGCCCTCCAGTCCACTATCGTAAACTAAGAATGAAAGTTTATATGAGACTTTTGCGTCTGTTAGGTACCCATTTAAATTTTGTATTTTGTTTTATTCTATTCAGATACGATTGGGATTTGCTAGCGGCGCGTTCGATATGGGCGTTCGGGCCGGACGCCACGGGGCCCAACATCTTGGTGGACGATACACTGCCTTCCGAGGTGGACAAGCATCTGCTGGCGTCAGTCAAAGACAGCATTGTACAAGGTATGTTGAATGAGTGCAGGAGCAAAGAAAGTTACAACTCTGTGTACATGCTGTTTATAAATTGAACTTCTTGGCATAATCCCTTATGAGAGCAAGCAACTATAGATTCCTGTAGAGATAATTCACGCTTCGACTAATATACTTTGTGCGTACAAAGAATATACAGAGTGCTGGCAAAAAGTTCCACTTCTTCACGGCACGGTACAGGTAGGTTGCCAATTTTGCCAGTGGCGTAACTAATCAAAGGCCCGTATCAAATTCCTTGAAGGCTACTGGTAAAAATTGCCTTGTCATTACTGGGCTCACGGCTTGATTGCTAAAGCCCTCTTAGTCGGGAATCCGGCATCCGGCAATAGGGATGTTTCCAGGGTCAAAATAATCTTAACTAATATTATAAAGCTGAAGAGTTTGTTTGTTTGTTTGTTTGAACGCGCTAATCTCAGGAACTACTGGTCCGAATTGAAAAATTATTTTTGTGTTGAATAGACCATTTATCGAGGAAGGCTTTAGGCTATATAACATCACGCTGCAACTATTAGGAGCGAAGAAATAATGGAAAATGTAAAAAAAAAAAACGGAGAAAAAATAACTATTCCACGCGGACGAAGTCGCGAGCACAGCTAGTTACATTATATTTAGTCCGTATTTTAGATTATAAAAATATATCAGACACGTGTTTTTCCTTTTTTTTATTTAAACAAAAAATAACGAAGATACAAGACATCTAAATTTAGGAGTGAGAGTCTGACGCCACTCCGTGCGACAAAATGCCACACGGCGTGAAGTCACGCGTAAATTTAACGGGCTATATTTTGAAATCTACAAATGTAAAAATACGTATCTTTTATTTTGGAATAATCTACAAGGCGGAATAATTACACATATACATTTACTAGCTGTGCTCGCGACTTCGTCCGCGTGGAATAGTTATTTTTTCGCCGTTTTTTTACATTTTCCATTATTTCTTCGCTCCTAATAGTTGCAGCGTGATGTCATATAGCCTAAAGCCTTCCTCGATAAATGGTCTATCCAACACAAATATTTTTTCAATTCGGAACAGTAGTTCCTGAGATTAGCGCGTTCAAACAAACAAACTCTTCAGCTTTATAATATTAGTTAAGATAATATTAGTTAAGATGGTAACAAGCCTATTTGCCGCCCTATAGTTGCCTACGTCACTGAAGGTTGCCAAACTTTTTAAAATTTTAATTTATTATTATGTATGTTTATCTGTAGGGTTTACAAAGATTGTTTTCATTGCAGGTTTCCAGTGGGGCACGCGGGAAGGGCCTCTTTGCGAGGAGCCGATCCGTAATGTGAAATTCAAGATTCTGGACGCGGTCATAGCGCAGGAACCGCTGCACAGGGGCGGCGGGCAGATCATTCCTACGGCTAGAAGGGTCAGTACATATTGATTCTATCATTGTATAGATTTTGATACAGAGTTTCAATAAGATTTATTAGTATTGCGTACTGCAAACGGGCATATTGGATTTAAAAATGGTTCACTATACGTTAATCCTTACTTAATAATTACAAATTCGAAAGTTGTTCTGTCTGTCGGGCTTTCATGCCAAAATGACTGAGCCGAGTTAATATAATTTGGTACATTGATAATTTAGAGCCTGAGAAAAGACGTAGGATTCCTTTTAATGCGAAAACGAGGTTGAAAGTGGGGGATGAGCCTATATCAGTCCACTGCTGGACATAGGCCTCTCCTAATGTTCGCCACTTTGATCGATCCTGGGCTTCATAATAATAACTAGCTGTGCTCGCGACTTCGTCCGCGTGGAATACTTATTTTTTCCCCTTTTCCCCTAATTTTTCAATTCGGACCAGTAGTTCCTGAGATTAGCGCGTTCAAACAAACAAACTCTTCAGCTTTATAATATTAGTTAAGATATTAGTATTGATTTCTATTAAAATATACCAATATAAAGTTACTTAACATTTGTGCCGCACCGCGCGCTGCGATCTCCCCTGTCTCCAAGCTAAGCTCGCGAGCTAACCGTCGTGCCGTGCGCAGGTGGCGTACTCTGCGTTCCTGATGGCGACGCCGCGGCTGATGGAGCCGTACCTGTTCGTGGAGGTGCAGGCGCCCGCCGACTGCGTGTCCGCCGTCTACACCGTGCTGGCCAAGCGGAGAGGTACACATGCAGTAGAGTATCAATTATCCGAACTAATTGGGGGACATGGGTATTCGGATAACCGGTAAAAATTGTAATTAGTCCGTTTTTTAGGCTATTCAAAATGATATAATTTTTAAGAAATTGTCTTGAAAATTGCAAGATTTTTTTTTGTCTGTCTCTTTATTATTATTGATTCCAATTAAAATTAAAGCGACTGGTCAAGTACTGTCTAATTCTCGTATAAATAAATACATAAACTACATAAATAAATATATAACATATAAAATCATCCATAAAACATAATATGTAACGAAGTAAAACTAAAGGTTATTGTTTGTTAAAATTAGTTACAACTGCATAATACTAGATGGCGCTGTGCCTTATTAACACGCGCAAGCATTGTGATTTTTCAAATGTTAGGTGTCCGTCTAGTACAAATAAAGTTGTCGTATCTTGTATCGTTATCGCCTGAAGAAAGTTGGTGTTTTATTTAAGTACATTATTACTTAAAATGAACTTGACATTAATGTTTTATCATACAAACCACACTACAGATTGGATGAATATATGCTGGGGTGTTCCTTGATATTCATGAAATAAATGTTCTGTTACCAGGTCACGTGACCCAGGACGCACCGGTGCCCGGGTCACCGCTGTACACGATCAAGGCGTTCGTCCCCGCGATAGACTCGTTCGGCTTCGAGACGGACCTGCGCACGCACACGCAGGGCCAGGCTTTCTGCCTGCAGGTGTTCCACCACTGGCAGATCGTGCCCGGCGACCCGCTGGACAAGACCATCGTGATACGGTGAGTGGCCCGGCCTGGGGCCTGTGGCCTAGACCTCGAGACGGACCTGCACACGCAGGGCCAGGCCTTCTGCCTGCAGGTGTTCCACCACTGGCAGATCGTGCCCGGCGACCCGCTGGACAAGACCATCGTGATACGGTGAGTGGTCCGGCCTGGGGCCTGTGGCCTAGGCCTCCAGACGCACCTACACAAGCCAACTGGCTGTCTGCTACCTAGGACGGCGGTCCTGCATAAGCCCGCTTTACCGCACGATCCTCCCTCATCCTCTTCAGAGGTCCGAGCCGGCGTAGCTATGGGACTCAGGTCCTCACGTTCACCTCTTCTTTCAACATTATTTTTCCTTCTAAAAGTCTAACATACATAGAAATTTGACAGGCTCGGTGGCTCATTTGGTAGTGACTTCTGCCCTCTGAGCCAAGGGTCGTGGGTTCGATTCCCGCACAGTACAAACATTTGTGTGCATGAACATGTCTGTTTGTATTGGTCTGGGTGTTTTCTATGTATAATACGTATTTATTTACAAAAAAAAATGTATCTAAGTAAGTTTATCAGTTGTCTAGTACCCATAGTACAAGCTTCGGCTTAGTTTGGGGCTAGGTGGCGCTGTGTGGCCCAGCGTGGCATGTCTTGGGTTATTTATATATTTATATATTATATTTATATATAGAAAGAAATGTATTAATCACCATCACACTGCTTCCAGGGGGAATGAGCGTGTGTGGGATTGGTGTTTGTATTTAAGTATTTATATGTGGTATCTTCGCTGTTCTGATACCCATAACACAAGTGCTTAAGCTACTTACTTTGGGATCGAGGCAATGTATGTGATGTTGTCCGATAATAGGGAATATGCATGAAAAATAGTTTCAGGTATTTACTAATTTATCGTAAAAAAGATCAAAATCTACTACGAACAGTGAAAACAAAATCAAAATTGGTTGAAAAATGGGCGAGATACAGTCATTGAAAGTGAATATATCCGTCTCTCTCTCGCGAAACAGATTTTTCTATGGAGTTAGTACGGCGCTTACGGTACGTGACGTCAACTACCGCATCGGATCTCTCTGTCTAATCAATAACTTTAACGCTTTATAACTCGCTTAATAGAAAAGATAGTTTAAAAATTCTTCGATATTTATGTATCTGGAAGACAAAAGATCTCAATAAATCCATAAAAAAAAGTCATGCATATTCCCTATTATTATCTTTTTTTTTATTTCCAGTCCTTTGGAGCCGCAGCCGGCGACGCACCTGGCGCGCGAGTTCATGATCAAGACGCGCCGGCGCAAGGGTCTCAGCGAGGACGTCTCCATCAACAAGTTCTTCGACGACCCTATGTTGCTGGAGCTCGCTAGACAAGATGTACAGTTGAATTAATAAATGCTACCAAATAGTTTTAATTGAAATTGTTTTTTTTTATTCTTGGTAACCCCTTTTCCCCTATCTCATACTTCGTCGTTCTCATCCTACTAAAGGAATATCAGGAAACCAGCGTTGGGTATAAATAAAATCTATTGCGGTCACCAACCCGCCTGTCGAGCTTAAAGCAAATCCGCCTAAAGTGGCGAACAAACTGGAGGCTTCTGTCCAGCAGTGGATTGCGATAGGCTGATGATGATGATGACCTCTTAAGTCATGTAGGTATCTAAAATTCAGCTTGGCAAATTAACCTTCTTAAAAGGAATCCAAGGATCAATCAATTAGAGAATTCTGTAGAAAGCGAAAGGCAATATGACTATCAATATTCGTGACACTCAAGATTGTTTTGTGCTTTTCGATAGTAGGTACGTATTTTAACAGAGCTAAAGTTTACAATACTATAGCGTTTGCTTTAACCATTATAGATTTTTGTGCGTCAGATTAAATTACGAAGCAAAAAAAGTGGTGGACCACTGTAGCTGTCCTTCCACTCCGACCAACTGGTTTTGTGTATAATGGAACTCGATGAATGGTTTTATCCCAACCAACTATTCATTTTATTTTGAGAAATGCACATATCTGTGGAGAAATGTTATTCCAAAAGGACCAGTGGGGGGGGGGGGGGGGGGGGGGGTGTCCCTATGAAGTTTTCAGTGTAAGAGATCAAATCGTAATGAAATATAAATAATTATTAATTAATTTCATACACGGTAATAAATAGATAATATTTCCATTATATGTATAATTTTAGAACATCAAAACTTTTTATTTGTCTGTGTATATGTTGCAGTCAAAACTCTTAACCAGTCAAAAGTACTATTGACTAGCAAAATCAGTCAAAACTACTTTTGACTGAACAGGTTGGTCAATAGTGGTTTTGACTGAAAAATATAACCGTTTTCTACCCCGAAGGGAGGAAAACGAGTATTTCGGGTCTTGCCTAGGCTTGACCTTACGGAGATGATGCCTTTGCCTTACCTTCATGTGATTGTTTTTTTACCATAAATTATCCCTAGAGTGACAGCGAGACGGTCTGTGTGAGCATGGAACGCATCTTACAGGGTGCCGGCTAGGAGCGAGCGGATCGCGCCAAGCTCGTCTTTCTTCAGTACTCGGTTTGACGGCAAGGGGCTTGCTCCAGGTCAAGCCTAGGCAAGACCCGAAATACTCGTTTTCCTCCCTTCGGGGTAGAAAACGGTTATATTTCGGATCTGTGCCGTCGGCTTGACCTTACGGAGACTTGTTTCTCTATCTGCCGGCACTAGTATAGCGTACTGTGACTATATTAATTAATTAATACACCAAGGGTGGTACAAAAAACAACTACTTTAAGATAGAAATTAGAAATTTAATACAGACTCAAATTTCCAACAATGAAATCATTCCAATTTCTTGCGAAATTAGATTAAGTCTACAAAGTATTTGGTCGTAACTCTTCATCTTGTACTTATAATCAGACTTATTCTCGTTAACTTAGTAACAAAATTAAACAATATTTAATAAATAACTTCTGCGTAATTATCAAATATTAACAAAACAAAAAATCACAATCAGTTCCATATGAGATCAAGTTACCTCTAAACTGGCACAAATGATTGCAATAATAAATTACTCGTATTAGAGTGTAATGATGGCGCTGACACTGGTTTATAATAGTGCTTAAAGAAATTCTCTGACCCGCGCCAATTACCTCTTTTTAATAAATCATCCAAAGGTAAATTGTTTTCAAAATTATACGAAGCCACAGCCGATCTAATCGAACCCGCTGAAACCTGAAGGCCTAAATCAGTAAATACCGGTTTAAGCCACCCTGCAATAACCGATCTAGACGCCGGTTTTACCTGGCCTCTTGTAGTAATAAACAAGCTTGCTAAGCCCGAGCATGCCTTTCGTCTGTTCAAAGACACTTTAATCAAATGTTTTATCCATCCAACTAAATCAAACGTATCATTCTGGTTTTTTAAGATTAACCACCCCGACTGTCTTTGATTGACCCGATCGGTCTTAGAACCAAAAGAAGGCCAAAACATTATGGAATCTTCCTTAATACAGCAGTGTTTATCGTCTATTTGGAGCAGAGTCAAATCGTGAACTCGTCTCCCAGACGCCAAGAGCAATAAAATAGCACAATGTCTCGAAATTTGATATATGCTTCCATAATCCGGCGGATTATTTCTAAGCCAAGCAACCAACTCTTGAATGTTCCATATCTGAGGATTCGGACATATCATCATTGCAGACTTGACACTAATAGCTTTTAAAATAGATCTAACTAAAGGATGATTAGCAATAGCTTGTTCTCCTTTTGGATCCGCAAATGTTACAATAACTGATTTTCTGACCAGAATTGTGCTATAAGCTGCTTTCTTAACTCTGAACAAATAACTTAAATAACTCGCTACTTTCTGCGGAGTAGGTGCATTTGGCACAACCCCTTCAGACTTGCACCATTTTACCCAGTCTCTCCATGCTGACCCATAAGTTTTCCAGGTAGAAGACCTCCAAGCTGACTGCAACAGTTGGATGTCCTCTAACGGAAAATCTTTTAGTAATGTATTCCACCCTGTATTCTGCAAACCTCCAAAATCATTGACGTCGACTCCGGTGGAGGGCGATTGGTAGCCAGGTCCAGTAGGTGATCTGAAAGATTCGTTATTACCATGGGAGGAGCTGTTGCCATTGATTTCAGAGCTGGGCGCCAAAAAGCTCGTGGCCATCTGGGGACCACTACCAAGTATGTTCCTCGGGACAAATTCAGATGTTGGATGACTTTTGGGATCAAAGGTGGAGGGGGAAACACCCACGCTAGGTTGAAATCCCATATTTTGCTGAAAGCATTTATGAAGTGTGCCTCGATGTCCCTCGCCTCCATTGATACATAAATGGGGACTACCCTGGACCTCGACGTCGCAAACAAATCTATCTGTGGAGTACCCCAACGTTTGAAAATTATATCCGTTTGAATTTTGCTCAGGTGCCAGTCCGTTGTCATAGATCCCCGAGATAAGCGATCGGCCATTGTGTTGTATTTTCCGGGAATATAATAAGGAATTACAACAGAATTGATCCGTTCTGCAAAGAGTAGAATCTTCTCTGTCAAGCGAGTCAACAATTTTGATTTGGTTCCGCCTTGGTTGCGCAAGTATGCCACTACTGTACAATTGTCTGTTTGAATCATTACTGCCTCGTTTTGGACCAGAAGTTTGAACTTCTTTAGGGCTACGTATACTACATACAGTTCTCGGAGGTTTATGTGCCAATTCCTCTGAAGGGGACTCCAAGTGCCTGCTTAATGATTCTGATTGAGCTGTATGCCCCAGCCTGTGTCTGAGGCGTCTGTGGATATAAACACACTGGGCTCTTTTTGAAACATTGGACTTGATTCCGTTACTCGATTTATCCACCACAAGCACTTTTTTATCGCTGTGTGAGGTAATCGAAAGCACTTTTTCGGCCTCTGTTCTTCTAGGACTCGACTGGCTTCCCAACTTGTTATTCTGGAAAAAGCCCAGGGCGCTCTGGCCAGACCCATCGGTAGGCAAGTCATCTGATATGCTACGCCTCGATAACTGAGGGATAAGAATCTGCGGTGAGCCCTTTTTACTGGCACATGTAGATAGGCTCTTGAGAGGTCTATTTTGCACATGTAGTCGGATTTCTGCAGGAACTTTGGTACTTTGGACTGATTGGTTAATCTTGTAAGAGGTGGAGTCTGCGTGAATGGTATTCCATATCCTTGAATCATCTTCAGTATCTGTTCCGGGGCCCCAAGTTCCTTCCAAAGCACGGCATACCGAGCGAGTTGGCCACCTTCGAACCTCGGATAGTCAGTAAGTCGATGATCGTCCCTTGTGGGGATGACGTTTTTTGGCCGTGTTTGTTCCAACTTTACTCTGCTTAGTCCCAGCCCCCGAGGTGGAGGTAGAAGCTCGCGGTTTTTTCCAGTCCGTTTGCTTCGATTTTGGTTTCGGGTTTGGTTTATTACGCCTTGCGTAATTATAACTGGTCCTTGGCTGTAGGGATCCCTTGGAGGAGCGGAAAAGGCGATAGGAGCCTCCCTGCTTATCAACGAGATCATCTAGACGTTCGTCGTCAAATAAATGTGTCTCAGATGGTGGAACTTGAGACAGCTTTGCTGCTAAAAAATCATTAGCAGGTTTAAACTGCTTTCGCCTCAACTCTATTATTTCCGCTCTACGAGCACATGTGTAGTGAAGGAGATCATCTGACACATTTTTAAAAGGTGAAGAAGTGCAAAAAAATAAATTTTGCAGATCATCTGATATTTCGGGGTACTTTTCTGATAACTGTTTTGCTTGTTGCACTGCAGCTTCTCTTTGCTTAAGCAGTCCATGGCAAATAGTACCCAATGTCGTATCGGCATTGACTAAAATATCAGTACTAAAGCTTTTTGATACCATGCCTCCTAGCTGATCATTTACTCGAAGAGCGTCAAATACTGGAGACGCTCGTAATTTTTTCTGAACCTCCTTATATCGAATCTTATTCCATGACGTAGACCCAAGTTTCTGACAAGCTATGCCTTGAGCTTTAATACTTTCCGACGGAGTAGGTATTAAAGGATCATCTTCTTTTACCGTAGGTGCAAAATCTATATCTTTACTTCCCCCTGGACGAGGATTACCAAATTCAAGTCCTGTATCGGGAGCTTGAAAGGAGTTGGAACCCTCATTATCATTATCTGAACTAAAATCCGAAATCTCATCAGATTGATCATAATTTTCCTTATCAAAATCACTATAGATTTCCTGTGTAGGTTTCTTGTTGTCGATTGCTGAACCAACTCTTTGCTGACTAATGTTAAACTCTCTTAGAGATTCCACCTTTTGGTTTATAATGTCACAAAGATTATCTACTTTTTCTTCTAGTCTATTCAGCCGACATCTCTTCGAAGACACTACTTCCTCTTGTTGACAATTCTCACAATCTGAATCTATATTTAGTTGTCGACACACTTCCATCCTTGTCAGGACTAGACGACGCATAGGTTCAACAGCGTTAATAAAAATCTCCGCCCGTGCTGCCGATCCCTTGATTTTATTAACAATGCAAGGCGGACTTATTATTAGGGCTCTGCATAAAGCCCATTCCAGCATGCGGATCTTCATATCCCGAAAAGGTTTTTCTGCTATATATGATGACTCGGGCAGAAATAATTTCACACATTCCAACGTCGGTAGCGCAAATCGAAGTTTATTAAGTATTTGAGGATCCAGCTCTTGTCCAAAAAGATCCTCCTTCGACCAATTCAATGTCTTCCAATTCACCCATCCTTCTGGCATGGTACGCAGCGCCATGGCCTTAAGTTGGTCCAAGAAGACATCTTCTTCCTCCGTTTCACCTGACTCTTCTAGCAGCTCTTCCATTGTTATGAATGGGGGTGGCAGTGGTAGCACCGCCATCTGCACCAATAGAAATCACTGTGTTAGATCTCAATCTATGGCAATTTGACCAAATGTACCACAGAGCATACAAAGTCACAGATGTAGGGCTATTGTGACATTCTAAATACTTGCGCTCGAGACTCAAGGAGCCGTCGAAGGCTGCGGCTCGAGGAGCCTCAGACGGCTGCGTCTCGAGGATATTTAGACGGCTGCGGCTCGAGGAGCCGTCCATGGCTGCGGCTCGAGGAGCCGTCAATAGCTGCGGCTCAAGGAGCCGTCAATGACACTGTGAGGCTCGAGGAGCCGTCGATGGTTCCGGCTCGAGGAGCCGACTTCGATGGCCATGCGACTGCGGCCATCAAGCCAAAGACGGTTGTGTCAAGCAAGCCGTCGATGACTAGGACGGAAACACATAAGGCGGCATTGCCCACCCATGTGATGTAAATCGGTAAGCCTTCGCGGCAGTGATGAAAAACCGATATCCGTCCTAATATGATTAAAAAATCATTATTTTACCGAACCTCACGAGGTTGCGGGAAAATAAGCTTAAAAAAAAACTGAAAGAAATTCATGAAAAAGCACATAATATGATGAAACAGGAAAACCCACTTATTACGTTCGTCGCAGATAACTGATTTAACTGCAGTTAGTTAAGTCAGTAAATGTTAATACCATTTTATATTAGGATTTGAAAGTTATTCACAGTACATATCTACATAACCTAAAAAACAACAGATGAACTACAATCCAACGATAACATCGTTTCCAGGATCGAGTTATATGTTAAACAAACTCACTGTCACTTTCCGTAGGGATATAAACATTTTCTACTCACTGTTTCTGTGTAATCAGCTTTCAAAAAACAATTTCAATTCCAAAACAATACACACTTAAGCGAAAGCAATAGCGTACTGAAGAAAGACGAGCTTGGCGCGATCCGCTCGCTCCTAGCCGGCACCCTGTAAGATGCGTTCCATGCTCACACAGACCGTCTCGCTGTCACTCTAGGGATAATTTATGGTAAAAAAACAATCACATGAAGGTAAGGCAAAGGCATCATCTCCGTAAGGTCAAGCCGACGGCACAGATCCGAAATATTGGTTATTAATACTTTTGACTGCAAATTTGCGGTCAAAAGTACTTTTAACCGACGCTCTTGGTCAATAGTATTTTCAACTGCAAAAAAGCATCAGTCAAAAGTAATTCGTTAGATGTAAATACGATGTGATGTGATTTATTAAGACCTAAATGTGAAATCATCTTATACTATGTGTAATACTTAAATGATTTCACATCAGACCTGATAAGTCTTACTGCTGTCAAATCTTAAAAGTCATCCAGCATCTAGGTTGGGTTCCAGTCAAATCAGATTACAGGGGCCATTTTTGTTGACCTATCCGCAGCTTATGATACAGTCAACATAAGGAAACTGCTTCAGAAGGTGGCAAATATAACAGAGGACCAAAAATTTTCAAAGTTCTTAGTGAGGTGCTCCACTATCGTTGTTTTGCGGAGATGAGAAAGTCAGATAGTGGTTACAGAAAAATGGCTTCCCACAGGGTAGCGTCCTTAGAAGAGTAGATGTAGCGCCCTCACGGTGTGGTAACGAAATGGCTGGCCCAGGTCCTCACGGGACATGGGTGGTTCTGCCTGTACTTATGGGGTCTACTTCTATGCCATCAGTGCGCCACCCCGCCCAGGCCCGGGCGTCCCTGGAGAGCATACGACGCATTGTATACCCTCTGAGCCTCTTCTTTGTGTCCCGAGTGGTGAGTGCTGGGGCGTGATCCACTTATTGGGGCGTAACGGTGTGGTGGGTGCAACCACATTCACTGTACAGTCAAAGAGCTTGCTGGGGTACACCTTGACCTAGCTAATGTAGAAGACTCTGAACAGACTGCGCACTTAGATTGGCCGCTGTAAGGATAAACTGTCAAGGTGAGGCTTTTTAGACGCATTTGCCAATCGGTGCGGATGCGGTGTCGTTTCTGAAGCTATGGCACACCTGCTTTAGAGTCTCGCGTGTCCGAACACCTGTCTGCACGAAAACTTGCTGACAGCCAGAGATAGAGTGATCCGCATTTCAGAGTTTTGGTCTCGAGAAGAAAAGAATGGGTAATATTAAAGTTTATGTGCGTTTGTCGTTATTTTTATCGACCACCAATTTTAAGAGTTTTGACTGATACAACCATTCAAAACCACTTTTGACGAAATAACTTAGTCAAAAGTACTTTTAACCAGTTCCATTGGGCAAAAGTACTTTTAACTGTTATTTTAGTTAAAAGTATTATTGACCAAAGCATATGGTCAAAAGTACTTTTGACTGATTTTGCTGGTCAATAGTACTTTTGACTGGTTAAGGGTTTTGACTGCAACATATACAGTTGGCTGTACAATGTAATATTTCTAATGCCATTAACTTGATGTGCGATGTAGAAAAAAACAAACGTCAAATTCGGCACTGCTGTTCTTCTGCAACACGTTGGTAAACAAAAGTTTCTTTGAAACACATTACGAAATACATTTATTTCGTACAGAAGAATACTAATCAATTAATAGTATCAAGATTGAATTAAATAAACGTCAGCGTTAGCATACCAAAATGGCTCGTGGAAAAGATAAAAAGAAGTGTGTATATAACCTTGTGAATCTCGTGTTATTTATTCTAGTTCTTTTCGTAATAATTTCATTTATTTTAGGCGTAAGTTAGAGAAGAAGCAAGAAGGAGACGATGTGCCGAAGAAAATACCTCATACGTTGGAATCTCTTCGAGAGAAAGATGAGACTATGCTCGCTAATGTGGACGAAGAGGAGCAGGAGGAGGTTAGTTTTTAAACTTTTAAAATAATATTTAATACATTGATTGACGGCGGTATTACCATCGCCATCGAAGGCGTAGCTAAATACCATAGGCCAATGACGGGCAGCAAGCGAGAAGCTACGCCCTGCGATCGCCAACCATAACCGCCAAGAGTGGCGATTATGGTTACCCATAAGCCATAAGACTTTACCTCTGACCGAACTGGCGAACAACTGGAGAGGCCTTGGTAGAGCACTGGATTGCGATAGGCTGATGATAGCATTGATGTCTTGTTATAAATTTAAAATGGACAGGGTCTAATTCTTAGCTAAACAAAGTGTTTATTCACCTGAGCCTGCCTTTAGCACCAAGAGTTATGGGTTTCAATCCCAAAGGACAACATATTTGCTGATGTTCTGTATCTGTGTTAGAAGGACTTGCTATACTTGTGATGATTTCAGTAACTGATTATCCAAAAATCCTATATTTTGATCAATTGATGTCTCTATATAAAATTACCACCGATTCTTTGGGTCAATGGTTAGAACATTGAGCCTAAAAGTGAGGATGAACCGATGTTTTTGGGTCAAATTTCCAGTCAGATCAATTTAAGCAATGATCTTTTCTAAATTTTCACATGTCTGGTATTCTGAGACACCCTCCGTCATCATTGTTCTTTTAATGTAGGTAATTAGATATTAATTTTATTTCTGTTATTGGCATAATGTAATTTCCAGGCACAAAAAGATATGGAACTGGATGAACTCTCCGCATACTATCAGAATTCCTACGAACCGAAGGTTCTGATCACATTCTCAGACAACCCGCACACTAAAACTCGGATATTTGGCAAAGAACTCACAAGAATCATACCTAATTCCATATCTAGGTATAGACAGAGGTAAGGGTGCAGAATAATATAGTATGTAAGGGTAAAATTAAAACTATGTATTATTAAACATACTTATTTTTTTTTGGCTAGCTCGGTGGCTCAATTGGTAGTGACCCTGCCTTCTGAACCAAGGGTTGTGGGTTAGATTCCTACCCGGGACAAACATTCGTGTGATGAACACTTGTGTTTGTTCCGTGTCTGGGTGTTTATATTTGTATTTAAGTATTTATTTGTGATACCTTCGTTGTTCTGATACCCATAACACAAGTGCTTAAGCTACTTACTTTGGGATCGGAGAAATGTATGTGATGTTGTCTGATATTTATTTATTATTTATAAAACAAATTATTCAAACCACCCTCAAACTATACCTGGTTTTAAATGAGTCATGAGCAATAATTATTTAGCAGTGAAAGTTTGTTTGTATGTAATGTTACTCTTTTACATTAAAACTATAGTATGGATTTGAATGAAACTTTACAGTAATATTAGTTTGTAGATAATGAAAATTTACATACTTCACAATCAAATAAATACTACTAATAAAATTTACTATCTATTTTTCCAGGTCATCAGTAAAACGCATAGTTCAATCTTCGATTAGGGAAGGTGTTACAGATGTTATAATAGTAAACGAAAATCAAAGGCAGCCCAATGGTTTCTTACTGATTCATCTGCCGGACGGGCCCACAGCACACTTCAGACTATCCAGTTGCAAGATCACTCCTGAGCTGAGGAAGGACCACAAGGAAATTACTACTCATAGGCCTGAGGTGAGAAGTTTGTAAATTTTAAAGAGTTCGTAGATTTTCCTTCCCTAATTGCTTGTTAGAAAACATTGTCAAACCCCATACTAAAACTGATTTGAACCATAGGGAACTGCCTATGATAGTAGTAGTAGTATATAATAAAGAGACTGCAAACTCCACAAAACATCATCTTGTGCATGATTGCCGAAGCGTCGTAATTCACTTAAACCTTACATTATTCATCATCAGCATCATCATCAGCCTATTGCAGTCCACTGCTGGACATAGGCCTCTCCAGTTGTTCGCCACCTAGGGCAAACTTCTAGCTTGAGGATATACCCATAATCGCCCCGCTGGGCAGGCGGGTTGGCGATCGCAGGGCATAGCTTCTTGCTCCAGTGACGCTGCTGCCCGTCATCGACCTGTGATATTTAGCTACGCCTTCTATCGTGATGGCTATACCGCCACCAGTCGGTTTGCCAGAGCTTCGTTTGTTGTTCGGCAGGATGCACCACGAGCAGGTGAGGATGGCTTGGAGCGAAAAGGGGACAGGTCGCTCCCTTACATTCAATGGTTACCTTACATGTTTACCTGAACACATCTACTAAAAAAAGGAGAAATTCACCAGATAATGTGTGAAGGTTGGCCAAACCAACTAAATCCTTTAGCTGCCAAATTAACACAGAAGCTGCCAGTGGCGGGGCGTGAAACGGCATCTCAGTGGGCCGTCAGGGTAAGGGAGACAGGCGCGGTGGGTATGCCCTATTGTGCCTGTCGACCTAACATTTGGACCTCACGACCGCTTACCAGCAGGTGGAGTGAGATCATCCTGAACGCTCTTTTTATAAAAAAAAAGTTATTGGATTTCGGTACCAAGTTTGCCCATAGTGCTGGTAGGTCTAAAACTGGCACGGATCTCGAGCTTGATCTCTAAGAGCTAATACACAGTGTATATGGTTGTGTGTGTGCAGGTGATACTGAACAACTTCAGCACGCGGTTGGGGCTGACGGTGGGGCGCATGCTGGGCGCGCTGTTCCACTACGAGCCGCAGTTCCGCGGCCGCCGCGCCGTCACCTTCCACAACCAGCGGGACTACATCTTCTTCAGGCACCATCGGTGAGTCAAATATGTAGCTTACAAGTACCTCAGTTGTGAATGCTACAGCCAGTGGCATAGGGACTTTAGGATTTAGTCCGTATTTTAGGTCATAAAAATGTATTGGACAAGTATTTTTCCTTTTTTCATTCAAATAAAAAATAGCAAAGATACAAGGCATCAAAAGTTAGGAGTGGGAGTCTTTGAAGTCACTCCGTTCCGTAAAAATGTCAAACCGCGTGACGTCACGCGTAATTTTAATAGGCTATAACTTTGTAATTTTTAGTCTAATTTAGAAATTAATACGCGTCTTTAATTTTTGAATAAGCTAAGAGACGGATAATTACATTTTTTAAGGTTGTTGCCTATGTTTTCTTGCAGATACGAGTTCACAAAAGACGGCAAGCGCGCCAAGTTGCTGGAGCTAGGGCCTCGCTTCACGCTGAAGCTGATCTCGCTCCAGCAGGGCACCTTCGACTCCAAGCGGGGCGACTACGAGTGGATCATCGCCGGGCGCAGGCACCAGATGGAGACTTCCAGGAGGAAGTTCTTCTTGTAGTAATAGAGATAGTGAATAAAGTTGGTTGTAAGAATTTTATATTTGTAGTTTTTCTATCTAACCCTTGTCGACTGTCATTCATTAGTCTCGTGGTGCCACTTTCATCTTTCAACTTCAACATGTGCATAGTGCACTCTTGGTACTTTCAATATGTAAGAGTACCTATGTTCAGATGACAAGTTCAATGCGCGTTTACACAACTAAACGTGTGTTGAACGCTTAGGCGCTTTGCAGACGGCAGGCCGGGACGGGTTTTTTGTCCGCGAAGCAATAAAGACCACGTCTGCCCGTCTATGTCTGCGTCGAATTGCCGCACAAAGATCTCCTCGATATTGCATGAACACGGCGGCATTGCCACCGGCATGTGTGTAGGATCCTTTAATCTACCTACCTAGAGAGCCTAAATTACATTCGGAAGTGACGTGGAATGAAATTAAATCATTATGATAAATCATAAATAATAATTTATTGTAATACTTTAGAATAATACAAGTTTAAACAACTAGTGAACGACGTCATTCTGTGGTTGAGTGGAGCATATCGAACCAGAATACCTGAAACAAGAATTAATAAAAGTTACTCCACTGCAAACAGGTTGCTTCACATGGCGAAATATTTGGAAGTGCCTCCACACCGAACATCTTTTAGCCTTAAACATGCTATTCTCTCAAATAGAATAACTTATAAATATATTTACAGAACAGTGTAGTGTGTCTATATAACTGGAGTAGAGACGAAGGCTCTCGCCCCAGCAGTTTTGACCACATTTATCTATGTCTGGCTTACAAAGATGATTCTTGTTAAAAATCATCCCATAGGATTTTCCAGACATAAGCGAGTGTAAAATAATGGTTTACTGCAATGTAAATTATAATTAGGTATAGACTAAAATATTGTGAAATGAAAGAGAGTTGCTCTTTCAGGGGGGAATCCTGTGTTTCATTTCGTGAAAGTGAATACGTATAAACGGAACATAACTATTTGGTATCGACAGGCTCGGTGGCTCATTTGGTAGTGCCCTCTGCCTTCTGAGCCAAGGGTTGTGGGTTCGATCTCCGCACAGTACAAACATTTGTGTGCATGAACATGTCTGTTTGTATTGGTCTGGGTGTTTTCTATGTATAATATGTATTTATTTACAAAAAAAAAAAGTATATAAGTAAGTTTATCAGTTGTCTAGTACCCATAGTACAAGCTTCGGCTTAGTTTGGGGCTAGGTGGCGCTGTGTGGCCCAGCGTGGCATGTCTTGAAAAAAAAAAAAATGAAAGAGAGTTGCTCTTTCAGGGGGGAATCCTGTGTTTCATTTCGTGAAAGTGAATACGTATAAACGGAACATAACTATTTGGTTCCCTTGAAAAAATAGAAGAGATTCAATGTGAATTCGAAAAAGTATGAAATAAAAAAATTATAATAAATGGAAAATTATTATCTTACCTTAAATACTTTTTTTTTGTTTCTGTCTGCGCTAAACAGCGAGATACAGACGTACCTGCAAGTAATTACAAAATAATGCTACATTAATTGCTTTCAATAATGCTCCTAATATGATAATTACGTTTTCATGTAATCAGACATGTGGTTGGTCAACATGGTTGTTTGGGTTCGCTCTGACGAGGGAGACCTGAAGGTCTGGTCATCATTTTAAAGTATTTTACAGATTGTGCAAGTAGGTATTTCGTGAATAATAGTTGCAGATTGGAAGTGTTCACTAAGTACACACATTTTGATTTTTGCAATCAGTTGTCTGATTGTTATCAGCCTGTCGACCTTTGCCCATCAATTGATAAACCCCATCAGACTTAAACTTACCTTGACAGTTGTGACTAGTTCAATTTCGGCATTCACATTGCTGTTGTCGCGGTCTGGAGAAAGAGAAAACATAATATTAGTAATTACACCATTTTGAGGGCATGTGTTTAATTACTAATAGATGGCTTTCAATCAGACGTGTGGTTGGTCAACATGGTTGATTGGGTTCGCTCTGACGAGGGAGACCTGAAGGTCTGGTCATCACTTTCGAAATTACTAAAGATTATTCTTAACTTGAGAATCAATTTTAAAAATATTTATAAATTATATAAAGGTAGGTATGCATTTTCTTTTTAAATAGACAGTTTCACTTTTTAAGGCCCTACGCATCTAAGCTTGAAGTCATAGTACAAGTTAAAATCTTAGTTTTAAACCAGATGGGATGGCATTGCCTGGCGTATTTATATACTTTGAATGATTGAAGATGAGTCCAGACTATGTATTGATATATTATTGATTAGAAAATAAATACACTCACCTTACAGACGGCAAAATAATTTAATCGCAGCTTCCACAACGCTGTGTCCGCCATCTCCATCTAGAGAAAAAGTTCTTTTTTATTATACTATTTTGAGAGCAATAGTTATGTTGACAATAAATGGACAACAATCAGACGTGATGTTGGTCAACATGGTTGTTTGGGTTCGCTCTGACGAGGGAGACCTGAAGGTCTGGTCATCATTTTAAAAGTACTTCAAACTAGGTCTTACAAGTTTTACAGGACTGGGTGACCATGACACATTGTGGCCACATTAACTAAGAAAAAAGCAGGTTCAATACCGGTTGGGTTAGCTACATAATTTATATAAAAAAAAGAAAGCATATCATAATCACTAAAATTCTGCATGACAGGCATTTGCATTTATTTTTTACTTCATGTCTAGACTCAATTGAGTATTATGATCGAAATGAAACCTCCATTCACTAGCTTATAAACTACAATCACGTTTTACATACTAAACTTACCTTGAATCTCTGCATATTATTATGTATTGACTTGAATCTTCTTGATAGATCTGCAACAAGTATACCACAAAATTATTGCATTGTCGACTAAAACACTTCAGCTAAGAGTTTGCTGTTAAAATCAGACGTGATTTTGGTCAACATGGTTGTTTGGGTTCGCTCTGACGAGGGAGACCTGAAGGTCTGGTCATCATTGTAAAGTATTTTATACTCTCGCATATTTTGTAATGTAAAATAAAATTGTTACATAAATCATACTATGTTTATTACCTCAATTTTGTGTTATCAAAAGTAAGACAAACCAAAGATTTAAGTTTAAAAATATAAATACAGTATTGTAAACAAAATTACCTTATGCTGGTGTCCCCACGACATTAATTGATGATCCTAATCTGAAATTAATGAATATCTTGTTTTAGGCTATTTTCACACCATAACATAAATATATAAGTTAAAATATTTATCAGTGGAGATAGTTATTTTATCAACATTATATATTTTGATGTCCCTATCAGAAGTCATCATTTTGACAGTAAAATATTCATGAAAAAGAAACAAGTTGTGACCAATTTACTTACCATTATTATGTTGTTTGTTGATTCACACCAAGCATTGTGTCCGTTGCTCCAATTTTTGTCTGTAAAATATATAAAAATTAGTAATCATAGAAGGCAACACTTATACATAACATTTGGACAAAAATTAGATCAGTTTAGATAGTTATGTTAACAGCAGTATGCATCAGATGTCCCTATCAAGAATCATCATTTAATTTGAAGTTTAAATAAAAATACTATGTAGTATTTTCTAGATTTTTTACCTTGGTTTGTTTCTGTTTCTTGACGTTTTCTATGCAAACTGTAGCGATGGAACCTGGAAATAATACAAAAGATTTTAGAATAATTGTTGGTTTAGCACCATAGATGTTTACTTAGTTAAACATTGTCAGATAGGAGCGAAAGACATAAAAGTGCTGTACATCAAAAAGTTCAGATGAACTATGAAGTCATCATTGAAAACATGTAAAATTATTTATGACCATTTATTATTATTATAGTAACTTACCCAAAAGTTGGCGAGTTCTTGAGGTTTTAATTTTGCAACTCGACTCTGTGGCACCTAAAAAAAAATATAAAAGTTAGATCAGATAACTCAATTAAATCAGTTTAGGATTCTTTAAAATGCAATCAGATAGGAGCGAAAGACAAAAAGTGTTATGCATCAATGAGTTCAGATGAACTATGAAGTCATCATTAGAGATAAATCATTTAATTTGACATACATTTTAATGTATGCTATAAAACCTACCTTTTCTTCATTTTCACTGCGAGAATGGTATCTGGAAAGAACGAAAAAATCTTTCAACACCAAAATTAAAGGTTGACCTTAAAACGTCTTTAAAAATGGTTCAGACTGCTTAAAAGCATGATTTACTTATGCATCAGACTTCACAATCAGTAGCCCTACTCTAAAATTTTGAATAACAAGTCTCAATGCAAGAGACAAAAGCAAAAGAAAAGGTATTATTACATTTACTTTAAGTCCAAAAAAAGAATTTCCCTACTATAATGAGAACCGATTGTGAAGCAACGGAAGGTTTTCAGCTGCACTGCTCTGTCATCATTGAATGAGATGTGGAATTTTGTTTAAAATGACATTGGGAATGACACTTAAAACTCAACAGTAGACAAAGCAACCACTTCCAACCACCATATGGTAACAATGGGACCACCTAGGAAGTAGCATAGGACTAGGACCCTTTAAACAAAAAAAAAATCCAAATTGGTAACAAATATAAAACAAAAAAAAAATCAGTCAAACTGAGAATGTCCTTTTTTGAAGTCCGTTAAAAAAGGATGAAACTAATTTATACATCCAACAATGTGAGATAAGGATGGAAAAATAGAATGTAAAGGAACCCAGTAAATGAAATGAAGGCGTGGTACCAATGTTCATTTAAAAATGTCAGTTATGAAAAGCAACCAGCCCCCTAGAACACTATGCTTAGGTTAGAAAGAGGCAAAGCATAGATATCAAATTCGACTATATTTCCATTGTTTGGAACAAGTGAGCAGATTAGATTAGTACATTAGGAAACCCAAGTCATTGTAAGCAAAACCCACAGTTATATTATTACAAGATGGAATATTAATAACACTTACCATGCTCAATTTCTTGCACTCTTGCAGCTTCTACCATGCTTTAGCCTGTGAAAGAAGAAAATGGAGTTATTTCATATGCATATTGTGATTGCTATGTTATAAATATTCTGTCATTTGGTCAGATAGAGCTAATATACATGCAAATCATGGTTTATCAATGGTTAGCATTTTTCATCATGTTAGCGATTCTCTATAATCCTACTCGTAAATACGAAATTTTGTTTAGATGGATTTTTTTTACTGTTCCTGGCTAAAACTATAGCAATTTTATAGTAATACTAGCTGTGCCCACGGCTTCGCCCCCAATAGGTATATCAAAAGGTTCTTACCATCAGCATTAGGTTTCTTATATTTTCCCTGCACAAATATGCGTGGTACATCAACGCCTTCCTTGAAGTTGACCGTTCGACGCTGTACATAAGTGTTCATCAATATTTCGAAGCCAGCATCGGTGAATAAACTGGATAGCTCCTCTTCAGTGAAGTAGTAGCTCCTGAAAGGTAAAAATTTGTATGAAATACACATTCAACAAACAATAATACACTTCATCATCAACCAAGGGTCAGTATACTTAGAGGTTATACTTTATACATCCACACGGTTTGGTATAGTTTTACAGAAATGCAAGCAAACGAAGGAATATAGTACAGAGGCTAACTTGAAAATCGCAAAAAGGTACATGGTACCTTTGATTTTAATCGCAAGATTTTTATACCAACCTTGTCCCATCCTGCCGCATGTAGAAATTGTCTGCAATCTTGTGTCCCGCCTTAAACCGCAGCTGCGCCATGTCGTATCTCCCATAGTCGCGGAACAGAAGCACGCCGCCCGGGCGAAGCGCTCTAAACGCTACCCGCGCCACCTGTCCCCAAGATGCGGGCTGCACCGCCGACAACACGAAAATAAGGCTCGCTATATCCACACTGCCCTCTTCCACGTTCTCAAACAAGTCCTCAGTAGTCAAATCCGCGCAAAACGCCTTCATTCTACTCTCATCATACAGAGGATTCGCCTTCACAAACTCGACAGCACGTGGCGAGAAATCGCACGCGTAAAATCGAAAATTCCCAAACCCTTCTTGCACCAACGGAAACACCATGTTCCCCACACCGCAGCCGAGCTCTAGAAACACGATCTGCTCTTCTGGATCGAAGTTTATCAGCTCTTGAAACTCACGCGTGGTCCAATGCCGGTCTCGGAAGAATTTCGTCTCATTGCGCTTGTAGAATATGTCCCAGTGGCGCTTCGCGTCTCGTTCCAGCTTTGCCGCTTTCGCTTCGGGGATCATTCGAGAGTTCTGGCTCTCCAAACGCTGTTTCTCCTCGTCCGTGAGCTGTTTCAGCCGATGAACGAAAATGTCGCCGTTTGCTCCGAAGCGTTCAGTTTCATCCGCCTCCATCGTGGTGATCTACGAATTAGCGACTGAAATGAACCGGTTTACGGATACATTTACATGTGGCTTAGTAATATTTGAGTTTATTTTTCGAAATTGGTAATAATTAGCACAAATTGAACAAATAAAACCGGCGAGCGGTTCGGCCGTCTCCTCCGATGGTCGAACAATTTATGACAGATGTCAGATCACAGATGGCATGACATTACAGCGAATGACAGTGACAGTTGCCAAAATAATTAAAACGAAGAATTATAGCACGGGAATTTGAGTTTATACAGCCATTATGTAAAGTTTGTGGAAAGTATACATCTCATGGAAAACAAAAAAGTACACGTGTGTATTAATAGGACATGAGTTTAAGAATTCAGGTAAGTATGTACATTGTGACTTGTCCGTATGTATTATTTATAAATTGCTAAAACAGTTTTAGTTCACATAAACAAGTTTACATAATGGCAAATGCCATAAATTGGAAGGTAGCTCGTTATCTAACAATTGTGTCGATCAGCAATAACACTTAATTGCACGGATCAGAAGGTCAGAGCGATGAGCGAGGTCGAGTCAGTCACATCGTGCATAATACGAACAGGCATGCGGGTTCCATTACTGCCTAGAATTATCTAGGACAGATCATTTGTCCCGCTTAGTATTTGTTTCATTACGTAGGTAGAACACGGTAACTGGATAGCTTTTAATTTCCTATATAAATGGTAAATGAAACGGTACATACGATTGGTAGGCAACTGTGGCTCGAATAACTGCACTTTACAATAAGCTGATTAAACGAGTTTGTGGACATTGGTAGCATTAAGTAATTTTTTTATGTGTGTTACGTAAATATGAATGTTGTTTGATTTGTTAACGTTATAGAAGTAGGTAGGAATTGACTGATTACGAAGTTAGGTCACAGAGGTCGCATTTAGAATAGCGTTCCTATATATAACGAAGCGTACCTAGTTACGTACTGAAAAATAAAATCTCTTGATGGTAAGTGTACCTATAATGACTGGCTCGATGGCTTATTTGGTAGTGACCAATGCCCTCTGAGCCAAGGGTCGTGGTTTCGATTCCCGCGCAGTACAAACATTTGTGTTCATGAACATGTCTGTTTGTATTGGTCTGGGTGCTTTCTATGTATAATATGTACTTTTTACAAAAAAAATGTATATAGGTAAGTTTATCAGTTGTCTAGTACCCACATAGTACAAGCTTCGGCTTAGTTGGGGCTAGGTAGCGCTGTGTGGCCCGGCGTGGCATGTCTTGGGTCTAATAATAGATTTATAGATGGATCGGGGTTTCAATTAATTAAAATAAGGAAATTCATAAGGCCACTGAATGAACAGCCTAAGCTAAGCTTAAGCATAAGACTCGATACCAAATGGCAGGATGTGAATGTTAGGTACTGCATGTCGACGCTCAGTTTTGAGTTAATTTGTGTCTTTTGTGTAGAGAAAGATAAGATACAGATAATGGTCTAGAAAGTACGTCTCATGCAGCCGGGGAATATTGGTTTTGGACTGTTTTAAATGCATGTAAACGGCTATAATTAGCCGTAACAATCACAGCATAATGGCTTGCATATCCTGCCTTTGGAGAATAGATGAGATAACATGAAACAGTAAGTTTGGTATTTACTAATCAGTCTAAGAGGTGTTTTGGGGTGTTCCACGATTGGTTGACTAGGTACTTAGTTGAAGTTTTAAAGAAATAGATAATGATTAAAATAAAATATAATCGATTTATTTTAATCATTATCTATGTCCAGCAGTGGACTGCAATGGGCTGATGATGATGATGATGAAAATAAAATATCATCTTTATCCGCGTATCTGTATCTGGAGTACGATGGCACTCCATAGCTGGACATAGCCCTCTCCATTTGTTCGCTACTTTGGGTAAACATACGATAGGCTGATGATGATGATAGGAACTAGAGAATGTGTATTTGATCTGACGGGGGACCTATCGATCGCGGGGCCCTGGGCATTTGCCCAAAATGCCCAATGGGAAGTAGGGATCTGACAATATGATCAGTGTATGATACTTTTTCGAAAATGTTCGTGCTAGGCACACAGTTCACATTCCGACATTTCCAGTTACTGCACAACAAAGGTACCTACTGTGTATCCCTCGTGTATCGTGACCGGGAGTCGATTACAAAGTCGACTCGTTAATGACAACAATAAAACACGATTAATTGACCAACAGCTGACAGTCGTCAGTCGGCCTGGTTTGTTTACACACGGTTGAAGATAACGAGACACAGCGCCCTAGGGTTAGTCTACTTATACGGTGATGATGACCCCGATAATTATGTTCTCTTCTTGAAGTGCCATCATTATGGCCATTCTGATTTTTGACACAGCGGCACGGAACGACGATCTCATATCTTGAGCCATGAGGTGCATCTTCTTCCTGGTGGTCGTTTACCCTGGATTTTACCCTTTTTTTATGAGCTGGAGCAAATTGTATTTCTCATTACATGGCCGAAATAAAGTAGGTTCCGTCTCTTCGGTCTCTTAATGGTAAACCTCTACCTGCTTTTCAATCATTTGCAGTACCCTCTCAAAAGACACTCTATTTGTCCATGATATCTTCTGGGTCCTTCTGTACACCCACATTTCGAATGCTTCTAAGCGTTTCCTCATAGCGTGGGTTAGGGTCCAAGATTCTACACCATACAGAAGAACCGAAAAAACATAGCATCGTGCCAAATGCAACTTAGTAGATCCAAAGACTGGCTGCAGAGTAGGTCCCTTAACTTCGAAAATGCGTGACGAGCCTGTTCTATTCGGCATTTGATTTCTACATTGTGATCGCATTGGTCATTCACAGATAATATGTTAGAAAACCCATTTTTATATCAAGCAAAGCTAAGTGGAGTGTTCACCTTGTTCAAATATATGAATTAAATTAATGAAAATCGACTTTGAAGAATTTTAGTTTGTATAGGTATTATAACACGAGAGGGACAAATGGGAGGGATCTAAGGTGCAATATTACGCGATCCGTTCAACGAGCGATCGTTTTCTACTTTCGTGGAAGGGGCCCTGAATCGGGGGACTGAGAAATCTTTATGCATCCTCTGCCAGCCATGTTTCCCGATTCATCATGGTGGAGAGCGTCCCACGCTTCGTTTCTCTCTCTCTCTAGTCGTATCCCTCACTATTGAGGATCGTGGCTCCTTTTGACTTTGTCAATTAGCTGCCTCCATCGGTTTCGTTCCGACGCTTGATGGATTGCGGCACTGACAGGTATCTCCAGCTCCTTCGACACCTGGTCTGCCCATCGCATGGGACTGGGACGCTTTGTTTACCAAAGTCTAAAACAAGGCTAGCCTTATTAGCCTGTCTGTAAGTCAGGACCTGGGTGGTTGACTGACGGAACACTGAAGTTGCCCACCTCCGTTGTCAGAGCGACTTGGACTCCCCTTTTCGCTTTCCGTAATGCGATATGAAGCTGCTATGCTGAGCCAATAGGTACCTACCTACAAAAAGTACTATAAAAATAGCGTACTTAAATTAATCAAGCAACTAGGAAACAAAGGTTCTTTTAAGTGAGGCGGAAGTGTTAAATTACTTATTCATCATAATAGATAACAAAGTCTTACTTAGTAATGACTGTGTTTTCCTGTGCTTATTGCGTACTTTGAAATTTGAATAATTCAATCAGGATCGATGCCGATATTTGTACTTTTGATTTTTGATTTGAGGTTGATTACAAATAAACATAAATATCAATATCAGACAACATCGCATAAATTGCTCTAATCCCAAAGTAAGTAGCTGAAGCACTTGTGTTATGGGTATCAGAACAACGAAGGTACCGCAAATAAATACCACTGAGCCAGACAAATGATAGTTAGGTAATAATTTAATGGTAATAATTGAGTCTGACTGGTTTCTTCTACCTGAAGATTCTCTGGAAGAGATCGCTACAAGCGATAAGACCACCGAAGTTGTAAGCCTACTTGTTTTGTTTGTAATGTGTTTTCCGTAACGTCTATCTATTATAATAAGAATACTTACCTATTATAATAATAAACGTAATGTACGTATAAGTTTACTCATTTTATAAAATCTTTGTTAAGTAGGTATGATATGCAACTTTAAATCGTTGAGTCAATCCATGTCCGTGACAGAAGAGAAAACATATCACCACCCAAATAACATGGAAGTTCAACCATACTCTTTTTTTTTGTATTGGCTCGACATAATGGCTTCCCTACGCCTGATGGAAAGCGAGAGAGAAGCCCAAGTCGCTGTGACAACGGGTAAGTAACTGGTCAGTTACCTGTCAGTTGCCACCGCCATGCCGGCCCAACCCCAACCCCCCGCGAGCTCCGGAAACCCTACTCACCGGCAGAAACACGACCCAGAGGTCATTTGACTGCGGTACTCATCTCCCCTTCTCCCCTATTGAAGGCGTAGCTAAATACCACAGGCCGGTGACGGGCAGCAGCGTCACCGGAGCGAGAAACTACGCCTGCCCAGCGTGGCGATTATGGGCATAATCCTCCAGATGTTTGCCCAAGTGGCGAACAACTGGAGCCTATGTCCAGCAGTGGACTGCAATAGGCTGATTATGATTATAATGAGATACTCATTCGTCGCATCATGCGCTGTTTGTAGACAAGACAATAACGCATACATTTATGACCAGTTAGATTACTTACTTCGTTAGTCAGCATGTGTTGCATAGTTACAGAGGGAATCACAGATGTTTCTCATGATATGCCGTTGTCGGACGAGCGGTCACCACCTGGGTACCGGCTGAGTCGGCGAGATATGACCCGTTGGTACGTGACTGTTGCATAAACTATTCGTTGATAGGGTTATGTTTAGCCTAGTAGCTAGATAAGCAAGGACTGGTGCGGAAAGTTGCGGCTTTGCAGATTTGTTTTCATATGTAGCACAAAGAGAGGTAGGGCATAGCGAATCATCGCTCGAATTGAGCTGCCCGTCCGGGGAAGGACCTCCACCCTGTAGAATACCGCAGCCAAATGACCTCCCGTTAGTAGGGTTTCCGGAGCTCGTGAGGGGTTAGGGTTGGGCCGGCATGGCAGTGGCAACTGACAGGTAACTGACCAGTTACTTGCCAGTTGTCATAGCGACTTGAGCTTCTCTTTCGCTTCCCATCAGGCGTAGGGAAGCCTTTATGTCGAGCTACTATAAAAAAAACAATAATGGCTTCCTCTCACTTGATGGAAGGCGCTAGAGACGTTCAAGTCACTGTGGCAGTTGACAAGTCCTTCTTCAAAGTCCTAAACCTTCTTCAAACGTGGTTTAAAGAGAACTCTATCCTCACGGCAGGCAGCGGCTACGCTGTGCCCCTGGCTTTGCAGTCTATGAGGCGGCGGTAACCCTTTAACATCAGATGGGCCGCTTGCTCGTCTAAGCTGCCACCCAAAGCAATAAAAAAAGAAAGAAAAGTTAATTCTACAACGATTCTTCGGAATCATCTTAGAGCTGCGCCACTTCTGAATGGATAACTTAAGGACCTTCAAAAAGGAAATCTACGAACTTTAACCTCTGAAAGGAGAATACCACCGCGATCCCCTTACTGTTTCTTGTCAGGCTCTCTTCTGGAGTTGATGGGATTCTGCGTCCCAGATGAGCCAGGGTGGTTTCCTGTACATTGCTTTCTGTGTCGACTGGGAGTAACTTTTGCCTGGTCCTTCGATAAGCGTATACAGGGCACTAGGTTTGGAATTGCGTCTGTTATCATTAATCTTAACAATCTTAATTGTTCATTGTTAAGTGGTAGTAGGTATTTGAAACTGCAAAACTTTTGGCATCCCTGTACTGACCTACTGCGCTCGCGCATAAATGTACACAAGGTAATATTATTGCTTCGATTAAGCCTTATCGGGTACCTAAGTACCTGCTCTCAGTAACAAGCTATGTAAGTTGATTAGGTCCTAACAAGGACTTCGTGCTTTAGCTTTTTCTTGCTTGAGAACGGAATTTAGGTGGATAGCATTTAGATAGATAGATATTCTTTATTGCACACCAAACAATTGACTTAAAACTATGTATAGTAGACATTTTTCTGTACAATATAGGCGGCCTTATCGCTATAAGCGATCTCTTCCAGACAACCTTAGGGTAGAGGATAGTTACAGAGAAGAGGTTAGGTGAGCTATCAACTGAATTAGATTTTCTAAAATCTTAGGTTATTTATGACAATTTAAAAAATACTTACAGAAATGATATTATGAAACTGACAGCAGCGTTTACCTGGGTACAAATAAAACCTACTGCGGTCACCAACCCGCATACAATGTGTAGGTAATAATAACTGACTAATATTTATAAGATGAATCTTGGTTGCTTAAATAACATATGTTTCGTTATCGTTTCTTAAAGTTATAATGTAAATTAAAAGCTTAACCTTGTGCCAATTTCAGGAAATTAATTTTAAAAAGCTCGAGTGACTGTATGTATTATTAATTAACCTTTCTAACCATTATAGAAAATACTCATTCAATGAAATACTCACACTCGCAAACTTAATAAAATAACGACTATAATTAATTAATGTAGGTATCTGAAAATGTGTTTCTAATAACATAGTCATTATGTAGGTATTACTAGCCAAATGAATCACTATCACACGAGCTAATTAAATAAATCTATCTATACTTATAATAAATCTGTAGAGAGGTCAATTCTGTACATGAAATATATTTTTAAAATAACTATCAGGGGGTGAACTGATTAGTGATCGATATTTATGCCAAAAATGCAATTAGTAAAATTTTTGTTTGTCTGTATACAATGTTCGTTAAAGAAACAAAAAGTACACGACGGATTTTAACGAAACTTGGTACAATTATTTTTCATACAGCTGTACAGGTTATAGTATACTTTTCATCACGCTACAATCAATACGAGCAAAGCAGTGAAGGAAAGTGTTGGGTAAACGGTAGAAACCACTGCATGGAATTGAATACGGTTATCACCAAATTAACTCGACTTAAAATGTAGGTACCATTTTATGGAAGTCTGTTATTTTTGAAAACCAATATCAACGGGTACCTACGACGCCGCTGGCACAGCTAGTTTAAAATAAAATTAGATTTAAGAAAGACAGTCCAAAATGGTCCTATTTTTTAACAATTTTGAGGTCGTTATTGAATTAAGAGTGCCATACGCAGCTATCGCATCAAAGAATTTGGTCCATAAAATTCTTCACCCTTTTTTATTTTAAAACTCCGTTTCGCTTTCAGCTTTTCCACCTCGGCATTAACCTGCGAATGTCCGCGGTTTTGTCACACAAAAGAGACTTCATTGTGGTCGTTTTGTATGCCGATTGGCCGGCAGGTAAGCGTTTGTGTAGTTCCCAGAATGCCTGTTTGCTGCCCATGTCGCCGCAAACAAAGACTTGGGAAATATCAATACAACTAGGCGTGGGATATGAGAACGTTTAAAGGCAATTGTCACTGTTACAAGTGTGTTTTGGAGGTGGCTTTGTTGTAACAAGTTTGTTTGGATAAGTAGATTACCTTAGTTACCTACCTACCTAAGAGAAAAGAATGTTATTTGCAATTTAGTATTGATATTTGAATAGAATAGAATAGAAACATTTACTTATTACTCTTGTACATCACAACACAATAACAGTAGGTAGTACTTTGACACATATTTGGGCGTTTCTGTCTGGAACAATGGCTAATTACAGCGAGCCTTCAGAACAGAACGAAGGGTTATGGTATGGATTCAATTTTGTGGCTGTATCTGATCACTTAATATTTCTTGTCTGTCTTTTGTTTGTTTTAAAAGAAAATACCATGTGCTCTTTTGCGAGAATAATTTTGAAATTCTTCGTGTGTGGCGGGGTTATGCGCATTATAATTATTAATTATATTTACCATTTATTATTCAATTGCGACGATCAGTTTGGTCCAGTGGTGTGAAAGTTGCCTCTGACCCAGTGGCCGTGGGTTCAATCCCCCACAGTAACACTTCTGAGTGGATAAACACGCCTTTTTGTATAGTATTTACCCATAGTACAAGCTTCGGCTTTGTTTGGGACTAGATGGCGCTGTATGGCCCAGCGTGCATGTTTTGGGTTGTTTATTCAACTATCATTCGTATTAATATCATAATAATCGTTGATTTAATGCTTCCATTGATAATGTAACAGCTTATTATTTTTATATCAATAAAAAGATAATTTTACTCCTAATTAGCCCATTTACCTGTGCTATTATCTAAGTATACGTCTCCCTATAAATAGCAATGACATTACTATCGCTGTGATACATTCAGAACAAGGCATTATTATTATTATATGGCATAATTAAAGGTCACTTAGTGAGTACCGCTTCGCAATCGACTAACAATACAGTTTATATGATTTTCTTGTTGCATTTTAATTATATGAGGGCAACTTGCTTAGCAAAGGTTAGTTCCATATAAGGGGCAGCGCAGACCACAGACTATCTGTGACGCACTTTTTTGCAATTATATGCGTAACGCTCACGACGCGCAAAAATCTGTCGCGGATATTTCACAGACTCAACGCACACGACGCACATCTTTGATCATTCTGTCGGCAGACCTAGACCGCCTAGACGCTCTTTTTAAATGTCTCAGACACAGACTCTATCGCACAAAAAGTGTGCCGTCTGCGCTGCACCTAAACGTGATATAATTTCATTATGTAAGTATCTGCTAGAGCAGTGATCACGCCTCATGAACTAACCAATAATACGGTTGTCCGACTATTTGATATATGTATTATACATTATGTATATACAGGTATATATGTATCTTACGATTAATAGGTAAGTAGGTTAAGAGGTAACAAGTAGCTACTATTATGTCTATACTTAAATATTTATTGTGAGATTACAGGTGTTGACTACACTATTTTAAGACCCCTCTCTGTAAGTTATATCATCTGTAGGTATTAATTGATACATACTTAAATATTTATGTAGGTTTTGTACTCCCTATTGAAAACACGTGTTTTCCTAACTTAAATTGACCTTTGACAGTAACAAAGCATAGATAACGATATATATGTAGGTACTATGTTTCCGTAGTGTCATTCATAGTAATATGATTTGCAATAAATGCTAATTAATTGTGTAGGTACTTTACTGAAAGAAGCATACTTACTTAGGTATATTTTTATTCCGTTTTTATAATATGCCTTTTCACTTTCGCTCTAGGTGCAGTGATGAAAACAAACACCCAGACAAGGAACAAACACAAATTTTCATTACACGAATGTTTGTCCCGGTTCATAATCGAACCCACGACCCTTGGTTCATAAGGCAGGGGTCACTACCAAGCGAGCCAGCGGGCCAGTTATAATAGGCAACGACTACCTAGTTAGAAGTATGCGTTTCTGTTTGGGCTTTGATTGAAATTTGGTAGTTAGTTAGTTTCTACTTTACATAAATTGTAAAACAAAAAACGGTTGGTAAATCTCTGTAAAGTAAGAAAGCAGTGCCTTTGACACACCCGTAAGGTGCGGCGCAGACGGCACACTTTTTGTGCGATAGAGTCTGCATCTGAGACATTTAAAAAGAGCGTCTAGGTCTGCCGACAGAATGATCGAAGATGTGCGTCGTGTGCGTTGAGTTTGTGAAATATCCGCGACAGATTTTTGCGCGTCGTGTGCGTTACTGCATATAATTGCAAAAAGTGCGTCACGGATAGTCTGCCGTCTGCGCTGCCCCTAATAGCGACGAAGTGACGTAACTATGTCTACCTACCTCCAAAAAACACGCTGGTATTTATTATTAGATAACTCTTAATGTGAGGATATTTGCATGTCGGACAAGTTGGCCAATGGCTACCTACTTCACACAGACTAAAAAGATTTATGACATTTTGTTCTTTTAATTTCAAGGCCTCAGGCTTTAGGCCAATTAGAGTCATCGTGTAAATTTGCTCGAAGCGGTATTTGTGGTGTTCCTAAGATTAGAGAGACATTAGGATAATAATAACACTCTTTTGTTAGATCTGATAGAAAATAACTATAGAAGGCGTAGCTAAATACCACAGATCGATGACGGGCAGCAGTGTAACCGGAGCGAGAAGCCTACCCCCTACGATCGCCAATCCGACTGCCCAGCGTGGCGATTATGGGTAAAGCCTACAGATTTGCCCAAAGTGGCGAACAACTGGCGAGGCCTATGTCCAGCAGTGGACGCTGGGCTTGCCCAAAAGTCCACTGGCAAGTAGGAGTCTGAAAGTCCCACGAGAAAAGGTGGCTTAGGTATTATGGAGGTTTTTAGTCCCAGAGATAATAATATTGATGTTTTGCGAAAATGGTGCAGAAAAAATTTTTTTTGCTTATTAATAAAATAGATGATTTGTATTATTACATCCAAAGAATAATTAATTGGTTCTTACTAAGTGACTTTCAACGAAAACATCGTTTTTCATGTCCTTTAACTAAAAACGACCTATCTATGCATCGTACAAAAATAATTAGGTATTTTTGATTAGAATAGCCTATTAGTTGCAGATTACAAAGATACTCAATACCAGCTATAAAGCTGGCCATACACGCAAGGGTGTACCTGATAAGTTTACCTGAATAGGTCAACTGTTCAGGTAAATCGGAGCATATAATATGTTACAGAGCTGTGCAGGTTTTCACTCAACTTTACCTGATATACGTACCTGCACAGGCAAACCTGTCAGGTAAACCCTTGCGTGTATTACCAGCTTAATGTACCTACGTTTAGAACGTCACATTTTATGAATGAAACAATAATGGTCAATATTGTTTTAAGAAGTTCGAGGAATTAACAGGATATTCCTTTACCTGAGCCGGGCAGGTGCGAGGGTAGGAATAGACAAATACGGCCTATTCATTCGTCCCTCCTTTGTGTCGCACCCTCGTGGTAGTTCTACCCATTCACTTTATAAAACTGGTTATAGGCACTGTATATTCAAATTCGTATACATTGTGTTATCCAGTAATGACTTTATCGCAAGTAAAGACAAGAAGATAAGGGTAAAATGCAGCGCATACCATTGGCGGCAGTTTACGCCGCCGCAAACTAGATGGCGCCACTTGTACCAATCTCGGACAAAGCGTTTCGGTTGAGATTTAGGAAGTCTTTCTTTGAAGTGAATCATTGTTTGTTTACTATCTAGTGTCTGTATAGAGGTAAGTGTGTCGTGAACAGTATGGCAATGAAACGATATACTTTGTGGCAGTAAATATATTCAGAAAATATTAACGGTAGTCGACCTAATTTCGTCAGTATAAAAAGTCCATAGCTATCAAACAGTAAACATTACAGTATTGTCAGGATCGAATTCGCATAATTGATCACTTAACTTTAATAGTTATTGCTTTATACAATATCGTATCGAAAACATTCGATAACAAACACATAAAGAAACTACCTAACTAACTTAGGAATAATCAGCCGTCCAATCGATCAACCTTGTACACGTTAAACACTTAATTTAGATTAATTATAATAATTACATATCACAATGAGACGTCCCTTCACACTACACTCGCACACATAATACAAAATACGAACGAAGGCACGAGATCTAACACTACGACTACAGTAAAACAGGCCCAAAAAGGTTACTCCTAAATGCGTGTGCGCCTCGCGGCTCAGTCGAAGAGTTGCGTTTGGAAGAGTTTAAAACGACTATCATAATTTCAGTAGCGATAAAAGTAAGCGTTCTGGAATACAATGGCTGCGGCCCGCGGAGGTCGTTCCCCGCGACGGGCTCGGTATTGGAATGTCGGCGCAGCCGCTCCCGGCCGCTCCGTGCCGCAGGTACGGGCCACCCCTCCGCCCGCGCCCCGCCACCCGCGGCACACGTCACACCCGCGACCCAAAGTCCCATCACACCACTAACTACACAGTGTCCTTCCCTTCGAACTTCTCAGCCAATTCCCCCATCAGCTCCTTGTAGATCAGCGGGTCTATGTTCTTCCCGAGCTGGTATAGCACGAACCAGTCGCCGATCTGCAGCTTGCGCGCCACCGACTCCACCTGCTCCTGCGGGGCGAGGCGGCTGCGCGCACGCAGCAAGTACAGGCGCACGCGCGGCCCCGCCACCACCACCATGCGGTACAGCAGCGAAATCCCGCTCAGGATCGACAGAATCACGAACCAGAACCACAGGAACACGTATATCTTCTCGTTGACGATGTTCAGCGGCAGCACGCATAGCCCGTCGAACTTCTGCACGGTACCCGAGGGACCGTACTTGTGGAACGTGCACTTGGTCACTTTGGGGAACACTCGCGCCATCGGATCCTCGCGTTCTTCCGGCTCCATCTCGGTGAAACGCACCACGTCAGCACCGTACGTAGAGAATTCACCGTCGAGGAAGAAATCCATGAAGAATATTTGGCCGACGACGTTGATGAAGTTCAACACTTCGCAAATGAAGAAGCGGAACGCGTAGAAGTTCTGCGTGTGCAGGTTCGTGTGGAAATAGTCGACCAGCAGCTTCTTGCGGTCCGTCTTGCAGTCCTCACCCACTATGGGGCAGTTCAGGTCGAGCACTAACATCTTGATGCGCCCTCCTTCCCAGGTCTTCCACAGGTAACGCGGCACATAGAACAAGATGGCTTGGAAGAACAACACGAAGCAGACCCATTGGTAGTACTTGTGGTATTTTACTTCGTCCTGGCCGTCGACGTGTGTGGTGACGCCGGACTGCACCATGTCCTTCCCGACGCGGCCCACGAGCCGGTTGGGGATGGTGAAAGTCGAGTAGATCCAGCAGTAGGTGTCCATCACGGCGAGCGGTATCTCGTCGACGATGCAGTCTATCGGGTCGCCGATGTACTGCCTCGACGTGACCAGCAGCGAGAACGCGATCAGGATGATCACGGTGGCTTTGTAGTGCAAACGGAACACATTGTTGTCGATGCAGACGCTGTCGAGTTTCAGTAGCCCCTTCACGGAGCCGAAGACGTCAAACATGGCGGTTGTGTTAGCCGCGAGCGCGCGGCGCGTCGGTCGCGGTCGAAAAAGTCGGGCGTGCGCTTCGCCCTCGCGTCGGATGCGGAGTGCTGGGGAGCCGCTGGGGCGAGCGCGGTTGTGGCGGCGCGGGGGGCGCCGTCTGCGGGCGGGGGAGGGGGGAGGCGGCCCCCCGCGCGTCGGATCAACGACACAACACTGACCCTATTTCCACCTACGTATCCGAAGCGTCATCTGGTAGCGAGTACGAAGCAGCCAACGGCTATGCATCTGAACGTTTTTAAGCAAGAAAGAATACGCCACTACCGGGCACGGTCGTTTATTGGGGTGTATCTGTCGATTGCATCACTCAGACCGAAGATAGATCGTAATTAACGCAAGCAGCGTAGTAGATACTATGACAACAAAGAGAATCTAGTAGGTAATGTTATTCCGTATTCTATTTTGAATGACAATAACACGTGGTTGGTCGTAGTAACGATGCAATGCGTTATCTTGATTGTAATCGTCTCATTACAGCAAAATGTTGTGATGATGACAAGTTAAGTAGTCTTTGTAAGTTTACGATGTTAGATATTGGTGCGATTACATGATGCAAAAGTTTAGATGCCAGTTCAATGATTTCTCTAATATGCGTTTACATTTTTTTAATAATAAACAACATGTTACTATTAAGGTATAGTTAGGACTACAAAACAAAGACGTACAAATTATAAGCAAATATTTCTGGATGAGCTGAGCTGTGGAATTTGTTAACTAGTAAAAATATCTGGGCCGCGATATCGACTTATATAGTCAAGTCTCATGAATTATATTTTGCTCAGAAATACAGCGGTAAATTGGGCTTTGGGTTTTCGGTGCATCATATAAGCTACAACAACATAAATTCAGGTGAAGAGAACATTGAAGGGTAGTTTTAAGTACAAATGAATGCAAAAAGGCCACGGTTACAAAAAATTGGGATACAATAGAAGTTTTAATGCGTGAATTGAAAAGTTGAGGCTTGATTTGAAAGAAATGCGATACCAACTTCTTCATCAATTGCCTCTCCAATCACTGAAGGTTGGCAGTCATCTCCTCATAGCTGGAGTTGTCCTACACGAGTTGGAACAAGAATACATGTTCAATTAATTGCAGCATCTAAATCAAAGCATAAAAACATGACATTTTTGCAGTGTTATTTCTATTTTATCAGTCTAGTCATGAATTATTATTGTTTACAATGTGTGCAGTACATACCTATTTATGTATTGCAAACTAAGTAATCGTTAGAATAGATAATTTGTTATCAATAGTTTAGATTCCTTTACCTACGATTTGTAGCTACCCGCTTGATTCTACGGCCACTAGTCATCCTCACAATACGTCATAATTGTTATCCTCATTACAATAAGAAGTGATTGCCTCATTCATATTAGGTACTTATATGTTTTGCAAATTGATTACGCGTAGGTACATACAGGACAAATGTCAACTCTGAATCATGGGGAGGAAATTTCGTGAATCACCATCTCATTCATTAATTGCTTTTAATTATTTATTTTGCTAATGAAACCAATTTCTCTTCGGTAGAAACCATGCACCTTCTGAAGGAGAGTTTTTTTATGATAGAGGGTGCAAACAGCCCTAAAGATTACCTGACGGTAAGTGATCATTTCAACCAGTAGATACCGCAACACCAAGGGAGACACAGGGAATCGCCGATCCTTGAGAGATTTGTAGGCAAGCGTTTTGAAGATCCCTAAGTCGTATTCATTCGGAAAAGTCACCGCTAGAAGCTGATTGCAAAGAATCGTTGCGCGTGGCATTAAATAATTACCTAAATAATATTATAATAGTAATTTTTGTTTGTGCTTGACGATTCGCCAGTGCTTATTATAAATCTATATGAATTTCATAAAGATTTGGAACTCTTTGCCAGAGTCCGTGTTCCTATAGATACGAGTATAATCTTCAGTTATGCAAAGCGAGAAAAAATCTGCGTGGTGATTTTGTTGAGTGAGCGCGTTCCATGCATCGTAAGCTCTAATGTTCCGAAGCACCAGGCGAGTTGGGGTTAAACTACTTAACTAACTTAATTTAAAAAAAAAAACGATGGGTTTTTATTTATACATTTTTGTAGTCATCAACTCTATTTTACATTTTTCGGAAATGTCATGTTTATTCAGTGTCTGAATCTGGATTGCTTAATATTGTATATTCGTAGAATTCGTGTCACTTTCGTTGATTTCATCACAAATCTTTGAGCTACTTAGTTACTTTAGAAAGGATAGAGTTCGGTAATGATGATAAAACAGCGCCTAATCTCTAAAAAGGATCCTACGTAGGTATTTAATGTCGTCTAATTTATTTTTTTTACTATATTTCTGGCCTTGAATTGACTGGCTCGGTGGCTCAATTGGTAGTGACCCCTGCCTTCTGAACCAAGGGTCGTGGGTTCGATTCCCACCCGGCACAAACATTCGTGTGATGAACACTTGTGTTTGTTCCGTGTCGGGGTGTTTATAATTTGTATTTAAGTATTTATTCGTGGTACCTTCGTTGTTCTGATACCCATAACACAAGTGTTTAAGTTACTTACTTTGGGATTAGAGCAATGTATGTGATGTTGTCTGATATTTATAATTATTCATATTTACCCAATTTCCTGTAGAAGTTTTAAGCAATGAATAATCAATGTTTTCCATTGATCGCTGATTACGTATGAAGTTCCGCGTTTACAACGAAACACAAAATATCGCCAATAATCTTATCAGTGCTACGACGCATATTCCATTCGTGTTTCCTCAATATGGCGAAATGTAGATCTTTTTATAAGCTTATCTTGTCAAAAGGACCGCATCCTGCCAGTTCAGCCATTGTGACTTAACCAATTTATTCAATTAGTTGCTTGAAGATTGTGCAAAGCATGATGTAATTTCTTCTGGAAAGACTCGACAGGTTTCTTTTTATAGTAGCACAAGTTAGTGGTTGCCCATCGCATAATGGAAGGCAAAAGAGAGGTCGAAATCGCTCCGGCAACCTCATTTATCACTAGTCCTTTGCCATTACCATAATACTGGTCTGTGAATAGGTAATATTGTTGCCGTAGACGTAGTAATTAGTCCGTCTTTTAGAGTATTTAATAATAAGATACACGTTTTCTTTAATAAGATACACGTTTGCTAAATTAGACCAAAAGTGACAAAGATATAGCCCGCTAAAGTTATTTGTGACTTCACTTCTCGTGGCATTTTTTCGCACGTCAAAGACTCCTATGCCCTGTATTTCGACTAGCGGGTCACTCATAAAAAATACGGCAAAAAGCTTGTCAAATATCTTGTTAAAATAATAATAAAAAAATATTTTCTAAGGTGGCAGTGACAATTTGACACAATTGGGACTATAGGATCCTAATTCAGCTGTGTCGAGACGAGTAGAGTCTTTGAACACACGTTTGTTGTATTAAACTCTAATAAAGAAGAACGAAGATCGCTCATCTTTTTAATCTTCTTTTGCAGTATCATTGTGTCCTTTGCTTACAAGTGCCTTTACTTAAGCGGGATATGAGACTATAACAAGTTTCTCAGCATGAACGATATGTCGTCACAGCTATTTTGCTTATCTATGGGATGCAAATAGGCTTTTACTTTGAGCAGAGACGAGATAGGAAACTTGACGCTGTGGTCGAACATGACCTTTACTGCTGTGTGAATAGAGGCTTTCTTTTCCGAATGTAAACATTTTAAATGCATAAGATGCAGTTGACTTGCAGAATCGGTCGAATCAAAATGTTTCTAAAAGTGACTGTGGAGTTAGGCATCAAAGTTAATTTAAAATAAGATAGGAATTTTGTTTTAAAACCACTTTGATACTAGGTACTAAGTATAGAACTAAAGTATTCAAGTTATTCAATAAATCTTTTGTTAATAGACTTGCCACACAAGTTTTAAATATGCATGGAAAATGTCATCTCGGTCTATTGAAGTTAACTGGGTCAAAATGTAATTGCAAGGTTGGTGTCGTACATATTATATTAGTAGCTAGGTATTAACTGATGTAGCATAAATTAAAGATGTCTACGATTACATCGAACTGTCGGTCGTAACATCGGATTATGAGAGTATAAAAGAATAGCCTATTAGAGAGTGAACCTTCGTTTGCGCACACACTTTTTCACTTTAATAACTCCTGTGTGGTTTGATTAGGCGACCTGGAGATTTTTTTTTGTTTTATAGTAGCTCGACATAATGGCTTCCCTACGCCTGATGGAAAGCGAAAGAGAAGCACAAATCGCTGTGACAACGGGCAAGTAACTGGTCAGTTACCTGTCAGTTGCCACCGCCATGCCGGCCCAACCCTTACCCCCCACGAGCTCCGGAGACCCAACTTACCAGCAGAAACACAACCCAGAGGTCATTTTACTGCGGTATTCTATAGGGTGGAGGTCCTTCCCCGGACGGGCTCAATTCGAGCGAAGATTCGCTATGCCCTACCTCTTTTAGATTGATGGGTTAAGAATAGCCCCGTCTCATTCCATGGGTGTTCCAGGAGACGATTAAAGGAATATCAAGAAACGGAGGTATAATAGGTACAATAGGTTATATTTGTACTCAGGTAAACCAGCAGGTTTTACCTGAGTACTAATAAAACCTATATTGCGGGCTCCTTAATTTAGGAGTGGGAGTCTGACGTCACCTGCTGCGAAAAAATGCCACGAGGTGACGTCACACGTAACTTTAGCGGAATATATCTTTGTAATTTTTGGTCTAATTTAGAAATTATAAGTAAAATCTAAAAGACGGCCTCTTTATCATTATCATCATCATCATCAGCCTATTGCAGTCCACTGCTGGACATAGGTATCTCCAGTTGTTCGCCACTTAGGGCAAACCTCTGAGGAATATAATATCCATTATTGCCACGCTGGGCAGGCGAGTTGGCGATAGCAGGGCGTAGCTTCTCGCTCCGGTGACGGTGCTGCCCGTCATCGGCCTGTGGTATTTAGCTACGGCTTCAATAGGCTATTATGGCTAAAAATTGTATTTAGTCCGTCTTTTAGCTTATTCAAAAATAAAAGACACGTATATTGCCTTTTTTCATTCAAATATACAATAGCAAAGATACAAGGCATCAAAAGTTAGGAGTTAAGTTAGGAGTTATTGCGATGGCTATACCGCCACCAGTCGGTTGCCAGCGCCTCGTTTATTATTCGGCAGGATGCACCACGAGCAGGTGAGAGGTTGGCTTGGAGCAAAAAGATGATAGGTCACTCCCTTACATCCCAAAGACGGACTAGGAATTATTTTTTTTACGGCAATAAGCCTTTCATTGGGGGATGCCTATGTATGTCGAGCAAACGTTTAACCAATTATTTTATTTAGTAGACAAAAATGATGCAATATTTTCGCGTTATTGGGTAGTTTCCTCGTTGGCTGCAGTCCATCGGACCGCGACAGTACATTGCGACACAACCGTTAGCTAGTTTGCCGGACACCGATACATGTCGTACCATTTGGAGCCCGCGCCATCTTGAATGTTAAACGCTTTCCGAAGAAATGCACTCGCGTAAGAAATGCCCTAAAAATTCTTACAAATATGCTAATAAGGTTCAAATTTGTGTGAAAGTAGGCTTCGATGGCGTACGTGCGCTAAGACATTAAAACATTTAGGTACTTACGTGGAATTGTTTAGTAATTCTACAAAATGATTAATGTAATGCAATGACTGTGGTCTGTAAGTCGCATACAAATTGTTTTTAAAACACATTTACCTTAATTCAATATACTTTTGTTGGCTCAAATTCGAAGGTAAAATTGTTTGAGTCATTCATGTAAATTTTTTTATAAACTTTTTTTCACAATTTCCAACGACGTCATGATACCACAGTATTTTTTTCTTGTGGATGTGGGTTCTTGTTTTTTAATTGGGTGTTTTTTAGGTACATATTAGGTAGGACAGTACCAAAACGAATTGCATTTGTTTTTTTTTCTTTAACCGACTTTATTATCGAACCTCTGTTCGATTCCACTCTTCATATTTTTTATGTAAGTAGGTTCCTTGTACCTTCACTGTCATAATTCGATGGAGGGAGATCGGGCACGGAATCAACTGCTTACAGAGTGCTTACTGAAGCACGGGATGTAACTTCGCTGACTTCCTGACTCCGGGTCTGCCCGAGCTTTTTGATAAAAAAGCCCACTAGCATTTTTTGCCCGACCCGGGATTCGAAGCTCGAACCTATTGGTTCTTAGACGGCACTAACATCCACTAGAACAATGAGAAAAGGCAGCCATAGACAGATACTGCAGATATATATTATTTATTGCACACCTTACAGTTAAAAGTTAGACTTAAAATTATATGTTTGCAGTAGGTACATTTTAGGCGGTCTTATCGCCCTAAATTATCTAGTTCAGATGACCATTGACAATATATATCTGTTTTTGACAATATAGCTATAAATAATATTAATTATGCTTTGAATGACTTAACCATCACACATCATGGGTACGATAATTTTATATTTAGCTTTTATAGTTAGCAATTCTGAACTTAAGAATAGGTATTTATTTGAGTTTACTCTAAATCTGGGTATTTCCCGTTAAATCTGACTTATACTTTTGTTGACTCATAAGTACCAGGTAGGGACAAATCATATGTTTACTAGAAGCCACAATATTTGTGGTCTGCTGTGTTTATCCTGTGTGGTCGACTGTGGTGTTGCAAGTAATGAATTATTTGAATAAATATGCTTAAAAATTTTACGAATATTATGGTCTTAAGTAGAGTTGCCATCCGGCCGGGTATTCCCGGATTTCTACTAGTTTAGAGGTAACCCGGGGAATATCTGAATGGGCTTTTATTTACAGTCCGGTTTTCAGAAGCTTTCAATGAATTGATGGTAATAAAAAACTGGTAACAGTTTCAAACAACTTGAAGAAGATTTAAGTAAGTTATTTAAGAAGATTAAGATATACCTAATAAGATAAGAATGAGATAAGATAAGACCGAGAAGATAGCAGGAAACTAGTCCCTATGTAAATTCCGTATGTGCTTATTTTAATTTCATACAGTCTAAAGTCTAGGAGCAGAATCAGGAACTTGAAAATAAACATTTTTGTCATCATCATCAGCCTATCGCAGTCCACTGCTGGACATAGGCCTGTCCAGTTGTTCGCCACTTTGGTCAAAAATCAGGAGGATTTACCCATAATTGCCACGCTGGACAGGTGGGTTGGCGATCGCAGGGGCTAGTTTTTCGCCCCGATGACACTGCTGCCCGTCATCGGCCTGTGTTATTTTTTTAAGAGAGGTAGGGCATAGCGAGTCTTCGCTCGAATTGAGCTGCCCGTCCGGGGAAGGACCTCCACCCTATAGAATACCGCAGCCAAATGACCTCCGGGTCGGGTTTCTGCTGGTGAGTTCGTGGGGGGTTAGGATTGGGCCGGTATCATGGCAGTGGCAACTGACAGGGACCAGTAACTTGCCCGTTGTCACAGTGACTTGCGCTTCTCTTTCGCTTTCCATCAGGCGTAGGGAAGCCATTGTGTCGAGCTACTATAAAAAAAAAATATCTATGCCAATATTTTTGTATTACTTTTATATCCACCGTTCATAATTCTATTGCCCGTGATGACACGATAAGCGCCATTTCGACACCCGTTACTAATCTACTCGCAAAGAGACATTGAAACATCAAACGTCACGCCACCGAAATCTACGATATCATTACGTTTAATATGGGACTAATATAAATTGTAGATACGGCCCGAGGTGGATTTGGGAAGATAAGCTTTGAAACGCCGCCGTGACAAGTTAATTCGGCGTTATCCCTTTGTGGATAACTCTTTGACGCAATCGTCTTAAATATTGAGCGATGACCTCGTGATAAAGATGCACATGCTTTGTGTTAGCGGTCCGGTTAGGCTGCTTGTACACCAGATGGTGTAAAGGATAAACAGATGAGGATTTGAATCCGTTGGGATTTCGACGCTTGCGTACAGTTCTTGGACTTAGCAAGAAATGCTCGTCAGCAGAGAGCAGGCCACACAAGCAAGGGTGTACCTGACAGGTTTGCGTGTCAGGTAAAGTTGAGTGGCAAACCTGTCGGGTACACCCTTGCTTACCCTTTCTTATACATCCTTTCTTCTAGTTTAGCTTGTATAGCCGTATGTTATTATGTTAACGAGACTTTATTAGATAAAAAAACAAAAAGTTTGATTCAATTTCGCCCAATTGTTCTGGTGATTACGAGTGCAATGTGTTTTTTTAAACTCTTGCTCTATTTAAATTTCTTTA
This sequence comes from Conogethes punctiferalis, assembly GCA_031163375.1. Lineage (NCBI taxonomy): Eukaryota > Metazoa > Arthropoda > Insecta > Lepidoptera > Crambidae > Conogethes > Conogethes punctiferalis. Next base: position 1,896,338 of record CM062078.1, on the reverse strand, counting down.
CCCCCTAGATATATTATTGTAACAACATTCAAGCACATCTTTTATTGTTTTATTTTATACATTCATTCATAAAATATAAATAAACTGCTACTTCCTGGGTAGATATTTTTTTGATGTAGGGTTCCTTCTAAATCCAAATCCTACTATGACTAATAACTTGATACAATTTTCAGATTGAAGTGAAATGATATATTTTGTCACCGTTGTCAATCCAGATGTCAGTCTAGATATAAAATAAGTATCAAAATTCAAACTAAATCTGATTAAGACGTATTATCTTTCATATCGCATCAATTTTAACATACACCTTTAAATTTATCACCGATCAGTCTATTGGGTAAGTAGGTACACTTTTTGAACAAAATGGTAATATTTGAGTCATGTGATGTAATTAGTATTAATTTAAAGTCATCTAGCATAATGGCTGCTTGGAAAGCGAAAGAGAAGCCCGAGTCGTTGCTGCAACGGACAACGGACCAGCAACCAAAAACACTTGTCAGTTGCCACCGCTTATATGAGGCACGTGGCAAATACTTTGAAGGTGGCCTTACCTGTGCAAATTGACAGGTTATTAGGTACAGAGGGCTGGTTGTAGGTACACCGACCGGGTCCGTAGTTAAAATATTAATTTTTATTTTTTTATTTTTTATAGTAGCTTGACAGCTTATAGGCTTCCCTACGCCTGATGGAAAGCCAAAGAGAAGCCCAAGTCGCTGTAACAACTGGCAAGTAACTGGTTAGTTACCTGTCAGTTGCCACTGCCATGCCGGCCCAACCCTAACCCCCCACGAGCTCCGGAGACCCTACTCACCAGCAGAAACACGACCCGGAGGTCATTTGGCTGCGGTATTCTATAAGGTGAAGGCCCTTCCCCGGACGGGCAGCTCAATACGAGCGAAGATTCGCTATGCCCTATCTCTCTTGTCTCTCTATTGTTAAGGATATACGACGTATACGTGACATATTTCATAGTTCTTTGGCCTCAGTTAAGGCCAGCCTTAAGCTGGCTTAGAATTATAATTTTATATTTAAAAAAAATGTCCACACAATGCATGCTGTGTTCACTGTTTTTTAGAATGAATTATTTAAAATATTAAATGTATGAAGATATGTCTAAATGTTACATTCCGTTTGTGAACCGTACATAAAAAAAGAAATTCTTCGCCCTAAATCAAGAAAAGCGCTAGGGTTTCATGAAATTCATGAAATCGTGGTACCATCAGGAGAAAATCATTTTGTATTTAAAAAAAATAAGGTCGGATTTCATGATCCGTTCAACTAAGCTTGTAAACTTGACCAAAGCGGGAAGTTCTACGTTTAAACCGCGACATATATTATTATGGTCTAATAAAATTTGTCCAAAGTCGTAAATTGTACTATGAGTGTATAGCTGTGGAGCCGGCAAACCTGCGCACGCGGCATTGACCTGCTGATCTACATTCACTCAAGCGCAGTGATAAAACGTAAAGGCTGATTTAGTTATGTTATATGTAGTCATTTAAGTTTTTTCGTATTTTTTTTATATATTAGCTCGACATAACGGAAGCCCATATCGCTGTGAAAACGGGCAAGTAACTGGTCAGGTACCTGTCAGTTGCCACCGCCATGCCGGCCGAACCCCAACCCCCCGTGAGCTCCGGAAACTCAACTCACCGGCAGAAACACGACTCGGAGGTCATTTGGCTGCGGTATTCTATAGGGTGGAGGTCCTTCCCCGGACGGGCAACTCAATTCGAGCGAATATTCGCTATACCCTACCTCTCTTCCGTAATGATGAGACTGCGGGATCGGATCCGAAATAAGAAGAACCAAAGTCACCGACATAGCTCGTCTTTAGGCCGTTCCCACAGTGCCTAAAGACGAAAGTCATCGATCAGTGCGTTCTACCGGTTATGTCATGCGGAGCATGTGTAACACAAGTTAAAGATCGTTCAGCGAGCTATTGAAAGAGCTATGCTCAGCGTCTCTCTGCGGGATCGGCTCAAAAATGAGGTGATCCGGCAGAGAACCAAAGTCACCGACATAGCTCACCGGATTAGTAAGCTGAAGTGGCAGTGGGCTGGCCACATTAGCCGTAGAACCGATAACCGTTGGGGTAAACTAGTTCTGGAGTGGTGACCGCGTCTCGGCAAACGTAGTGTTTTCCAAATGGAGTGACGTTTTGCGCAGGACGGCTGGCAAGTGCTGAATGAGAGAAGCCCACGATCGATAAAAGTGGCGAACATTGGGAGAGGCTTATGTCCAGCAGTGGCCTGATAAAGGATGATGATGATGATGATGAGACAAGCTCTTTGTCCGTGTGGTTTCCGGATTCAGAATATATGCAAAATTTTTGAAATGCCGCTGGCCATATATGGAAAAGGACAAGTCGTAGGGAAACACTGCGGCTGGGATCCCGAGAGCTTTTATAGAATAGAATACGGAAAAAAATATTGGAAACGGAACAGCTTTTCATTGCAAACTGTAAATTACAAATATTGAAAAAACACTGGCGCTGAAAAAGAGTACTTAACTATCGAGTTTCTTGCCGCCACGCTGGGCAGGCGGGTTGGCCATCGCAGGGCGTAGCTTCTCGCTCCAGTGACGCTGCCGCCCGTCATCGGTCTGTGGTATTTAGATACGCCTTCAATTGTGATGGTTATACCGCCACCAGTCGGTTGCCAGCGCCTCGTTTGTTATCGCAGGATGCACCACGGGCAGGTGAGGTACTTGACATAAGTCTATGTGAAAAAAGATATTTTTTTTTCATTTTCAATTTAAAAATAATTTTGAATGTTTCTATCTAGTATGGAGATGCCCGCGTCATTAACGTAAAAAAGGAGTGGCATACTCTTATCTACCTTTAATGCATGATTTGTTGATTAATTATCAATTGCGATTAATCGACTTTATATGTATATTGTTTTATCATCTGATTGGATCAATATAAAAATGAGAAATAAAATGGCCGCACCCATGCATTATCTGGTTGTAAAATATTGGCCTTGAAATATAAAAATTTAAGTGTTTTTTTATATTTGTGTTTCCTCCTCAATGACCTAGACAGGTTAGGCTTTAGATCTTAACTTATTTATGATAAAGGTTTGTGAGATAAGCATGTAGGTAGCCTAGATAAAACTTGGTGGTTGAAGGTAAGGTCAAATCTTTTGGAAAAGATTACCACTTCAATTTACCTCCCAGTCAAAGGATATGTTCCAAAATGGGCCAGGTTCGTGTTTAACTAACCACGACCCTTGAATGAGGACCCTATCAAAAAATGGAGAAAAATAGATTGGTCGATGACTAGGAAAAGTATAGAAAAATATAAATTATTTAAAGTTTAATGCTCTTCAATAGAGGCAATTTGTTTACATTATTATTTTTAATAAGCTAGCGTGCAAAGCTAAAACATAGAACAAAAAGAAATATAGAATTTAATACTTGAATTTTTTTTGGTTCAACCCGGGTTTCGAACCCGTTTTTTGTGATTGTCATGTAGCACCTGCTACCACTAAACATAATATTATTGTATCAAATCACGTTTGACGCAGTAGGTAACAATGCACCATTACCTATTTACCTCAATGTATTCATCATAAGAGGAAAAATGTATACCCATGTGATACCAAGCCTTTATGAATGAAACAAATAGGTACTTTACCTAATTAATTAATTATTTATTTTTAATGAACCTAGGTTTCAGTTCTCGTTTTCAGTTTCATGATCATGGCGCTTACACATTGATTGACGATTTCAAACCTGCCTACAACACATTATGTGGTCGGAATTGAATTTTCTAAACTGAATACTTAGTTTGCGCGAGAGACTCTTCCTAAGTGGTAAAATGAGAGTCCGACTCGCAGTTAGCCGGTTTTTTTCTTATGCAAGAGGTGGCAGACGAGATGATAAGCAGTCGACACCATCCATGAACACCCGCGACTCAAATGGTCTGAGGTAGCTGCCAGCCTTTTAAATAGGAGAGTAGGTACGGTAGATTCTTGAATGTTTTCTTGTAATGTCTGCTTTGTACAATAAAGACTGATACATAGATATAAATCTATGTATCTACCAGTGAAATTACTGCATCTGTCAGTTGACATCTCCTCAGCTGAATCTGCATGACATACGATCTCGCGTTACACATATCAAAACACGGTGTTAGTTTGCATCGCTCGCCAAAACACGAGTGCTGATATTATCGATTCTCTCCGGTATTGTTTTATTATACACTCGCAACACGACACTGTTATCGGAATCTTCAATAGCATTCTGGCGATGAAAGTGTCAATTTATGGCTATTATGAACTTTTATTATGAACTATTATGAACGTTAATTTTAGTGGAAAATAGAATTAATAGGAATTATACAAACCGCAAATGCTACAATGCAAACTGCAAGTCGAAATATTATTTTTGCTAAATATTTAAACATGTGAATTTACAATATTTATGTACCTACACATTTTGTACGCAGCGTATGCAGATTGCATCCTATATAAATTTACTTATTTAAAGATTAAACTGGTTTAGTTTTTAAAAACAACATCGAATTCTCTTTTGCTCCGCATACCTACCATTCAGACAATAGTAGTAGTACGCACGCACTAAGAGTTTTAGTTCCTCGGTCCTGTCCCGTGCCATTAAGTCTTGGAATGCCCTTCAGCTCATGTGTTTCCTTGCTCTTACAATCCTGGGTTTTTTAGGGGCGTGAAACTGCATCTTAGTGGGCTTTCAGGGTGAGGGCGACAGGCGCGGTAGGTTTGCCCTAGTCGACCAAATATTAGGACCTCATGACCGTTTACCATCTGATGGAGTCAAGTCATCCAGAACGCTCCTTTTATAAAAAAACTCACATCTTTTCTTCAATCGATTATTAGGTATGCTTATGCTGTCCCATTTAAAAACCACTTATTTATTTATTTATCATCACGTTGACAGGCCACAGTTCTGTGTGTGCTGTTGACAAACTGACAATTGAGTGCAAGAGAACCCCATAATGACTTAGTTTGCAAGTTGAATGCAGCTTTTCAATAAAGGCATTATGCAAAATGTAACCTGTAATGACAATGTTTTTGTAAGCTAAACTGTGCGCAACTGTTAAGTACCTACGTGATTTTACAAACATCAAAACTGTAGTCAAATTTTGCAACTCAACCTAAATGATGAAAGGCTTATGACGTCAATTTAGTTAGCCGCATTGTAATTTAGAGAAGTGTTGTTATTTGACAGTCATTCATAAATGGTAAGGGCGGTATAATGATATAATCATTACGTTATCGTTGTAGATTTATCCTTGGCCAGTGAATTGTGACTTGATCTGATCATAGATAGGTATATAATTTATAAACTTTGTACATACTTGCTTCCATACCGCTTCCGTGCCGAGACCGGTAGACTGGATACGGTTTACGGAAAGCTGTCTCTGCGCCTAATGTTTCACTGGTCTTGTTAAACTGTCATCCCAACGCACAGTAGGTATTGAATTTTTTTTCGCTTGTTGGAAAGCGAATTTCAAGACTCTGTGGTAATCGGCTAGTAACCTAATGAAACAATTTCTTGTTAGTTGCCATTTGTCTTATGCAAACATGTAAAATGATACTTTACGTCCCGTTTAAAGATACATAACCCATATCGATATTTTGGAGGTAAAGAGCGATCGTTTCCATCATCCTTTTAAGAGGTCCTTTAAGCGAAGAGGAGGTAGCACGCCCGTTGTCATAGCAACTTTGGCTCCCTTTTTTGCTTTCATTAGTTTTGTCCTTAGGCCAGGTGGAGTAAAGATTTGTGCAAGATGGTTCTCAAGACCTGAAAGCGAGAGGCCCAGGATCGAGCAAAATGGCGTACAATTGTAGAGGCCTATGTTTAGTTGTGGACAGACGATAATGATGATTTCTATAAAGCAAAGAAAAAACTTGCATGTTTCCTATCGCCTAAGTACCAAAGATTTATCTAATCATCTTCTATTGGCGTGTGAAGTCGGCGAATTAAAGCGTTTAGGTGTCGTGTGATCGCGTCAATTGTCTCGAACGGCCTCGTCAAGATATCAAGCAAGTATTTGTGGTTTTATAGGTCGATACTTATCGCGAGCCGAAGCGAAAATTATGATTTAACACGTGTTAATGACGTGTTACCTCTAGTTAGGTTATATGAGACGTTGAGGTCGAGGGTATACGAGTATTACGACTTTTTAAAAAAGGCGGAATGTAAGCGTCCTTTGGAAATTTTTTATCCCTTTTTTTGTTTTTGTATTGTCGATATCGTCGAAAAAGTATTTTTGATTGTACTGTACAATAGGATAAACTTCTGCAGTGGTTTCACTTTGCTAAGCTAACTTAATGTTTTTAAGATTTTTGAAATGATAAATTAATGAAAATAAAGCGGCTATCAATGAATGAATATGGCGTTACATTCGCCGACATTACACTCGCGTGTCTCGTCGCTATCGGTGACCGAACCCGTCGGGGACCAGTTGCGCGCACTCCTGCGCAGCCGCGGGTGAAAGGTGATCCGCCAACCTGCCACGTGTTACGTGACTTACGAAGGGTTTTGTATGCGAGCTCTCTGAGGACGCTGAAATGTCGGTAAGGGATCATCATCATCAGTCTATCGCAGTTCACTGCTGGACATTGGCCTCTTCAGTTGTCAGTCAAGCCCTTTTTTTTATGCCGAGGAAAATGCTTTTAGGCATCCCCGTCACCCGGGGGGAGTGACGGGGTATGTGGGACTCACCCTGCCTCAAGGTGGAAAAGAGCCAGGGAATACCCACTAAAAACCCCGGCCCCTCCTGTCAAGCGCCTATGGGGATAGTGTCACGGGACCCGGAAAGACTAGGACTGCGTCAAGCCCTAACCCAATTCGGTAATTGTAATGCCAGGGCTCAAATTGACTTTCAAGAATATACATGGTAGTTTCTTTCTACCCTCCAAGGTATATCAGGGTTGTTACTTGTGTTTGGCGGCATCTCGCAGTCGAATTATAGTCAAGCCAATTAAGAAAATTTGGTTTTCTATATTGACTCGGAACATTAGGAGTCTTTCGCTTTCTTTCAGTGGAAACGAACCATCGGTTAGGCTAAAGTTCGTCAAATTATAAGGGGAATCACCAACTCAATATATTTTCATCGAACTATACCTAATAGTTATAGTAGGTATACTTATTTACATAAAGATTCTGAATCCATAAAACATACCCAAAAGACACGTAAACAATTATTGGCCAAGTTCAACCATTTAAAAACTATTTTTTGTGCTTGTAACCCGTCAAACTGCATTGGACTGGTGATGAATCAGTTTACTGCAGTTTCAAAATGATTACCACATTGAATCACCATAAAGAAGCTAGCCTGCATATTTGTAAAAGGTCAGCAGTCTGGTTTTTGCCGTCAGTGAAGTATATGATATAATACAGTTGCGAAATGTCTGATAGCCAGCTCTGTTTGTACTCGTATTGCGTTTACGACTTTAAGTTTTGAGCTAATTATAAAACAACCCGACACTGCATAAAAAGTGAACCAAAATACATGCACAATAAAAAACTGCCAAGAAAGAACAAACACTTTGATGTTCGGTGGTCTATAATTCAGTATACCTATTAACTTGACAACTGAACAGTACCGGGGGAATCTATTATTCGACAGCCAAATCTAATTTTTTAATGCGCGGAAAAATAGGATGTAAGGATTGCATAAAGCGTTAAGCTAAAGAATGTATGAGAAATGTAACAAGATGCGATAATATAATAAACTAAGTGAAAAAAACACCTATCTGCGTAGCAAACTAGACGAAAAAGTCTGTCTGCATAGAACCGCAAGATAAATTCCAATGAAGTAAAAAAATAACTGAAATAAAGTTGTGAGTGTTGTGACGACCAGCAAAGTTTGTACTATCCGTACGCCTTTAGGTTTTAAGCTAAAGGACTGCCAAATACGGCAAACAACAAAACATCTATGAAAAAATGCAGCAAAATATGCGACAATATGTCTACAAGATATATTCCAATCCATTAAAGAAACAACTGAAATCCAAGCGTTCTAAATTGACGCACGTTCTTTTAATCCACATAATTGCTTTTAGACGAGACGGGTAGCCTGCGTCCGCGCAGACGCGGCGGGGAGGGGGGAGCGAGTAACACGGAACCCGTCAAACCTGCACGAGAGACCCCCTCTTCTCGCGAAATGCCTTCTCCAGAACTTACACAACCTAATTTGAAGCCTTAAATCTTAACCAGAAGATGCACATTCCTCTGACGCCTGGGCACTGTTTGAGGTTACCTTTCTATTCCTTTTATAACCGCTTTCCAACTAAAAAGCCTTAAATAATGAATTCATTATTGGAACCTCGCTACAGCGAGCTTTGACATAAGGATCTTATTGGTTTGAATTTTACTCTTGACCAACACCATTCAAAAATAAGCCTTCATCTTCAACAAAATGGTTCAGTTTTGTTTGGAACGATTTGGTCAAATACCACATTTCTGCGGTCTGGCAAGTAATGCACAAGACATGTTCGTAAAGGTTCTCGGAATTGAAAATGCTGTCGTTAGACTGGAGTTTTTTTTGGGAAAATTAAGTTGTCGTGATTCGAAATGCATAAAAACTATCTGGCATTTATAGGGGCACTGATTTGTTGATGATTGGGCACAAATCGGGCCGGGATGAGCGATCGGTCTGGCATTAAAACTAACACTCTGTTGCCATGGGAAAATTTACTGTGTGAAGTGGTTGTGTAGTTTATAGATGCAAGCATTTTAACAGGTTGTTTCTCCCTTCCAAACCTCTCAGAATTTGTCTGTAAAGCGGTAGATTTTCTAATGTGTCTGGAATGCAAGAATGAGAGTTGATTCCAGACGTTTACCACTGCTGACAAAGCGACTTTTATCTTTAGGTATATTTCTCGTGAATTTTGGAACAGTAGCTTATTTTAAATTACAACCGCGTTGTCATAACACAAAGCTCGCGGACTATCTATGTTTGATTCTAGGTACAGTCAACTTAGTATGAGTATTTCATTATTCTTTAGATTGAGAAATGTGGTGAGAATTAAAGGAGGCCTACGTTCAGCAGTGGACGGACCAGTTCTGTTGATTGATAGATTGATGTCTGCAGCCAGCATGCTGATGGCAACTGACAAGAGTTTAATATAGATTCTTGTCTGTTGCCGTAGCTGTTTGGACATATTTCTCATTTTCCATCAGACGCCAGTCTACGTTTGAGGCCTTATAAAAAGACCTAAGTTTGAGAGCAGGTGGTTCATGTGCATTGTCTAACACGTTGCGTCTGTAATGCTTAGAAAATGTTGTTCCTTACTTTGATATCGTAATGTATGAGTCATGAGGTCCAAGACATAATGTTGCACTGTGATTCACTAAAGGCTCGCAAGTATTTCCGACCTTGACGTTAAGTATGCGTTAGTACATCCGTAATGGATTTTTGAACTTAGAAATGGCCATTTAATAGTGCGTAAGTATAGCGGAGGCACTTAAGTGATTTGGTTTTTCTATAGATTAAGAAATGTATATAGGTGGAGCATACGAGGAGGGGAGGGGATGTAACGAAGCGAGCTATTGGCTTTTGGCACGGCCTCACGTGCCCGTGGTGCATCTTGTCGAATAACAAACGAGGCTCTGGCAAGTAGTATAACCATCACAATTGAATACGTAGCTAAATTCTACAAGCAGATGACGGGCAGCAAAAGCCGGAGGGGTCCAGCTGTGGACTATAATAGGCTGATGATGACGGAGCAAACGAGCTTTGAAGTGGACGCCGCTTTTAGGAAAATGTGGCGTGGGACGCCCTGCAACTCATTGGGCTGATGACCTTGGAAGAACTTGACTTTGCCGAATGGGGTAAGCCGGGGATTGAGAAATGTGGCGCGAATTAAAGGAGGCCTTCGTTTAGCTGTGGACGGACCAGGGCTGTTGATTGATTTGAAAAAAATGTGTGTGCGAAGGATCTCAACGCTATGGATGATACTGATATACAACTGCAACTCACAACTGTCTCTAATGTTAAGCAAATTCGCAATAATCGAAAGTTCAGCTGTAATGGATACGACTTTATCAACGGTCAGTTGATTGGACAGAATTCGGTCATTAGGTTTTTCAGCTATCTGGTGAGCAATGACCGTGACCGCACGATGGTTAGTAAAACTTGCATGACTTACGAATTTTAGACACGAAAATGTTGATACCACTGGCTTTACAACGATGAACTGAGTACGAAGTTTGTTAGCAAAGGAGCTCTCTGAAGGCGGTTTTAAATTTCTAACATTTAGTAGGCCAATTAAAAGATCATTAATGTAAGCATGTGCGAGACTGATTTAATTGTCACCATTATCATCGGCCTGCAAACCTCCACACATACACATACATAGACATAGGTCTGGCTGGCTGGCTGGACATAGGTCTTCCCAATACCATCTATCATTTTCCTTAGTCACGCTTGGCAGGCGGGTTGGTGACCGCAGTAGGTTTTATTTGTACCCAGACAAACGCTGCTGTCCGTTTTCTGATATCCCCTCAGTCAACTTCTACGACACCAACAGGATGAGGTGTGCTGGGGCTCTACTACCAAAAACGAAAACGATCGTTCGTTGAACGGATCGCTTACTTCAACAAATAAATTTATATTAGAACACGGGAGAGACGAATGAGAGGGATTTATGGGGCAAAAATACGCGATCCGTTCAACGAACGATCGTTTTCGTTTTTTGTAGTAGGGCCCTTGGTCCTATTTTAATTCCGAAAACCACGGATTTGATTGCAAGACGTTCTATCTGGAATCAGGCTTCAAAAAGTACTTTCAGTAGTTCTAATAGTAACTTGGTTTTAACTACTACTTTAGTATTTTTAATTGGGGCAGCGCAGACGACAGACTATCCGTGACGCACTTTTTTGCAATTATATGCAGTAACGCACACGACGCGCAAAAAATCTGTCGCGGATATTTCACAGACTCAACGCACACGACGCACATCTTCGATCATTCTGTCGGCAGACCTAGACGCTCTTTTAAATGTCTCAGATGCTGACTCTATCGCACAAAAAGTGTGCTGTCTGCGCTGCAATGCTAAATTAAAGACTTTTAGATATCTTTAAGTTACTATGCTTAAAGATTTCTGTAGCTCGTATTATGTAAGTCTCTTTTGAAGTAGCGTTTATTGTAACTGTGTACCTACACATGAACAAAGAATATGTATATCCAACACATATGCCATAACCAAACAGTCGTGTGATCAAAAAAAGAGGTTACTGAACCAATACTTGCGAGTGTCGTTGCGGCCACGTAGCCTTCAAAAGACTTAATCATATTCATTTAGCCCGTGTCTTCTTGTCTACTACAACAAAGGGTCATCTATCAATGGGGTCTTGTCTCTTACACAATAAGGATCAAAATTGAATAACTGCTCGATGAGAGGTTGGCGGCACGAGCATTGCATTTTTATGCCCGAGGTCCGGTCTCACGACCCGTTTTAAAAAATTACGACAAAAAATGGCCGAACAACAACGCGCTTGGCGATCCATCCACGTCGGATTACGAACTTACGGCCTATTATTGGGTTGTTTACCTTATTCTCGGGACGGTTTTATTTATATCCAATTTTGACACCTAAGCTACTAAAAAAGAAACCTAATGTTTCTTATTTAGGGTTCCAAAGGTGTAAACGGAACCCCATTACCTAAGACTTCGCTGTCGAGCAAGACGAGGATTTGATTGAATAGGGATGTTTCCAGGGTCAAAACAATTACATTATGTTTAAGTAGTCTGTATTTTAGATTATAAAACTATATTAGACAAGTATTATGACCTTTTTTCATGAAAATTTAAGAGTGGGAACTTCGACGTCACTCTGTGCGAAAAACTCCCACTCTTTAACGTCACGCGTAATTTTAACGGGCTATCTTGTTCATTTTTGGTCTAATTTACAAATGGGAAAATACATGTCCTTTACTTTTGAACAATCTGAAAGACTTTTTACGGCCACAAGTCTATTGTACATATGACGATACGAAGTTAGCCGCGCCAGTTAATGAAAGATATTTCACATCATACCTATGCAAGCATGCATCATACCCATATTACTTAGTAACAATAAGGATAAACTGTAAACCTGTTCTGCCTCTTGTGGTCACCATTGATTTAATATACAAAAATTTAATTTATAATTTATTATATGAAATATTACCAACAGGTACAATAAGAAATAGGTACCTATCTTCCTATTAAGTACATTATGTGCACTGGGATTATATTAGAATTCGGTAGTCCATTGATCTACATTAATAAGTATTATAAAGAGGAAAGATTTGTTAGTTTGTTTGTTTGCGTTGAATAGGCTTCGAAACTACTCCACCGATTTAAATAATTCTTTCACTGTTGGATAGCTACACTGTCTTCGGTGAACATAGGCTATATTATATTTCTCACGTGTCTTGACAACGTTACCATAGCAACTATTGTCAACAAGACAATTGTCCGTCTAGCTCTTCCCCTTCCGACAGATCCATTCACGCTCTCGCTATATATTTTCTTGGTTAATCTACTTTCATCCCTCCTCTCAACACGACGAAACCATTTATCTAAGCATACTTTTCTCAATCCTAGTCAGTACATCTGCTTGCTATATTAAATTTGTTATGTACTTTAATGTAATGTTGTGTTTTGTACCTTTAAGCAAGTGTTCCCTTCTTCTTAGTCTTGGGTCTTCTAAACGGGGCGTGATGCGGCCCTTAGGCAGGCCGTCATAGTGTGATCGATCCGTATTACATTAACCAGGCGTGATGCTTACATTTTTAGCATCTGGAAGGACCCAGTCACAAAACACCCAGACCAATACAAACAGACATGAACACAAATGTTTGTACTGTGTGGGGATCGAACCCACGACCCTTGGCTCAGAAGGCAGAGATCACTACCAAATGAGCCATCGACCCAGACTATGACGTGCTAATTTTAAAAAACTTGGAACAGTTCTATCTATCTAACCATCTATAGTCTGTTGACGAATGGAAGAGTGCTTATTTCGTCGAGACATTTGATTACTATTTGACATTTGATTACTTCTCGTACACATAATTATGCGACATAGAGTATAAACACGTGCGCAGTATATGTTATTCTGTGCGCAGGTCGTCGGGTTAAGCGGAGATATCGCGTGCTGTGCCACTTGCACTATGATCTCTGGACCATTATCGCATTTATCGTGAGATAAGCTTACAATCGGACTATTGACGTAACATCTTCGTTGCTCTGGAAATAAAGGAATGTGCAGACGACCACACATTAACACATCCCGCTTTTGACAGCTTCTGTCAAACTTCCCAAAGCAATTCTCAGTGTCCAATGGATTCTATGTACAAGAAGAGAATAAGTAGTTTGGGGACAGGACAATGGCAACAAATATATGTGTGAATAGTTATTTAATAAGTAATTTAATAATGCAATACAAATCGATATTTTATATCATGACAGATCTGTCAGACATCTCTAAATGACACCTCACTCTATAACTCTAAAAAGAGGGCGAATATCAGCGCCCACAACTACCCCCCCACGGAGAAAAAAACAATTAATTAGAAAACAAAAAAAAAACTAGTTACTTCTCATTTAAACATAACAATTAACAAATTAATAAAACTTCCATTCAACTCCTACACATCTACAGGTAGTTTAAACCTAACAACCCGGCCAGACCGAGTGGTAATAGATTTTGGAATAGTATTTGGAACAGTTGCAGCAGTAGGAATCGAGCATGAACTGGGGGGTGAGTCAGCAGTCAGGTAAGCGGGTTTAACACGATCCAAACTAACCTCAACCTTTCTCCCTGATATATCCAACGTACACGTTTTGTTGTTGCGACCAATCACTCGATATGGTCCAGTGTATGGCGCCTGTAAGGAGCGTCGTAAAGTATCCTCACGAAGGAAAAAATGTGAGGAAGTTTCTAAATCCTTGGAAACAAAGATTGCAGGCCTAACATGTCTTGCCGCCGGCGAGGGACGAAGATTCCCCAATGTTATCCGAAGACGGTCTACAAAATCGCTAGAAACAGATGGAGCTGCAGGACCACTCTCAAAAAACTCTCCCGGTAAACGCAATGGCTCACCATATACGAGCTCTGCTGACGAACATTTAAGGTCTTCTTTCAATGCAGTTCGTATTCCTAGCAGCACCAAGGGCAAAGCCTGACTCCATGTTTCGTTGTGACATCTAAGGGCCGCTTTCAATTGCCGATGAAATCTTTCCACCATGCCATTAGCTTGAGGATGGTAACTCGTAGTCCGAATTCGTTGCGTAGCACCCAGGGTCATGAGCTTACTGAAAAGCATTGACTCGAACTGCCGACCCTGGTCTGTAGTAATAGTGGCAGGCACACCAAATCGAGCTATCCACTCGCTTACAAACTTCTTGGCTACGTCTTCAGCAGTAATACCCGACATCGGCCAGGCTTCGGGCCAGCGAGAAAATCTATCTATCGCCGTAAGACAATAAGATAAACCATTTGAAACTGGCAAAGGGCCAATAATGTCAATGTGAACATGCTTGAACCTTGCTGCCGGAGCGCTGAAGTCACCAAGCGGAGTGGACGTGTGCCTGGTGATCTTGTTTTTCTGACAAGCGAGACACTCGCGAGCCCATTTGCGACAATCACGCGCCACACCGGGCCACACAAAACGGTCGGAAACGAGACGCGCAGATGCACGAGCACCTGGATGACTCAAGTTATGCAGCCGCTCAAAAGTAGGCCGGCGAAATGAAGTCGGTAGATATGGTCGCAGTTTACCTGTGGAAACATCACAGAAAACAGGCACGACTGATCCTGGCACCCGCTTAAGCACTAAATCCAAAGAAGAATTATTAAGCAATTCTTTAAACTCCTCGTCGACTTCTTGAGCCTTCACTAAAGCATCACTGTCAAGCTCAAGGGAAATAGCATCAACGCGGGACAAAGCATCAGCGACGATATTATCTTCCCCTTTAATGTGTTGGATATCCGTTGTAAACTGGGAAATAAAAGTCAACTGATTCAACTGCGGAGGAGGTAACTTTTCTTTACGTTGAGTGAAAGCGTATAAAAGGGGTTTGTGATCAGTGAAAATAGTCGCGTGTTGAGCTTCCAATATATGTCGATAATGCTGAACAGCTGAATAAACTGCTAGCAACTCTCGGTAGTAGGCTGGCCAAGTGGCTTGTGCCACACTAAGTTTCTTACTAAAGAACCCTAACGGCTGCCATCCTACAGCAGTCCACTGTTGTAAGCAAGCCCCTACATGCGTGCTTGAGGCATCTGTGAATAAAGCCAAACGTGCGCCTTGAATAGGATGTGCAAGCTGAGTAGCTTGCGATAAACTTTCTTTGCATGCCTGAAAGGCAAGTTCAAGCTCTGTTGTCCAAGGCATTGGTTTATCTCCTTTCAGCTTGGTAGCGGTAAGAAAATCAATAAGCGGCGCCTGTACTGCAGCAGCCTTAGGTAAGAAATTCCTATAAAAATTGATCATTCCTAGAAACCTTCTAAGACCTTGAGCAGTCTTAGGAAGGGGATAATTGCGCAGTGTAGCAATTTTATCATCTGGAGGCTGTATCCCATCCTTCGACACTTTATAGCCAAGGAAAATGACTTCACTGGCGCCAAAAGTACATTTGGCAGAGTTGACTACCACACCATAATCGACCAATCTCTGGAAAAGGACGCGAAGATGGTGAATATGCAAAGTGGGATCTTTTGAAAACACTAAAATGTCATCCAAATAAGGAAAACAAAAATCGAGACCCATTAACACCTCGTCAATGAAACGTTGGAACGTCTGTCCAGCGTTACGTAAGCCAAATGTCATATAAGGGAATTCAAATAGACCAAACGGCGTGGTGATAGCCGTTTTGCAAACATCCGCAGGATTCACTGGAATTTGTTGGTAAGCTTTCACGAGGTCGATTGTGCTAAAAATAGTAGATCCAGCTAGACCGGTACCAAAATCCCCTATATGACGAACCGGATATCGATCTGGTACAGTGCGAGCGTTCAAACTTCTGTAATCCCCACAAGGTCGCCATGTTAGATCCTTCTTAGGCACAAGATGAAGGGGTGAACTCCATGGGCTCATAGATGGTCGTGCAGTCCCAGTGCGCACTAAATCCGCAAACTCTTTCTGTGCTATGCGCAGCTTGTCTGGAGCGAGCCGACGAGGACGAGACACCACAGGAGGACCCTCTGTAGTTTTAATGTAATGGAGAGTAGAGTGCTTCACAATCCGATCGATACCAGGTGGTTTTGTAACGTCTGGAAATTCCATGAGAACCTTTGAAAAACGAGAGTCACCTGCTAGCTTTACCAACTTAATACTGTGTTGGTTACATTTGTACACAGTAGCCGGCACTGTCAAACCTGTTACCCCATCTCTCAAAAGTTTAAGGTGACAGTCTGGTAACAAGTTAAAATGTGCAAGAAAATCTGAACCTATGATCGCAGTCTCTACATCGGCTATGGTGAAATTCCATTTAAATTCACGGCGCAAACCCAGATTTAGCGTAAGGGGTTTAACTCCATACGTCTTAATAGTACTCCCGTTAGCTGCTGATAACTCATATCCTGTTGCTTTTGGCGGAGGACGCAATAGCTTTCGGGGAAAACAGCATAAATCTGAACCAGTGTCTAATAAGAAATTCCACTTAGTATCACGGTCTGTGACAAATAAACGGCGACCCTGAAAAATACTGCAGTCAGATGTCGCCGTTACTGACCGCTCCGATTGTTTTCCGGTTTTTTTGGAACAGGAGATTCCCAATTGCAAGGCTGATTGCATTTAAAAGCACGTACACCAAAACGAACATGGTACCAACAAAAACGGCGCGAGCGCGAAAGCGACCTGCGTCGAGGAACGGACGATGATCGAGACCTGGACTGCCTTTGTTGAGTCGAAAGCGCAGCTACCTCCTGAGATAAACCTTCCAACTGCAGCTGTATGTTACTCAAGTCGAACGATGATGATGACTGAATTTCGTTTACAGTAACCGGAGTCACTTCCAAAATCTTATCTGCCAGTTCCGCAACCTTGTCTAGATCTAGTTCCGCCTGTGCCGTAAGGATTGCTTGCACATTAAGAGGTAATCTCTGTAACCACAGCTCGCGTAAGATTTTCTCGACGGATAAGCTCCCTGCCAAAGAACGCAAATGCCGCAAAAACTGCGTGGGCTTGCGATCACCTATTTCTTCTCCAGAAAGAAGTATTTTTATTTTCTGAGTTTCAGATACCGAAAATCTTCGGATCATCTCCGCCTTAATGGCGGCATATCTCTGGCCTTTGGGAGCTGGATTGGTAACAAGGTCTTCGATTTCCCCTGATAACCTAGCATCTACTTGAGCCACAACGTAGTTATACTTGGTTTCATCAGCTGTGATATTACTCAAAGCAAATTGAGCCTCGACATGAGCAAACCACCCCGCAGGTCGGTCAAACCAAAAAGGCGCTAACTTAGGTCGTACAGAAGAAACAACAGACGCAGTACCTTGTTCAGTCGACATGAATACGTTAGATTCCGAAAGCTGCTTCGACAATGCGGCATTCTGCTCCAAGAGAAAATTGTTCTGAACAAGCAGACGCTCAAGATGAGCTTGCAACGATTCTTGCTCAGCCATTATAACCTAAACTGTGAAATAATTATGTTCCGTTACCACTCGGTCTATAAAACACGTAAATTAGGGAATAATGATAAAAAAGTAAACATAAGAATAAACTCTACATAGGTCCGACTTACAGCCTATACATAAATCTCAATGCACATTTACAGATACAATCTTATGTTCCTTAAAACAAATGATAGGAGTCTAATACCTAATAAAAATAAAAACTTATCAAAACACTCATCACACACTAAAAAATAAATAAAAACGTTGTGCGAAGCGACGGACGATATCGAACATCTTGATCTTCTCGAACGATCGTAGCCAAAATAATGTGATCGCACAGAGCAACCACTGTCCAGTTCCAGCTTCTAACTTATAACCCAACTTGCTCAGCCGTTGGTTTATTGAGAAATTATAGTTTCATAATCGAAAATAATTGCCGTAATTCGTAAGCTTCGAACTCTTCATGGAACGGAGTTTGGTAAAGCTCACCGATACATTGTGAGTCCGTCTATCAGGTTGCAACGGTCCCCAGTCCTTATAAAACTCACGTCGGGGTCACCACATTTGGGGACAGGACAATGGCAACAAATATATGTGTGAATAGTTATTTAATAAGTAATTTAATAATGCAATACAAATCGATATTTTATATCATGACAGATCTGTCAGACATCTCTAAATGACACCTCACTCTATAACTCTAAAAGAGGGCGAATATCAGCGCCCACAAGTAGTTTATTAATATTCGACTCTATTATTCTACATCTGTAGGTAGGTACCAACTGCTCATACTAATTGCCTAAATAAATCTAGGGTAGGGGTACTTGGCGGACTAAAAGCGCCGGCCGCTAGTAATCTGCGGCTGGCCAGGGCAGGCAGGGATGCAGCCGTATTTTTCGACGATACCTGGATGTTGCTTCCTACTAGCAGCGACACAGGGGGGTTTAATGGGCCTATGGGTTTATGCCCTATCATTCTGGGAGGTGTGAGTCTTACACCACGCCGCTTTCCCCCGGTAGCAGAGTGAAGGCATGCAAGAATCTTAGAATACTATTATACTAACTCTATGGCAAGAATGCATTGCTCTCTAGAAAACAAAATTAGTTAAATAAATTGGGACAAAAATTCGTGTGATGAACATAATTTGTGTTTGTTCCGTGTCTGGGTGTTTATATTTGTATTTAAGTTAAAATTTGTACTACCTTCGTTGTTCTGATACCCATACAAGTGTCTCAGCTACTTACTTTGAGATCGTAGCAATGTAACTGATATTTACATCTTTTCTGGTGACAAATAGGGGTGTGATAAAGCTTTCACTCGACATTTAAGTTTTTGTGTGTGTGTGGGGAACCTTGAAGTCTCTTTCAAGAGGGGGAATAACAAGATATTTTTATGTTCTTTCATCATGATCAGCAGCAATAAAATTTATCACAAGTATATTATCAAGACAAGGCTTTCTAGATTAGATTGCGATGTCCGTATTCGATATGACAGGCGATCAAAGGCATTGATGTTATTATCTTGAAGACGTTGTTAAGCAATGTTTTTGGGTATTGACTAGGTATATTTCATTGTAGCATAGTATAGTTCCGTTTTGTTTTCTTTTTTATAGTAGCTCGACATAATGGCTTTCCTGCGCCTAATGAAAAGCGAAAGAGAAGTCCAAGTCGCTGTGACAACGGGCAAGTAACTGGTCAGTTATCTGTCAGTTGCCACCACCATGTTGGTCCAACCCTAACCCCCCACGAGCCCCAAGAGCTATTCACCAACAGAAAAACGACCTGCAGGTCATTTAGGGCGGTATTCTATATGAGCATGATATGATGGCTTACCTACGCTTGATGGAAAGCTAAAGAGAAGCCCACGTCGCCGTGACAAACAAAAGTACAGCAAAAAATATACTTCGTGAATTGATTTCGGACGCGTCTTTGTTTAGCCAGAGGAAGCCAGCCACGTCAGAGGAAGTTACAAGGTCGTACCCATAGCAGAAAAGCTCACTGAAAGCGGCCTACGATGGTTCGGTTATGTCATGAGACCATGAAGCCTGAAGACCATGTCGTGAAACAGGTCCTAGCCTTGCCAGATGTGAGGAACGCCCATTAGCCAACTGGTTGTCCACAGTGACCAAAGACTTGGAGTGTGCCCAAACAAATGTCTCGACAACCCAGGTCAGAACATCTTGGTGCTTCAGAACGAGGAGAGTCGACCCCATATAATGGGAAGTGGCTAGGACAAAGAAGAAGAAGCATGGTCTGCCATCAATATATAGAGTCCACAGCGTAGAGCTTTCGGTCAATTTCTTTAGGTCCATTCACACTCAAATGATTCATACGTGCCATACTTTTTTTTTGATAGAGGGAGCAAACGGGCTTGAAGGCGACCTGATGGTAAGTGATCACTTTAGCCCATAGACACCGCAACATCAGGGGAGCCACAGGTGCGTTGCCGGCCCTTCAAGAATTCTATAGGCTCGCTTTTTCAAGGCCCCTAAATCGTAGGTAGCCATTCGGAAAAATTGCATTGGAATTTTGTTTTCAAGGAAACATCGTATACCGCTTTGCTCAGTCGAAATTCTGTTAGTAGCAAAATTGGTTCATTAATCATCTTCGGATTCATGAAATGACTTATCTATCGGGAAATTCGAAAATATGTTTTTGGCCGCGCGCGTTGATGTCTTTTGAAATGTACTATGTACCTACAACAGCCGTGGCGTGTAGGTCCAGCAGTGGACTGACACGGGCTGATGATGATGATGATGTACCTACAACAAGAGACTGAAGTAAGTCGACATAAGTGTAAGTATGCTTATATCTTCAATATATATAATTGAAAGGTGATTGACTGACATAGTGATCTATCAACGCACAGCCCAAACCACTGGACGGCTCGGGCTGAAATTTGGCATGCAGGAAGATGTTATGACGTAGGCCTCTCCAGTCTCCAGCTGTGGAGCGCTGGGCAGGCGGGTTGGCGACCGCAGGGCGTAGCTTCTCGCTCTGTTGACGCTGCTGACTTTTGACTTTGACTTTGACCTTGTCTGTTGCACCACGGGCAGGTGAGGGTGGCTTGGAACGAAAAGATAATAGGTAGCTCCCTTACATTCCATTGTATACCTATATAATAAGACATTTTTTAAAAGGCCAACTAGGCTAGGCTAGTCGAGTTTCTTGCGGCACTACTCCTCATTCATATAAGGTACCTATTTATTTCAAGAGCGTTAAGAATATTAGTAATTTTTGCTACAAAACGATAAGGGCAAAAATCATTATTATTGTCATGAACATAATGAACGTTATCCGCTATTATCGTTAGTAATCGTAATAATAATTACTAGTAATAAATAGGTAATGATTTGTTTAGATTTTTATGGATAGTTTTATCAGCTTTTTATGTTTCAGTTTAATGTCTATTAAAGGTTAAATGGAACCCATATTAAAGAAGGAACAAAAAAAAAATTCCATTATAATGTTGGTCATTGGAAATATCAGTTGAGATAATTTATTATCGCAATGTACATAAGTGGGCAAAATAATGAGCAATTAACTGGTATTGATTAATGACGCGGACTTTTAACATCAATAATGGTAAATAAATTAATTAATGCACTGGATTGTACATAATCATTAGGATTTTAACTACGGTTTTCCTTTTCTGTGTAGGTAAATTAAAAACTTTTAAACTTTTGCATTGCATCATAACATAAGATATGAAATGTTCAAAGTTGAAAATACAGAATTTTATATGACTTATGATTTTAAGGCCGAATATTAAAATGAATAATTTAGAATAGAATAGAAAAAGATTTATTGGCAACACATAAGTAGACACGTACAAGAACAGTAAACAGGCGCATACAAAACAGTTACACGTTCGCGTCACAAAAGAAAACAATAAAATAAATAAATAAAATGCTTGTGAGAGTAATGAGTAAAAATGCTTGTGAGAGTAATGAGAGAGCAAATTTGTAGGTATGACCGAAATTTCTATATATTTTTAAGTACTATACTTTTAAGTATCTAAGTTCTAAATAGATTTATCAAGACGAAATATCACTAAACAATTCGCCATCTAGCCTGAAAATTAAAGTCAAAGCTTATACCATTGGTACTCGTACTACACAACTGATAAATTTACATGTGTTACCATGTGTCTTATCTAGTATCTATGTCGCAGTCATCTGGTTGAATCTCCTATTCAATCGAATGGCTAGCGCGTTCATTGAATGACGAAATTCAATTGAATGCCTCAAGTACAACTCGTCAAGTTGTACTTAAGGCATTCAATTGAATGAAATGTTCAACGACTTGACTGAACGTCATTTTAGCACAGTCGTTGAATGGGTAAAAGCCGATTGTGTAATGTTTAGTTTTTAATTTTTCTTTAAAAGTGTCCGGGGACGGCGTATTAATAGGTAAATCCATGCTGACACACTATTTTATTACGAATAAGTCAGTTTGAAGTAAATCTAATAAAAAAATATCTACACTGTTCATATCATTTTGATCGCTCAATAACGCCACGTGGGAAAAATATGAAATAAATTACAATCACCTGACTGCTTTTACGTCCGCTCTGTTCAAAGAGCTATGTTTCAATCCGCTACCTAGTTGGACGTTAAGTGACACGTGTTTAGTCAACGTTCGGTCTAGTCATTCAATTAAATGTCGTCATTCAATGAACGCGCTAGACATTCAATTGAATAGGAGATTCAACCAGATGACTGCGACATCTATACTATGTCAGATTATGCCCTTTTGAACTATCATAATTGTAATATATGTCTTTTATATGCGTCGAGACATTATCAATACAAGGCCTCGAAGATCTACATACCTTATTTAATTTGGTTCGATTATTTCCGTACGTTGCCAACTCCGACTGGCCTCGATGGCGCAATGGTTAGAGCGTTCACTTCTAAAGCGCAGAAGTTTCTGGGTTCGATTGGGGTCGGGTGCCGGGTTGAAGTGATCACTTACCATTAGAGATGAGAAAGTGTCTGTCTGTATGTTTGTTTTCTTTCACGGCAAAATGGAGCGAATTGGCGTGATTTTTAAGTGGAAATAGTAAGTTGAAGGGATGGAGAGTAACATAGGCAGGAAAGGGGAACCGTCATCATCATCAGCCCATTACAGTCCATTGCTGGACATAGGCCTCTCCAGTTGTTTGCCACTTAGAGCAAACATCTGGATGATATATCCATAATCGCCACGCTGGGCAGGCGGGTTGGCGATCGCAGGGCGTAGCTTCTTGCTCCGGTGACGCTACTACCCGTCACCGGTCTTTAGTATTTAGCTACGCCTTCAATTGTGATGGTTATACCGCCACCAGTCGGTTGCCAGCGCCTCGTTTGTTATTCGGCAGGATGCACCACGGGCAGGTGAGGTTAGCTTGGAGCGAAAAGATGATAGGCCGCTCCCTTACATTTAATACATACAAGGGGAACCGTGCTACCCCGAATTTAACTAAGCTAATCTGCTAAAGCTAGTCTGGCATAAAAGAAAGTACAAAGCCATGAAAACTAAAGAAAAAAAATCAAATCGCCCGTTAAATGTGTATAAAGCCGTGTCTTCAAACATTATGACTTCGATATTGTCCAATTTAACTCGCCAGGCCTATTGACCGGGCCGTTGCGCAAACGCATACCAGCTTATTGGGAACGAAGGTTTGAATTAGAGATCAATTTGAGAGACGGAATTTTATTTGTAGAAGCGGTCGCGTTTGGTAGCTGGTTATAGAATAACGCTGTTAAATACTTGTGAATATTTTTTGGGCGGTGACGGCAAAGAATAGAAATTACCACTCCACTTCCTCCCGTGGCTGGTGTCGGAAGAGTCGACAAAGGTTTGAAGAGAGGTAGGGCATAGCGAATCTTCGCTCGAATTGAGCTGCCCGTTCGGGGAAGGACCTCCACCCTATAAAGTACCGCAGCCAAATGACTTCCGGGTCGTGTTTCTGCCGGTGAGTAGGGTTTCCGGAGTGGGGGGTTAGGGTTGGGCCGGCATGGCGGTGGCAACTGACAGGTAACCAGTTACTTGCCTGATGTCACAGCGACTTGGGATTTTCTTTCGTTTTCCATCAGAGGTAGGGAAGCTATTACGTCAGGCTACTATAGAAAAGCATGGAACTTCTTTAGGTTTCAGCTTAACAGCCCTTTGTAGGGTTTACCCACCTGGTAGCCAACCGAATGTTACAATGTTTCGGCTAGAGTACAGACCACTGTACTCTAGCTGAAACATTCGTTTTGTAACTTACTACGAGGTGAGTAGGAGTAGTGACTCCTACAGTTACTAATCACCCCCTGATAAGGGATTTTTAGTAGCACAGCACAGTGGTGCTGTGCTACTAAAAATCCCTCTGAATTATATACGTTTCCTTTACAATGCCCCGCTTTCGACGATAGGTTTATGCTTTTTTTCAATAAAAAAGTAAAAAATCGAGACTTGGCAAAAACAAATCTGACAATGCTGGTAGGTACCGTCGATACGATAACCGAGGAAGATAGAGTAAACCCAATTATTCCTCATAACTGTTTATCTGAATTGACCTCTTAGAGCAGAGTAAGGCCAAATTCAAAATAGCGTTTTTATCTATAAGGTGCAGCGCAGACGGCACACTTTTTGTGCCATAAAGTCTGCGTCTGACACATTTAAAAAGAGCGTCTAGGTCTGCCGACAGAATGATCTAAGATGTGCGTCGTGTGCGTTGAGTCTGTGAAATATCGGCGACAGATTTTTGCGCGTCGTGTGGGTTACTGCATATAATTGCAAAAAAAGTGCGTCACGGATAGTCTGTCGTCTGCCCTAAGTCGTATATTCGCTACTTCTTTATACAGCGCAGTATTTACAATAGTAGGTACAAGACACATTTGGTTGTAATATTAAACGGTTGCCACGTGATCTCTGTGACTCTTGAACCAGATAATTTGGGTCACGGTTACACTTACAGGCGTAACGACACTCGTAATGCTCGTAAAAATATCTACTACTCGTAAAAAAAAAGAGGATAAGTAAGGACTTAAGTAAGGACTTTATAAGGATAAATTATAGCTTATGTATCAATCTGATATGTGAGCTAGGTATAGCTCGTATATCAGACTAGCTTTTGCCCGTGACTTCGTCTGTGTGAATAGGGTACCTGCATGCCAAACTTCAGTCATTTACCTTACGCGGTTTAGATTTTTTCATACAAAACTTTATTCCCGCTAACTCCCTTTCCTGCTACTTATAATAAATCTGTAGAGAGGTCAATTCTGTACATTAATTGTATTTTAAAAATAATTATCAGGGGTGATTAGTAACTGATACCGATGCCAAAAAAGCAATCAGTAAAATTTTTGTCTGTCTGTCTGTATGTTCGTTGTAGAAACAACTCACTCAACGGATTTTAACGAATCTTGGTACAATTACTTTTCTTGCTCCTGGGCAGGTTATAGTATACTTTTCATCACTCTACAATCAATAGGAGCAGAGCAGTGAAGGGAAATGATAGGAGAACGGTAGAAATTATTGCCTGTGTGTTTGAACGCGTATCAGTCAAAAACTACTGCATGGAATTGAATGCGGTTTTCACCAATGTATTGCTAGAGGTCAAACTTAAAATTTAGGCACCATTTTATGCACCGTTATTTTTGAATCCCGATATACACGCGTGAGACGCCGCTGGCACAGTTAGTAGTGAAATAATTCTATTTCTATAATAAAGTACAACTGATTGTAAGATAGTGGCGAAGTACTAAATATTCATGGGTTTCCGTGATGCTAGCCATCATTTGATTAATTCTTGCTTTTCCTATAATGATAAGTAACAGATAAACAAACAAGTGCGTCATTACTGCAGTATTGTGTTGTGGGTAATAAATCTATCCTCATCTATTATAAAGAGGAAGATCCTTCCGCGCGGTCCGAGCCGGCAACGTGCGCAGGAGTGGGCGCAAGGCCGAAGCAATTG
This sequence comes from Conogethes punctiferalis, assembly GCA_031163375.1. Taxonomy (NCBI): domain Eukaryota; kingdom Metazoa; phylum Arthropoda; class Insecta; order Lepidoptera; family Crambidae; genus Conogethes; species Conogethes punctiferalis. Next base: position 1,870,791 of record CM062078.1, on the reverse strand, counting down.
TGTCCCGCGGGACCCCCGCCAATTGCCCGGGACGCGACCGCGTGGTCTAGTGGGCTGTGAACATACTGGAGTCTGTTATGTAACGGCGGGTTTTATAAAAATCATGGCGCTTGAAGTGTCAACATTTCGGAGCCTCACAATGAGGGTTTTCTGAAAACCAGATTGCACCACATACAATTCAGCCATCATATTAATGGTCAGTTGCTACCTGTAAATGTCAGTGTCAAAATGAACCAATCACATAACAGGACCGTAATGTTTGGCTATCAGGAGTGGAGGCCTATACTATAGACAAAAGAAACTTCACCCCAACTTGCCTGATGTTAAGCGAAGCGGACGTTAAAGTCTACTATGGACAACTTGACATCATCATCATCATCATCATCATCAGCCCGTGTCAGTCCACTGCTGGACATAGGCCTCTCCTAATGTTCGCCACCTTGATCGAACTTGACATGTCAGAAACAAATTTCGCAATTGTTACAAAGATTTGTACCACGTGAAAGATGAAACACATGGGCCGGCAATGAGGCATGAGGCAATCTTTAAGGATATTATAGCACAAATAGGCAAAACCCTTTATACTCTAGTGGAAAATGAACCTTCCTTTTTATATAACTTTAAGGTGCCTATCCAACAGGGGTCCGACATAATAAATCACTCTGAATTGCGGGTATCAGTAGCAGCCCGCATTTATATAATCGGAATCCTATTTTTGACTGAGGTCAAGATCGTAGGCGTGAATGTGTAGCGTAGTAACGGACTCAAATGTTACTATGGTAGTGATTCTTCACATTTGAGTCCCTATCATCAGCCTGTGTCAGTCCACTGCTGGACATAGGCCTCTCCTAATGTTCGCCACCTTGATCGATTTTGGGCCTCTCGCATCCAGCACTTGCCAGCCGTCCTGCGCAAATCGTCACTCCACCTGGCCAGAGGGCGTCCTACATTACGTTTGCCGAGACGCGGTCTCCACTCTAGAACTCGTTTACCCCTGCTACTGAGACCCTAGCACGACCACAAATGATTATCCTAATTTCAATGTAGCACATATTCATGAAAAAAAAAGCGTACTTTATTGCATATAGACTTTAAAATATGTACTTACGTATATGTATGTATTTTTGCCGTTATCACATTAGATTATAACATTAGCCTTGGTCGTGCTAAGTAGTACCCTTCTGGCGAGACTCACGACTGGTCTATCTTGGCATCTAATGCATCGTATGTCCTCTGAGCCTCTTCTTCGTGCCCCTAGTGGTCAGTGCGAGGGCGCGATCCACTCATTGGGGCGTAACGGTGTGGTGGGTGCAGCCATGCCTTTGCAGGAAGTAGAGCCAGGGGCAGGGGTATTTACCCTCTCCAGACCAGGGATGCGGCCGTATGCTTCGGCACTACCCGTCTCCCAGCAAATTGCTGCCCACTGGCGACACAGAGGGGCTTAGTGGATTTGACCTACCATTTTGGGTTTTGTGAGTCTCATACACCAAGGCGTTGAGGTGCCTAATTCAATCCCCTCTAGAACAAAATGGTGTCTAGCTAAGAGTATCAATTAATAATATATTGTGCACATGTGTATTTGCAAACACACGTGCTCTAATAATGGAATATTACATACCCAATAACAGGGTGAGTAGCACAAACACTTGTTATGGAAATCGGTGTACTTAAATGATATAGGTAATGATCAGAACTCGAGGTCACTTCTACCATTTCAACCACCAGTCAAGTCATGTTGTGCTTGCTTACTTAGCTTGTTTTCTTAAGTATTTAAGAAGCATAGCGTAATAATAGAAGCAAGATCGATCAAAGTCGCGAACTATTGGCTAACTATAGATAGATAGATACTCTTTAATGCACCAGAATGAAACATGTACAGGAAAAAGGTTTATACAGCAGATATATAGTAGTACAATATAGGCGGTCTTATCGCCGAAAGCGATCGCATCCAGACAACCTTCAGGTAGAAGATATATGCTGAAGAGAGGGGTAAAGTAGTGCATAACTGATTACAAATAAGATACTATGTCCAGTAGTTTGGGAAACCTCACAGCGTTAGGTACTCCAGAGTATTGCGTGGTGTTTTGTATGCCTCATATAAGAAGTATGTTTGATGGCTTTATTCAATACTACGTTTATGGCATTGATTTCATATCAAAATATGTTCTAAATAATGCACCTTATTAAATAGTGCCATAATATTTTTTCATTAATTTCACAATTTTGAAATGGACTTTCCCTGTGAGCTTTGAAGGCCTGTCGCACTCTCATTTTGCAAAATAATTTTCAATTAAGTCCGATTTTAATGTTTATTTCTGGAAGCCATTAAATATAACGTGGACAAATGATTATTTTTAATTTTCCATACAAGAAATATTCCGCCTCAGCTGCAAAAGCCTTTATTTTCATGTAATCAGATCCCGTTATATAACGACGCTTACGATCATCTGTCTGCATCTTTACGAGAATAATTGACCAATTAATATCTTGAAGAGATGCTCGAATTGCAAGGCCCATTACGGTCGATTGGTAGTCACGAACAATTAGCGATGTCAATGAGGTTATGTTTTGATAATTAGGACGAAGAATTTTTGACCATCACATTTTCAGTAGCGAACAATTGAAAATGTCTATGCCTATTGCCTAGACATTAGAAATAGGTCTATCCGTCAGTCAGCTTACAAGCAACAAGAAGCGCTGGATTGACGCCATCCCCGAAGATATGCGTGCCAACGGACTCGCCGCCAAAATGGAGGAGATTAAGCAGGAAAGCGGATCCTGGGCTCCGGGGCACGGCCTTTGGAAGCAACCGGGACTAACGCTCTGATGATGATGATTAGACATAGGTCTATATATATGTGTAGGTAGGTTTCATTGTAGACATAGGTAGTTCTAGTGGACTGCAAGAAGGCCGAAATAAACTCTATCGTCCAATATTAACCAAAAACTGCTTTTAAAGTTAAATGTTTCGCAAACATATCTGAGTCAAAAAAATTGTTTTAGAACCGACGTTTTGAAAGGACCTACTCGTATCTAACGAGATCCCACACTATGCGGGAGAAAAAAACCGACGTGGACTAACGGAACCCCAAAAAAAGCAGACTAAAAAAAATTATAAATATTTATATAATAACAAATTAGTAATCAGACCGGCTGTATTCCATTATCAAATGGGAAGTTTAAACTATGTATCAATCATAATTGCTCTTATTTCTGCAGGGGTTGCTACCAATTGAGCCACCGAGCTAGTCAAAAACAGGAATTGAAGGAGGACACACGGATGGACAGTAACGTAAAGGCTTACAATCTATGTATGTGTACCTTTGTCAATTCTGTGATGTTTAAATAAGTAAACGGGGAATATTATCACGTCGCTGGCAGTCATTACGCACAAAGAGCTTAACTATCTATTGAGCCGGGCTCGTCTCGGCCGACACCACAATTAAGGGGAGGACTTCGATCGGGAATGTTGTACTGGATGTTGCCGACTTATTTGATATTTTTTGATGTTTTGTTTGTAAAAAGAATAAATTAAGATAAGATATTCTTAAATTTAAATTTAAATTAGTTGTCATCCTAAAATTGGCGTTTGTATTTTCACCTTTTATATTTTACTGATTTTATCACCAACACTGGATTTAAAAGATTATTATCTTTTTCATCATTTAATGATCATTTTCTTCGAATAATTTGGACAAGATAACCGATCTCCGAAAAACGATGCTATAGCAGCTGAGTGGTGGCGGTATAACCATCACGATTGAAGTCGTAGCTAAATATCACAGACCGATGACGGGCAGCAGCGTCACCGGATCGAGGACCTGCGCCCTGCGATCGTCAACCCGCCCGCCCAACATGACTATTATGGGTAAAGCCACCAGATATTTGCCCAAAGTGGCGAACAACTGGAGAGGCCTATTTCCAGCAGTGGACTGTAATAGGCTAATAACCATGATGATGATGATGACCTTCACCTTGTTTTGGTAAACAAAGTGTAGGACGCCCACGAATAGAATGGGACGATGCCTTGAGTAAGATGACTGGCTGAGAATAGCAAAGATTGCGTAGGCTCTAAAATCGAGAATTACCATCGTGGTATTTTAATAATTTGGACTTGTAGCGTCAGCTGTGACCTACTGTACAAAGTCTATGCTGACTATTTCCGTCTTTGGCTACACATCGATGTGCTTAGTAAAAAAGTGTGATGTGCAAAAGTATTACTAGTAAATCTATTTGCGGAAATAATTTAATTTTTTTTTTGTGTTGTTATAAAATATCATTATTATGCCCTTCCTCATAGTCGAATGAAGCCATTTAAATATACGGACGCTTTTTTCCACTATAATTTCGACTGAGACTGCATGTCTAAGTAAATATTTATGATCGTAGAGCCCTTATCAAAACACCTTCCCACCTCATCCTAATCTTGGGCCTGTTATTTGGGTACACCTACGCTGGACAAGGAAGGAAGATGTGGATCACAAGAGTGAGGGAGACAGACGAGGACCCGTTAGAAAAGCGACTTGGGCCAACTACCACATTTACGCACGGATAGTGATGTTGAGCGTTGTCGATGCACTATTTTTTTTGGAATCAGATGGCAGATTTTTTTTTTTTTTTATTAGTGAATGGGTAGCGCTTTACCTCAACTAGCCATCAGGCTTCAGTCAGTTCAGGTTCTACATCAGTTAAGCGATGTTGAGGCCTAAGATGAAGCGCGCTTACCCAACAAAAACCGATTCACTCTCGCCTTGAAAATCTGAAGATTATATTCCTCGGGGAACACGGACTCCGGCAAAGAGTTCCACAGTTTAGCCGTTCGCACTATGAATGAAGAGGCAAAGCGCTTTGTGCGAGTTTTTTAACCTGCACCATAAATCGGTGTCTCCTCGCCGTGTCCCTGCTCGTACGGTGGTAAAAAGGGGCCACATGGAATTAAATTGAATAATTCCGAATTTTCCGAAGATTGAAATCGAAGCTGGTCCCTCCCCGGATTATCCTGATGATATGTTGAAATAATGTGAGATTCCACCAAAATACGTCTACATTATTCGTAGAATTGTGACATTTTTATCTACAGATAAGTAGTTCCTAATCTACGGATTGCCTAATCTAAGCCTAATTAATGCTTTGTTCATGAATCATCGATTACGTGATTGTGTGATGATGACTGAAAAGAATACCAATGATCTCTCTGAGATTGTTCATCTATTATATACTCGTATATAACTCAAATGTGACTGACTGACACTAGTGGTAAATCATAAGTAAATCATAATCATAGGATCGGGCTGAAATTTGGCGTGCAGGTAGATGTTATGGCGCTAAGAAAGGATTTTGATCAATTATTCCCCCGAGGGTATAAAATAGGGGATAAAACTTTATTTCAAAAATATAAGTTATAACTTTCTTTTGTGAATACTTACAAATAAATAAAACCCAGGACATGCTACGCTGGGCCACACATCGCCATCTAGCCTCAAACTAATCCTATGTACTATGGGTACTAGACAACTGATAAACTTGCTTAAATACTTTTTTTTTGTAAATAAATACATATTATACGAGTATATAGTAATCACCCAGACCAATACAAACAGATAATCGATTACAATCTAACGAAAAATAGTACATAGATAGATATTCTTTATTCCACATCAAACAATTTAAACTTAAAACTATGTACATATAATAGACATTTTGCTGTACAATATAGGCGGCCTTCGCCAATCGCTATAAGCGATCTCTTCCAGACAACCTTAGGGTAGAGAATAGTAGTTACAGTACACAATCTTTCGACAGTTTACAATCTTGCGAGATAGATTATAATCTAACGGTATTTACAGTGACAAATCTTAACTATCTTAATCTTAACTAATATTATAAAGCTGAAGAGTTTGTTTGTTTGTTTGAACGCGCTAATCTCAGGAACTACTGGTCCATTTATCGAGGAAGGCTTTAGGCTATATAACATCACGCTGCAACTATTAGGAGCGAAGAAATAATGGAAAATGTAAAAAAAAAACGGGGAAAAAATAACTATTCCACGCGGACGAAGTCGCGAGCACAGCTAGTACTTTGTAAAATTGTAACTATAGTTACCTAATATACTAAACAGTAGATATGTACCTATATACGCTCAAATTTCACATTTCGTATGTTTATTTCCAGTGAACTAAGTTATCTGATCTCCTATGTTACTCAATACACAATAGAGCTAATTTGATAATCCCTTTGTTCATAATACAATGTCACATTCATTAATATTATCTAGTTATCTACTGTTTTGTATGAAACTTATTTGTTTTTATGATACAGATAAGTAGGTCGGATGGATTACAACATTTAATTATGACATGTACACTTATATGTTCTGTATAACGTTTCATCTGTTAACATATTCGTATTTTTAAATGGTTGTTTGTCTAATTTATGTCATAACTGTCTTACCTACTGACCGAATTTGGTCGGCATATCTCCTAGCAGACTTTTTTTATTGAGTACCTACCAGGACAATGCATTTACGCATCCCGCCACTCGGAGGAACAGCGGGGAATGTGGGCTTCACGACGCGACGCCCATGACACTGAAAGGCCACACCCGGTCTCAAGATGGCAAAGAGGCAGGGAATACCCTTTAAAACACTACGAACGAATGAATGAATGAATTTATTTACCTTAAAAAACGAGTAGATACGGAACTGAACTTTCTAACCTCTAAGCAAACCGTGTGGCCTTACTCAGTCTTACCCCGCTGTCTGCAACGCCTCTATCGACAAAGCAATGCCCCAACACTACCAAAGACCGGACTATGAGAATTAAGTGGAGTCTACCTGACCATGAGTCATCGAGTTATCCATCACGCGGGCCTACCTGCGGGCGACTCGGGCCGTCCTAATGCGGCCAGGTCTGGGGGTTAGATTAGTCATTAAGCCGCTATTGTCATTTTAATAAAGGTGATTTTATTTATGTAACAAGACATGCCAAGACATGTTGTGCCATGCTGGGCCACACAGCGACATCTAGTTCCAAAGTTACTGTAGAGAGGTAGGGCATAGCGAATCTTCATTCGAATTGATCAGCCCGCCCAGAAGTACCTCTACCCTATATGAAGAATACTGCAGCAATTTTTTTTATAGTGGCTCGACATAATGGCTTCCCTACGCCTGATGGAAAGCGAAAGAGAAGCCCAAGTTGCTGTGACAACGGGCAAGTAACTGGTCAGTTACCTGTCAGTTGGGTCCAACCCCAACCCCCCACGAGTTCCGGAAACGCTACTCACCGGCAGGAACACGACCCGGAAGTCATTTGGCTGCGGTATTCTATAGGGTGGTGGTCCTTCCCCGGACGGGCAGCTCATTTCGAGCGAAGATTCGCTATGCCCTACCCCTCTAAATGACCTCCGGGTCGTATTTCTGCGGGTAAGTAAGGATTTCGGAGCTCGTGTGGTGAGTGCTGCATCGGCAACCGGGGGTAGTGTGGTAACCCTCGAGTGATACCCCTGTTGTTGCGGGCGTCCATAGTTATCAAAACACGTCAGACAATGCATATTGCAAACCCGCCAACTTGTCTCAAACTAATAAGTCCATGATGCGATTTTCCTCACGAGTAATGCAAAAGCATTTATTGAGGAAAGTAATAAAACACACCGTGTATCCATATACCGACTCTAATATGTATCTATGCGTAAAGAAATAAATCTTGTTTCTTTTTATTGTAAGTATATCAAAAGCAAAACGATGTAGAATGTGCCTAGAACGCGAATATGCTAATATTGGTGCACAGCAGTGCCTAGCATGTATGCAGCGGCGTAACTATACCATTCGAGGCCCGTGGCAAATTCATCAGATTTTCACTAAATGTGTAATAATAAATGTTGGGAGTTTGGATTCTCCTCTGACCGGGGGCCCCTTACGGCTGGGGGCCCGTGGCATTTTGCCGACATGCCACCCTGTAGTTACGCCACTGCATGTATGCTTAGTTTTGGGTCCCACACAGCCAAAGCCCACTGTTTAATTATATTTATATCACCCTAGTGATTCAACCTGACCCAAAATTCTTGAACCGGCCTTATGATAAGCCTATGGACGCCTGCAATACCAGGGGCATCGCATTTGTTTAGTCGACTCTTTATGAACCTATTTACTTTTGGTGTGAAGTGCCGAACGTGATAAGCAAAACGTTGTATAAATGTGTCTGGAACGCGAATGTAAAGTGTTTAATAGGCTATCGTCATTCAGGCCCACATATTCGTGGGTCCAAGCATACGTGCTAGGCACAGCACAGGTCCGATATTATTACCGGCGACGGCGCGGCGGCTGGAATGCAGTCCGGCGGGCTCGCACACCGGGAGCGGCGTGTGCGCGGGCTGCGCGGGCGCAGGACAAATGCCATACTATCGGTCCGTTTCTCACTTTGTTTTCGCGTGCCATTTTTTTAACTCGCTCTTTTTATAATAAGAAATTTTTATTATTTACAAGGACATCTCAACAATATACCGACAAAACATATAATACAAACGTAAACAAAAATACACAAAAAAATAAAACAATAAAAAAAGTATACAAGACCGGACATGGCGTTGTTGCGACGCGACGTCCAGAGTAAAAGGAAATTGATCAATTTACGAGTCTTGTTATTTTCTGGTGACAGATACACAGATAGTCATCTATGGCTGTAAAGAATGTAAGCAGACATAGGAAAGGGACGGTAAGGTCAAAGTCAATTAAAGAATAATATACCTAATATGTAGAAATACAGCGTGGTGATTATGGGTGTTTGCCCAAAGAGGCGAACAATTGGGAAGGCCTATGTCTGACTGTGATAGGGTGATGATGATAAAAATACAGAGCACACAACACAGATAAAACCAAGCAAAATAACACGAGAGCACGCATAGAATCAGAAACGGACAACATTATGAAAAACAAAAGTGGTAAGTATAAAATAGTAAATATCATTATATTAGCTATGCGGTTAGTCCATAACAGTAGCCTTGTAGAAATAAAACGGGGGAAGTGACTACGGTTGCGTTACTGGAGCAATCGGTATTTATGACCAGAGATATACAGTGATTGATTCATTGTGTTAATTCTCTTTGTGAAATTTTCTCGTACTCTTATACGTTCAATGAAATTCTTATGGTTACAACAGGTTATTGGGCTTTTGCTGTCAAAACGCAACTCTACCTGGCTTGAGTCTGGCCCCGCTTTTGGTAAGAAATACCTACTTAAAATCTGGGCCCCTTAGTCGAGCGCCTTGGAACGATGTCGAGGATTGAACGATGTCGAGGAAGAAATTGAAGACACTTTCAAGCCTTCCCGCCTATGCAAGCCCGATTGCCCGACCATCTCTGCGCCGGAAAAACGGAAGGACATTCTTCTAAGGGTAAAAAGAATTCGTTTCTTTTAAAAGAGTAAAAAGAAGCGAGTTCGTGTCAGCCCTCGTGTGTCGACGGTTAAACGCTGCTACTTTGTTTTTTCGGTAGGCTGTTTCGTACCTACAAGAAGCAATGAAAAATACTACAGTATAACTATCGGTTGACCTACTCATAATATTTATTTATTTATCATTCGAGAAAATAGTGAGATCTCAATATTAGAAGTGAGAAACCAGTGAGTTGGTCCGATAGTACCGCCTCACGTGATATGGTATTATTACACCTCATTTACTAAACCGAATACAAATTTTGCATGTCGTCTGTTGCATATTTATTAACGTCTAAACTTTAACAACCTGTTTTGCAAAAAAATCACGGTTTGGTTGTGGATCAGGCGAATTCACACTAGCGTTGAGTGCTATTATAAGAAATTGGTATTGGTTATATGTGTGCAATAGTGTGTATCTAAGCTGTAATGTAATATTGTAAGCTGTATGTCATTATAATGTGTAGTATATTTATAATGTTCTATATTAAATACTAACTTCACACGGGTTGAATGTTATGCAGACTTTTTGTAGATCATTTTAAGGAGTGTAATAGGTACCTACAGTAGATTATTTTAGTCTATCCCGTAGGTTTCAGCTAGCGTTTGCAATGTAAGTGCAAAAAATATTTAAACCATTAAACCAAATATGTTTGCATTTCATCATCATCTTCCCATCTATCGCAGTTCACTGCTGGACATAGGCCTATCCATTTGTTAGCCACTTTCGCCAAACACCTGGAGGATTAACCCATAATCGCTGAGCAGGTTTGCGATCGCAGCTACTCATCTCTCTCTCCTCTGCTGAAAAACAAATGAGGCTCTGGCAACCGACTGGTGGGTAGCTAAATACCACAGGCGGATGACGGGCGGCAACATCACTGGAGCGAGTGTTTTACGACATCACATTGGAAACATCTAGCGCAAAGAACTCACTTATGTCATAACCAAATGACGGTTCTGTGTAAAAGTTAATTAATGAGATGACGACGGCACAATAAAAGATGATTCAGGTGATAAGAAAGCCTAATGATTCCTTTGATGACAATAATGATAAGATCAAGATCATAACAACAGTAATGACATAGGTATGGTTACTCATTACCATGATTCGACAATCACAAACATTTACTGGTAATCGCGACTTTTCCTGTTAAGTTTAAATCCGTGAATTGGTTGTGTCAAGATTTTATGATGTAGAATTATCGCTTTTGTTAGGTATGGGTGACGAAACGCGATGTGGTCAGAATTATACTTACATGGCAAGCAGGATGTTAAGATTTTCCTTCTAACACTAGATAGGACCTATGTCCTATATATATATAGAGGCATAGGTCTCTCCAGTTGTTCGCCACCTAGGGCAAACTTTTGGAGGATATACCCATAATCGCCACGCTGGGCAGGCGGGTTGGCGATCGCAGGGCTTCTTGCTCCGGTGCTGCCCGTCATCGGCCTTTGGTATTTAGCTACGCCTTCAATGTTGATGGTTATACCGCCACCAGTCGGTTTGTCAGAGCCTCGTTTGTTGTTCGGCAGGATGCACCATGGGCAGGTGAGGATGGCTTGGAGCGAAACGGTGATAGGTCGCTCCCTTACATATCTTACATTATATTATACGCCCAAGTGGCGAACAACTGGAGAGGGAGGCCTATGTCCAGCAGTGGAGTGCAACAGGCTGATGATGATAATAAACCGTAGAAGATTCACAGTTGGAAATATATGTCTTCTATAAACAATGGCCGGATGTATGCAGTTCAATCAAATCTTGGAAGTTTATAACAGCCTGCTTAGTTACAAATAATGTAGTTTGAATTGTTTACAAATGATTGACCAATAAACAAATAGTAACTATAATTTTATCATGTACATTTATACATTTATGTCGATGATAAAGGGGCGTAGGTATAGGCGTGGGCGATAGGGGCGGGTCGCCTATCGAATAAGTGAAGCTGTGTCCATACTCCGACACTTTTCCACACTAATACTTATTACATAATTTATCTACTTCAAGTGAATGGTAGAGGACCTTGCGGTGAAACGAGGGCATAAGGGACGACTATATTATGTCAATAAGGATGTAAGGGAGCGACCTATCACCTTTTCGCTCCAAGCCATCCTTACCTGCCCGTGGTGCATCCTGCCGAACAACAAACGAGGCGCTGGCAAACCGACTGGTGGCGGTAAAACCATCACGAAAGAAGGCGTAGCTAAATACCACAGGCCGATGACGGGCAGCAGCGTCTCCGGAGCAAGAAGCTGCGCCCTGCGATCGCCAACCCGCCTGCCCAGCGTGGCGATTATGGGTATATCCTCCAGAAGTTTGCCCCAGGTGGCGAACAACTGGAGAGGCCTATGTCCAGCAGTGGACTGCAATAGGCTGATGATGATGATATTATGTCCGACGCCCTGTTGGACGTCCTAGGTACCGCTGGAGCGACGAGGTCGAGAAGTATCTGCGCGAGTTCAGCGTGACGGCCTGGCAAGAGATGGCGCACGACAGATTGAGGTGGCAACAATAAGTGCTGCTATGTCATCATAGTAAGTAAGTAAGTATTTTATGTACACTGATAATGCCTACCGCGAAATGGAAGATGCAGCAGGGGACGGCCCCCTACGAAATGGAGAGACAGCCTGCTTGAGATAGCGGGGATCTTTTGGATGCAGACCGCTCACGACCTGTCTATGTCGAGGTCATTGGGGAGGGCTATGTCCAGCAGTGGACGTCTTCAGGCTGTTGACGACGATGTTGATGAACAGAGACAACAGAGTAAATGAAGAAGAATTACATGGAGGCGTTAGAGACCATTTAGAAGCTTTAAAGACGTTTATACTACAAGTCCCGCACACCGATCGCGTTTCGCTTAAACCTTTAGGTATAGTACGAACGGGCAATGTGGGTTAGGTATGCAATTGTTAAAGGGGCTCACTTTTTCCCAATCTTATAATCTTCCGATGTTCAAAAGGAGAGTGTACTTACTGGCGATTCTTGCTGGGCAAGAAACTGCTGTGCGATGGCGGAGCCTGCGATATCGCTTACCAGAGAATTGCAGTCAAGCGCAGACCTATCGAATTAAAAAATAAAAACTAGACCAATGGAGCAGTAATCAAAAAGTAAGTAACAATCAGTTAATTTGATGGCAATGGTGGATGGTGTTACGAAGCAATTCTACGATATAAACTTATTTAGGTTATCTCGTCTGTCGAAAACGACCTTATCTCAAGAGAAAATGCTCCAGATTTTATTCAAACACATAAAAGTAAATAGTTGAAATGTTACTTTAATTATTTACATACTTATTTTTATGATGTTTATGGAGAATCGCATATGAATGTTGTTTTGCAGTTGTGGTGGGGGAAATAATTATGATTTACTGTCAAAAGACGACATAGATAGATATTCTTTATTGCACCAAATACAAACATTAATTAGACAAGGTATTACAGACAATAGGGAATATGCATGACTTTTTTTTATGGATTTATTGAGATCTTTTATCTTCCAGATACATAAATATCAATGAATTTTTTAAATACCTTTTCTGAATAGAAGAAGAACGAAGAATTTTTGAACTATCTTTTCTATTAACGTGTTATAAAGCGTTAAAGTTATTGCTTAGACAGATTGGCTGCCTTCCGGCACCGCTCTTCACGACAAGCTTGCCATCCGTACCATCTCGACACCTGGCAATCCTCAACTGTGCGCTTCTCTCGCAATTTCCTGCCCCGCACGACTAAACTGTGGAATGCTTTGTCGCCAGCGGTGTTTCCGGACCGATACGACCTTCAAATCTTCAAGAAAAGAGCATACCTCTTTCTTAAAGGCCGGCAGCGCAGCTGTAACTCCTGATGTTGCAGATGTACATGGGCGGCGGTTATCACTTACCATCAGGTGAGCCGTCTGCTCGTCTGCCCCCTATTCCATAAAAAAAAAAAAAAAAAAAAAAAGATAGATCCGACGTGGCGGAAGACGTCACGTACCGTGCCCGCCATACAAACTCCATAGAAAAATCTGTTTCGCGTGAGAGAGACGGATATATTAACTTTCAACGACTCTATCTCGCCCAATTTTCAGCCAATTTTGATTTTGTTTTCACTGTTCATAGTATATTTCTATGTATTTTACGATAAATTAGTAAATGCATGAAATTATTTTTCATGAATATTCCCTATTACTAGTGGTACAATTTAGAGGATATAATAATTTATAATGTGTGTCGAATAAACATTTTCCTTTCTATTCTATATTTATATTACGATTTTTGGTATTTTTGATTGATCGGCCCAAATGCACATAATATACCTATATCGTTGTGTGGGAATCACACATATCTATCTAGCTAGGTATGTTTACCATTAGTTTACTAACAGGTACTGGAATCTGTACACTGATTTATTGCCTGTTATACCATAAACCGTTATCACGAAATATTTTTTGAGCAAATATTGATAGTAATATAAAACAGATTTCATTCACAAAAACGAATTTGTAATATCAAATCACGTTTCGCTGTGAGCCCATAGATTAAGTAGGGATTATAACTGATTTGTTATTTTGTTACGTCCCTATACGTCCGTAGTACTAAATACATACCTAATCATCATCAGCCAATAACGCCCAGTGCTGGACAAAGGTCTCTCCCAATGACAATAGGCTCGTTGCCGTAAAAAATGTCATCATCATCATCAGTCTATCGCAGTCCACTGTTGGACATAGGCCTCTTCAGTTGTTTGCCACTTAGGGCAAACATCTGTAGGATATACCCATAATCGCCACGCTGGGCAGGCGTGTTGGCGATCGCAGGGCGTAGCTTCTCGCCCCGGTGACGCTGCTGCCCGTCACCGGTCTGTGGTATTTAGCTACGCCTTCAATTGTGATGGTTATACCGCCACCAGTCGGTTGCCAGCGCCTCGTTTGTTATTCGGCAGGTTGCACCACGAGTAGGTGAGGTTGGCTTGAAGCGAAAAGATGATGTGTCGCTCCCTTACATTCCCAAAACTTTTTTGGGGTACTTAAAAAAGTTTTGGGGTACTCCCTTGTGCTCCGATCAAAATAAAAAGATTACAATGGCTACGGGTCTATGAAAACTCCACCATCGGTGAAACTCTACCATGAAAAGAGGAAATCGCATAATACCGGAACACCTTAGTTGTCTAATTATATACATATAATTTACATTTTAATTGCATTCAAACTGATATCAGTGTTCAGTCTATTGGCTAGCAGAATTCGTGACGTCACGTCTTTGTAAAGCCTTTCAAATATATGACTTATGAAATCATGTTTTCATTTGTGTGACTTGATAGTACCTCCATTACATGCTTCCACAGATAATACCTACACATATTTCAGATATGTTTATTGTCATTACCTTCGTGTTGTTTTACTGCCTCGGTGTTTTGATTATACATAGTAGATTAGTTTACACATAAGCTTAACGACTGTCATGGTACACCTTGACAGCTCAGCTATTTGTATAGTCTCGTCAACAATTTGTTGAAACAATAAAAACGAATCTTGTCACAGTGAGCGCTTTATCTTTGCTTCAGACTTGTCTTATCGGTTTGATATGAGCGTGGCTTGCTCACACGCAGGCTTCTTCGCTCAGTACCGAATTATTTGACCAATAGAGTCACACACGGTTTTTGTGAGTTTGTGCAGTGCGTAGATAAGGATTTGTGCAGGTGGATGTAAGTGATTTTACTATTTGTGTTTATAGGTTTAAGTGAGTAACCCTTTGGGATGTCAAAATAAGTCGTTGAACACTCTTTTTGGTGGTTATGTTAATGTATGTTTGTTTTTTTTTGTCAATGCATGTCCCGTCACATGCTTTATAATTATTTTTATAAGTCCGTGCATTAAATTCACATTCTACATTTGGAAGAGGTTGGTAAGGGATCGTGTAAAGTGGCGGTTGAATAAAGAGGATACTCTGCAGAGGATAGTTGTAGGCTAAAATGATGATGATTAATTAATATTATGTAAATATTTATTTAGACAAACTAGGAAACGGATATAAGTCAGACTATGATATCGTTTTTATCAACGCAAATATTTTTCTGTACTTGTTTGCTATTCATATAATAAGAAACCTTTGTATTTAATATAAATGCAGTTAGACATTATCTATTCTGTTATCTAATTAATATTCGGTGATTAATAATAAAACAATGTCATAATAATCATAAAATTATGCGTTTATATGTACATTGCATTCAATGATTTCGTGTAAGCCTAGATAGATATAACACAAGAATGTACAGTTTGCTACACATCAGCCTATTGATAACTACTGTAATTTTTCCTTAAACAATTTTTTAACTTACGTAAATATCGACTTACGACATGTCTCTCTTTTTATGCTGTGTTTCATGTGTCGATTTTTTTCCATTCCTCTTTTGTTATTCACGTAATTTGTATGTGCCTCTATTTCTATTCTAATTAGGTAATGTAAGCGTACATTGATGAGTGGACGTCGGTACTTTCTTAACTGAATTTAGGTATTGAAACATGGAGCCATCATTTACTATTAAAATGAAAAACTTCAGCTAGAAAACCGCTGTTTGTGTTATGTTATATTTACAAAATTAGGTCAATTTGAACAAGAACGAAGTGAAACGTGCTATAATAATGTTTAAAAACGATTTTAACTATCGCACGGTTTAATTGGAATAGAATAGATATACTTTATTGCACACCATACAATCAACTTAAAACTGGTAAAATGGTAATTTAAATATCTAATCATATATTTTTCCAAATTTCTTTTACATCAAGTTATTGGTCTTCAGTTATTTATAAGAGACATAATTATTAATTATATACTAGGACAACATATACATCATTATATCTATATCATTTTTATTTACGGTAATCTCCATTGTGTTCTTTTTGAGTTAATTAAACGAAAACAATCATTTCTTTTTATTCAGATTTAAAATTCAGGTAAGTCTTTATAATAATTATGAAAAAGGTTTCACTTAATCTGTCCAATAGTAGCGGAGATTAGCGTGCAGGCACATACAGACAAATAAGTACCTATATGAACTCTTTTTTAAGGCCGTCTTACAAGCTATCGCTTTAACTCACAAAGTTACTATTATAATTATGAAGTAACTAAATCAATGCCTTGTCACTGTCTTGTTCGCATGCAAAATTAATCTGCCTATACACTAACTGATCCCCACCGAAGGTTTTCAAGCGAGCGCAAGTCCTGGAGAGGAATCGAACGAAAATGTAATGTCAATCTTGATGTTTAGTTGATTAACAATGGGTTCTCTTGTGCTACATACTAGGTATATGTAGGTACCATTATGCTATAAAATTGCATTATGCATTATGCGATAAAACCATAGCGTCTTCATGGCGGCACCATTGAGTGTTTCTTTCGCAACAGCCAATAGATTCGGTATCGAATCTTAATCGGGCTCTGTATCAGGCTTTGATGTTATCGTCGGCGATCGTAAAGAGATTTAGGATAAGCCGGAATAGGCAGCTTGATGTGTTAATGATAGCGATTGACATTTTATTTTCTTAAGACCTTGAAAGGTGGAAAATAAAATATTTCATATTTTTTTATATACTAGCTGTGCCGGTGACGTCGCCGGCGTGGATATCGGGTTCCAAAAATAACGGATTTCCATAAAATAGTTCTTCTTAAATTTTAAGTTACACCTATTTACCTACTAAAGTAGGTAGTTTTTCAAAGGGTCGTAAATGCGCATGCGATGGCTTTGGTGTTGCAGGCTGCGGTAACCAATTAAGGTCACAGCACACTAATCCACTCGGAAAGGGATCGTCACCGTATCGCCTTTCGCCTCGCCGTCAACCAAGCGTCAACCTTACGTACGCACGTAACCGTAGCGTATCAGCAGCTCCTGTACGTCAACTCGGCTACGGCTAGGCGACACCGCGCTTACGGCTCGCCGACCGCTGGCTGACCTGGTTGGCAAGTCGCGGGAGGGGACAGGGGCAAGGGTGGACGAAGAGCCGTGAGCTCGCGTACGGAGAGACGTAAGCGCGGGAACGACGAGCCGTAAGCGCGGGAACTGCAAGTTGACCACGCACCGCATCGCGGTTCGGAGCCTGTTCTGAGGCGAGGCGATTACGTTACGATTCCAATTAGTGTGCGTTGCAATAGGGAGTTTCATTCAAACAATACTGAACGGCTTGAGGCGATACGGTGGCGATCCCTTTCCGAGTGGATTAGTGTGCTGTGACCTTTAAGCGGGCCATAGAACTAAAGATGATTAGGTAAAATAAAATTTCGTATACGTACACGAAGATTCTGGTTATAGATCAAATAGCAAGCGTGTTCGGGATTTCCAATTCCAGACGAACAATTTTCCAATATTTATTTAGGTTGAAGGTTGTTTGTAAGAGATCGCTTACTAGTGATAAGGCGACCTAAATTGTATCTTATCATGTTTTTTTCTATCAATTATATTTTGTGTAGTAAAGAATGTCTCCTTTCCATTCAGGACCCCACCTCAATGTTACAAGACCGACAGAACTGAACCAACAAAATGCTGGTGGCGACGTTGAGTACGCTAACACCGCGTATGCGGTTCGCGAACAAGAAGCCGATCATAGAGAACTTCGCCTTCAAACTCCACTACCAGCTCACTGTGACCATGCTGCTGGCTTTCGTGATCCTGGTCTGCGCGAGGGAGTACTTCGGGGACCACATCCGCTGCTTGTCCGACCAGGGTGTCCCGCCTAACGTTATACAGACCTACTGCTTCTTTATGGCTACGTTTACTATCGTAAGTCATGTCAATTGATAAGTATGATCTAATCATGGGATGTCAATATTGGGAGCAATCTCCCAGAACACCCAGACCCGAGCCAATCTAGAAAAGTTCGTTTTCTACATTGACCCGACCGGTAATCGAACCCGGAGCCCACGGTTCGTCGGCGCTTTCGGGCTTAACCCATCAACCAATGTACCACCGAGGCTGCCAGTCTTACTATCATTAGGTCTAACATCTTTACTTCGGGTATTTAAAAACGCATTATTAGATACCTCTAAAATTTTTTCTCTCCCAGTATATTATGCATAAATAAAAACCTCCTTTTTATTCACTCTATACTTTTATAACTTTTAGAATCGTTATATCTCAGAAACGGTGGCTCGTAAGAAAAAAAAGTGTAGATACATTTTTTATATATAATTTTATGATCTACAATTTTTGGCTGAGGTACTTTTATGATAAAACTTACCGTTTTGCTGAAAATCGCGAAAAATTCATTTATTTGACCTTTGACCTTGAATTAAATTTTTTCCTTACAGGGGAATGATGGGGAACTTCTAGATATTGTTTGTAATTATGTTTTGAATTCACAGAAACACAGAAATTCAACTTGTTGGGACTTTATGTAACTTCGAATGTCTAAATTGACCGGACTAATTAAGACTGAGATCGAATCGAGATACTTAATTTTATTGTTTAGAATTTTTATTATCACATAATATGGAAATTGCACTAACCTACTAACTTTCAGGTGCGACATTACAACGAAAGCATGCTCCAGTCTGGGTTCCTACCGCATCCGGGAGTCGGTCCCATGTCTGGCAACGACGAGATTCTGCACCACACTTACTACCAATGGGTGCCATTTGTGCTGTTCATACAATCCATTTGCTTCTACATGCCGCATTATATCTGGAAGAAGAAGGAAGGTTAGTCAATGTTCTAAGTGTCCGCGCACACGGCCACCGGCCACAACCACAAAACGCCGCTATCGGCATTCCTGTAGTTTTCATACATTTAGGGACAGCGCAGACGACAGACTATCCGTGACGCACTTTTTTGCAATTATATGCAGTAACGCACACGACGCGCAAAAATCTGTCGCGGATATTTCACAGACTCAGATCATCCTGTCGGCAGACCTAGACGCTCTTTTTAAATGTCTCCGACGCAGACTCTATCGCACAAAAAGTGTGCCGTCTGCGCTGCACCTTATAAGTGCAGTTGAATTCGGATTCTCGATTGCTGCAATGGAATGGCGAGCGCCCTAAAAACGTAGGTACATGAAAAATTATGCATGTTATGATTGGTTTACTTTACAATGTTATCGGATTAGGTGATTCATATTGTCTTTACGTTAAAATACGTGTTTACACTATGGCCCGTTACTTAGAACAATGATACACTTTACTAGTATTGTCTCTAGGGCTGCCATATAAGTTGCAGTTGATATTTTTTACTTCCACAGATGCACATCATAATATGTTCATGCATTTTTATCTTATCATCTTTGCGGAACAAAGCTGACTTTGTATGTAGATAACTCTTGATTAATTGAACTCATTAACACGACACTCCCAACGTATAATGTGACACATACCGGATTACGTTTTTAAAGATTCAAGCGTGTGGTTACTTTTATTGAAAGTAGTGCTAGGACGATAGCATTAAGCTGAGACGGCTGTCTTAGCCCAAAGGTCCTATTTCTTATGACAGAGGGGGCAAACGGGCCTGAAGGTCACCTGATGGTAAGTGATCACTTCAGCCCATAGACACGGCGACACCAGGGGAGTCACAGGAGCGTTGCCGGCCCTTGAGAGATCTGTAGGCTCGCTTTTTTTGTGCTTGACGGAGGGACTAAGGCTTTGAGTGGATATTCCCGGCCCCAAAAAAAAGCATAAATGCTTTTTGCTCCGAATACAAAAGAGATACATTACAATCTTCAACATATTATGAAATGCAGTTGAGGACTTAGAACGTAGAAAATATGTAGTTTCATTCTTGACAGCTTTTAGTGTTTATCTTGTAGTGTGTTTGTGATATAGGTACGAATGCACAAGTACAATGAAGAATACTTCCGTTTCAGTTTAATTTAGTAAATATTTTATCAAATTAAGATATGGTTTGATGTATCTAGATAATACTAGATCTGGCACCGTCGCCGTACGATCAACTAGTCATCATAAATAGTCTTTTACATCTCCACGTTCTTTTCCAGGTGGTAGAATAAGGGCATTGGTGGCTGGTCTCCAAAATGCTGCATTAGCTCTTGAAGACGAAGATATGACTGTAGGCGGACAGACCATTCCGTCCAGAGCCACTCTTGATAATAAGATCAATCTCATAAGAAAAGATATTGTACTCAGGTGAGTGTAGGCACTGATACTCGTAATATAATCTCATATTAATCATATCAAAACAGTAATCATCTTCATGGCCAGCTTGTCACGTCCACTGCTGGACATAGGCCTCCTCCAATGACTTATGTAATTTGGGGGGCATGCTTTAGTCACCACGTTTGGCACCGCAGTAGGTTTAATTTGTACCCAGGTAAAAGCTGCCGTGGGATGTAAGGGAGCGACTTATCATCATTTCGCTCCAAGCCAACCTCACCTGCCCGAGGTTCCTGCCCTTCTGCGACACCCACGGGATGAAATGGGGTGGTTCTATTTTAAATCCAGAAACCACTCGGGCAACCATTAAATATAACACAACATCACATACATTGTCCCGATCCCAAAGTAAGTAGCTTAAGCACTTGTGTTATGGGTATCGGAAATTCAGAACAACGAAGGTACCACAAATATATACCTAAATACAAATATAAACACCCAGAGACGAATGTTTGTCCCGAGTGGCAACAATCATGGAAATAATTTGAAAAAAATTGGAGTAAAACAATGTTTTTCTTGCAGATTACGGATAAGTAGAACGTGGTCCACTTGGCTGGTGGCGATGGAGGTGACAAATCTCATCCACGTCATGTTCCAGATCTGGATCATCGACCTCTTCCTCAACGGAAAGTTCATGAGCCTGGGCCCAAGGGTGTTGCAAATGAGCCACTGGAATGATATAGCTGATCCGCTTGAGACTGTGTTTCCAAAGGTTCGTTGACAGATACCTACCTAGTTAGTTATTTAATTTGTCATCAATCATAAAAGTTATGCAATCTACGTGATCTGATAGAACAATAGGGTTTCCTCCACTGATAAGTTGTAGAAGTGATTGTACTGACAAGTCCTGCTGACGAGTCTTGCTAAGTGTGTGTTGAAATGCAGGATTTAAAATTTAGATCGAGAATTTCCATCTGTCAGGTAACTTGAGGCAAAACGCAGGAGTGAGTTCTTGATACTTACGCCATAAAACCATACCTCCTCGTCCAATGCGCAGCAAACCACATAATTGCCACTAGCCCGCGAGGTACTGGGGTGCGGGGAAGGACCACCAAGGGGCATACATATATAGGGGACATATATAGGGGTGGTAGGCGTTTTCGATGTGTGTGCGGTATGTATTCACTGTCCGTATATCATACAACGCGAGACTGCCACCTGCTCCCCCTGAGTGACCCGTCCCTGCACACTTGTGCCACGCGGGCAAGGACTCAGTTATGTGGTTTGCCTTTACTATTCATTCGTGCTAAGACCTTTACTCAGCAGTTTGCTTTTTTTATAGTAACTCGACATAATGGCTTCCCTACACCTGATGGAAAACGAAAGAGAAGCCCAAGTCGCTGTGATAACGAGCAAGTAACTGGACAGTTACCTGTCAGTTGCCACCGCTATGCCGGCCCAACCCTAACCCCCCACGAGCTCCGGCAATCCTACTCATCGGCAGAAATCGATGCTGCGGCTGCGGTATTCGGTAGGGTGGAAGTCCTTCCCCGGACGGGCGGTTCAATTCGAGCGAAGATTCGTTATGCCCTACCTCCCTTTGTAGGGCGGAGATCTTTCCCCGGACGGGCGATGCTTGCTTATAAGTCCTAAGACATTTACAATATGATGCAGGTGACTAAGTGCATCTTCCACAAGTACGGCCCCAGCGGGTCCATTCAGCAGCACGACGCGCTCTGCGTGATGGCGCTCAACATCATCCACGAGAAGATCTACACGGTGCTCTGGTTTTGGTTATTGTTCCTGTTCATCGCGTCTGTTCTTGGTGAGTAAATCCGCGTTAGTTTCCATTGTTTTGTTAGCTTACCAATTATCGTCGTTATCAATCTGCAGATGTCCACTACTGGACAAAGGTCTTCCTTAATGTCAACTGTCATTTAGGGAATTTGCTATAGCTTGACGCTTGACAGGCGAGTTGATGGCCACAGTAGGCTTTATTTGTACCTAGGCCAACGCTGCTACCCGTTTCCTGATATTCTCTTAGTCGTCTTCAATGAACACCACCTAGCTTATGATATTTAATTTTGTGTTCTATGTACATATGTACTTTCAAAATACCTTTTAAGGGTTCCGTAGCCAAATGAAAAAAACTGGACCCTTATAGATTCGCCATGTCTGTCTGTCCGTCCGTATGTCACAGCCAGTTTATTCCGAAATTTAGCCAGTTTATATAAGGCTACATTATTGAAATTTGGTGCGTAGATGTATTCTGTACACCGCATTAAGATTTTCATGTAAAAAAAAAATGGGGTTCCCATACATAGAACTGAAACTAAAAAATGTTTTTTTCATCATAGCTATACGATACGTGTGGGGTATCTATGGATAGGTGAAAATGATGTTGAGGTTTAGATTGCGCTCTTCCAAAGTGATATAATGTGTCAATCAAATCAAGTCAAATCAAATCTATATTTTCAGATAACTTAGATCGAGAGATTTTGATTTCACGGCAATGGTAATATTCTCAATGGTATTACAACTTCGTCTATATCCCTCCTTTCAGCTGTCATCTGGAGAGCGGCGTCATTCTTCATGTACAGACGTTCGTTGAAGTTCAACCAGATGATATTCCGGAACGTGAACTCCGGAAAGTTTAATCCCGCCAACATCGTTGATATCGTCAACGGCTGCCAGTTCGCCGACTGGCTCTTCTTGTACTACCTCGCCAAGAACATGAGCGGAGTTGTGTTCACGTGAGTTGATTTTCTTGTAACTTCACCTATAAAAGGCATTGAATTTTGAATCAGGATGTGTATTTACTATGTCATTATATCATCATCTAATCTTGTACCTCTAATATGAAGTTCATACTTTGAATTGGATTTCATCATATAAATAGGTACAAGATTGGATGCTTTCGCATTCTCTAAGAAACATTTTTTTTTAAATAAATTAATACTGATGTGATCGTTGTCCTCATCAAACAACTGCAGGAGGACCACAGCTGGACATAGACTTCCCAAGTTTTGAGCGTGCGTGAGCGAAGTGTTGAGCGGTAACTGTTTAAGATCAGTCAGGTGACTAGCTCGTCTGCCACCCAAAGCACTAAAAAGTCCTGCTCTTACTAAGTATCTGCTCTACCTAGTAAGACTCTTACTAAGTCTCTTGTCCAATCATGAGGACAAAATAAGTGATTCATCTAAAGCTGGCATCGTTTTAATTAATTGGTAATTTAACGTCAATCCACCTGCCCAGCGTGACGATTATGGTTAAATCCTCCAGGTGTTGGCTGAAAGTGACGAAGATCGGGAGATGCCTACGTCCAGCAGTGGACTGCTAAAGGCTGATGATGATGACATCGTTTACTATGAGTCTAACTGGGTTAATATTATTACCTCCCTTTTACAGGCAACTCTTCACGAGCTTAGCAGAAGAACTAATGAAGAGAGAGATGCCGGCAGAACAGGAGGACAGCAAGTCACGGGAGGCTGGACAGCCAATCCTCATTGGAAGAGTAGATTATGACGACGAGACATTACCGTTAAGTGACGTGAAGAAATCTTCTTAGTTCTTATGTGAATTTATAGGTTGTGTGAATCAAGACATGGGACGCTGCCAGGGTACTCAGTTTAGGGATTTATTCCCTAAGGAATTACGAAAGTTATCGATTTTAAATTTTTTAATACTAAACCCCAGAACTCGATATGAGTTGCGGGTGTCCATGGGCGGTGTCGACTGCTTACCATCAGGCATCAAATTTACTCATCTGCCGCCTCTTGCATAAAAAAAACAAAATTGAATAAGTACTTTGGCGCGGAATACGCAGAGAATGGAATCTAGAACATTCGAATGTGGATAAGATTTTCGGCGATAAAATTATTCTCAATATAAAGTATTTAAGTGATATGGAGTGTTGATAAGGACGCTATAGGTAATTTTATCAACGAATGAAAAGGGATGCGAGATAAAATTAATATTTATACATTTTTTTATTGAATTGTTACGAATGAATGTGTACTTATTCGCGGTATAGACAATACCCTTATACCTACTTACTTACTACGAATTACGAGTATGTCTTAAACCAGTTTGGCAAAGATAAACTCAGTTTTTTAATATTTTAGATGATTACTTGGGAAAACACCAAGTTTTCAAATTGAGAGTAGGTACATAAATAATTACATTTTGTATTAATAGAAAATTCACGTATTAATATTTTCTAAATTATTATAAACTTAAGAGATTATTTTATGGATTCTTACGTGAAGGTAAGAATCCATATGTCTTTATGTTAACCAAAGGTATGAATGACAGGTATGGATTTAAGTTGCAATTAGTGTAAAATGGTATGCATGTACTTTTATAAGTAGATAAGAAGTTTGCTCAAGTTAGGTGTTATAATGTGATCATTGTTATTGAGAAATTGTGTAGTGATGAAAAATCGAATATAAGTCAAATTAAGATTTGACACGTTTTGGCCCTTAATCTATTTAAAAATTCCAGATTTCTTTACTCATGTTTTATAGGTTAATTGCGTTTTGTTATGATAGTTTTTTTTATTAGTAATACAATCCCAATTAATGTCTAGTCCTATGTCAATTAGTTGATAAGAACATTTTGTAAATACAAATATTAATTAGTTATTTATTTCTTGTTTTTATTCATTGTGGGTTTGCGCTTGGGCATAATTCGTCTGATGTTAAACGATATTGAAGCCTACGATGGCTTGCCCAGAAAATACCGATTCACTTTCGCCTTGAACACCTGAATATTAGGGGCTGCGCAGATGACAGACTTTTTGTGCGATAGAGTCTGCGTCTAAGAGAGTCTATGTCTGCCGACAGAATGATCGAAGATGTGCGTCGTGTGCGTTGAGTCTGTGAAATATCCGCGACAGATTTTTGCGCGTCGTGTGCGTTACTGCATATAATTGCAAAAAAGTGCGTCACGGATAGTCTGTCGTCTGCGCTGCCCCTTATAAGGATTCCATAGCGTGGCCGTTCGTACCAAGAAAGTATAATTTTCGTTTCTATGTCGAACGATATAACATATTTTCATAGAGATCATTTCACCTAACGGTTATCGGAATCAGGAGTCCAATTTCCATTGCATAAATATGATAAAGTAAGTTTAATGCCTATTAATACTTTAAACCTACAGCATAATCCAGGCTGTCGATCGTTAGGTAGTAACGCCGCTCAGATGTTATCAATAAAGACTGCTTGTAAATAATTTCGATAAAAAGCGCCGATAAATCGAGCCGGTGACATCTAAGGCGCTAAACCCTTTATTCTTTAATCATTTTTTGATGATATCTGGATGATTGTTAATTATTTAGTAGGTAGGTAATTTAGTGTCGCAATTTTAGGGAGGGGC
Organism: Conogethes punctiferalis; assembly: GCA_031163375.1. Lineage (NCBI taxonomy): Eukaryota > Metazoa > Arthropoda > Insecta > Lepidoptera > Crambidae > Conogethes > Conogethes punctiferalis. Next base: position 1,844,907 of record CM062078.1, on the reverse strand, counting down.
CCGAGGAATTAAATGATGAAAGGTTTCCGGCTATTAGTGCAATTCTTGTATCATCATCATCATCAGCCTATTTACAGTCCACTGCTGGACATAGGCCTCTCCAGTTATTCGCTACTTAGGGCAAACAACTGGAGGTACCTACCCACAATCGCCACGCTTGGCAGGCGGGTTGGCGATCGCAGGGCGTAGCTTCTCGCTCCGGTGACGCTGCTGCCCGTCATCGGTCTGTGGTATTTAGCTACGCCTTCTTGTACAGAGCGAAGATAATAGAAAACACTAGCAGTGCCCGCGACTTCGTCCGCGTGGAACAGAGTTTCATCCAGTCAGTCAGTCACCTTTGAATTATGTATATTTAGATGTACCTACAGAATTGACCTCTCTATATCCGGCACTCTATACAATACCTAAGCAATGTATAGAAACCTAAAACATGTACCTAGGTAATGTATGAAAATGTATTTATTTTATACTTTGCCTAGGTATTCTATACAATACCGAATGCGGAGACGGTAATGTATGAAAAACGAGAGCAAGGGAAGAGAAGGGAAGGGAAGAAAAGAGGGGACTGCTGGAAGATTGGGATAGGAAAGTAAAGTTGATTGAATATCAGTCCCACCCAGACCGGGTATATAAATTAATAATGGTTTATCAGGATCATCTCACGAAATTATATTCATAATATTTCATACATTGCCTGGAGACCCCAGGTATTCTATACATTGCCTAGGTATTGTATAGAATTCCTGAATTACACACATTGCCGGTAACATAGATATATAGTATAGATAATACTGTCGTTTTAAGGAAAAAGGAGACATTTTTTTATGCTGAATTCAAGGACACAAGTTCGTCCGTGCGTGGAGTACTGTTCTCATCTCTGGGACGGCTCTGCAAAGTACCTATTGGAGGCTCTCGACAGGTTGCAGCGACGTGCTATCCGTATTGTTGGGGATCAAGAGGTAACTAAGACCCTAGAACCTCTTCAATTACGTAGAGACATTGCCAGTCTTATTGTTCTCTATCGTCTTTACAATGGGGAATGCTCCGAAGAGTTATTCCAACTCGTTCCTCCGTCTCCTTTCCTCTCCCGAACAACACGTGCTGGACAGCGTTGTCATCCGCATACCATACAGACAATAGTGGCGCGCACCAAGAGGTTCAGTTCCTCGTTCCTGCCCCGTGCCATTAAGTCATGGAATGCCCTTCCAGCTCATGTATTTCCTTCCTCTTACAATCCTGGGTTCTTTAGGCGGGGCGTGAAACGGCATCTCAGTGGGCCTTCAGGGTAAGGGCGACAGGCGCGGTGGGTATGCCCTATTGTGCCTGTCGACCTTACATTTGGACCTCACGGCCGCTTACCATCAGGTGGAGTGAGATCATCCTGAATGCTCTTTTTATAAAAAAAAAAAAAAAAATCAACAATATAATCTGTAAAATTCCTTTTTTTTCGTGACGGTACAATACATGATTTCAGAACAACCATATGGTGCAGACGGCACACTTTTTGTGCGATAGAGTCTGCGTCTGAGACATTTAAAAAGAGCGTCTAGGTCTGCCGACAGAATATTTGAAGTCTGAATTTAATTGATATTTGAATTTGAGTCTGAGAAATATCCGCGACAGATTTTTGCGCGTCGTGTGCGTTACTGCATATAATTGCAAAAAAGTGCGTCACGGATAGTCTATCGTCTGCGCTGCCCCTATTCGTATTCGATCATTAATAAATTCGAGCACTCGTTATTCGAGCGTACGATCATATCGGTCAAAGGTTATTCGGCATATGTTTTTTTCGGGCAATCGTTATTCGATCATTCATGTTTCGGGAACAATTTTGGACGATCAACTATTCCTACGATACGAGAACATACCATAATACGGATGATGACAAGGTATGAAAATGAAGAAAATAATTAGTCCGTCTCTTAGATAATAAAAAAATATAAGACCCGTATTTTTTGTTTTGTCGAAATAACAAGAAAATACTTAGATGTAGCGCATTAAAGTTACGGAGTGGGGGCTAACTACGTCACGTTAGAGTATATTTTGTACTCTAACGTGACGTCATGTGACATTTAAAATCAATGTATCTTCGTAAGTTTTTGAACAAGAGGCAAAATAAAAAATACGTATCCAATATTTTTCATTAATCTATCTGATGGACATTAAATTATTTTTTAGTCATCATCCCAATTCGCAAATCATAAATAATACCTATCTATACTATTATATTACTATATTTACTATATAATATATAATAATATTATAAAGCTGAAGAGTTTGTTTGTTTGTTTGAACGCGCTAATCTCAGGAACTACTGGTCCGAATTGAAAAATTATTTTTGTGTTGAATATGTAGACCATTTATCGAGGAAGGCTATAGGCTATATAATATATAACATCACGCTGCAACTATTAGAAGCGAAAAAATAATGGAAAATGTAAAAAAAAGGGGGGAAAAATAACTATTCCACTGCTATAGTCTTTTTCAGATAGGATGGGTACGCTGACACTTGGGATTTGAAGTTTATAGTCATGTGGTAAAATGAAAATCGAAGGTAAAAAAATCGATTTTATGATTTATCGATTTCATTTTGTATGGAGAGAGAATCGATTTGGAGATAATTTAAAGTAAAAAAAATATTTATTTATCATCCAAAATTATGTAAAACTAATCATTAGATCAATCTGAGTTTGAAGAATCTCTCCATTCTTCATTTTACATAGATAATTATTTGATTTACGATTAAACTACCCATTTAAATGTAATATCTCAGTCGTGTTATACAAGATTTTCGATTTTACACCAATAAATGCTTATCCATTATTAAGAAATTTAAATATTTAATCAAATTTGTACAACTGTTGAAAAATCGTGAAGCGATTTTACGAGTAAATCGGTACTATAACGATTTCAATGTTTCAATCCCTATGAAAATACGTTTCAATTTACGCATCAAGCATTACTGATAAAAAATATTTATTGAATTAGATTTCTGTAGTTATCTATATATATAAAAGGAGAAACTGACTGACTGACTGACTGACTGACTGACATATCAACGCACAGCCCAAACGGCTAAACGTAGGCACTTGAAATTTGGAAGGGACGTAGCTTAGGTACCGTAGGGGTGCACTAAGAAAGGAATTCCCGAAATTCCCACGGGAACGGGAATTATCTTATATATATAAAAGGAGAAACTGACTGACTGACTGACTGACTGACTGACATATCAACGCACAGCCCAAACGGCTAAACGTAGGCACTTGAAATTTGGAAGGGACGTAGCTTAGGTACCGTAGGGGTGCACTAAGAAAGGAATTCCCGAAATTCCCACGGGAACGGGAATTAGCGGGAAAATCCTTTTGTATGAAAAATCTAAACCGCTTAAGTTAGACGCTTGAAATTTGGCATGCAGGTACCTTAGTAAATATAAAGTTTAGTTATGGCTGTATTTTGAGAAATTCCCACGGGAACGGGAGTTAGCGGGAAAAAACTTTTGTATGTATAAATTTAAACACGCGGACGAAGTCGCGGGCAAAAGCTAGTGTACACTATAATGTTATTTATGGTTTCAAATACAAATTAAAGTAAATCTTTGTTATCATGTGTTACAAACAAAGTGAAAATACTTTTTATTTTCATGATTATTTATCATTTTGTCATAGAAATTGCGTAAAAAGGATTCGTTGACAAGTGTCACTGATGTGTCAGCGTACCCATCCTATCTGAAAAAGACTATAATGCTATATGAAATAAGCCGCCTGTGTTTTACTTTCCCGTGCGCCGCTAGATGCCGCTGTTCTACTTTACATCGCGGTATCGTTGTGTTTTGTAGGCAGCTTAAGTTTGTTTGGTGAATTTTATTCGGTGCGTACGAGAGGGAATCGTACGCTATCCCACTTCTGATATGTAAGATATTTTTGTAGAGCAGCGTATTCTTAGGCGTTGCCCATATTGACGTAATATAATATAATATAGTATCTAGTATGGGTGTTACTAAAAATTATCTGGTTAGTAAATTATTAGTATTTTCGAAAGCATAAAAATATATTGTGTGTCAGCAGAAATAGCTATTTGGTCAGCAACTCATGGCCAGCAAACAATTCAAAATCAATCAGCAATGTATGCCCTTCTGGGTGACTGCAATTATTTTTGTGCTGCATCTCACAATTATCTATGCAGCAACTGTCTGTGTTTTATAAAATTTGGATAAGCACTCAGAAAGTAAGCAAAATGATTAATTTTGTGCTCCTTATAAATAAATAAATAACCCAAGACATGCCACGCTGGGCCACACATCGCCACCTAGCCCCAAACTAAGCCGAAGCTTGTACTATGGGTACTAGAAAACCAATAAACTTACTTAGATACATTTTTTTTTGTAAATAAATACATATTATACATAGAAAACACCCAGACCAATACAAACAGACATGTTCATGAACACAAATGTTTGTACTTGCCGGAATCGAACCCACGACCCTTGGCTCAGAGGGCAGAGGTCACTACCAAATGAGCCACCGAGCCTGCCTGTGTTATAACTAACTACATAGTTGTACCCGCGACTTCGCCTGCGTGGAACAGAGTTTCATCCCCTTGGGGGTAGATTGATCAAGACATATATATTTAGAAGATAGAGTACAATAAACAAAAATATTGTAAAAAGTCTTAAACAGGAATAAATGTAAGTGCATCAGTTAGTAAGAGCCTCTGTGAGGTTGCACTAGACAAAGAATCACGGTCAAAGTTTCGTGTTATGTTTAATGCTAAAAATAATGATGATAATCAAGACAGTGCAAAGCTAGGTATGACATAATATCTTGCAAATTGGGAAGTTTCCTAAGTTCCAAAAATGTTGCCTAGTTACAAAGTGAACAAACATTTTAAAGTAGTTAAGCAATAAAGCTAATTGTTCCTATAAACTTGCGAGCAAATCCTTCATTCCTCTCAAATTTAAACGTTCACAAGTCATCGTGATTACGATGACTGTATTGTTTGTATTTAGCAATAAGTGGGTTTGGTAGAATAGTAAATAGGTACTTCCAAAATTCACACTTGAGCAGGGTCGTCAAATAGCTAAAGTATTTGATATAAATTATGTACATATCTTGTGATTTTATCGCAGTTCTTTAATTTCATTCAACATTTAGCTATTGCTACTGATTGATTTCCCAATTAGCCAACATTTTTACGCACTAGGGCCTAGAGAACTGGAACTGCCAAGACACTACAGTGTAGCCGCCTTCTTCTTAGTTATTATCTTATATTATAACAGTACATATTACATTACTTTCCCCGTGTTCTTATAAAAATTAGATAATTCTTCCATTTTAAATCCTAGAAAAGAAGAAGTAGTACATGCACGTGTGTGCTTTATTTAATTTATAAGGACCTTCAAAAAGTGAGCGTATGGATTTCTCAAGGGCCAGCAACGCACCTGTGACTCCCCTGGTGTTGAGGTGTCAGTGGGCTGAAGTGATCACTTACCATCAGGCGACCTTCAGGCCCGTTTGACCCCTCTACCTTAAAAAAAAACTTAAATGCTTGAATCAAAGAGGATTCATCTGCCAACCCTGCAGTAGTAGGTCTATCTAAATTAAACAACACATCTACACCGATATACAGGTGTTTGATATTTTGATTAATTAGCAAGCTCCAAATAGCCCAGGGGCCAGTTATGACTTTTCTTTTTTGGAACGTGATAGATTTGTATCTTAATAAGTGTAGATGTTTGTTTATAACACGCAAAGGTAAATGCCAAAATAGCACCTGAAGGAGGTTAGCAAATGCTAACATTTAAGGTGTTGCGCAGACGGCACACATTTTGTGCGAACGAGTCTGCGGTGGCGCACAAAAAGTCAGCAGAAACACGACCCAGAGGTCATTTGACTGCGGTACTTTATAGGGTGGAGGTCCTTCCCCGGACGGGCGGCTCAATTCGAGCAAAGATTGCTATGCCCTACCACTCTTAGTACTTCGTACTACACCCATATTATCGAATGCTTTCAAAACTAACCCAAAAAGCACAGCGTTTTGAAAGTAGGATTAAAGTTTTAAAACGTTTCTAAGTACCTACTAATACATAATTGGCTAATGTGGTTCAGGAGAACTTCATTTTAAATTTTGATTTGATAAATCAATTGAGATGTGTTAATATTCGTTCAATTAGCTTCTGGAGTAAGTAGGTGTGACCCTGTTTTGTTAATTATACCATTTGGTTGTATCCCACTGACCTTTATTGTACCATTAACACCGTAGCGATTGTGTGCTCTTTTATGTCAAAAGGTCAGGATCTAAAAAAGTCTTTTCATCTTTATAGTCATCCTAATATGTGCCCACCATTATTTAATGTCGCCATTTTATAGTTTATTGTTTTGAATTATCATCATCACCAGCCTATTGTAGTCCACCGCTGGACATATGCCTCTCCAGTGGCAGAAACACGACCCGGAGGTCATTTGGCTGCGGTATTCTATAGGGTGGAGGTCCTTCCCCAGACGGGCGGCTCAATTTGAGCAAAGATTCGCTATGCCCTACCTCTCTTCTCGACCCCTAGTATACGTGGCTTAAAGTGCACGATCCTTTAGAATATTTTATAACTCTGACCAGCAATATTCTTGTATGAATGATTCAAGATGGTTCTCAGCTCTTTTGGATAAAATTAGTTAACTATAATTGTTTAGACATGTAAAAACTCTTTGTAAAACGTAGAGCCATTAATAAAAAAAATATAAATATCTGTCAATTGTGTCAACTAAAAACGTCTGCAAAATATAATAAAATCTAAATTGATTATGTGAAACACGGCTTTCATTTCAAGTTTTAAAGATTTCTATGAAAATGCACAAACCTATACAATAATAGTAATTCAAACGCTACTTTGAATCTATTTTACGATGTGGTTACTAAAAGATCTCTAGGCAAACGTACGCGCTCGTGTCAAGAGTGCATAGTTAACGAAGCTTAATTAGATGCCCCTGCGCAGCCTCGGGTTTACTTCGGCGTATTGACCCTACCGAATGCTTCGGGACGCGACGGGTTCGAGCCCACGCTTGCGGTTTTATTTATAGGTACCCTGATTGTTAGTACTTTTTTTTTCTTTTTTTTTTATAGTGGCTCGACATAATGGCTTCCTTACGCCTGATGGAAAGCGAAAGAGAAGCCCAAGTCGCCGTTACAACTGGCAAGTAACTAGTCAGTTATCTGTCAGTTACTACCGCCATGCCAGCCCAACCCTAACCCCCCACGAGCTCGGAAGCTGCTCTTTGAGCGGTCAGGCCCAGCTAGTGAATCCAGATAGACGATATCTCGATAGAAAGTCTTTACTGTATACCAATAGAACTGACTTATAACTAGGTATAATAACATGTGTTGTACAATTAGGTCTTAACGATCTATAAACGATCTCTCGCCATAAACGATCTCTTCCAGACAACCCAGGTGAGGTGAACCATCAACTGAATCAATTTTTTAAATTGCTGTGGGTGGCAGTGGAACGCGCTAGACATTCAATTGAATAGAAGATTTAACCAGGGGCCTACTACTACAAAACTACTACTACTACTATTTACTACAAAAAACGAAAACGATCATTCGTTGAACGGATCGGGTATTTTTGCCTCATAAATCCTCTCATTTGTCCCTCCCTCAGATGACTGCGACATATCCATATCCATTTTATTTACCACCATGAATCAATTTGCACACATCTCTTTTGCCTTTCATCAAAATAAATACTAGGTGTATATTTATTTATAGTCGATAAAATAATGTATGTAAGTAGGTAATTACTCATATCATACATTTAAATTCGAATGTGTCAGCTGCTGACGTAGGAACCTGTTGCTGTATAGCGGAAAACCACAAAATATTTTCAAGTATGCAAGCATAGCTAAAAAAAGGAAATTTTACCTACATTGTATTGAAAATGAAAAATAATGTAAGAAGTAAACTGTGAATAAAAGCAATGTAAAAGAAGCTACCGCCGTGTTCCGAAAGTACATTTCTACCGAGAAGCTTTCTCAGCCGGTGGTTCACCCGCCTAGCTGGTGACTAAAATACTGTTAGACATGATACGTTATCGTAATAAACGACTAAAAGTTCTTCAAGTTTTTATTCCAACTCACACCTTAAAAGATTTTTTTATTAAGTGGCTTTCCATCACCTGAAGTAGAATCCCAAATCACTGCGGCAACGGACAAGTAACCATATTTATCAGTTGTCTGTTGCCACCGCCCATACAGGCCTGTAAGATTAACTAATCCAACTCACAGGGACCATTTTGGTAGCACTCCTTAGTGGCTTCCCTTCGCCTGATGGAGAGAGAAGTCGAATTCGCTATGGTAACGGACAATTAACCATTTTAATCAGTTGTCAGTTGTCACTACCCATGCCCGCCCATAAGATTAACTATAATGACTTTAGATTAAAGAATACCAGCCAGAATACCAGCGCTGCTGCGGCGCGGCGCACGCCTATACCGCGCCGGGGTAGCATTATGCTGAGGTGGAGCCTATTGGCCTGCGCATTATTTTTTGACATTATAATATAACTAGCTGTGCTCGCGACTTCGTCCGCGTGGAATAGTTATTTTTTCCCCGTTTTTGTTTACATTTTCCATTATTTCTTCGCTCCTAATAGTTGCAGCGTGATGTTATATAGCCTAAAGCCTTCCTCGATAAATGGTCTATTCAACACAAAAAGAATTTTTCAATTCGGACCAGTAGTTCCTGAGATTAGCGCGTTCAAACAAACAAACAAACAAACTCTTCAGCTTTATAATATTAAAAATATAGTTAAGATATATATTTCACATTAAATTATTTATTATCTTTTTATATATCACTAATTGTGACTTGTGTTTTGATATTTGTTAGTATGTAAGCAATTTCTGTGTATCATTTTGTAGGCCAATAAATTTTTCTTTCTTTCTAAAAATGCATTATCTACTTTTGCTTATATTATGTTGAATAGATATCGTCGCAAACTTAACAAACAGATAAGGCATGTTTTTTGTTTAAGACGTTTACAATCTCAGTGCAATGATGTGATGTGTAGGAAGTTACCCATAGTTATCTATTATGCAAATGAGTAAAAAAGTACTTAATAGACAAAAGGACAGAGCAGTAAAATCTTATTCTCTATTTTACTAAGTGTACTTAAATGGCGACACAAAAAGCACGTCCCGAAGGATTGGTCCGTTTCCCGGAATTTCGGTCCCACAAGTCAGGACTTCGGGAGCTTACAGGTAGTATGACAGTACTGGCATTAGTAATATTTTAAGATAAATGCATACCTAGTTTCTCTTTATTTTATCGAAGTGTTTGGTAGAATTTGAAATCCATACTAATATTATAAATGGGACACTGTGTCTGTCTGTCTGTATGTTTGTCTTTCTTTCACGGCAAACGGAGCGACGTATTGACGTGATTTTTTAAGTGGAGATAGTGGAAGGGATGGCGAGAACATTGGCTACTTTTTGCCCCTTTCTAACCCCCCACTTCCCTAAAATGGAGGGCAACGCGGGTGAAGCCGCGGGCACAGCTAGTATAGTATAAATATGAAAACTTCCCGTCTTCGGCCTTTGGTAATCAGCTACGTCTTCAATTGAGATGGCTATACCGCCGTACGGTTGACAGCGCCTCGTTTGTTATCCGGCAGGATGCACCACGCACAGGTGAGGTTGGCTTGGAACGAAAAGATGATAAGTAGGTCACTCCCTTACATCCCAAGTCCTTTAGAATAATATAAATATTTTCTGTTTGTTCTTTGGGATATGACTCAATATAAATTATAATAATAACTTATTGTAGGTATAATCAAATACCTATATACTTAGGTAAGTGTAGGTATAAAATTACTCAATTCGGGATGTCCAAATGTACAAATTAACGAAGTATGATGTGTTGAAATAGCCCGCAACTTCGGTAAAAGCACCGTATACCTACACTAGGGAACATTTTGTTTTGCAACATGACGCGCAACACTCAATGGGCGTGACGCTGCAATGTTGCTCAGTGTCCCGCGACATGCCCCGCGTCACGTACGTCGTACAATGTCGTAGCTGTTGAGGAACATGTTCTGCAACATGTAGCAACATGTCACCATTCGACCCCCTTTTTTATAGAGGGGAATGCATTAAGCACCGTTATGCCTCCTCCGGGGCGAGGAGACATGGTATGTGGGACTCACATCTCCCGAAATAGGAGGGCATACTCACTAAACCCCCCTGTGTCGCCAGTAGGCAGCAAGTTGCAGGGACACGGGTAAGGCCGAAGCATACGGCCGCATGCCCTGGCCAGCCGCAGATGACAAGCGGCTGGCACTCCTGGTCCGAAGAGGGCAAATACCCCTACCCCCGGCTTCCGGGGAGCAATATAGTGCAATGGTGTGGTTGCACCCACTACACCGTTACGCCCCTATGGATCGCGTCTCCGGACTCAAGGGTATCCGTGACTTCAACTTCGGAGTTTATACTGATCCCATGCCGCTTTTAACCAGCCCGTATTACTAGGACAAATATATATTTTTTTATTTAAAAATAATTCTATTCAATTTTAATTGCTATCCCTATTTATCGTGCGATAAAAATGTATATTTAAACGATTTATAATTAGTATTTAAGCACATAAACTACTTTATTGCTCTAATTAATTGTATGTTTATTGATAAATTAAGCAAATTTATTCCATTGTTATACTTATTTATTGCGCGAAATCCTCTCGAAATATATCTGGCGCCATTAAGAACGTTTCGTTTAAGTTAAAATATTTTTTGAATAAGACGAAACTTATTGTAATTCTTTGTTATTTACTTAGTCTAGGATGTTTCAATTTTAAATATCCTAAAACTTACCTCAAATTGTAATTCACTTATTATTTTAACTTAGATATATTCCAATAGCTGTATTATAATTAAAGGTATGGTTTAAATTGTTGTGTACAAATAAGTGAAACGAAACGTAATTTTTCTTCCTAGCAACTTACGTTAAAATGGCGTCGACCCGCCAACTGTCACTTCGACGCTCAGAAGTGGCGGAAATTTGTTCATCTCTGTCGCTCTCGCAAACGGCATATAGCGGCGTCTCGCTCACCGTCCCTCGATTATTATTGTCGGCCGCACGCACGGAATAAAATACACGAAATAATGAGAAGAGGTGTATCAACCGCGGTCGCGACACGGGAGCTTTTCGACTCGTGATTATTTGAGTGTTGTGTGTTTTTAGTTATTTTCGTGTCCATTTGAAAATAAACTAAACGAATAACGTTATATATCGCGTGTGTTTGTGCGGACAGTTTTTTAATAAACCATATTAAATGTAAGTAAACACACGGAAGGGACATTTTCGAAAAACGCATTTCGCAAAAACACAATCGTAATAAAGAAAATTGTGAGTGTTTGGCAACAAATAGCTGCCGAAGTGGTGAGTATTAATTTTCTGTGTTATAAATTTTGTCCCAGTGACACGCTTTTATTTTAAAATTGTCGCTTTCATTATGTGCATTGCGTGCAATAGCAGCTGATCAATAATTAATTACTCTCATTTATTGTTACTACCTTTTTTATTATTTACTGTTAATAGTTCTGATAATTATAAATTATTATTAACGATGATTTTAATGACATTTTCATCGCTTTGGAATCCATTGTTATCGTAGTTAATATTTTAACTAATTTCGTCACGCTATTTTGTTCTGAGGTCAAATAGAAATACTCAGAAACTGTTGCATTAGTCCTCTATCATTATTTCATAGTAAAATTACTTCTTTCTTCCTATTTATGTATTAGTAGTATGCATATCCTTTCCATTTAATATATAAGTAGGTACGTTCATAATAATGACAAAATGTTCTCTTGTAATAGAAGAAAAGTTGTGTGTAGTTAGAAAGATATTTTCAGATCTGTTAATGAAGACAATACTACCTACCTTGTTACGAAAACATTACATCGCACGTAAAAAGACGAAAACATTGAAGAAATTCACGTACTTATAATAAAGAAGGACGAGGCAATAGTGTCTAAATTAAATTTTTATCGAGTTCTGACTTTCTATACCTGAATCCTGACCTTGATTGATAACAATGCATCTCATCTCTGACAGTGAAAGTTGAGCCAAAAATATGTCGTGGGCAAAAGAATACAATAGACGTACTGACAAAATAATGGATTTAAATATAACCAATAATGTTTGGTCCACACGAAATGTGACGTTAGAGGACGTTCTAATGATTAGCGTTAATGTCTGTTTATATTTGATTATTTATATAGGTACCTACTTACTAGCATAATGTTGGTACAGAAATTAGAAGAAGATATCTATTAACTGATGATTTAACATTGTTTGTGCAGATAAATTGACTTACGTACAAGACTTTGGGTTTGATTTCTACACCATGGTTGTGGATAAAACAGCAATTTCGGTTCAGATAATCTGTATCATATCAGAAACAAAAGGTTAACTTCCATGGTCTTTTAATACGAAGTCTCATCCCTTATTCCATATAAGATCGCATACCTATGTCTTTATATCAAAATCTTTAGCAGTTTGGAATATACCAATTGCTTTCGGAAGTAAGCATTAGGCGTCTAGCTAAAATGTAATCCTGGATAGATTTATTTATGGTATATCTTTAATATTCTGTTATGGGGGACGATTTTGTATGAGGAAGAAAATTCATTGAATCTTTCTGTATAATCTATATCTTTAACCATTTAGTTCGTTACTACTAAAGTTTAAGTAGTAACGAACCAGGTTTACCTGCTATTGCATAGTTACAGATGCAGACAGATGCCTCTCAGATCTTGTTACTTGCCTAATATTTAGGCGAGCCAGTCTCACAAAAAAGCTCTCCTACAATCTAAACAGGCAACCTCTAAGCACGTGTCTTGTACCGACCACGCCGGCCGTTCGCCAGTATAATGACCGCACCACATTTTGTGGTCCAAACCTCGGTCAGACTATAATTTGGTCCATCCTGCGCTCGCACTTTAATCACCTCTAATGTTACATCGCCGGGGGCGGGGCGGTGATTTATAGCTAGCCACTAATCCACATCACGAAGACACACCACCAGTTACCCAAAGTACCAGATACCAGGGCCAACAGCGGCTGGTCATTGTAATTTCCTTATTTCTAATGAAAGGTGCATGGAATGTTCGAATCTAAATGCTTATGTCGTGTTCGATATAAAATTTATTGCCGGGACGGTAACTTCGGCTAATTTAACGATGTAGTCTTCAAACCACCACCGCTAGTTGGTACACCTGTTGATCTTTTTGCCTGAGAAAGGACTGTACCAGGAAAAGCTGTTAGCCTTTACAACTTAGAAAAGAAAATTAAATGACCATACAAATTTTTACACTTTTTAGCTTCAAGGTCGCTGGAACATAGCAAAGATCAAAAACTCAAAGCCAAAAATTAACAATTGGTAACCGTTTTTAACTAAGTGTTAAAATAACTTTACGTCAAAAATATTAATTTGTTAAGGTCTAGTGTAAGAACTTGGTAACAAGAAACACTGATACATGAAAATCTGTCAAAACTTACATTTAGGCCAATATTGCAGTGGCATGGATACCCACATACGTTTTTAAGGGCAGTCTGTTAAAAGCCCGGTATTCAAGTGCATGACTTATGCCTACATAATATACTCTCTCCTAACTGAGACACTGCCACAGAGGCCAATCTTCAACGTGTCTAGCCAAGTACGCAGGAGATATTGAACTGCACGAGTGCTCAAACACAGGTGTGCACTCTGTTCCTTCGCTCTTCTAATCGGATGAGACGATAGTTCGATGAATGGAGAGAGACCAGCGGAACTACTCACAAATGTGTTTAGAAAAATCTCACCCGAAAACCATCTCGATCGTTCATTCAAATGTTCGATCGAATTGTCAAAAGTTTTCGATGAGTTTTCGTTATTTTTGAATCGAACGAGAATGTTTCCGATCGGAGCTCTCGTTTCCATGTGAGATCTTTCCGAACGCATTTGTGAATATCTCCGCTAGTCTAGAATCAATAGCTTAATGTGCTTCCCTGATGAACTGGTGCGTACCACCAATTTCTTGACTCAGGGGCTGCTATTGAGCAATTTCTTGACAGACATAACCCATTAACGGCCTGATTCGGTATTCACAAATGCGTTCGGCCTTCTTGGTCCTTAGGCAGGAAATCTTGTCGAGTCAATGGTATTTTGCTTCAAAGTGAATTAACCCAAAACCTGGCAACCTGGCCGCCTTGCAAAGATCACCCATTGTGCACACAGCTGGCAGCACTTACCAACGAGGCCGTTCACCTAACAATATTTACCACCAGATTCTATACTAATGTCGTACTGAAATAATGACTAAAGTAGTAATTTTCAGCTAAAATTAGACGAAATTCTACGATTTTCCTCCTAATTTTAACATTGCCAATTGTAAGGTAATGTTTCGATTGACCAACTTGCACACACTTCATCACCATTTGGCATTTAGTACATAAATAGAGTATTAAGTAAGCGTGTTTTCATTACTTGTGTTGGTCGACACCGTTTCTCAGTTCTCCGTATTTTGCCATTTACGTCACTTTGCCGGCTATGAGATGTAATTATTATCTACCGTTGTAGTCACCGGCTTAATTACGATGAAACTTTCCGCTGCAATTTTTCGAAGGCAAGAAAGTGCAACGAGGACGAATTTCACTTACGAGACACGACATTTTCAAGCGTTTATTAACGTTGTTTTGGATACAATTATTGCAATTTAGTTTGTAGTTTGAGAACTTGGATTATGAACATCGCAACGTCTTAGGGATACCTAACTTAGTATCTATCTAACCATAAATTTCCAGTTTTTTATAGAAGCACAGTTTAGTGGTCAAGTCTCTTGAAAAGAGACATCCAAGTCGTTGTGTCAACAGACTAGTAACCAAGTCAATCACTTGCCAGTTACCACCACCGTGCTGGCCTGGAAGTCCCTTTAGACCCCTTTCATTTGTCCTTCTACCGCCTGAGAAGCTGAAGCTTCCTCCCACCCCTTTTTATGATCAAACGAGCAGGGACGTCGGAGATACGTCGGATAGGCACCGTTATATGGTGCATGTTCCAAAGGCACAGCACGTTTCGTCTCTACTTTCATAGTACGAACGACCAAACTATAGACATGGCCAAGCTCCTTGTGCCCCTAGACCTATAATCTTCCGATTTAAAAGGCGAGAGTGACTGAGTTTTTGCTGGGGGAGCTCCATGCTCCATCGTAGACTGCGATTTCGCTTGCTATCACCTGAATTGCAATCGAACGCAAATATATATTTAAAAAAAAAAACACATTTGAAAAGAACACTATACAAAGACGGATGTGGTTAAGTAGTATCGTTTAGGCGTACTCAGTCTCCATTGACTGCGTTCGGCTCGGAGCGATACGACACCGATGCACGGTGCACCTTGCATATCGCACCTGCACGCCACGTGGTTCGCCTTGACCGCGAATGGGATTATACAATATCTGCACACGAGACGGGCGTCTTTGGAAAATGTTTCCTTTTTGTATATTTATTTATGGCTGTAACGGGACATGTTTAAAATTCTGAACCATTTCATATATATGTATCTAGTTAAAACTCTGAGTCATGTTTCTGCCGGTGAGTAGGGATTCCGGAGCTCGTGGGGGGTTGGGGTTGGGCCGGCATGGCGGTGGCAACTGACAGGTAACTGACCAGTTACTTGCCCGATGTCACAGCGACTTGGGCTTCTTATTCGCTTTTCATCAGGCGTAGGGAAGCCATTATGTCGAGCCACTATAAAAAAAAAAAAAAAACTAGAATCAATTGGTGCTTTGTTTTATTAAACTGGTATATCATTTTTACAAAGCTTCTTTAACTGACTAACATCAAAATCATCATCATCATTAACCTCAGCCATTATGATTTGCCTTAGTTACCCTAGGAAACCCTACTACCCTGGTTTGGTTACCGCAGTAGGTTTTATTTATACCCTGGTCAACGCTGTTTCCCGTTTCCTGATATTCCCTTAGTCGTCTTCTACGACACCCACCCGAAGTACTAATACTATTATTAGGGCTTCGAGTCCCGTTTTTAACCTTTGCGGAGCCCTAAAAATAACGAGGTCTTCAAGATACATTAAAAATCACATTATCGCCGTATATGTCAACGAATGGAAACGGATGAAGTACAACTGCCATATGGCTAAAAGCTTCCATGATAGGTTATCGTCTGCGGAGTTTATGACTCCCGCTATTATAGCCTCATGGAGATCTTGTGTTGTATCGGTGTAGCTGTTAATTGATAATATTTGCGCCATAATTATTATTTTACGGTTAATTGGCTACGTAAGTGGCCTGATTCATGGAACATTTGTTAGTGAACCTGCCTTCTAGATTAAGAGTCATGGGTTCGATTCCCAGACGGACATTCATGTGACATTCAAATGCTTGTTTGGTGTCTGGGCTCTGCAATATTGTATTGTCCTTCTTCTGAATTTCATAACACAAGTGCTTAAGCTATTGGGGTCGGAGCTATGGTGTGGGTATATGGTGTTCTCTGTAATATATTATTGGTATTTCTTGGAAAAATTTTAAAAATCTAAAGTAAATTCTTCTAATTTAATTAATAAGGTTCTTGCCGCCATCCCGGTCTTGGACAGTCCGCATCAAACCGCTGCCAGTCATCTTGAAGTTTATGAGATCATGCTCATCATTAAAAAAACATAATTTCGAGCTATTAAAGAACATAATCAAAGCATTATCGCAAAAGTAGAACGAAGATTTGGTACAGTAAATATAACCTTAAAGGAAAAAAGTTTTACAGACATGTTACAGTGGTCTTATCGGTGATAGCACTCTCTCCAGACAACCTTCGGGTAGAGGACGTGTATTTTGCTGACCGCGGACCTTGCCTTTTGAGTCAAGGGTAAAAATTTATTTGATAGTAATTTGTTTTTGTTCTGTCTCTGGATCTTATTAAAACACCTAAACTTATATATTTTTATTTCAATATATATTGAAATAAAGTTTTGCTGACATTTAAGGAAAGTTCTGACAGATTAAAAGAAAGAAAGAAAATAATATTCAGCATGTTATATCTAAGCATAAGCGGACATTATTAAAGTACCTATACATAAAATTATATGGTATGGACAGTAAGAACTGTTGTGTGCATGACCTTTGTACAGTTCGCAAGACTGTATAAAGATACTTGTCACTTCTGTTTTATTCATATTCTGACGTAATCTTTGCAAATATCCAATAATAAATTGGTCTCATACCTTAACGACGAGTAGATATGTTCAAAAGGACGCCACCTACATTAGAAGCATTATATAATGTGTTATAATTCATTCAAAACCTAATTTGGTCGACATTCCTTTGTCACGTGTCAAAATAAACAAGTAAGGTAAACCTTGATCCTAGTAACAAGGCTGATATGAAATTATAATACAACATATTAGATGCGTTGTAAAAATACTTGTTTTCAACATTGGCATATACATGTAAAAGGGGCCGTGACTTGGAAGAGGGGAAAATAAGAAGGGGAGAAATAAAGACATCGAGATTTTCTTCATATTTTATCGTGATGCATGTGTTAATCAGCTGTAAGTAACCATTACGCCAATGGAAAGGAAAATATTTATAAGACAAATGTGTTAGTATAAAAAAAAAATGCTGCGCTATGTACTTTTACATAAAATATTGCATTAACAGATGAATCTGATGATTTTAAATTGGAGAAAAATCATCTGCCAGTATTTTTGCCTATTAAATACTCAAGAGCAGTTCAGGATCTTGGACGATGCGTTGGTGATACATCCCCGTGCATTGGAAAGCATATTGACCCTACGCCAGATGTCTCCTGTCAAATCGATCTTCGGATTATATGAGTGTATTTGCAAATTTTTTTAGTCTCCTTGGAGTAATCATCATTATCCTGCAAACGTCCACTGCTGGACATAGGCATCCCCAAAACGCTTGGCATGCGTCTCAGTGACCGCAGTAGGTTTCATTTGTACCCAGTTAAAAGTTGCCCGTTTCCTGACATTCCCTTAAACGTCTTCTACGTCTTGGAGTATACCACCATCAGATCACCTCAGAAAAACATCCAGATTTGACCAAAGAAAAGTCCCTTTCCTAAACTTTCTGGCACTTTTATTCGTCCAAGCTCTCCCCTAAGAATAATCACTTATCTATGAATTCATCTATGCGCAAATTTTACAACCGAAACTAAAAATTTGCATACGAGATCGCAACGGTGCAAAGAGAACTAACACCGTAAAACAATGGCTGATAGTATCTACGCGACCTCAGCTGTGACATCAGCCCGCAGAGCCGGCACCATGAGGCAACCTGTCTATTCAGGTCACTCGCATACCGAATTATTGTCCTCTATAATGATCTGTTGCGCGGGCGTCCATTAAATACTGTGTTTTATTAATTTCAATTGTTCTATAAATGCATTGGTAATAAATTCCACCGTTAGCACCAGTTGGTACAGCTTTATATTTCGTCTATAGATATTGCACTAGTTACAAAAGTGATCAGTTTTATTAATGTTTAGTTATGTTGACTGGCTCATGAATCAATCTTTAAGCTCTTTAAATGCTTTTAGCATTAAGTTCGCTTTTTTACATCTTTCTAAAATAAATAATAAAGACAATTACGACTATATAAGAGATTCTTGAGGCATTTATTTTTGAAAACCAATTTAGGCCTGGAATATCCAAACCAAAAAGTTAAAAAATATCTGTACAGTACAGTGTTTCCACGAAATTTTAAATGTTTTTAGCCCTAAAACTCTGTGACATTTGCAAAAGGCAGATGCACTAAGCATTATCGGGAGTCTCCAACTAATATTCCATTTTCACCACAATTGACAGTTATAAATACACTTAGTTTTATTTCTGTCAATTGTACGTTGTGCATTAAAGAATATTTATCTGTCTATTAATTGTGTGTAATTATTTAATTTTAATCGAACAACCTTCTTTGATGGAATCTTTTGCTTGCTAGTATTAATGATACATTAATATTGCGCTAGGTTTTCCTCTGTCCATGCTTTACATATATGATCATACTATTTAGTATCAAACCGTATCGTAAAGATCAATCAGCTATTCAATTACGTCCTTGAATCATGAATAGGAACTGTATGATCATTAAAATGTTGTTTATATTCTTATTATGCCTTCATTTTAATATGATTAAAGAATATTAATGAATGAATATAACATGATTCGAGATTTTTTTCTCGAATCTTAAGGAAAATGTAATAGCTGCATTTGAAATGAATGCGAAATCTTTCAACTTTCTTTCATCACTGTCTTAATTGTTTTGTCAATAGATATCAACAACCGTTATCTTTGAAAGAAGAGAGAAGAAGAGAGGTAGGACATAGCGAATCTTAGCTCGTATTGAGCCGCCCGTCCGGGGAAGGACCTCCACCCTATAGAATACCGCAGTCAAATGACCTCTGAGTCGTGTTTCTGCCGGTGAGTAGGGTTTCCGGAGCTCGTGGGGGGTTGGGGTTGGGCCGGCATGGCGGCGGCAACTGACAGGTAACTGACCAGTTACTTGCCCGTTGTCACAGCGACTTGGGCTTCTCTTTCGCTTTCCATCAGGCGTAGGGAAGCCATTATGTCGAGCCACTATAAAAAAAAATCGTTTCCCAATCTTGAGTTGACTCACCTGAGAATTTTCAAGCATTCATCAAGTATTGAGTTATGAAGTGTATGAGAATTACAATCTGCATCCGTACTACGTAAACCGCGTGGGTGACTTCTGAGGTCACCATACGGCCGTCCGGCCTAATCCTTAGTCATTGCACTTCCTTGCTTGTACCTCACGGGGCGAGGATCGTTGAACTCAAACTCATTGCATTTTGTATTAGGTTTGTTCATTCTAAGCAGGTCCTTTTTAATAAGTTACATATAAAAATAAATAAATAACCCAAGACATCCCACGCCACATAGAGCCATTTATTCCCAAACTCAACCGAAGCTTGTAATATGAGCTAGACAACTGATAAACTTACTTAGATATTAAATACAGAAAATACTGTAAACAAATACAGAAAGTTGTCTTTTTGGGACGCAAAGCTGCACGCAAAAGAGGTTTATCTTTTTTTCTTTTTTTTAATGTAATTAATATTATTTTCCAGTATTCTGGCTTTTCGTGAGCCATTTATCTGGATGTTTCTGGGTGTTTGAACGTTTACTTCATTTTTATAGTATTGTTTTTAGTTTTGCTTCTAGTCAACAGAGGGCGACACTGTTTGCACCAGTCTAATTGTCTGACTCGCGGTGTAGAGATTTTTCTACAAATATAGACCCTCCGCCCATACTTTTGGTTGTGTTGACTTCAATATACTTGGGAATAAACCGCATTACTGTGAAAGTGATTTTTATTGCCTACACGGTAAAGTCCATGTTGGAGTACATCGTTGTACAATTTTGGTTCAATACGAGCCGGATAGTGAATTAATCGCTCTTAGTCGTGAGCATTTTTGAGCGTTGGGATACCAGCCGGGCAAGCGGATTGCTTGCGCAACTGGCTGAGAGGCAGCAGCTGCTACGAGAGCAAAGGTGCAACTGGTAGCTGCAGACGGTACCAAAGACGGTGCTGTCAGGAGGCGCGCAAGGAGGAGCTACGACTGCGAGAGGAGGGGTGCGGAGCGCGGGGAGCGCTACGCAACGCTGCCACATACAGTCCATTGAGGTGATATCTGGAGAATTTGTAAGTGTTTGAACCTTATTACTACGAAGAGTGAAAAATAATAAATCTTGCTGAAATTTGAACCTTATTGACTAGACAATTTCAACTTAGTAAAATAGTGAAGTGAAGTGCAAATTTAGACTCTATTAGTTAGAACATTGTAACTTATAATTTTAATTAGAAATATTAACTTAGTTAGTTTTAAGCGAAATTTGGTTGAGACGGGGAATCCACGCCCAATTTTCCCTAGAATTTACTTTATTGAAACACTTGTAAAATTTTTCGAATTTTTCTCTTGAACAGTAAATTACTTTAACTTTTATCGCAATGGAGGACTTAGTACATTTGCAACTCGATATTTATGATCGGATTACTAAGTCTTTAAAAAATTATAAGAAGAGTCCTAAGCAAAGAATAACTTTGCATTATGTAAATGCTCGGTTGGATTCTGTTAATGAACTTTGGACTAAATTTAGTAACACACATGATCAGATTGTAAAAACTTGTAAAAATAGAGACTTGCCATATTTCAAAGAAGATACGTATGAACTAGTTGAAGAGCTGTATATAGAGTTTAAAACTGAGTTAATGTCGGCAATTGATTCCTTTGATAAACCTGAAAAAATGGTGCCAAATTTGAATTCAAGTAGTTCACAGAATGCGAACATAAAGTTGCCTCGCATTGTTATTCCAACATTTACGGGTCAATATTCTGAGTGGACCACTTTCAGAGACTTGTTTATTTCATTAGTGCATACTAATAGTCAGATAGACAATGTACAAAAAATGCACTACTTGAAGGGTTACTTATCAGGTGAACCGGAGCTACTACTAAGACAGATTCCTATTGCAGATTGTAATTACGAAAGGTGTTGGCAATTATTAAACTCGAGGTATAATAACAAAAAGTTCATGTGTCATTCTATTCTTAAGAAACTTTTGAGTCAAAGAAATATCATCGGTGAGTCTGCCAATTTATTGAAAGGTTTAATTGACACAACCACAGATTGTTTGAGTGCGTTGTCTAATATAGGGGTGGATGTGTCTTCATGGGACATACTTATTATTCATCTGTTAACTTTAAAATTAGACGTAGAGTCCAGAAAGGAATGGGAAATTTACATAAGCAATGTTAGTGAACTAGACGAACTTCCGAAATTTTCTCAATTCAAAGAATTTCTGACAAAAAGGTATCGTGCTTTGGAATTCCTGGACTCTAAGTCTACCATGTCTCAGAGATTCCAAACTGTCCAACCGCAGGTTGTCAATAAGCCTAAGGTTCTTCATGCTGTGGAAGTACAGTGTGAATTTTGTTCTGAAAGTCATCGTCTGACTAATTGTAAAGGGTTCGCAAAGGAAGATGTTAATAGCCGTAGACTTTTCATTGAGAAGAACCGTTTGTGTTTTAATTGTTTTGGACATCACTCAGCCAAGGTATGCCAAAGTATTTTAAGCTGCCGGATTTGTAAACGGAAGCATCATTCCATGCTTCATCCACCACCAGGTTATAATACAAATTCAAATGGTAATAATTCGAGTGCTGAGGGTTCGTCTGCTAATGGTGGGGAGTCGTCTAACAATTCAGTTAATAACAACGCGATTGTAAGTTGCTACTCATCTGGTCAGGTACCTGTACACACTCAGGTACTCTTAGCTACAGCTCTGGTTAAGGCAGAGTCATCCTCTGGAGAGCGTCATTTTATCAGAGCACTGCTAGATCAAGGCTCCCAAGCCTCCTTTCTTACGGCAGCAGTCGCTCAGTATTTGGGTCTTAAGAAGATACCAGTACAGGGACGCATATCTGGTTTGGAAGGTAATGAAAACGCTTCAATAAAATATATGGTGCAATTGAAGATTCGGCCTAGGTTTGATTCCAACAAAGAAATAACTGTGCAAGCATATATTCTCAGTTCAATCACATCTCTTCTTCCAAGCAAGAAGGTTGTTGAGTTGGATTGGTTAAGGTTGTCAGACATATGCTTAGCAGATCCACAATTCCACACTCCCAATAAAATTGATCTTTTATTAGGAGCTGAAGTTTATAGTCAAGTAATTGAGAGTGGAATCAGAAAAGGGTCTGAAGGTTCTCTAGTGGCGCAGAATACATCACTAGGCTGGATCGTTTCAGGTTCAATAGACCAAGGTCATACTAATGATAATTTCGTGGCAATGCACAGTGTAGCTATGATGGAAAAAGATGATTACCTTAAAGTATTCTGGGAATTGGAAGACGAACCCAAGAATCAACCAAAAATCCTCACACAAGAGGAAGAAGATTGTGAGAGGTTTTATGCGCAGACAACTCGCAGGGATTCACAGGGCAGGTACATAGTGCGGCTTCCATTGAAGCAAAGTAATGTTGAATTTGAAGGCTCTAAGGAGATCGCTGAGAAAAGGTTACGGTCATTAGAGTCAAAGTTCAATAAAGATAACACGTTAAGAGAACGTTATTCAAAGGTAGTAATGGAATATTCGGATCTAGAGCACATGGAGGTTGTTCCGATAGAAGATCTAAAAAAAAGGAAATCTTTTTACCTACCACATCACGCCGTCATAAGAGAGGATAAAGATACTACTAAACTCCGAGTAGTATTTGACGCGTCATGCAAAGATACAAATGGGAATTCTTTAAATGGTTCTCTGATGGTGGGACCAACCTTACAACCAGAACTGAGACATATCCTAATGCGATGGAGAGAATACCCTATCTGTTTAGCAGCAGACATAGTTAAAATGTATCGGCAGGTCAAGATTGCGCAACAAGACGTTGATTACCAACGGTTGCTATGGAAGGAGCAGTGGAATGAGGAAAGTAAAGATCAAGCAGGGTATAAGAAATTAAACACGGATAGTCGGGTATACCGTTTATTACGAGTCACTTTTGGAACTGCATCAGCGCCATATCTTGCAGTGAAGACGCTACAACAAGTGGCCGTGGATGAAGGGTTGCAGTATCCGGATACATCTGAAAAAATAAAAAATAATTTTTATATGGATGATTTACTAACAGGATGTCAAACTGTTGAACAGGGTATACAAATTTATAGGGAAATGAATATGTTGTTAAGGAAGGGAGGTTTTGAATTACAAAAATGGATGACAAATAATAGTGAATTATTACAAAAATTAAAGGGAGAGGAAGAAGGAAAGGATATAGGAGAGGAAATTGAATTAAAAACTGATGAAATAGTAAAACTTCTAGGACTTACCTGGAATCGGAGAACCGACGAGTTTCAGTACACGGTGACGCTTCCTCCGCAAACAGGAACTGTAACAAAAAGAAAGGTACTATCAGACATAGCGAGACTATATCTGCCGTCATACCGAAAAAGGGCGCATCTAACACTTTTGTCAAAATTGAGTTATATAGTGATTCGGAATCACCAGAAAAAGACGCATCGACCAGTATTTTTAAATTTTGAAAAAACCTTATACTTTTGCTTTTATTAACAACGAAAAAGGACTTATCTACGAAAATTCTGGTGGACCACTAAATTGAAAAGACGTATCTGTACTATACTTAGATGAAAAGGCGTAACTACGTAGAAGCGTCTTATTCGTTTATAAAATATATTAATGTTCATAGGTTGAAAAGGCGTAACTACATAATACTAAGAAGAAAAGACGCATCTGAGTAGATACGTCTTATCATCTAAGTATTAACATTAATCGGTAAGGCGTATGTGGCAGTAGCGTCTTTTCTACTTAGTATTAACATAAATCCGTAAGGCGTATGTGGCAGTAACGTCTTTTCTACTTAGTTTTAATATAAATCGGTAAGGCGTATGAGGTAGTAGCGTCTCTTCTACTTAGTATTTATGTGTGTGCGTGGTGAAGTGGGAGCTGCGGTAAAGAACTTATTTCATCAGTTACATCCAGATACTTAACCACGAGCTCGCGGCACTCTGAGCCATGTTAACGATATCATGACTGATAGGAAAAGACTTTCACGAAGTTCAAAAATAAAGTCAATGGTACCTAAATGGTATCCTCCCAGCAGTCTACTTCAGATCTGATTTTCCCTATGTCTTCCAAGGAAAACATTATCATTGACACCGATCTTGATTTTTATAATTCCATGTTTTATATGGATTATGTACCTTCAAGAACAAGTATCCATAGAAAAATCCGAATCTTCTAATAAATTACAACACCCGCATGTCCTGTCCTACCTAATACCAATTCTTAAGTAGAATTTGAGTTTTAATGAGAGTATTTTCAGAAACGATGCCTTAAAAATCGTTTCTATTTTAATTTTGCATTATTTCATTAGAACTAAACATCTCAAAGGCGATGCTGTGAAGAATATTTTTATTAATCACTTATTAAAGCTACAATTATTAAACATTTACTTATCAAACACAGACCGTTTGGTCGGTGTATGAATCTCTAATCAGTTCAAAGCGTTTTTTTTTTCTTCTGAATTGCATAATTAAGCTCAAATGTAAAGTATCAAGTAATGAAATTAATTTTAACTTTGTATTAGAAATATATTTATTATGCATGCGCTGATCGCAGTTTTTGTCGATCTAGACAATTGTTCTCATATTTCTGGAACCTTCTGAGAGCGCGGTAATATTTTTTGTGATCTTAGATCCTTATTAAACTGTGATTCATTAACAGATTCCGGTAGACTGATTTTGACTGTACACAATTCCAGTATGTCGTGTAATTTATTGCTAAATAATGCATTGCAACCTCGGTGGTTGTGTTTATAAGTAGTGTACGTTAGTCATAATTTTCAGCTCTAGTTTAGTTTTTCAGTAATATTTGCTTCTATTATTATACGAAGAATTTCATTCTGATAGTAAGTAAGATACACACATCATTTATTTCACTGCAAAATGTAGAAGCAACTAGGTGCTCCGATATTATACAATGTCCTCTTTTACTAGAATGGTATTTAGGATTTTATTGCGTCTAGTAGCCACATACCAATTTCATTTATCCCGATGTCAGCACTTGTCATGTCCAAAAAATAATTTCGTTGACAATGTCAATAAATTACAGTATAACAGTCTTAACAAATAGTCCGTAATATTATATATGTTCACGAAATTTTAAATTAAAAAATTGAAAATGTTCTTATAATTTATAGTCTACGTATTAATCTGATGCATAGGTATGAAAGCAGGTGTGAAGTACCTTAATAATAGATAGTTTTGCACCAGTATACCCATCTTTTCTGAAACGGTTTCCCCTATCTGAAGGTTGTTTCGAAGAGATCTCTACAAGTGATAAGACCGCCTAAGTTGTAATATTATATTTTCCTGTAATTTCTGTGCTTGTGCAATAAAGAGTTTCTTTATTTATCACAAACTATATTCCTGCAAAGTTTCATTAAAATCCGTTAAGGAGTTTTTGCATGACAGAGTAACAAACATTCATCCACCCATCTATCGTACCATACAAAAAAACTTTCGCGTTTGTTATATTAGTGAGATTTTCTTAATATTGGTGAGGCAATACTTAGTAAAAAAGCAGTAAATGGCTAAATACGCCCTTTTCTATTTAGCCTGAATCACATTATGATACAATGAAAAGACGTTTTAAGAATACACTACGTTGAAAAGACGTATCTAGCCAGATACGCCTTTTCAATGAAGTATTGCGGTTTTGTTTGGATTTTTTTTACTAAGAAGAAAGGGAAAATTGCGTTTTTTTATTAAATAATATTTAATTAACTTAATTTAATTTACATGTCCTGATAGCCTACGTTAGTATACAAGTTTTTCAATTGAAAATTTATTAAAATATCAATTTTCTGCAAGACAGCAACGTTTTTAATTTTAAAATCACTAAATATTTTTTTTCTCCGTTTTCAACTTTATGTAGAAGCGCCCTTCTTCCGTATGACGGCAGATATGATCCTTTAGGGTGGCTGGCTCCAAGTATAATTATAGCAAAGATTTTCATTCAAAAACTGTGGTTAGCAGGAGTCAGTTGGGATGAGGAGCTTCCAAGTCAGTTATTAAACGAATGGTGTACTTACAGAAGTGACTTGGAATATTTGAAAAACTTTAGGCTGCCTCGTTGGATGTTGTCTAACGATGACGACCAATTAAGGGAACTTCATGGATTTACGGATGCGTCGAACGCTGCGTATAGTGCCGTTGTATATTTGCGGGTTGTTGATGCAGAAGGCAATGTGCACGTTAATCTGGTGACCTGTAAAACAAAGGTAGCCCCGATCAAACAACTGTCTATCCCAAGATTGGAGTTGTGCGGAGCAACGTTAGGGAGTAAGCTCTTAAGGGAAGTTTCACAAACGTTACAGATCGAAAAGACAAACATTCATGCATGGTCGGATTCTGAGGTGGTGCTGGCCTGGTTACAAGGACACCCGAGTAAATGGCAAACCTTCGTGGGAAATCGGGTTTCGATGATCTTGGACACTATTGATTCCCATCAGTGGTCACATATTTCTTCAATCCAAAATCCAGCGGACTGTGCATCAAGGGGTTTGAGTCCATCAGATCTACTAAAAAACACATTATGGCTACATGGTCCACCGCTACTTCATGAGTTAGAGGTAAAATACCGGAAACCAAAGACACTAGAAACTCAGTTGGAGATTAAAAAGGTACACTTTGCGGAAGTGGATAGCTTTATATGGGACAAATATTCGTCGTTGACTCGGTTAGTCAGAGTAGTGGCATATTGCAGGCGATTTTTGAACCTCATAAAAGGAAATCAACTAATTGGTTCCCCCAACTATCTGACAGCCCAGGAATTAAAAGCAGCTACAGAAACCTGTATAAAGCAATGTCAGCGAGAACATTTTAAAGAGGAAATGGTATATATTCATGCTAACACACCTAACAAAATTAAGGGGCCTCTAAAACCGTTGAACCCATTTATTGACGAGGCAGGATTGCTGCGAGTAGGAGGACGTTTAGAAAGATCTCAATTAAGAGAAGAGGTGAAACATCCTATTGTACTGCCAAAGAAATCTCATTTAACGGATTTGATTGTTGCTGACTCGCATGCTAGGACCTTTCACGGAGGCCCACAGTTAATGCTAACACATTTGCAAACAAAATATTGGATTTTGGGTTGCAAATTGGTAGTTAAATCACATGTTAGGAAATGCATAACATGCTTCAAGGACAAGGCTAGAACCGCAGTACCATTGATGGGCCAACTGCCACCTGCCAGAGTTACTCCTACTAAGCCATTCAAATGTAGTGGTGTAGACTATGCGGGACCCATAAATATTAGAACAACTAAGGGCAGAGGGCACAAGTCCTACAAAGGGTACATTTGCCTTTTTATTTGCATGGTCACACGGGCAATTCATCTGGAAGTGGTTAGTGACCTAACAACTCAGGGTTTTTTAAGCGCATTTAAAAGGTTTGTTGCGCGTCGTGGATTGTGCTCCGATATATGGAGTGACAATGGCACAAATTTTGTGGGTGCAGCAAATGAATTGAGTACACTCTTTGGATCGGAGAAGTCAGAGTTTTTAAAGGAAATAGCAGATTCATTAGCTTCACAGGATACGACATGGCATTTTATACCGCCACGTTCTCCAAACTTTGGAGGTCTGTGGGAGGCAGGAATTAAGTCTGTCAAAACGCATTTAAGGAAAACAATTGGAGACTCTACTTTAACCTATGAAGAATTATCTACTGTTTTAACGCAAATCGAGGCTTGCTTGAACTCCCGACCCTTATCGCGAATGGAAGCAAGTCCTGACCAACTGGAGGTACTGACACCGGGTCACTTTCTGGTAGGCGAACCCTTAGTTATGCTTCCAGATAACAATTATGAAGAGTCTAACATCAATCTTTTGCGTAGATGGCAATTGGCCCAGAAAATGGTGCAACAATTTTGGCGTCGATGGTCTCAAGACTATCTAACACAATTTTATCATAGGTACAGGTGGTCCTATCAAACACCTGAACCTCAGCTAGGAGATATAATTTTAGTAAAGGAGAATGACTTACCTGCATGTAAATGGCTCCTTGGTCGTGTGGTCTCCAAACATCCGGGGTCTGATAACATTACTCGCGTTGTCACTTTACGAACTAAGGGAAATTTGATCAAAAGGCCAGTATCCAAACTTTGTGTACTTCCAATTGATACAAATAGTGTAATGTCAGATTAGTTTAAGTTTGTAGTGTATAACAAATGGAATTGTAAGTTTCTTTATGTATGGTGGGCGGATTGGTTTTATTGTTAATGTAAAGGACTTTATAAGGTTTATGTCGTCCTTGGTGGGCGGTGTGTTTGAACGTTTACTTCATTTTTATAGTATTGTTTTTAGTTTTGCTTCTAGTCAACAGAGGGCGACACTGTTTGCACCAGTCTAATTGTCTGACTCGCGGTGTAGAGATTTTTCTACAAATATAGACCCTCCGCCCATACTTTTGGTTGTGTTGACTTCAATATACTTGGGAATAAACCGCATTACTGTGAAAGTGATTTTTATTGCCTACACGGTAAAGTCCATGTTGGAGTACATCGTTGTACACTGGGTTCAATTGGGCTTTCAAGTGTGTGCATTCAGTGATCCATCCACACATTAGATTTGACACTATTCCCTGTTCAGACAAAGCGGTGTCTTTCTCTTGAGCCGCCGTATGCAGTCGTCAGTGG
The DNA here is from genome assembly GCA_031163375.1 of Conogethes punctiferalis. Lineage (NCBI taxonomy): Eukaryota > Metazoa > Arthropoda > Insecta > Lepidoptera > Crambidae > Conogethes > Conogethes punctiferalis. Next base: position 1,815,606 of record CM062078.1, on the reverse strand, counting down.
CAACAAGGTTCGATGCTAGCCTATTGGGATGATCTAGTAGTTTGGACCAGTATTTATTGACTAAGTCATTTCCTGCTTGACAGTTTTGACGTTTTGACAATCTTTAATAATAAAATAATTAAGAACATCTATCCATAACGCGTGTAGATCGGAATGACCTGGAGTGAAGTGAAGCATAAAACTCAAGACTGGGGACGCCCTCGGCCCCATCCAGGGGACATAAGACATTAAGTCACCTGACAGGTATAACTCGAGCGATCTGTCACTGATGAAGATGGAAATAATGTATCAATATAAAATGCACGTAGTATGTATATGTGTCGCAGTCATTTGGTTGAATGGTCTCCTATTTAATTGAATGCCTGCAGGACAACTCGTCAAGTTGTTTAATGCGCTCAATATTACATGCACGTGTTGTTTAGACCTTTCCGGAACTATGTTATCTCTCAAATTCCATTTTGTCGTTATTTACATAGCATCTATTACTATGTGCATCACTGACAATGTTGTTTAATAAACATGTATTACTGAATCGCAGTACTATCTTATTCGTAGCAAGTGCGTCTGTAAACATAATTAGTTAATTTGTTTGAAATGTGAGCTATTGTTTGAATACTAATAATATTGTTATGACGCTGGTAAACACTTTGACTAGTTTGTTTTTTTATTAATTTGTATTGTTAATTGATATTGAAACTCATTTGTAAAATGAAGGAAGTGAAATGATTTGATAATTTCCTGCAAGTTGGTTACGTTGTTGTTTTAATAAAAAAAAATAATTTCTTTAGTTTTTTCTTGCTACAAATGGTTTGAAGGTCGTAGTGCCTATGTGCCTAAGTGATTACATGAAGGTGTTTTTACACTAACACTAGGCGCGCACTGTCGACTTTTTGTCACTATGACAGTCGTTTCATCTCTTTTGCACTTTTAAAATGAGAAGAAGAGAAATATCTGTCACGGTGACCTAAGTATCATTATGGAAAAAGTCCTATATGTATGAGACTTAGGTAAAGTTGAAGTCGAATTTGAACTCCTATTTGTGATACAGGATCGCGAAGGCCAACTTCTGATTATTTGAATTGAGCGAGTTGATACGAGCATATGACCTCCTAAACCCGTGTCGCATTGATTGTGTGACATAGGTAGGCGTGCAGAGTCGACTACATCTGCATTGTACATTGATCAGTGATCGTCAATTGGCGGTGACGACCCGCAATTGGTCAATTTGGGTTGGCCTCGGCGCGGCCCGCGGTGCGCGCGCGCAGTAGATGCGCCGATTGCCTGGTGCCCCGATACCTTCTTTGACTTTGGTTCTCAAACTAGTAAGTTAATATGAGAGTTTATATGAGTACTAGCTGTGCCGGCGGCGTCGCACGCGTGGATATCGGGTTTCAAAAATAACGGACTTTCATAAAATGGTACCTAAATTTTAAGTTAGACCTCTAATTTAATAGGACATTGGTGAAAACCGCATTTAATTCCATGAAGTAGTTTTCGCGTGATGCGCGATCAAACATGCAGATAAAAATTTCTCCCGTTTTCCCAACACTTCCCTTAATTGCTCTGCTCCTATTGATTGTAGCGTGATGAAAAGTATACTATAACCTGCCCAGGAGTATGAAGAATAATTGTACCAAGTTTTGTTAAAATATTTCGAAATAATTCATGTCATAACCCCTACTATTGCCGCGTATTTTGTCAGACATTATCTACAACTAAAAATGGCCGTGACCCTTCTATTTTACGTAACAATAATTCCTCAACGGCTTTTTCATTGTATTTGTATAGCGAAACGCTGTCGCTGTTCTTGAGAACTATTACTTCTGATGTTGCAAAAGAATTGCCGATTAAGTAGAATACGTAGATTTTTTTTCATTAAGTGATAACAACTGTTTAACGGTGAACTAAGAAATTTGGCAATCCCTTTGAGAGGCCGTACCATTGATAAGTGGAACTTGTTTTCTGGAATGATCATAATCGTCTCTACAATGCGGAATTATCTAAAGGAAGGGAAAGTGAAGAATCCCACAGCAGTAGAGAGTGTCCGAGAACTTTAGTAACTGTTCAATAACTTTAAGACTTATAAGTGCGTTTTCATAGACGCGGATAAATTTGTCTGAGATTAGGCCTTAAGGCTTTCGTAGCTTATGTCCGCAGAAAACACAAACTTAAAGTGAAGTGTAAAGGCGATCAAGAGAGGTAGGGCATAGCGACTCTTCGCTCGAATTGAGCCGCCCGTCCGGGGAAGGACCTCCACCCTATAGAATACCGCAGTCAAATGACCTCTGGGTCGTATTTCTGCCGGTGAGTAGGGTTTCCGGAGCTCGTGGGGGGTTAGGGTTGGGCCGGCAGGCGGTGGCATCTGACAGGTAACTGATACTTGCCCGTTGTCACAGCGACTTGGGCTTCCCTCTCGCTTTCCATCAGGCGTAGGGAAGCCATTATGTTAAGCCACTATAAAAAAAAATGATTAGCCTTTGTTTCAGTTCACGCTTCGCCCCGCGTCGTCTTGAAAGCCATTAGTCGTGCCAATATGTAAAAGAGGTTATTCAGTATTGGATTTCCAACCGAAATTCTGTAAAATTCATCATTGATTTACTCAATCGAGGACAATGAGAGCACACGCTTGAAATCATAATTTTAAGTAATAAAATAATTCAAACGCGTAAGTGGTCTTAGATAAGAGGTGACCTTAGATTATTTCAGCCCAAACAAGACTTATGAAATTAAAATGCCGCAAAATCTGTAAACTGATTTATCAGTATTTGTTGAGCCTATTACATTATCAACGTGAATTTGAATGTTCGTTCAAAGCACAGATTCAAAGTAACTTCTATTGTGGTTCGATACACGGTAAAATTACATTTCTAATATAGTGTAATAAATAATATCATATCGAAAACTCAGTCGCGATAACGTTTTTTAGTTACGTCTATTTAAAACAGTTTTGCAATCAGTGTCCTAGACCGATAGGGCAGGCTTTCCAGTGGTAGTTAACCTTAATTTGAGGAATGTTATCTTGATGAGCTTTCCTGTGTAATTTTTTAAGAAGAAAGAATACTCTCTATCTACTGTACATATTTAAAGGACATGTTGAAATCGAGCGAAACTTCCAGGGTGGCGAACAAATTTATTGGCCTCTAGAAGCAGCTTGCAAGATGCTGATGATGATGAAGATATTAAGTGTCTAAGTATGCGTATAAACATAAGTATATGCACTTTCTGTTACATCTCTCTCATAATGCGATTGGACGATAATCGAGGGTCGAAAACAAATTAGACGCAGGGCTAAACGGTTTATCGTACTTTCCAATGCCCGGCGGGTGCATTATTGCTAACTTCTTGACTCCAGAGCTGCTAATACGTAATTTCTTGACAGAAGAATCCACTAACATCTATATATCGCTTAGTCAATGCGATGTCGATACAGATGTGCGAAGTTAATTGGTGCCAATGAGAGCAAAGTTGGGTCAAATGGCAAATTGACTCTTGATATCGGCAGTGATTTGTTTACTGCATCACTACGCCTCAATGATCTGTTGCCGAAGTGACCGCACCATGGGTACTACAGATACCACTATCCACTCCACCTCTACCACTCCATCTATCTGCTGACACCAGTGGCGCCGCGAAAGCATCATCATTAGAAAGCACCTCCACTGCTGGACATAGGCCTCCCACCATGACAATTGTCATTTGGAGGAGATTGCCATAGTCACAACGCTTGGCAGGCGGGTGGGTAACCGCAGTAGGTTTTATTTGTAACAACTACTTCTACGATACCCACCCAGATGTGGTGGGCCTATTATAGTTCGCAAACCACATGGATAACTCGATGTCGATTGCGTAGGAGTGCGTTTCGCTTCCCTAAGGTTGGTGACGGACTTTCCAAACCTCCAAATCTGTCTGAAGAAAACGTGATTTTTAAAAGATTCCAGATCTTCCGTTCCTTCCTTCAAAACTATTGCGGGAGGTAGGACATAGCGAATCTTCGCTCGAATTGAGTCGCGCGCCGTCCGGGGAAGGACCTCCAGCTTATAGAATAAAGCAGCCAAATTACCTTCGGGTAGTGTTTCTGCTGGTAAATAGGGTTTCCGGAGATCGTAGGGGGTTAGGGTTGGGCCGGGATGGCGGTGGCAAGTGAGATAACTGACCAGTTGCTTGCTCGTTGTCACAGGGACTTGGCCTTCCCTTTCGCTTTCCATCAGCCATTATGACGAGCTACTATAAAAAGCTATCAAATGTTTCTTTGATAATATCCAAACTGTATTTCTGAGATGAAATTGTATTCTGATCAAGTATTGACACAGAACAACAGTAAACATTTAACGTAACTAAATTCGAAGTCTTAAACACAATTACTTTTGCAATAAGGTCTTTTAATGAATAAAAGTTGTGAAACTATTCCTTTCTATAGTTTATTAAGATCTCTTAACTGTACTCACATTGTGAATGTATTGTATGTAACTCATTATCTCGGTCGATGTTGCGAAAGCAATCTCGTTTGATATTAGTTTATTAATTTCCTTGATAGTAATTCCTGTTCTTTTTTGCCGGTAGACGTGTTGCAATTTAAGTTGAAATTAATTAAAAGTCAGATTATTTGTTGGAGAGGGAAGTGACGGATTTCCGTGCGCGGTTACTCGAAATGATCACAGCAGGAGTGAAGGCGATAGGAGTGTTGCCAGATCAAAAGAATGTTGCCCGATCTACATTTTGTCTTACTGGGGGGGGCTGTCTATTAAAAATCCAGGAGTTATCAGACTCTGAATATTTAGGGAGTTAGGTTTGGGATTAAGACACAAGCTTCTGTTAGATGTCTATAATAATTGTATTGACAGTAGTTGACATAGAACACTGTTATAAAAACATATATTAATAGAAAAACCTTATGGCCAGGATGTTCATTAAACCATGTAGTTTTAACACAGACGATAATTGTGGGAAAATCAGGAGATGCTGTTTTTTGGTTAGGAATGATTAGTCACTTTACGTAAATTTACACTCAGGGACTTTTTGAGTTTTCAGTTCAGCCGGTCGGTAGGTTTATCTCCGGCTGGCGACCAACGAATACTCGGCGTTGTCGCAAATACCTATACATCAAAAAATCGTCTTGGCAACTTCTGAGGGTTTTTAATAATAACTAAGTAAATAAATAACCCAAGATATGCCACGCACACATCGTTATATAGTCCCAAACTAAGCCGGAGCTTGTACTATGGGTATCTACTAGACAGCTGATAACATAGATACTTTTTACGTAGTTTTAAGGACGTATATTGATACCTCAAATATGGCAGATGTTTAGAATTTCCAGTTTTAATATACGAGTATTAGATGATAAAAGTATTTTTATACTAATGATGTTGGCACAGTGATAAAATTAATGAACTGATGTAAAATTAAAAAATATAATGACGACACGCATTACTTAAATGACTCTTTGTTATCCAAACTTGAGATAAACTATTTTTTGTTGTAATTTATTCTACTAATGAAGTCGTTGATAGTCTGTTAAGATGATGACAAGATGTTTCTCAATATTTAGTAATTCTGGAAACATTCTTACTTATTTCGATCAATCAGCTTATTGGCGTCCACAGCTGAATGTAGGCCTCCCCCAGACTTGACTGGCCCGAAAGGTTTGATCCCTGCACAGTACAAACATTTGTGTGCATGAACATGTCTATTTGTATTGGTCTGGGTGTTTACTATCTGTAATATGTATTTATTTACAAATAAAGTATCTAAGTAAGTTTATCAGTTGTCTAGTTCCTATTATAGTACAAGTTTCCACTTTGTTTGGAGCTAGATGGCGATGTGTGGCAGAGCGTGGCATGTCATGGGTTATTATTACTTATTTAGATAATGTCAACAAAAACAATTTTTAAAATCTCTTTTTCGCAAAAGCATTGCAAGGCTTGTAAGCTACAGCTTGCAATTCCTCTTAAGACATTAGGTAATTTAACATGGCTCCCTTCCATGAAATTGTTCTTTATTAAAGTCGTTTCACTTTCGTATTACTTAAAAGGTTGATTCTCGTGAATTTGTTGAAACCTGAATATGCAAGAGTATGCGGAACTGCGTTGCTCGTTGAGGAAAATGTACACTTAGGTGAAGGTAATATGTCATGGCAGTGCCCAAGATAAAATTAAACAATACCTTTTAGGTGAGGGGATGTTAGGGAGCGACCTATCACCTTTTCACTCCAAGCCATCCTCACCTGCCCGTGGTGCATCCTGCCGAACAACAAACGAGGCTCCGGCAAACCGACTGGTGGCGGTAAAACCATCACGATAGAAGTCGTGGCTAAATACCACAGGCCGATGACTGGCACCAGTGTCACCGGAGCGAGAAGCTACGCCCTGCGATCGCCAACCCGCCTGCCCAGCGTGGCGATTATGGGTATATCCTCCAGAAGTTTGCTCTAATTGGCGAAAAACTGGAGATGCCTATGTCCAGCAGTGGACTGCAATAGGCTGTTGATGAAACACACATAGGCTTATAGATTTAATGATTTATCACCAATTAGAGTTGCCGGTGTCAGCAAGAAATTTCCACTAACAATGAAATTTAGTACGTCTTCAACACGACGGGTATTGGAATAACATAGCTGGTTCTAAAATAGCCCACCACCCCCTTTGGACATTACAGCTCGCCATAAAACAAGCTGGCTCGTAATGTTGTGGTCTCGTTTTGCTTTCTAGTTTTGCGATTGTTGATATTTTAGTGTTCTCGTTCGTTGGTTGTAGCCTGCAATTTGTTTGGATCACTGGCTCTAAAGCAGTCTTCCTATGGTTACGGATCTCTGCTTTAATGAGTAGCTACTTTACATTTGGATGTGGATATTATATTTTCAGTTTTTTTTTTATAGTAGCTCGACATAATAGCTTCCATTCGCCTGATGGTAAGCGAAAGAAAAGCCCTAGTCGCTGTGACAATTGGCAAGTAACTGGCCTGTCAGTTGCCACTGCCATGCCGGCCCAACCCTAACCCCCCACGAGCTCCGGAAACCCTACTCACCAGCAGAAACTCGACCCGGAGGTCATTTGACTGCGGAATTCTATAGGGTGGAGGTCCTTCCCCGGACGGGCAGCTCAATCCGAGCGAAGATTCGCTATGCCCTCTCTTATTTGGACTGCAATTTTATTGTTAACTCGAGACTAGGGCAGGGCATAGCGAATCTTCGCTCGAATTGAGCCGCCCGTCCGGGGAAGGACCTCCACCCTATAGAATACCGCAGTCAAATGACCTCTGGGCCGTGTTTCTGCCGGTGAGTAGGGTTTCCGGAGCTCGTGGGGGGTTAGGGTTGGGCCGGCATGGCGGTGGCAACTGACAGGTAACTGACCAGTTACTTGCCCGTTGTCACAGCGACTTGGGCTTCTCTTTCGCTTTCCATCTGGTGTAGGGAAGCCATTATGTCGAGCCACTATAAAAAAAAAAAAAGACTGGTTGGAACTACTGTTCCAGTATTATCTTATTCACTAATGTATATCATTGTCCATGTGGTTTTCTGATTCAGAATATTACTACCCTATCTCATCCCGTGGATGCCATGGAAGACGACTAAGGGAATATCAGAAAACGTACAGCAGCGTTCACCTGGGTACAAATAAAACCTACCGCGGTCACCAACCCAAGCGTGGAGACTAAGGCAAATCTCCCCCCCCCCCCCCATTAAGAATTGTCATTGGTAGAGATCTATGTTCAGCAGTCAAGTGAACGTTTGCAGAATCGAGACGAAATTGTCCCGACCGGGAATCTGAAAATGGATTCTTCAAATCGTCCACGCTCTAGACTTTAAGGTTCATGTTAGTAACCAGTAGGTACCTACACCATAGGCCGTCCAACGTGAAAATATCGTGACATCTTCTATAGTATACGCTGCGTGATAAAAATAGAATCCCTTAGCTACGTAGTAAATTTGAATCGTTCAATATCTCTTTACTTAGTCGGAAAACGTGAAGAATCTTAAAAGCTTTTAATGCTGGCCAGGAATGGAGCCGGTCACGTTTTCAGTATTAAACAGATACTATGCTGGAGATTAAAAAATATGGACGAAGTATTGAGTGATATCCATTCTCAGTTAATAACACTTTGTAATCTTCTACAGGTAATTCGTAATAGGTATTTCTGCGATACATGTTTCTTAGTTTTCTATGTTAAAATAATTTCGATCAAATCTTAAAATCTTATCTTTAAATAATTTAAAGCTATATGTAACTACATAACAATTATGTTTGCTGTGTCGTTTGATATTAAGCGGTTATCGCTGTTCAATAGACTCCGAAGTCCGATACCGAGGTAGAATTGCTGCTTATTAGACTTTACAATGGCTTAATATAGACTCTTAAATTTCCTACCGTGAGGACAGAAATCTCTTTAGACCACGTTTGAAGAATTACAAGTCGTAGCGTTCAGGAAACACCGCCGGTACAGCTTATTGTAAGAGGAGTGAGATCTCAAGAAGTCATGAGGACGGGCATCTAAAAATGCCTGCAACGTGCAGGCATCATCGCAATTATTTTTGGCATAGATTTTCCAACAGATTTAGTTCCAAGTTCAAGTGTAGCTCGATTTAGAGCGCAATGAATATTTTGCCCTTTCGTTTTGTTCGCGGCCAACGGGACTCGTCTATCGAAAACACAGTCACAAATCTTTCTGGGACAGTGGGCTTTGTGATCGCTTTTTGTTCTGTCGATCCGCCATCTGTTTTTGCAGCGAGTGTCGCGCGCTGGGCGGGACGCGACACAGATTTATCTTTTAGTACAGGAACGTCGATAAGAATTGGATTGGATTTGGTTAAAATCATATTCTGTTGAATGTAATCAAGTATTTTACAGTTGGCCGACCCTGTGTGACCTAACATCTTTTTGCTTCATGCCACCCTTACCTGCCCGTGGTGCATCCTGCCGACTAACAAACGAGGCTCTGGCAAATGACTGATGGCGGTATTTATCCCGGAACTACATATAGTAGTGATCCCGACTTATGAACTTGTGGGTTCGATCCTAACCCGGTACTCTGCTACATAACCGTATAATTCTGAATATATACCATGAATATTTATTTCAATTATACCTTCATACTTAGGTGAGGTTGAATTGAAACGCTGCCCCTTAAACAATTTCATACTTTGCCGTACGTTTGCATTTTCGTGCCTCTTCACGCAATGCGATGCGTCTCCTCAAACAAGGCATTCACTTGCCTTAAGGAGCTCTTGTGTAATTTGTTATTACATTGTATTAAGAGTAAACTCTTCCTTTCATAAACATTATCACTACCTTTCAGACGTCATTTGCAATAAGCGCCCGTAGAAAGTGCTGCTAACCGTTCCGTCACGTTTTGGTGACATTTTCTCTTGATAATGTCGCCTTATTAGGTGCTAATTCTGCTTCAGTAGCCGCTGGTGACAATCTCCTTTGTTAAAGAGTTTGAGTTCATTATTTTTTTGCACTTTTGTGTTAAACGACACTTAGAGTTTTCTCAATGGATTTGAAGCAGACATTTTCTTTTTTAGAACTTACTTTTATGGTGCTAATGTATCTCTTATTATTTTGGTGACAGGCGCTTATGCTAAGTGATATTCCTCTTTCCTGGTTATGAACATATAAAATAAATAAATAAATAACCCAAGACATGCCACGCTGGGCCACATAGCGCCACCTAGCCCCAAACCCAAACTAAGCCGAAGCTTGTACTATGGGTACTAGACAACTGATAAACTTACGTATATACTTTTTTTTTGTAAATAAATACGTATTATACATAGAAAACACCGAGACCAATACAAACAGACATGTTCTTGAACACAAATGTTTGCACTGTGCGGGAATCGAACCCACGACCCTTGGCTCAGAAGGCAGAGGTCACTACCAAATGAGCCATCGAGTCAGTCAAAAAGGATTGGAATATCAAATTAAATTTGTTTGTATGTAATGTAGAGTGTAATTTTTTAATTTTATCGTCCAATGTCTACTTAGATGATCGAATTAAAAAGGTTATTAATATTATTATGCAAAAATGCAATTGTAATATGTTTTTATTCAATAAATTGTAAAGAATCGATCACTTCTATACAATGAATAAGGTATTTTCTAGAGCATTGTGATTTCAACGACCTCTCAGGTAAACTTAAGATAACAATAGTGCTATTTTATGGGACCATTTATCAGATTTTATTATGTTTCAATGTAAAGTTGCATGAGCGGCCAAGACACAGTTTGGGCTTTTGTGCCAAGTTATGTCAGTTGAGCAATGAAAAGAATAAAAATCACATGGACTTATTATAAGATGACCTATTTTGGAAGTTTGCCCTAGAGAAATATTTTGTTTTTTTTTACCGTATGGACATAAGTATCAGGTTTTTTAATAAAGACAGTGGATAGATTGTGGAGACCACCTCCTCGGCGGGAACATAAACGAACTGTTGATGGCAGTTAAGTCATTGAACATAGCTAAATACAATAGGCAGATGACGCCTGCCCACAGCAGCGTGGCGGTTATGTGAAAAGCATCCAGATGTTTGCCCAAACTGCCGAACAACTGGAGAGGCCGATTTAAATAAATAACCCCAGCCATACCACGCTGGGCCATACAGCGCCATCTTTTTTTTATAGTGGCTCGACATATCCAAGTCGCTGTGACAACTGGCAAGTAACTGGTCACTGGTCAATTACCTGTCAGTTGCCACCGCCATGCCGGCCCAACCCTAACCCCCCATGAGCTCCGGAAACCCTACTCACCGCCCCCGTCACTGTCTAGCCCCAAACTAAGCCGAAGCTTAAACTATGGGTACTAGACAACTGATAAACTTACTTAGATACGGTAGGTAGCGGCATTGCTGTGCCCCTGGTATTGCAGATGTCCATGGGCAGCGGTTACTGTTTAACATCAGACAGGCCGCTTGCTCGTCCGCCACCAATAAGCAATAAAAAAAAATACTTTTTTTTGTAAATAAATACATACTGTATATAGAAAACACTCAGACCAATACAAACAGACATGTTCATGAACACGTATGTCTATACTGTGCGGGAATCGAACCCACGACACTTGGCTCAGAGGACAGAGGTCTTAGATTTCTAGCAGTGGACTGCGATAGGATGATGATGATGAAGCTTATTGACAAAACAGAAAAGGTTTAGTCCATGCATTAACGCCCCGCATCGTCGAACTATCCCGAGAACAGTTGTGCAAACTCTTGCCTTGCTCAATAACCGATTGTTCTGGCTGTATACATACAATGTTTTGGGTTACCGTCAGCCAGGGGACGCGTGTGAACACCGACCAACTCCCACACCCGTTAATTATGTTATTAATTAATGTACACGTTCTAATTTGCATCGAAGATGTGGTCGTGATTTTGCGGTTTCATCTTTGCATTGTCTTCTGTGAATTGCGGTTGCATTTAAAGATATGGTAGAGAAAATCGGAATACATTTCTCTAGTGCATTTTAATTGATTCTTTACGTATAATGGTGAACTCAGCACTGTTATATGTGATAGGAAACGTTCTTTTAGACCGGACTTATACTATGACGATATCCGTGTGGCTTTCAGTATTTATAAAATAAAAATAACCCAAGACAAGACGCTGGGCCACACAGCGCCATCTAGCCCCAAACCTGTGCCCAAACTAAGCTGAAACTTGTACTATTGGTACTAGACAACTGATAAACTTCATCATCATCATTATCAGCCGTAGGGGGTCCACTGCAGGACATAGGCCTCCCCCAAAGACTTCCACAACGGCCGGTTGCAAGCTGCCCGCATCCAGCTCCATCCTGCGACTTTTATGATGTCGTCAGTCCACCTCGCTGGAGGGCGTCCCACACCGCGTTTTCTGATAAACTTACTTAGATAATTTTTTTTTGTAAATAAATACATATTATACATAGAAACACCCAGACCAATACAAACAGACATGTTCATGCACACAGGTGGTGGCATGACGGTGCCTAATCCATTCCCCTCTAGAAAAAGAAAACATTAAGTATATTCAAATTGGAATTTATACAAAGAATGAATGAACGTGATAAAGAAACGAAAGAAAAACGAGCTATTTGTGGACTGCAATAAACTTACTAGTAGTTAAATTGAGGTGATCCTGCATCCGACCATTTGGAGGGCCGGTAAGCAACCGCATCCTCAATTCGGGCGTAGTTTACATAAGTATCAAGTTGAGCACTCGTCGGATGTGGCCGATAGTTCGCCGTGATTGTTTGTACTATAACAGTTACGGTCGTAACTTGAAAGTCTGTATGGTAATTTTAGACCGAAACCGCGTGATGGGTTATGTTTAGGTGTTTTTATAGGGATGTATGGGCGACAAATCACCTTTTCGGGCATATTTCGGATATACCCATAATTGCCACGCTGGGCAGGCGAGTTGGCGATCGCAGGGCGTAGATCCTCGCTCCAGTTACGCTGCTGCGCATCATCGGCCTGTAGTATCTAGCTACGCCTTCAATCCTAATGGTTATAACCGACACCAGTCGGTTGCCAGAGCCTCGTCTATTATTCAGCAGGATGTACCACGGGCAAGTGAGCCACGCTGTCATAATGGGAACTATTTTCTTGTTGCTAAAAGAGGAAGAATATTGTTCTTGCCGTCCAACTAGGTCAAGCTCCACGCTACTTTAAAAGGATCCCACGTGGTAAGAAGTACCACATATACGCCGGCATATACTTCAGCTCTATTTATTTAGTAAGTTTCGGTTATATCAGTAGCAAGGCAGGGCTTCTTGGCCCCATTTGTGGTATCGCGTGTGTGACGTAAGCGATATTGGGTCGTTGACCCCGCAGGTGGCAGACCGATTTGAACACGTGGGTTTTGCATAATTCCGATTGTTTGTTTATTGTCCGTGTGATTAAATCGATTGTGTGTGTTTATTTGCTCGGCTTGTTGCATTTCTTGAACTGAATGGGGGCTCAAGGTACTCTGATAAGGAACGCGAAACCTTATTTTCTAGTTGGTCTTCACAGACGTGCACAATTGTCTTCCTTATGAAGCAAGATCCTTTTTTACTCTTCGTTTAGGGGTCTCTTAACGTTGTGATACTAAGGGACCCATTTTTCATGTCATGTAAAATCTAGACTTCCAGACACCCTATGGTTTTACCCTATTGTTTTATACAATGGGATTTGGATGATTTTAATTTATTTTAAATTAAAATGATAAATTATAATTATTATTTTAAATGCTTACACGGAGAAATGAAAGGAATCTTCACCAGAATTATGTGTTTTCTTAAAACACATGTACCTATTGTATGACAAATATTTCTAATCTCTAACCGAGAAACACGCATATATTTTGTAGAAGACACGTCAAAGAATCACTTTTTTGACCTTTCTTTGGCCAGATGGACATAAAACAAAGCATAGCGTAGATAAGTATAGTATAGAAATGTATGCTGGATGAGGGATGTAAGGGAGCGGCCTATCATCATTTCGCTCCAAGCCAGCCTCACCTCCCCGTGGTGCATCCTACCGAATAACAAACGAGGCGCTGGCAAGGAAAATAAAGACTGGTGGCGGTATAACCATCACAGTTGACGGCGTAGCTAAATACCACAGACCAAAATAAGACATAGGTACAGAATTGACGGGCAGCAGCGTCCCCAGAGTGAGAAGCTACGCCCTGCGATCGCCAACCCGTCTGCCCAGCGTGGCGATTATGGGTATATCCCCCTGTTTGCCCTGTGTCGAACAACTGGAGAGGCCTATGTGAAGCAGTAGACTGTGATCTATTCTGGATAAGGGGGCAGGAGTAGGATTATGCATTGGGATATATTACCGACTACTTCCTGGTGACTGACTCCGGGGCTATTAAGTAATTTCTCGGACAGAAAAACCCAGTCAAATATCACCTTAACCTTATTAGTTATTATTAGTTAATTAAATAAAACAATCAGTTTCTAATGTTTTTGTTTACACAATAAGGTTCAATTGAAAGACAATGGCAGTGTTTAGTGTGTAGTGGTTTGTCGGTGACTGCGCACGTTCGTGTTGTATTGATATAGGTGGGTATTGTGCTTGTGTGGCGTGTCGTGTGTGAATGGTGGGTGTAATCGTCACGCAATTTGATATGTGAATACGACGGGATACGACAGTGAAGTGATTCCATCTTCTTGTAAAGAAGCAAGCCTTACGGCGGTATTCACAAACGTTACTGTGCGTCGCGGGAACGTACAGGTACCCAAAAACGTATAGGATTTTGGGCACTGTGCGTCAGCGCGTCGCATAGTAGGTATCGTTTGTGATTACGGCCGTTTGCCTTGTTGAATTCATCGTTCGTTTCACTGCTGGCAGTGGCGTAAACTATACCATTCAAGGTCTACCGGTAAATTATGTCAAGAAGAGAACGCTAATAGGGTAGGTTAGCGATCTCTTCTTGACAGATTTTGCATGTTTTATGGGCATCATCAAGATTGATAAACATTTGAGAAATAACAACTAAAATATGTTGGCAAATGAGATCGCAGTAGGAATTAAAGTTGATTGGTGAAGTCAATTTCAAAAGTATGGCATTAATAATCAATAATCAGAAAGATTATTGCGTCCTAAAGGGACGATTAAAAACTACACCTTTTAATCATCTGCATCATCATGTTCAGCCTTAGGACGCATCTTCTGTGGCTGAAAACGTTATACCTATATGTTTTTTACTGTTAGGAGTATGTCCTATACTCCTCCCCTAAAGATTTCCACAATGACCCGTTGCAAGCTGCCGTATCCAGCCCATCCTGCGACCTTTGTTATGTCGTCTTGCTGAAGGGCGTACCACTCCGCGTTTCCTGTCAAAAGGTCTCCAATCCAGAACTTTCGGCCCAAATGGCCATCTGTTGTTCTCACTATGTGCCCTGCCCACTGCCACTTCAGCTTGCTAATCCTCTGCTCCATTAAAAGCGTCTTTTTTTGTTAAGAAACCATTATTAGTAAGTAGTACAACATACAGCTTTCGAACAAAGTTCTCACACGAGGCAACTTCAACCACAGATGTCACTGTTTGCACCTCGTTTGTATACAGTATTTTTGGTTGAGTACGTGTTTGTGATTTTGAATTGGTTGTAGTCCAAAAACTTCACCTACTATGTGTCACTTTACCTACTGTTATTTCTGTACTATGACTCGGTTATGTAAGTAGATATGTATATGAAAGGCTGTCCATCCGTGCTGTTGCTATAGTCGATGGTGGCCGTAGACAACGATTATTACACCGTGGTGTCGTATGCAGTCACGACATGAGAGTCGTGGTATGTGGTTTTAAACGATCGAGTAACAAGCAATATGGTTGATATGTATGGTCTTCATTACGTAGAGCAATGGATATGACAATTGACCACAAAAGTAGTGCTTTATATAATGGCAATCAGAGCTCTTCTATATAAGTCTATTATGGCAATAATTATGTCGAAGTGTCTGCGCACTCAGACAAATGCTGAGTAGACACCATTTTGGTTGCTTGCATCCAGTGCCTAATGTATGAACTAGATTTTAGTTAGGGTTGTCTATTGCACTGATGTCTGTTAATGCGGTACCTATATTGCACTTATATTCTTACCTAAAGGATCTGCAAGATATATCTCAGTGTCATTGCTTCGTAGGTGGTGAAAATTCCGCTAGTTGAAACCTACAGAATTTCTCGCTAAATCATCTTATTGTACAGTGAAAGGTGAACATTAAAATTAAACTTCAATATATATTCACCTATAGACGCTCAATAACTTGCTAGCTTACAGATGTTTACGAGAGAATCTTGAATTCGATTTATAGGGAATGGCAGCATATAAAACTAGTCTGTATGCATGAAAGCTAGTCATATAGATTTTATGATCGAACATCACTTTAAAGTGCTTATGTTGTAGCTAATGGAAATTGGCTGTCTGAAATGGAAAGTAGGTTTCACTGAACACTGTTAACTTTCTTTAAGTGTACAAATTGCGAAAAAAATGTCCCGTCCAATCATTTAGTCGCATCCATTTTGGTGAAGCGTGTCTTTATGCTGTCTAAATACCAAGGCCATTGAACCACCACAGTACGAACCCGGCGGATTTGAGCCTCCGCGGAAAGTGGACCCAAGGACTTTATAGAATTGTGATAAGAGAAAACGAAAAGCTTGGTTTCTAGATTAAAATTACCTACTGGTAATTAAACCCGGTAAGATGGTGCGCAAGAGACTACTAGATGACGGTTTTTATTATCGGAGGTCAAGACTCGGACATTTTTGGACAGGACACAACTAGATTTCCTTCCTCCTACAATCCTGGGCTCTTTAGGCGGGGCGTGAAACGGCATCTCAGTGGGCTTGCAGAGTGAGGGCGAAAGACCCGCTAGGTTTGTTCCACTATGCCTGTCGGCCTAATTTTTGGATCTCACGACTGCTTATCATCAGGTGGAGTGAGATCGTACTGAATGCCCTTTAAAAAAAGATGAGGTAAAGAGCCATTTTGATGTTAGGTTTGTTCCCGTGATCTAGTTAGTCGTCAAGGCGTCAAGCATAAATTATTACGATTGAGTAGGAAATAAAAAAAAAACTGTACTCATTTTCCCATTTCACTTAGAACCTAAGCCATTAATTTTATCAGCTTACCTATTTGTCCCCGTGCACCACTCACTAAACACGCAATAAAAAACTAATGAAACCGTTTATATTGTTGCAGGTACCAAAACAAGCAATCTCGACTATACTGAAGACATTCCGCAAGCACACTTCAATTGAAGACTGATTTTGTATTAGACGTTAAGCGAACATTCCTACTATGACTTCCGTATTCTAAACCTAAAGAGTGTAATGAAAAAGTTGATAAAATAAGCGAAGATGTTAAAACTACTTGGGGGGTTGAGTGTGTACTTCAAGTACCAGCCAGTGAGGACTGACAATGCGGTGTTCAGGCTGCACAACATATTCACGACAGTGCTGTTGCTTACGTGTTCTATGATCATAACGGCTACGCAGTACGTGGGGCAGCCAATACAATGCATCGTGAGCGGGCTACCGACGCACGTGGTCAACACATTCTGCTGGATCACGTCTACGTTCACGATGCCTGATGCGTTCGCTAGAGAGGTGAGTGCTGTTGTTTTTAATCGTGGTTACTTTTTCTTTTTTTTATTTTTTTTTTATAGTGGCTCGACATAATGGCTTCCCTACACCTGATGGAAAGCGAAAGAGAAGCCCAAGTCGCTGTGACAACGGGCAAGTAACTGGTCAGTTACCTGTCAGTTGCCACCGCCATGCCGGCCCAACCCTAACCCCCCACGAGCTCCGGAAACCCTACTCACCGGCAGAAACACGACCCAGAGGTCATTTGACTGCGGTATTCTATAGGGTGGAGGTCCTTCCCCGGACGGGCGGACTTCTTTGTGAGACCTTTGGGTATTAGGGCCTAAGTGAATATACAGCGCAAAATTCTAGGATGTACGCTGACAATCAGCGTCGTGGTGAGCTGACTTTTTATTGAGGGTTGGACTAATTTAGGCTAAGCTTTTCCAGAGCCTTAAAAGCAAAATCAAGCAAGATGAATGGAATTGCTCCACCGACAAGAGCGGGGCTTTTACATTGTGAATGAGTGAAAAACAAAATCATTTAGTAAGAAAACTATCCTGACAAAATTTCTGCCACAGCGGCAAATCGCCATAGGTTCTTCTTATACTTGGTAAATTACGTTCATCATCATAAGCCTATTGCAGTCCACTGCTGGACATAGGCCTCTCCAGTTGTTCACTAATTAGGGCAAACATCTGGAGGATATACCCATAATCGCCACGATGGGCAGGCGGGTTGGCGAAATTACGTTTCCGGAAGCAAATGTTTTCTTTTTGGCTCAGCGTGCCTGATTAGCCACGATGGCCCACAAAATGCTTCTTTTCGTTTCGCATAAAAAACAACTATGTTTTGACTCCAAGTGAGAATGTAGTTCCTCCGTTAGTTATTAGATTCTGGTAAACCGTTTATTTATAGCCGACTGTGTTAGTCTGTTTTACCTTTGACATTTAATTTTAGTCTCTGCAGCATGAAATTTATTTATTTATTTATTTATTTTCAAATAAACCTTAAATCTATCCTTACAAGTTAACTCCTTAATACGACAGATTGGCTTAAAAATATTAATAACTATATACATCTTAAACCCTATAACTAATTACAAATAAAAGGAATCTAGGAAAATGAATCTAGGGGGGAAAAGGCTTTAAATTCTAGATAGGATTCTGTCATTTTTAACTACTATTGCGACATAGATTGTAGAAAGTATTGTGAAAAATTGGTATTGAATAGAGTAACCATAAGTTTCTTGCCGGTTTTTCTCAATAGAAGCTTCATTCGAATCCATTTTAACAGTATTTGACGATTATAGTCTCAAGTCTATATGAATAAAGATGTTTTCGAATCGATTTGAAGAAATATAAAGGTGATTAATCAACCAATTCAGATGACACGACAAACAATTTACAATTTACAAATCAACTAGGTTTACTTGATTTGTAAATTGGAAATTGTCTTGAATTAATAAATGACTTTGTAATTAAAATTAAGTGAACTATCAATGAAAAACTAGGCTAAAAAGATGTCAGCAAAACCAAATTGGGTCACAATCTTCATTACGTGACAAATGCACGGTAACACGACTAAACGATGCTAATTAAAGCCATTATGATTATGATTGATTAATTGACGAATTACATCAATCATCCTCTCCTAATATGGCATACAGACCTGAACGTTTAACTGACGACCTAAATTGAAATGGACTATTTGCGTGAAATGTCTATAATGCATTCATAGTTGGGCACGAAGATGCAAATTCAATAGTCATTTAAAATGTGAACACCTTTATAGACACGTAGAATTGTAAAAACTATCTTGGGTCTGGGTTTTCTGAGAGACTCCCTCAACATCATCCTTTGATTGGGACCACTTTACGTCCTTTTAATTTGTATAACAAATTTAAGTTATTCCTAAATGTATGTTTCTTTTTGAGATATCGCCCGTTCTCAATTGTGTTGACACGGTTGTTGAGGCTAAATCACCAGTTTTTGCCACATTGTCATTTTGGCGCCGCGCCAAAGCTGATCCGTTGAAGACTTTCAATTTCTTTGTTGTGTTATCTTTGCTTATTCGTGACTTGCATGTTTTCATTCTTCGCATATTTTATTATAATAAAACTACAAAAGTTAAGGTACCTTTAAAATTGGGCATTTAGAGTACCCGTCTACCCGTGGTGTAGTGGTTGACGCCATTGAATTCCATGCGGGAAGCAGCTGGTTCAAGTCAATTGTATTTTCAAAAAGTTAGTACATTTATTCGACATACTCATCATAATGAATAAAAGAAATGTACCAGTTTTCTGAAAGATTTCAACCATGATTTGATCTGCTGGAATATCTCTGTGTATTTATCCCTCAATGGTACCTAGCGATAACCGCGGGGGTAAATGAGTTTTGGAGTGCATACAGTTTCTCGACAAACGTTGTGTAGGATGCCCCCAGGCTAGGTGACGATGTTCCCATAATGGCTGGCAAGAGTTGTATGGAGAAAAGTCGTGAACAATTGGAGGCTATGCTGGATATATTCCATAAATAGAAATAGGAAAAAGTTGAATAAGAGTACCTGAATACAAATTACATGAACGAACACCAAACGAGAAAAGAAAGAAGAATTGGTCTTCGTAAGGCTTGATGATTATGGCTCAATTGTAAGAACAGGTGAATAATGATTTTGCTTGATTACAAAAATTTTGCAAACTTCGAAATCAATACATGCATTTATCGTTTTCGCTCATATTAGCCAATACCATTCCGATAAGTGTGTCATACGTGTAAAATGGAAATGTTTATACCCTATTGTGATTAGTAGGAATAATGCAGTGTTAGGTCAAACCTGACGTGAGAATGCAAATCGTTTGTGTGTTAGGTAAATTATGTTTGCTTAGTAATTAGGTAGTTTGTTTTAGTTTAATTTATTGTTGAAGGTACTCATCATTGAGTGATACTTAAATTTGTTTACATAGATTGTCGAAGGGCTTTGAAGCTTTTTTTTACTGTAGCCAGTTGCCTCCTGTTTCCGGAATGAAAGCAAATGAATGAAAGAAAGAAAGAAAATCGGTTTATTTGGCGCATATACATGATACATCACAAATTAGAGAACATAATACAAATAAATTAAAACATTTTATAAAAAGAAAGCAAACCATAACAAATGTTCAAAACAAAAAGAAAACGCAACAAATCGTTTAAATTAATCAATCATAATTTATGTCCAGTAGTGGACTGCAATAGGTTGATCATGATGATGATGATGAAATTAAAAAATACCGGTAATCGTTTCAACTATTTGATAACTTAAGTTTTTTGTTTTATATAGTAGAGGCCTTTAAACGTTTTTCTCTTTTTGACTCTATGCCCATATTTACTCGTATTTTAAGACTGTAATCAATGTACAATATAAATTAATGATCCAAAATAACAGTCTAGACTTGCTAATTGCATTATAATGTAAAATGACATTAATTTGCAAAGAGATTATACCTAATAATTACATATTATTACAATTGCTCAATAAAATTATCGAATTTATGCTTTCATTATAGCTTTTGCAAACAAGTGGGTTGTTTATGTATTTTATCAAACCAAATTATTTTTGTTATATAAATGGTTATAGTTGTTATTTTTGTTGTTGTCCGTATATCATCATCATCATCACATTATCAACCAATGACAATTGTCATTGTACCCAGGTAAACGCTGGTGCCCATCATCATCAGCCTATTGCAGTCTACTGCTGGACATAGGCCTCTCCAGTTGTTCGCCACTTAGGGCCAACATGTGGGATGACTTGGGATAGTCCTTTTACAAAAAGTTGGGTACAGAATATGACGAAAGACAACGACGATAGAAACAGCTCACCCTACTTTGACCAAGACGCGTCAAGTGGTTGCGATTTGCAAAATGGTTAAATTTCTCCCCAACAATTGAGTATCAGATTTTGCTTTTGAGCGGGTGCTCCCAATTGACCTCAGTCCTCCATTGTGAGTAACGAGACACTTCCTCTCTGGCTCTCGTGATTTTATTAGATCAGGACTTGCGCGTGATTCATTCGCTGCTCACTAGCGTTTAATTTAATTACGTTGAGTCATACGATGCGTGAAGGAGTTTTGCATAGCTAATGCAAGTATATTTTAAGATTAGTTGCATTTTTCACAAGTCTTCAGTCGGTTAGGATGATGGTGCATCCTGATGAATAACAAACGAGGTTCTGGCAACCGACTGGTGGCGGTATAGCCATCACGATTGGAAGTATCTAAATACCACAGGCCGATGACGGGCAGCAGCGTTACCGGAGTGAGGAGCTACGCCCTGCGATTGCTAACCCCTCTGCCCAGCTTGGCGATTATAGGCAAAGCCGATAGTTGTCCACCTCCAGGTGTTGGCACAAAGTGGCCCATCTCCAGTTATCAGGCCTATGTCCAGCAGTGGACTGTGATAGGCTGATAACGATTACCCCATCTCATTCTATGGGTGTCGTAGAAGACGAATAAGGAAACAGCAGGAAATGGGAAGCAGCGTTTACCCGGGTACATATAAAACCTACTGCGGTCACCAACCCGCCTGCCAAGCGTGCTGATTTGGAGGGATTTGCTTTAGGAAAATTAAATCCTGATGATAATATGTGATTTTTTTTTATTGGCACATTAGTCGCTGCACTTTGCCTGATGGCGAGCGAAAGCGAATAGGTACCTATTGAATGCGGCAACAGACGCATAGCAATAGGCTGGTTGCCCGCACGACTACACTGTGGAATACTTTGTCGCCAGCGGTGTTTCCGGACCGATACGACCTTCAAATCTTCAAGAAAAGAGCATACCTCTTTCTTAAAGGCCGGCAGCGCAGCTGGAACTCCTGATGTTGCAGATGTACATGGGCGGCGGTTATCACTTACCATCAGGTGATCCGTCTGCTCGTCTGCCACCTATTTTTTTTATTTGCAAACTATTTCATATAAAATTCATAAAAAAATAGAATAAAAAAAAAGTAAAAGCTAATTCATAAAAAAAAAGAAAAAGTAATTAGTCCGTCTTTAGGTTATTAAAAATAGGAAACATGTACTTTTTAATTTCTAAATTAGACCAAAAATTACAAAGATATAGCCCGCTAAAGTTACATTACATGTGACGTCAGTCCTCGTTTTTCGCAAGGGGTCACGTCAAAGATGCCCACTCCTAAATTTTGATGCGTATCTTTTTAAAATCTAAAATATTAAATATAATCTAAGTATTTTGATCCTGGAAATAACTCTATTCATTGATACTGACAAAGCATTTAAGGCGCAGAAGAGATGTATTAGGGCAATGTTCGGACTCAAGGTTGTTGATAGCTGTAGACCTTACTTTAAAAGATATCGTATTCTGACACTTCCTTCACTTTACATATTAGAAGTAGCTCTATTTGCGAAAACTAATCCAAATTTATTTACAAAAATGACAGAAATTAATGATCGTAGTCGTCGAGACAGAAATAAACCTTAATATCTCTTGAATGATTTAAAGTAGAGAAAGTAGAGTCCACCTTGGCCGAAATATTGTGAGGACAGCATTAGATATCTATAGTTATTTTGTCTGTCTGTCAATATCTTCATAGTGGAATCACGCAGTATTGAAGTGGTCGATTATCATAAACCTAAATAATGCATGTTTTATTTGAAATTCACATATTTATAGCGCATTTGACTCAAGGATTTATTTCGATGTTTGTACCTGGATTGCGACATAAAATTGAGAAATCTCGTCTGACTTTAAAATTATACCTACTTATAGCATCCTTCATCGTTTTGCTTATTTAGAACTTGATTATAATTCGATATAAATATTTAAGCTGAAAACAGGAAATGGTGTTATAGAATAATAGTAATAATATCATCATCATCATCATCCTAGCCTTTTTCCCGATTGTCTCAGGGTCGGCTTCCCAAACTGAGAGATTTGGCGAGGGCTAGCTAAGCTTTTACACAGAGCGACTGCCATCAGACCTCCGCAACACTTAGGGTAAGCTATACCCCCATTCCCAGTTTAGGCGTCAGAGTTATCATCATCTCTATTATGATGTAACGACTGCTATCTGAGTTGGTAAAGATAGCACCCGGGACCAACAGCTTAACGTGCCTTCCGAAGCACGGAGGAAATCGGTGTCAAATTTTGGTCACCCATCATCGGATTGACCGCGCCAATGGTTGCATAACGTCGTGATCATTGTTAAGCGAACAATAGTAATAATATAGAAACCTTTAAACGAAGCGTCAAGAAGCATCTTGCAAGCGTGAGATGGTGAAGTGATTTGTATCCCTATAGGTCACAGAAAAACTTCCACACACAATTATTTATTGTAACACCGGTGTATAATTGTACATCTTTAAAATAGTCTGTGATAGTATATGTCTATCTTTAGGGATAACCCATTGCACCTGTGCGAAGCCCGGACGAGTCGCAAGTTAATTAATAATTGATTTGCAATTATTCCCAGTTGTCCCCTCTAGCCTTGTCCCCCGGGGTGAAAGCTGGGAATTTACGTCCCGGTTGTCACCGGGGTGACAATTCGTGCCGACTGTTCCCTTTGACGGCTGACTAGATGGGACAAATGGGACGTCTGTTTCCCAGTTGTCACCTGGTGGGGGGGGACAATTGCTACTGTGGGAATAATATTTATTTATTTATATTTTTATCCTTCTTGTTCCAGGTCGGCAAAGAGGTGGCGCATCCTGGCGTGGCCAACGAGTATGACAGCACGCAGGAGAAAAAGTATTACACGTACTACCAGTGGGTGTGTTTCGTGCTATTTTTCCAGGTAAGAATATAATCCAGACTTTCATCCTAAGACTTAATAATTGATAAATAACTTTAATTGCACAAAATAGGGATGTAAGGGAGCGGCCTATTATATTTTCGCTCTAAGCCAACCTCACCTGCCCGTGGTACATCCTGCCGAATAACAAACGAGGCGCTGGCAACCGACTGGTGGCGGTATAACCATCACAATAATTGAAGGCGTAGCAAATACAACAGACCAATGACGGGCAGAAGCGTCATCGGAGCGAGCAGCCTGCGCCAGCGCCTGCCCAGCGTGCGATTATGGGTATATCCTCCAGATGTTTGCCCTGAGTTGCGAACAACTAGAGAGGCCTATGTCCAGCAGTGGACTGCTATAGGCTGATGATTGAGGCTGATGAGTGAATCATATTGATATAAATATATACCTACTAGTTATCTAAAACATAAAATATAGGCAAATTACCAAGTATATTGCTACCAGACAAGCTCACTGTCACTAAAGCCCACAGCTTCAGAATGCGAATAACCCACTTAAGTCAAGTTCAGCCACGTGCTAGCCCAAGGTCTCGATTACGTATCCCGCATCGATGGCAATGGCCATTGGCATGAACGCAGAGTCGCTAACAACGCAGTCACGCCCGTATCGGTCCGGTGTAATGGGTGTCAATGTTTGGGCCAATTTCGACTCGTAACGGTAAGCGGGACTGTTAAATGGTCGTGAATGAAGTTATGATTAGATGACGAGTTGTTTTGGTAAGTGGGTTAGGGTGACTGTTTCGTTTATAGTATAGGATTTCGATAAACAAAAACCTTCACCGAGATGTTTACATGATGAATCGTATTTAATTTATTATGCCAATGAATATGACGCAGATGAGATGCCTATCAAATTTTAGTCTAGCTCTAGGGTAAGATTTGCTGGACCCGGCTCGATGGCTCATTTGGTAGTGACCCCTGCCTTCTGACCCAAGGGTCGTGGGCTTGATTCCCGCACAGTACTAACAGTTGTGCTCGTGAATATGGCTGTTTGTATTGAGCTGGGTGTTTACCTATACTATGTATTTATTTACACAAAAAAGTATCTAAGTAAGTTTATCAGTTGTCTAGTACCGATAGTACAAGCTTCAGCTTAGTTTGTGGCTAGTGGCCTAGCGTGGCACGTCTTAGGTTATAGTTTGATGACTTTAATTTTGTCAAGCATTAGATCTCGTAAAGGCCGTTAGACATAAAAAAATGCCAGGTGATTTGCCGAACTCAGATTTGACATTACCAGGTCAACGCACGAGACAACCCTATAACCGGTAGCAGAGAAACAAAGAGTCAGGCCCACGTGTTTGCCAATACCATAAGCGTCTGTAGGTCACTACATACATCGTCGAGGCGTTTACGGTAACTACGTCATCGGTTAGCATCGTCTGCGTTACCGTTGCGAGACGAATCGAGATAGACCTGTGAACAAAGCCGTATGGTGGTGACTCGTAGTAGTCGTAGTACAGCTGTGACCTAGAATGCCTCCTTCCTTGATATGGGATTTTTTAAGCGGGGCGTTAAGAAGCATCTTACGGGTTATCAACTGATGGGTGACTTCGGTTGCCTGCCCGTTATCACAAAAACTTGGGCCTCTCTTTCGCTTTATATCAGAGATTTAAGATTTATATCAGCAAAGGGACGCCATTAAATAAATAAATAAAATAACCCAAGACAGGCTACACAGTATCATCTAATCCCAAGGTACTTTTGTACTGAGAAAAGACTTTTTGGAAATAGCAATTTTAAGTGTATTTTTTTTTGTGAAGTACATTAGGCTTAGTAAGGATCTCTAACTATTTGAAAGCATAATATAGCCTATATTCATCCGATATAATGGAGCTTTCCAACGCTCCCAACATTTTTTCAAATCCGTCAAGTGGTTTTGGAACCTATGCAATTCAAACTAACAATATATTTTTTAATTAGTTTATACTAATTAAATAAATAAATGTATATTTTTGTGTGGTAAAGACGATATAGGTACTCCTAAAGCAGACATGTCTATTTCACTCATAAGAGGCCAGTACGTGATGTAAGTAGATACCGTAACTTTTAAGAAGGTTGTCTGACCCACTGACTCACATGGAATTCGAATTTGTCATAACTAGAATTCGCAGAGAAGCACTGTTATGAAAATCTAGGCTCTAAAACTCGTGTACCTAGACGGACAGCATTAGAGAACAATCAATTGTTAGCTTATGCTAATTTTATGTCTGTGTGCTAATTACTTTGCTGCTAATACATCATTCAAATAGTTATTTCCAATATGTGTAGGTATGGGAAAACCGAATACATTACAAGATAGAATTTCTATATATATTGTAATAATGTAGTAAAGGACAGTGTCCCGTTGGCAGTGATGAAATTTGGTAGTGATGCCTCCATTTACGCAAGGGGTACTAGTTCGATTACCGTCCGGAACTGTTTGGCAAAATGTTCTTTCAGTCAATTGTCTTTTCATCATCATCATCATCAGCCTGTTGTAGTCCACTGCTGGACATAGACCTCTTCAGTTGTTTGGCACTTTGGCAACACCTGTAGGCTTTGCTCATCATCGCCACGCTGGGCAGGCGGACTGGCGATCGCAGGGCGTAGCTTCTCGCTCGTAATTGTCTTTTACTTACTCCATTTACTTCCTTCACAGGCAATAATGTGCTACACGCCCAAGTTCCTATGGGACGCCTTCGAGGGTGGTCTGCTCCGGACCATCGTGATGGGGCTGAACTCCGGCGTGTGCCACCAGGAGGAGAAGGAGAAGAAGAAGGATGTGCTCATCGGCTACCTAATGAGGCATCAGAATGTGAGTTTTTCTAAATTGTCTTATAATCTATCCATCTCTCATCCGCATACCATTTAGACAATAGTGGCGCGCACCTTAAGGTTTAGTTTCTCGTTCCTGCCCCGTGCCATTAAGTCATGAAATGCCATTCCAGCTCATGTGATTCTTTCCTGTTACATCATGGCATCTCAGTGGGTCTTCAGGGTGAGGGCGACAGGCGCAGTGGGTTTGCTCTAGTGCGCCTGTCGACCTAAAATTTGGACCTTACGACCGCTTACCAGCAGGTGGAGTGAGGACATCCTGAACACTCTTTCTTATAATAAAAAAATCGCTGGTTTGCTATCCTCTACCCAAAAGCTGTCTAGAAGAAGTGACGAAAGGATAAAGTTGCATAAATTTAGTATTAATCGTCACTTAGGAAATGATCTTTCTTCGGCTGACAAAACATAATAAAAAATAAATAATAATAAATAATAAAAACTTTATTGAAACCAGTTTGAGTACATTATTATAGTATTGATATAGTTATAGTGTCTAATACATAAATAAACATTTAATCGAACTTCTGTTTCCTAAACTAGGACTAAATCCTGTATCTTATTCAACAGTCCTTCCTCATACAATGTTTGGTTCTAATAGTATAACTACAAAAATAACTACAATACAACCAGAACAACAATAATACGATATCATGCAACATTTTGTATATATATATATTTATTTATTTATTTTTCTTAAATATAATGCAACGTGTAGGGTGAGCGTAGAGTGTGTGTGTGTGTGTGTAAGAGTTTGTGTTTTGTGAATCGGTGAGTGTGTGTGATGTGTGTGATTGTGAGTGTCAAGTTTTGAGTGTATTTAGTAGTAGTGAGTGCTGTATTTTATTTTAATAGGTCTTCAGTCTCGTTATATCTTAGTGTACGCAGGAACTTTTCTGTAGATTTTTTAACTTCATATTTTGGTAAGTGATGCATTTTTGTGATTTTGTTAATTTTGTTGTATAATTTTGAACTAAGAGCACTGTATTTCTGTTTTGCCCAAACCGTTCGGCATCTCACCAGTGGGCATACTCTTAGTGCAGCTTGTCGCTTGGATGAAATTAGTTTGTCGTATGTTAACTCCGAGTGTCTGCGAAGGATCATTCGGAGAATGGCAAGCTGTCTGACGGTCAGGACTTCACAGTCAGTGTAAAGCTGCGCTGTTGGGTAAGTTCGTTTCTTACGTGTAATGACCTTTAGAACGGCCCTTTGTGCACGTTCCAATTTCAAAATTAGTGTTTTGCTTGCCCCTCCCCAGACCGACACACAATACGATATTATGGACTGGCATAATGCAGTATAAACGGTGAAAAGAGTTTTGCGGTCAGCCGAGTTGCGTAGATTTTTAAATATATAAATAAGTCTTCTGACTCTCCCGATAACAGTCTCGATGTGAGCACGCCAGTCCATACCCTCGTCCAGGTGCACCCCAAGGTACTTAATGCCCTGGACAGTCTCCAGAGGCATGCACCTACACGAGGACATGCCGTCAATCTGACATGTATGTACGATAATGTTTGGCTTCATAACATTTGATTTACCATCCTTTGAAATATTAAAGCGAACTATCCGTGTTTTGTCTAGATTTAGCGTTAGGAGATTTCTGTCAAGCCAGTTTTTGACTATATCCAATGCATTTTCAGCATATCCATCAGCCTTTTGCCAACACTCCCCACTAACCAGCAATGCGGTGTCATCAGCGTAAGTGTATATGCTGCAGTTTTCGAGCGTCAGTCTACATAACTGGTCTATGTATATCAGAAAGAGTGTCGGGCCCAGTATACTCCCCTGGGGAACGCCGTAGCATATTGGTCTGGCCTCACTGACTACTGGTCCTATTTTCACACTTTGCGAACGATCTGAGAGGTAGCTAGCGAAAATATCAAGACTTATGCCACGAACGCCAAGACAATGGAGCTTGGTGATAAGGATAGGGATAGAGACGGTGTCGAAGGCCTTGGATAAATCAAGAAAGATGCCGTAACACTTTCTTTTGTTGTCAATGTGTGTGACCAAGGCTTCAGTAAAACTAGAAACAGCATCTTCCGTAGACACACCTGTCCGAAAACCATATTGATTTTCTGATAATAAGTCAAACCTATGCAGGTATCTTTTCAGAGAGTCATTTAGGTAGCGCTCCAGAATCTTTGAGAGGGCAGTCAGCACAGAAATGGGTCTATAGTTCGTGACACAATGTCTGTCCCCTCCCTTGTGGATCGGGTGAACAAACGCCCTTTTTAGGGCACTTGGAAAAACTCCCTGCGATATGCAAAGGTTAAGGACATGCGTCAGCGGAGGAGCCAGAACATTACAGGACAATTTCAATACACGTGCCGGGATATCATCCCAGCCTGTAGCGCAGTTATCTCTTAGGTCTAAAATTAGTCTTTTCGTCTCTGTCTCTTCAATAGGAAGGATGGCCAGAGAGTTACATACTGTATTATTATTTGAATGCCTGTAGGGATCTGTAAGAGGAGATGTTATTTTAGAGGCCAAGTTTTTTCCAATATTAGCGAAAAAATCGTTTACATTATTAATTGAGGATATATGGTCCTCAGATATCTCCAGGAGTTCTAACGGTGGCGATGTCGAACGCTTTGTGTTAGTAATTTCTCTGATCACATTCCACATTGCCCTGGGGTTATTTCTGGCTTTCTCCAACTCAGTTCGCTCATACGTGGTTTTTAGATTTCTCAATAAAGCGTTACAAAAATTCCGATATCTAGTATAAGTAATTTTCAAAATGATATTATCCGGGTCTTTTCTTAGTTGCAGATGCATATTGTCCCGATTTCGAATACAGCGGAGTAGGCCTGTGGTGATCCATGGCTTAATAATTTTACATTTCCGAGAGACCACTTTGGTTATTTTATTATTTTCAATTGCACTCTTCAATACAGATATAAGAGCGTTAGTTGCTATCTCAGGGTTAGTTTCCTCTAGGATTAAGCTATAGTTTACATTATCCAGTTCATGTTTGATTGCGTGATAGTTCAGTTTAGTGATTGTCCTTATTCTGCCTATGTTTGATTGGACGTTTTTCAGTGCCAGTATCAATTGTATTGGATAATGATCTGTAACTTCAGTCTGTAAGACCCCCACAGTTGCTATCAATTTAGTTTTTAAGAAGATATGGTCCAGACAGTTACCCGATCTAGTCGGTAGAGTATGCGCTGGTAGGAGACCCAATGCGGACATGAAAGTAAGTTATTCATCAGAGTGTCTATGCGTGTTATTTTCCTTGATATCAACATTTAGATCTCCTATGACAACAATGTTTTCAGAATAGGTCGTAGCAATAATCTTTTCTATGCTATTACAAAATTTGTCTAATCTTTCGTATGAGGGCGAGCGATAAATAGCCAACACAGTTACGTTAGCTATTTTGCATACGAGGCAATTTGCATCCAAGATAGCTGGTTCACTGATATTACATTTTAAGGATGACTTGACGTAGACAGCAACACCATCATTCTGCAATTGATTATTCAGTGTTGAATACGCGGTGTACCCGTTAAGATCAGGAAGGGTACGAGTGCTCTTTAGCCAACACTCGGTGAATATTATAATGTCGTAGTCTATCTCTGTTAGGGTAAGTGTTGCCATAAAATTATCAAAATTTTTCCCTATACTTCTTATATTTGTGTGTATAACTTTTAATGTTGGTGTATAGGTTGGAATGTAATCTTTACAATTAACAGGAGTGCAATAGTAAGATTGTGCGACATTGAAAGTTGTTTAATACGGTTTAGTCACATTAAAATATATAGTTAAAAATTAATAAATACATAAATTATATAAAGTAATTAATAAATTAAATATCCCTCCATTCAAAACACATAATATTTTTAAAACAAATAAGTAATTATATTTCTATAAGGAAGTAGTACTGTGTTGAAATTAGAGATGGCGCTGTATGTAGTTCAATCACGCAAGCAATATTTTTCTCCGACCATATAACCCCTCATGTGTGATGAATAAAAAAAGTTTTATCAATAGCAAGTGGCGGTTTTATTTTGAGCATCCTACGCAGCAACATCTGGTGCCGAAACCAGGGAATAGAGAACTAAGTATGGACAAATCGTGAGTAAAGTGACACAGTGCCAGTGCTATATAGTGACAGCGGAATAGTGAAAAAAAAAAAAAAAAATTGAACGAATGATCGGATTTTATTAGGAGTGAATTTGACGTTTAGAAAAATATATCGCAACAATAAAGAATTTTCTGTGTGTGGTGAAAAAACGTGGTTATCATGGTGGATAATATTTTAAATCAACAAGACGAAATATTACAGCAAATACAAAAGACATTTAAAAACTATAAGAAAACCGGCAAGGACAGATTGACTACATCATACATCGAAACAAAATTAGAAAATTTGGAACAGCTATGGAAAAAATTTACGGACAACCATTTCGAAATAATAGTGGAAACAAGGAAATCAGATCGAGAAAAGATGGCATATTTCTCAGAAGATTGGTACGAACGGTCAGAAGAAATATATACAGATTGTAAAAGCAAGATGAAAATCGATTTACGTCTCAGCCTACCCCGTCAACCATGTGTGACGAAAGACAGCGATGCAAATACCGGTGTCCCGTCAAATCTGGAAGTAAAGCTACCACAAATACAATTACCATCATTTTCTGGTGCATACGAAGAATGGCAAAGTTTTCATGACATGTTTGTCTCCCTAATTCACAACAATAAACATTTAAGTGCTGTGCAAAGGTTGCATTACCTTAAAAGTAGCTTGAGAGGTGAGCCTGAAAACTTATTAAGAAGTATGTCTACTACTGAAATGAATTATGCAGAAGCATGGGAAAAGTTAATACGCCGATACAATAATAAGCGATATAACTCAAATGAAATATTGAAACGATTATTCTCACAAAAACCTATTGGTCATGAGTCCGCCGCTGCCATAAAGCAAGTACTAGACACTACAACCGCTTGTTTGAAATCCCTGCAAAATTTGGGTATAGATACAAAGTCATGGGATGTTATGATTAACTACTTGATTGTTTCGAAGCTAGACTATGAGTCACGGAGACAGTGGGAGACAGAAGTCGGTCGGTCCACATCAGATGATTTTCCAACATGGCTGCAACTTGTGCAATTTTTAGAAATGAGATTTCATACATTGGAAATGCTTTGTGAATCGAAACAAAACACAAAATCTACACCAAATTTTACTGTCAAACAAGTGTCAAAACAGAGGACATTTCACTCAACTGTGCAAGAATCCAAGAAAGAAAATAGAGATAAAATATGCTGCGTATTTTGTTCAAATCCACATTTATTATACCAGTGTAAACAATTTGGAAGCAAATCTCCCGAAGAGAGATCGATGTTTATTCAAACCAAGAGACTTTGTTTCAATTGTTTTTCAGCCAACCACAATGTAAAGAGCTGTCACCAGTCGACATGCTGTCGTCGTTGTGGCAGAAGACACCACACTTTGCTACACATAGAGAAAGGCCCGGTTCCAGAATCTGTGGGCATGTCGCCTACGAATGTGGAACCATCTTCTGATCCTGTTGATGTTCCAACCCAAATGTACGAGAGGAAGGTAGTAGCTCATTTTGCTAAGGAAGAATGCCAAGGTAAGGTTTTATTAGCCACTGCTTTAGTTAGAGTAAAATCAAAAAATGGTTACTGTCAAACTGCTCGTATATTAATTGATCAAGGCTCTGAGGCATCCTTTGTTAGCGAAAGAACTGTACAATCTTTAAATCTTGAGCGTAGGCCTGTGAATGGTTTAGTATCAGGCGTAGGTGATGGTAAACTAAGAACTAAGAATGTTGTTACTTTTGATTTGGAGTCATTACATAATCCTGACTATTCGGTTTCGGTCAATGCCTTTGTTTTAAGCACTTTGACTTCTTTTCTTCCATCGAGTGAGACTTCCGTTCAGAACTGGCCAGATTTAGACAAGTTACCTTTAGCAGATCCTCAATATGGTTCACCTGGAAAAATAGACATAATATTAGGAGTTGAGATATATAGCCAAATAATATTGAGTGGTCTGTTGAAACATCCGTCTCCGGGGGGTCCAGTTGCACAACATACCCAGTTGGGCTGGATACTGTCGGGAAGGGTCTGTCATCAAAACGAGTCAAGTCGAGGAGTCGTGAGTATGCATTTACAGGTCAAGGTAGAACAATTGTTGAGACAATTTTGGGAAATTGAGAGAGAACCGGATCTGATTGGAAAGAGATTGACTAGAGAAGAGAGCAGATGTGAAGATATTTTTGACAGCACTACAATAAGAAATAGTGAAGGACGTTATGTAGTTCGGTTACCGTTCAAGGACTCCGACCCAAAATGTGTCTATGGAAGATCAAAAGATATTGCGATCAAGAGACTTCAACTATTAGAAAGGAAACTAAAGAAAAATTCAACATTACAATTAGAATATGCAAAAGTTCTTTCAGATTATTTAGAGCAAAACCACATGGAACTAATCAAGGATCCCATTGAGCTAGGAAACCCTTATGCTGTGTATTTACCTCACCACGCCGTGGTGAGAGAGGATAAAGAGACAACAAAAGTGAGAGTAGTGCATGACGCTTCTTGTAAAGGAGTCAACAACATATCATTAAATGATACATTGATGGTAGGTCCCAAGATCCAACAAGATTTGCGTCACATATTGATGAGATGGAGAACACATCAATATTGTATTGTTGCCGACTTGAAGCAGATGTATAGGCAGGTAGTAGTGAATAACGATGATGTAAATTTTCAGAGAATAGTTTGGCGTGTTGATCCAGAACAGCCCATCCAACATTATAAGTTATTGAGACTTACCTTCGGAACATCGTGTGCACCATATTTGGCGGTGAAATCTCTCCAACAACTAGCAAAAGACGAAGAAATGAAATATCCATTGGCTGCAAAAATTACACTAGAAGATTATTATATGGATGATTTATTAACTGGATGTGAAACCGAAGATGAAGCTATACATATTTACCGTGAAATGAATAACCTAATGAAAGCAGGAGGATTTCAGCTACAAAAATGGTGCAGCAATAGTCAGAACTTGCTAAATTATATTGAGAAAGAAGAACAGAGTGCCAATGATACTTTCACTTTTAAGATTAACGATACAATCAAAGTTTTAGGTATTTCCTGGAACAAAAATTCTGACAATTTCGAATACACTTACAACTTACCAGAGTTAGATGAAGCGACAACCAAACGTAAAGTGTTATCCGATATAGCGAGACTTTACGACCCAATGGGTTGGGTAGCGCCCGTGTTGATCACTGCAAAAATTTTCATGCAAAAATTGTGGAAGTCTGGTTTAAGCTGGGACGAAAACTTGACACCAGAGTTGTCAAAGGAGTGGCTCCAGTATAGAGAAGAACTAAATAAATTACCTAATGTTGTCATACCCCGATGGCTGTTGACTAAAACAGACCATCCAATTGAGCTTCATGTATTCGCTGACGCCTCTCAGTTAGCTTATGCTGCTGTTGTGTTTGTGAAACATAAAGATAATGATAGCAATACTTACGTAAATATTGTTACAGCAAAAACCAAGGTGGCCCCAATCGAGAAAGAGATTTCCATACCAAGAATGGAACTGTGTGCAGCTTTGTTGGCAGCTAAGTTGATATTTGAAGTAGCACAGATATTGAAAGTTCCCAAGGAACGGTTGTTTGCATGGTCAGACTCGACTGTAGTGCTTGCATGGCTCAGAGGTGAACCAAGCCGTTGGACCACATTTGTGAGTAATAGAGTATCTGAAATTTTAACTATCCTGGATCGCAATCAGTGGAATCATGTGTCCACGAACGACAACCCGGCCGATTGTGCGACCAGAGGCATATTGGTAGGGGAATTAATTGAGCATGATCTATGGTGGCATGGTTCTAAAACCATACGGAGCACCGACCAATATTCGAGTGAGTTAGAAGTTGACACTACTATTGAGGAGAGGCAAACACGAGCACTTGTTGGTGTTCTACAGCCGGCTGATGATTTTGTATGGGTGCGATTCTCGAAGCTAAACAGGATGTTAAGAGTTTTATCTTACTGCAGGAAAATTTTGAAACTGATAGAGCCTAAACCAACTAGAGAAATAAATAAAATGGTTACTGTGAAGGAAATGAATGAAACCTTACAGAGATGTATAAAGAAAAATCAAGAAGTATATTTTGAAGAAGAAATTAAACAACTGAAATCTAAATCAGGATGTGTTCATAAAAGAAGTCAACTGCATACTCTTTCTCCATTTTTAGACGAAAATGGATTGTTAAGGGTAGGTGGTCGAATTGATTTGGCTACGGTTCAATTTGACAAGAAACATCCAATAATTATGCCTAGTGAGTCGCATCTCACTAAGTTAATAATTTTGGACGCCCATCAAAGGACACTTCACGGAGGACCACAAGTTATGATGAATTATTTGAGAAGCAAATATTGGATTATAAGAGCTCGAGAAAAAGTAAAAAAATGCTACAGAGATTGTGTAACCTGTGTTCGTTATTCGCGACAGAATAACAATCAGTTTATGGGTCAACTCCCCAAGGTTAGACTGACACCAGAGAAACCTTTTCGATCATCAGGAGTAGATTTCACCGGTCACATAAATATAAGGTTTTCACCAGGCAGAGGATCAAGATCTTACAAAGGATATATATGTCTCTTTGTTTGCATGTCAACTAAGGCGATTCATCTGGAAGCAGTGTCAGACTTGACATCTACGGGATTTATAGCTGCATTCAAAAGGTTCGTTTCTCGTAGAGGCTGCTGTCAGCATTTATACAGCGACAATGGGTCCAATTTTGTTGGAGCTGATAAAGAACTTCAGGATATGTTTAACAGAGCCAAATCTCAATTGCCTGACGAAATTGCCAATGCACTTACTCAAGAAGGTACCACCTGGCATTTTATACCACCCCACGCACCCAACTTTGGAGGGCTGTGGGAGGCCGGTGTTCGATCTACTAAAGCTCATTTGAAGAGAGTTATAGGTGATGCAACACTTACCTTTGAAGAATTGACGACTGTCTTGACACAAGTAGAGGCGTGCTTGAATTCTCGTCCATTATCTTTTTTGAGTGACAACCCGGATGACCCGATGCCCTTAACACCAGGTCACTTCTTGGTTGGGGAATCACTAGTTATAATACCAGATGAGAACTACTCTGCATCTTCTTTATCTGGCCTTCAGAGATGGAGACTCACTCAAAAAATGATTAACGATTTTTGGCGAAAATGGTCAGATGAGTATTTAGTGACTTTAAATAATAGATATAAATGGTTTACAAAAAAAACTGAGCCTGAAATTGATGATGTAGTAATTGTAAGAGATCATAACATTCCTCCAGCTAAATGGTTGTTAGGGAAAATAATTGAGAAACATGCGGGAAAGGATAACTTGACCCGAGTAGTTACTATTAAAACCAAAAATGGCATCTTTAAACGCCCCTGTAATAAAATTTGCTTATTGCCAAGGGCCTAAGTTGAAGGCACCCTTGATTGTTTAACCTATTATGCTGTTAAGTAACATATTATGTAGAAATGTAAGTTTCTGTACTTGATAGTAAAGTTATCAAATTATTTATCAGTTTTAAATAGTCTCATAAAATTTATGATGTACTTACCATTTTTAGTTTGATGTCAGTGTAAAAGGCATTAATTTACATTTTTGTACCTGTTAATTTAGTTAAATGTTCAATAAACGAATTGTCTTAAGTTTAATAGAGTTTAAAGTTAAATTTAATAGAAAGTTAAATTTAATACTGTTAAAAGTTAAAATTAATAGTGTTGAAAGTTGAATTTAATAATGTTGAGAGTAAAGTTTATTACCTACTGTCTGTATGACTGTTGTGTTAGGTTTATATTGTCTGTATGACTTGCATTAAGTAGGTACTGACCGTGTAACCCTTTCTGTTGTTATAATGTTTATTTAAGAGTTTTGAGTACCTAGAGTTATGTTCAGAACTTTAGAGTCTATGTTAAGTTCTCACGGTGGGCGGGTTATGTTTTTTATGATTTTAATGTCATAGATACAGTTTATATACTAGTAGTAATTTGAGTGTTAGTGTGGAAAAGGACGAGGCCTTTTGGTGGGCGGGATGTTTAATACGGTTTAGTCACATTAAAATATATAGTTAAAAATTAATAAATACATAAATTATATAAAGTAATTAATAAATTAAATATCCCTCCATTCAAAACACATAATATTTTTAAAACAAATAAGTAATTATATTTCTATAAGGAAGTAGTACTGTGTTGAAATTAGAGATGGCGCTGTATGTAGTTCAATCACGCAAGCAATATTTTTCTCCGACCATATAACCCCTCATGTGTGATGAATAAAAAAAGTTTTATCAATAGCAAGTGGCGGTTTTATTTTGAGCATCCTACGCAGCAACGTAGTGTCAATGTCTGTGGCTATTTCTTCTATGTTGGCCATTTACATCCTACTAAAGTTATAAACAATAAGGCGTAGAAAGCTCCATTGGCTTCTACGAATTTGTATATAGGTTTTTTTACTATTGCATTTCTGTCAACCGCCCGAAAGTCCGGCAAAGATATTCCCTGGACATGACACCAGGTAACAAAGGAAGTGTAGATTATTTTACAATGACACCGAAATAGTAGAACATCTTGACAATGTTTTTTATTGCAATTGTTACAACAAAATGTTTCCTGTTTAGCTGAAGTAGACACATAATAGACAATTTTGAGACCGATTAGAATTAAAATAATGAGTTTTGTGTGTGAATTGTGTAGTGTAACTTGGTTGTTAAAGGGTTTCTTATAGCTAATAATAAAAAAGTAGAGTATACATGGGTAATAGAGAACTTGTTGCCATTTTACGTTATTCAGACTTACTGAGAGCGTTGTGAAGGCTTT
Source organism: Conogethes punctiferalis (assembly GCA_031163375.1). Classification (NCBI taxonomy): domain Eukaryota; kingdom Metazoa; phylum Arthropoda; class Insecta; order Lepidoptera; family Crambidae; genus Conogethes; species Conogethes punctiferalis. The sequence goes on along the minus strand of CM062078.1, from coordinate 1,778,053 downwards.
GTTCAGATTTGACATGGATGTACTTAGATCTGGTATCCCTGCGAATGAGAACCTTACCCCTTGATACCCAACAAAACTGGTATTGGTGTTTCTTTGCAAATTCTCTGGCTTGAAAAAACAATCTACGAGTGGAATGGGTAAGGTACTCACTCACATAAATTGGACGATCATCCCCGGACTCCACAACATGAGACAGATTTAGCTTGTCCGACCCTTGCCTGCTCCTTTTTTTTTTTTTTTTTTTTTTTTTTTTAAGAGGGGAATGCATTAGGCACCTTCATGCCGTCTCCGGGGGGAGGCGGCATGGTGTGTGGGACTCACACCTCCCAAAAAGGGAGGGCATACCCACTAAACCCCCCTGTGTCGCCAGTGGGCAGCAAGTTGCAGGGACACGGGTAGCGCCGAAGCATACGGCCACATCCCTGCCTGCCCTGGCCAGCCGCAGATGTTAAGCGGCCGGCACTCCTGGTCCGGGGAGGGCAAATACCCCTGCCCCCGGATCCGGGGAGCAATAGAGTGCTCCCCGGGCGGACCTCGTGCAACGGTGTGGCTGCACCCACCACACCGTTACGCCCCTATGGGTGGATCGCGCCCCCGCACTCACCACTCGGGGCACGAAGGAGAGGCTCAGAGGGCATACGATGCGTTGTATGCCCTCCGGCGACGCCCGGGCCGGGGGCGGCGTAGAGCGGGCGCGTCTACCGCAGCCTCACGCTCTCTTTCCGCCGCCTCCTTCTGCGAGATCACTGTCTCGCAGAATGCGAGCATCGCTCGCCAGATCTCCTTCGACGCCGTCATCTGCCGCAAGAGTTGCGGCAGATCGAGGTCCTGTGCGACAGTGACGAGGACGGAGCGCTCATTGGCCCAGGCAGGGCAATGCCGAAGCGTATGCTCTGCCGTGTCCTCCGAGCCACTGTCACAGTGACGGCATAGAGGATCAGGCTCTCGCTTGATCCTCCATAAGTACCGGCCGAAACATCCATGTCCCGTGAGGACCTGGGTCAGCCGGTACGTCACCACCCCGTGGGGGCGCCGCATCCACTCTTCCAGAATGGGGCCAATGGCCTGAGTGGTGCGGCGCCCCCACTGAGCGGCCTCGAGGCGCTCACGCCATACTGTGAGCGCCTCCGCCTCAACAGCCACTTTTTGCGCGCCGACTTCGGCGGGCGCTGGCCGGAGGCCCCGCGACCGCTGCTCGGCTCGCCACAGGTAGACTGCGGCGAGTACGGCAGCGTCCAGGTCCCACGGAAGGGACCCGGCAATCGCGGTGGCGGCATCCGCGGATATAGTTCTATATCCGCGGATGGCCCTCAACGCGAGGGGGCGTTGGGCCCTCCGCAGCGCGCCGGAAGTCTCCACCGTAATGGCGCCAGCCCAGACCGGTGACCCATAAAGGGCCATCGATCTGAGGACGCCTAGGTAAAGTCGCCGGCACGCTGCAGAGGGCCCCCCCACATTGGGCAGCAGACCGCTTAATGCGCCCGCTGTCCCCGCCAACTTGGGCCACAGCTTCTCGAAGTGGCCCCTGAACGTCCAACGCCCGTCGAGCCACAATCCCAAATATTTCAGGATTGTGCCGACGGGAATCCGCACGCCTTCTACCATCACGACAGAGTCGGTGGGAGGCGCGCGGCGAGGCCCATGGAAACATATGGCCTCGGTCTTCTCTAGGGCCACTTTGAGGCCCAAGGAGCGGATCCGGCGGACCACTGCCCCCGCCCCCTGTGAGGCGCGCTGTATGGCCTCGGCGTGGGTTCGCCCTTTGGCCGTCACCAGGGTGTCGTCAGCGTAACAAGTTACGCCGACGCCAGCCGGGAGACGGCCGCGGAGGACCCAGTCGTAACCGATGTTCCACAGGAGCGGGCCAAGGACCGAACCCTGTGGAACACCGCACGACATAGGGTGGGTCTCCACGCCAGTGCGCGCCTCATAGGCTACGCTCCTACCCTCTAGGTAAGAGCGCACCGCCGCCTGCAGGTACTCCGGTACACCATGGTGACGGAGCGCCTGCAGGATACAAGGCCAAGGGAGGGAGTTGAACGCGTTGGCGATGTCGAGAGACACCGCCATCAGAACTCCCCCCTCAGCCACCGCCCGATCCGCCAACCCCTTTACGCGGAGGATGGCGTCGACGGTGGAGCGTTCGGACCTGAAGCCGTACTGGTACGGCGACAGATCCGGCCCCACTTGCGTCAAGTGCTGGATGAGGCGGGAAGCGATTAGACGTTCTAAAAGCTTCCCAGCCTCATCCAGCAAGACGATCGGGCGGTATCCCGACGGGGAATCTGCTGGGCGTCCTTCTTTCCTTAGCAGGATTAGGCGCCCTACCTTCCACACCGCCGGGAAATGGCCCTGGCGCAGCGCCTTAGATGCCAAACGTCTGAAGCGCTCCTCCAACCATCCAAGAGCCAGGGCCAGCACCTTGCCCGGTACTCCGTCCGGGCCAGGTGCGACGCTCTTTGAGCGCAGCCGCTTAACGGCAGCGCTCACCTCCTCCTCCGTAACCTCCTCGAATTCTTGTCCCGCTGGCGGATGCGGGTACATTCGAGGAGGCTCCCACCCTTCTAGAGCTGGGAAAAGGGCGGGAACTACGCTCTGCAGGACCCTTGGCTCGAGCGTCAGAGTCACCGGGGGGGTCCAAGGGCGAAGCTTCTGCCTCGCCCGTCTGTAGGGCCGCCCCCAGGGGTCCCGGCTCAGGGACGATAGCATTTCGTCCCTGGAGCGCTTCTTGCCCTCCCGGATCGCTTCCTGGAGGGCTGCCTTCGCTGCTCGGTAGGCGTCGAGCAGCGGGGCCTCCTGGGCCGCATCGCGTCGCCGTCGTCGCCGGTGGCGCTGGATGGTGCGCCTCGCCCTTACGCATGCCTCACGGAGGGCTGCGATTTCAGGGCTCCACCAGTAGACGCTCCGTCTCGGAGGCCGAGGTCCGGGTCGGGGCATTGACGCGCTACAAATGCGCGTCATGGCCCCCCGGAACTCCTCGGCCTCAGCGTCCAACCCTTGCCTGCTCCTATTCCAACGCACCGCTGCTGCGAGAAAGTTGCTCTGTAGTTGAACGGAACTGAATTCGGCAATTATTGTACTAGGATTTCCCGGTTTTCCAGGGCGACGATATATATCCCGAATGTCTTGGGTTCGAAGGTTTATGTGTAGCGTAGTAGCAAGCTTTTGAACCAATTCCTTGAGGTTATCATCGGATTCCTTACTTATGTTCGGTACATTTCTTATCTCAATAGAAGACGAGCGCGACAACTGTTTGACTTCTTGAATTTGGTTGTCTAATGTTATAAGAGATTCCTTTATTTCTTTATTTTCAAGTTCTAATCTATGTATTTTTTCTTTGACGTCTTCGTATTGGGTTTTCAAGTAGTTAACTGTAGTCTCGATTTCTGTGTTTGTCTTCTGAATATTGGTGCATTGGGATTTTACGTGGGCGACATCCTCGACAAGCTTTGTCATGGTGGCGTTTTGTTCCGATTTCCAGGAGCTCAGTAACATCATAAATTCCCTTTTAAATTTTATAAAATCTTGCGTTGAGACTGGACTGTGGTCAGAAATCGGTGAGGAGTCTACACGAGGACGCTTGGTGCGCGAGGTGACATGTGTGTCATCACCCAATTCCATCACGGAGGCAAGATCTGGTTCAGACTGCGAGTGTGTCGCAAAGTTCGTCGGTGAAGGCGGCGGGGTGCGCTGTACTTTAGGCATTCCTGAGGTTATGATTCACGCAAAGAATATAATGGTGTGGCACAGGATAGCCAGATATCATATGAGCTTGTGGAGGGGCCCGCGTAGACTGGTGGCTCGCGAATAAACAGTACAGATTGACTTTCCGTCCGATTTAAGTAGACCGCCGACAAGTAGCGGTAGTCGAATCGGAGCTCCAATTATAGTGGCCGGTCGCGACACTTCGGTACAAAGTTGCTTTCCGTCCGTTATAAGCTGACCTCTGAGCCGGGAACAGAAGAAAGAAAGTGCCAGGCAATTTCGTCGCAGCCGCTCACTGCTTCGATGGCCGAATCGGTGCAACCTCAGGCCCGAGATACGGCAGGTCGCCGGTTCGAATCCAACGGGGAAACAAAAGTTCAGTGTTCACTCACTTGCAAGTTTTCTGAGCCGCCTGGACGCTCCAATGCTGGAAGGGCGAAGACCCGGGGCTCCAACGCACAAAATAATTTATTATTTAGCGAGACCAAAAACACGTCCACTCCGTAACGAGACCAAAGAGGAAGGACGATAAATAATGGACGATAAATGTATTTTCAGATAATATGTATAAACCAGTCACTCTTTTAAGCAAGTGTTTTGACAGATGTTCAAAGCACCCATCTCGATTGTTTGACCGTGCAACTACCTCATTTCTTTTGTCTATACATGCAGTCGTATGCAGTAAACGGCCTGCCTTTAAACATTGTAGAGCTTCAATAAAACTAGAATTTCCCAACCAATTTGACGTAAAAGGCGCACTTAACGCCCAATAATTAGCGGGTTTACTATGTGGGCAAGTGTGTGTTTATTTAGATAGTGAAGGGGTCCGTACCATTTTGTTGGAAGTTGGCCCAAACTTAATTTGTAGGGACTCAACGGTTTTTGGTATGTAGTACATTATGTACTGGATGACCGGGTATATCGACCTATAATCTCTTCGCTCCTGCCCATGGTGCCTGCTGAATAGCAAAGGCTGGCAACTGACTGGTGGCGGAACCATTACGATTGGAGGCGTAGATAAATCTCATAGGCCGATGACGGGCAGCAGCGTGACCTGAGCGAGGAGCTACGCCCTCCGATCGGCAACCCTGCTATCCAGCGTGGCGAGACACTTTTTTTTTTTATAGTAGCTCGACATAATGGCTTCCCTACGCCTGATGGAAAGCGAAAGAGAAGCCCAAGTCGCTGTGACAACTGGCAAGTAACTGGTTAGTTACCTGTCAGTTGTCACTGCCATGCCGGCCCAACCCTAACCCCCCACGAGCTCCGGATACCCTACTCACCAGCAGAAACACGACCTGGAGGTCATTTGGCTGCGGTATTCTATAGGGTGGAGGTCCTTCCCCGGACGGGCAGCTCAATACAAGCGAAGATTCGCTATGCCCTACCTCTCTTGAATCTCTCATCTGGAATGTTTACCCAAAGTGGTGAACGACTGTAGACCCCACGTCCAGCAGTGAATTGTAGATATACTTACAGCTTGAAACAGCCGTAGTCTCAAGTTACTGTTTTATTATTTACTAGCTGTGCCAGCGACTTCGTCCGCGTGGAATAGTTTCTTGGGTAGTGATTTTAATGACCCCCAGTGCCTGGCAGCTGGCAGCGGCGCGGCGCAGATCTCGGCGCGCTTTATATACCCGCGCAAACGTACAGCAGGCTCGACGTGATTAGTTAAATGGGCGTAACTTTTTTATTTATGGACCGATTAACATGACACAAACACTAAATGTTAAGGGAAGCTTCCAGCAATATATTAGTGAAAACCGCATCTTAATCGGATACGCGGTTTCT